>CANTUQ010000277.1:0-602500 GCA_947683425.1 Excoecaria cochinchinensis
CATCTCCTGATACTGAAAGTCGAGACGATAAGTAATGATGAATCATCCCAGTTCATAAAGATACCAATGTCTAAATCATATACATCTATTTTGAACTAGAAAACATGTACACTTCATTACTTTAAGCAAATGGCATATTTCAACAATATGAACACTGGAAAAGAAATAACAAAATTAAAACAGGTCCACCATCAAGAATTGGGCGATTGATGGGCATATGATTTATGCAAGTTTTCTATTTAACAGAAAAACTTGATTAGGGAACAGAAAGAAAAATAATTGAATTAGAAAAAAAAAAGTTACCAGTTAGAGGTGGCAAGTTTAAGCAAGACAGACTGGAGAGAGAAAGAGGCATGTCGTTCCTTTCCTTTCTGAAGAGTGGGAGAGTAAGAAGGAATGATACCGAGAGGAAACCCATTTCCCAAGAGAGAGAGCTGTTGAATCCTGAGGGCTCGACTAGCCCGACTCACGTCGAGAGGGAATGGGTTGCCGGGAATGGAATGGGCACACCCCTCTAAGTTTTGTGGGGATGAAATGGGCTGATCCCAAAATGCTGAGTCCATTGCCGTCCTCAGCTTCGCCATTTTTGCCTGCGAAACCTTCCTTATCTCTGTCTCTCTCTCTCTGTGTCTTTCCCAACGCCAGAGTTTTTGAGGCGGGTTTTAGCATTTGCCGACTTCAATTTGTTGTTGTGGGCTCAAAGCCCATTTGGTTTCGGTTCTTTCAAGCCCATACCAAATTAATTTATTTTTGCGTTGGGAGCCCTTTTCAATTAGTTGATCTTTAAAACTTTTCTCCTTTTGGAATGCATTGGGATTTTTAAACAAATTATTTATTTATTTATTTATTTTTTAATTAGATGGGATCTTGTAATCTTAATTGGATTTATTAGGATTACAATGCGGATTTTGTATTGTATTAGGATTTGATATGGAATTTTAAAAATCACCAATTAATAGTATATTTATCAACTTTATATATCGATAGCATATGCTATTTTTTATGTATAATATATAAAAAATTGAAATAAATTTAAAATAAAAAATATTAATTATTTAAGTGCTGACTCACAATACATAGAACATGACAAGAACAAAACAAAATCCAAACACCAAATCACAATGAAGCTGTATTTGTTTTATTACTTTGGTCTCCATCTGGTTTTGTTCTTCCAAGTGATAACTGCAAACAATTTAATCCCTGAAACTTGCACCAAATGTTCTCAGAAAGATCCAAACATCAACTTCAATTTCTGCGTGACTTCTCTTCAAACTGACCCTAATAGTCAAGCTGCCGACCTTAATGGACTAGGAAGCATCTCCATCAAGCTAACCGCTAAGAACGTGACGGACACAAAAGGGTTCGTCTATAAACTCTTGAAGGACCCAAAATTGGATCCCAATGCTAGAGGTAGTCTAAGTGATTGTCTGGACCTTTATAGCGATGCCATCTCCACACTTGACGAAGCTATCAAGGACTACAATTCCAAGCACTATGATTGGTGGGCATATGATTTATGCAAGTTTTCTATTTAACAGAAAAACTTGATTAGGGAACAGAAAGAAAAATAATTGAAATAGAAAAAAAAAAGTTACCAGTTAGAGGTGGCAAGTTTAAGCAAGACAGACTGGAGAGAGAAAGAGGCATGTCGTTCCTTTCCTTTCTGAAGAGTGGGAGAGTAAGAAGGAATGATACCGAGAGGAAACCCATTTCCCAAGAGAGAGAGCTGTTGAATCCTGAGGGCTCGACTAGCCCGACTCACGTCGAGAGGGAATGGGTTGCCGGGAATGGAATGGGCACACCCCTCTAAGTTTTGTGGGGATGAAATGGGCTGATCCCAAAATGCTGAGTCCATTGCCGTCCTCAGCTTCGCCATTTTTGCCTGCGAAACCTTCCTTATCTCTGTCTCTCTCTCTCTGTGTCTTTCCCAACGCCAGAGTTTTTGAGGCGGGTTTTAGCATTTGCCGACTTCAATTTGTTGTTGTGGGCTCAAAGCCCATTTGGTTTCGGTTCTTTCAAGCCCATACCAAATTAATTTATTTTTGCGTTGGGAGCCCTTTTCAATTAGTTGATCTTTAAAACTTTTCTCCTTTTGGAATGCATTGGGATTTTTAAACAAATTATTTATTTATTTATTTATTTTTTAATTAGATGGGATCTTGTAATCTTAATTGGATTTATTAGGATTACAATGCGGATTTTGTATTGTATTAGGATTTGATATGGAATTTTAAAAATCACCAATTAATAGTATATTTATCAACTTTATATATCGATAGCATATGCTATTTTTTATGTATAATATATAAAAAATTGAAATAAATTTAAAATAAAAAATATTAATTATTTAAGTGCTGACTCACAATACATAGAACATGACAAGAACAAAACAAAATCCAAACACCAAATCACAATGAAGCTGTATTTGTTTTATTACTTTGGTCTCCATCTGGTTTTGTTCTTCCAAGTGATAACTGCAAACAATTTAATCCCTGAAACTTGCACCAAATGTTCTCAGAAAGATCCAAACATCAACTTCAATTTCTGCGTGACTTCTCTTCAAACTGACCCTAATAGTCAAGCTGCCGACCTTAATGGACTAGGAAGCATCTCCATCAAGCTAACCGCTAAGAACGTGACGGACACAAAAGGGTTCGTCTATAAACTCTTGAAGGACCCAAAATTGGATCCCAATGCTAGAGGTAGTCTAAGTGATTGTCTGGACCTTTATAGCGATGCCATCTCCACACTTGACGAAGCTATCAAGGACTACAATTCCAAGCACTATTCTGACGCTAATATTAAAGTAAGCTCGGTTCTTGATGTCGCCAGCACATGTGAAGTTGGATTCAAAGAAAAACGTGTAGTTTCACCCTTAAGTTCTAGGAATAACAATATCTTTCAGTTGTCTGCTATTGCCCTTTCTATCATCAATATGATGAACCGATAGTTTGCTATTGCTGCAATTAAATTAAATTTTAAAACTTTTTTCCAAAATGTTGAACAGTGAAATGATGTACTAAAAAGGGAAAAGAAATGGATCTCTTATATATGGACGGAAAAATCAAATTTTAAAATTTATACATATCTGACGATTTGATTTAGTTTTTACCTGATTAATTTTTTGTTGGTTAAATCTGTTTCCATGCCATCAACTTACTTGATTCAATATCACATGTGCATGTATATTTTTAATAAGCTGGAATTAAAATGGAAGATATTGAAAAATCAGTCTGTTTTTGGTACTTGGAAGCTAACATAGATGGGTTGGGGTTGGGGTTGGGGTTGGGTTTAGTTGTACAAAAATTGAGTTGGCCAATTCCCATTAACCTCAAGCAAAAGCTAAATTGTGTGTGTCTTATGCAAGTGTATACTTTTAAGTTACAATTTCTTATTATCTTCACATCAAAATTCATACACTATAACTATAATTAATAAATAAATTCCATTACCTAGAAAATCATGTGTCAACGTATGACACTGAGATTTAAGATATGGAATAATAATCCTCTACGTTATGTGCCAACAAACGTAACTATTACGTGCACAAACATTGCATTCCAAAATAAGAAACATGTTTAGTTTCGCACTAACTTTCTATCTATAATTATCATCAATTTGTCAATGTTAATTTTTAATATTACAAATATCTCACCCTTGATTTGGTTCTCTCTTTATATTCACTCCAATTAATAAATTTAAATTGAAAGAAAAATAAATAATTAAAAGTGATGAGTTGTACAAGTTTTCCTACTGGACCACATATAAAACGTGATCTGCCCATGAACACACAAACAAAACAGAATGAACCCCATCTTGCTTTGTTTCGCTCTCTTTCTTGTCTTCCCCTTCCATTTCGCAACTACAACTACAACTAATCTCATACATCAAATTTGCACAAAATCTGCACAAAATGATCCAAATATTGCCTACAACTTCTGCGTAAATTCTCTTCAAGCCCATCCTCAGAGTCGCACTGCTAATCTCACTAAACTTGGAATCATCTCCATCAACCTAACCAAGCAAAACGTTACAGACACTAAAAGATACATCAAGGCCCTCTTGAAGAACAAAAAATTGGACCATGGCGCTAGACCTTGCCTAATTGATTGTCTCCAACTTTATTCCGATGCCATCTCCACTCTTAAACAAGCCATTAGGGACTACAAGTCTAAGCACTATCAAGACGCAAATATTGAAGTGAGTTCAGTTCTTGATGCCCCCACAACTTGCGAAGATGGTTTCGATGAAAGACGACTACTTTCACCCTTAAAATCCAGGAATAACAATGTTTTTCAATTGTCCGCCATAGCACTTTCTATCATCAATATGGTGAACCAATCATAATTTGCTTTTTCTTTACTTTGATTTGGTTTTTATGGGTTTTGTCGTTTCGACATCATTAAGTTAAGTTCGACTGGAATCACGATATGTACGTGCATCCATCCAATTATAGCATAGAATTGTCTTCTTATCGATTGGAGATTTCTTTTTTTTATTCATGCAAACATGGTTTGCGAAACAGCATTGGTGTGTTTTGAAGCAAGCAAAACTTAAAGATAGAGCGATTCTTATTAACCTTGCCTTGGAGTTTTAAGTGCTACCATTTCATGAGTGATAATAATTTTCATTTTACGGTTCCTATGTTCGATGGGATCAACAGGATCGAAAATAAATTTATCAACCTTACAGAAATCGGAAATCATCTTATTGCAAAGTATATTGAACGTCTGAAACCTACCTGTAAACAACAAACTGGATTAAGAATTCTCATATTTCAGGGCTTGGAAAGACCCAATAAATGACATTCTGAGGAAACTGATGCGACAATTGATGACCGGTGGAAAATCCTTTCCAGGATTTGAATAAAATCCCATACCACCAAATTTACGTTCTCCTAACACATTCATATGCTTATCTCAGAGCAGAATATTTGTTTTTGTGAAAACAAGAAACACGGGAAAGTGACTGCCAAATAAACTCTGTCCTTCACAAAAATGGTAGAAAGACTGATACAATCACATTCGACGGCTACCTCAAAATCACGATGACAATCATATCATAACTCACTGTGAACACAGAGTTTCACTTTGTGCTATTAATTGTGGATTGAGAAACCACAGTGGACAGAAGCAGCGCCACACCACTCAACAGAAACCATAAATAAATACCAACCTAATACCTATTTTTACGAAAAACAGAAGCTCATATGTGTGTGAGGCGACAATATACTTCCCATTAAGTCAGATATTCCCTTTCTATTCCTGCAGTAATAGTATTCCTCACATAATGTCTTTGAGAAGACATGGTTACTGCACATACCTGCAACTGAACCTGCAATCCAAACATGAGTATCCAATGTAGATGTAAAGGAGGCGCGATGAGAGTATTTGCTTGCAAAAAATTCACAAATAAAAGCAAAATGAAGCCATGATGGTTCTGTCAATGCTCCTCTTTATCAAACAGATTCAGATTATTCCCAACCCATTACAGGGATGAAATCCATAGATAACCCAAAAGTCAGACACAACAAAATACGAGATGGTTGCTTTCCTCAAAATTCGCGGCAAGAAACCCCTTACCCTAATCAAGATGCCATTGGATGGTTATAAACATACTCAATAGCAAGGTTACAGGAGTCAATCTTAACTGCTTCCTTGTCTGGAATTTCTAGCTTGAATTCCTCTTCTATGGCCATTATAATCTCCACACTGTCCAAGCTATCCAAACCCAGATCCTTCTGGAAATGTACATCAGGATTCACCTGCAAATAATTGTGGAACAAATTTTAAAGTCAGCAATCCATTTACAGAAAACTAGCAATTAACATGCAGAATTTACAGTTTTGCCAATGACATCAACAAGCATAATTTGAAGGCCAAAGTTTGACACGAAAAGATGAAAGGGACTCAACATATGGTGTTAAACTCATTCCATCAAAGAGGATAGGAATCAAGATTGTGAGAAGGACAAAGTAAAATGAAAGGGAACGATCCAAGAGGTATTTCTTGCTGAAAGCTACTAGCTACATTGATTCGAACACAAAAATCCAGAATTTTAGAAGTGCCAAGAACAGTCATATGTTGTATTCAGCTACTATTTCATTTGATGTCAACTTAAAAGAAAAAAGTGCTGAAACATTAAAAAGACTCTCAGAAAATAATACAGCCATCTAAAGGCTTTCGATATGCAAATTAGACCCTACTTCAATCCCATAGGCACCAAAATGCGACCATGACAGATATTTTACTAATCAAACAACCATTGTGGCAGCAACCTTGCATATACCTAGCACAGTAATGGAATGAACCTTGGTGAATGTATCCATCCCATATACACACAGCCAAAAGGAACGTGTGCATGTTTGTTTGCTCTGTGCAGGAGGACCATTAGTTCAAAAATACCATGTCATATTCTAGCCATGCTAAATAATTCAATCAATTAAGTTCATATATAGTATCACAAAGTAAATTAAAAAAAAAAAAAAGAAAACCATATTAACAAATAGGATCGTTTGAGATCTTCAATGCAATAGAAAAGTTGGCTTAAGGGTGGGACCAAGTACACTCCATAAATAGGTACCGGAAATACAGCTTAAAAAAGCAATGAATTATACTTTCCAAATGATATTAATGCAATGAAATTTAACAGTTAATGTGGGAATAATCTCATGTTGTTTAGGCAAAATCTTCTACAATCAAGCAAGAGAATTTTTCCCCGCGAAGAAATGTTTTCCAAATTATCTGCAGTCTTATTGTTGGCAAGAAAATAGGACTCTCGCAGCAACTACATGCCTGTGCAGAAACTCTGATCTCATGCTATTATCACAATTACTCCCACTACTTATCTGCAATCTTCTGCCAAAAAACCCACAGAAGTTTCCATGTTCTAACATGTTCACGCAACTGAACTGATGAGAAGAAAAAAAATGTTCATAGCCCTAACAAAGAAACTACCAACTTTTCTTGAGAGTGCCTAATGCAACAATAATCTCATGATCTATCCTTATTTGAATGTTTATATTTAATATAACCATCTTTAATTTGACTTAACATAGCTGCTTCAATCCTTATATAAGGATTTCCTTTCTACAGATTCCATGCTTTCAGTATAATTCCAAATGACATGACTGGGAGTTGCCATCAGAAAATGGAAAATTCTCCAAGTAACATCTTTTCAGCACCATTTGTCCCTTAGTAACTACTAACTAGCAAGTATTCAGGGGATCAAACCACACGTACAGAACTCTATAGTATTGTTTTTTTTCTTTTTTTTTTAAAAAAAAAGAAGAAGAAGAAATGCTGGAGTATTAATTGCCAGTTCTCACAACAAGCACCTTGCCATCAGAAAATGGGAAATTCTCCTAGTAACATCTTTTCAGCACCATTTGTCCCTTCGTAACTACTACCTAGCAATTATTCAGGGGATCAATCCAAATGTGCTGAACTCTATAGTATTGTTTTTTTCTTTTCAATTTTTATTTTTTATTTTTAAAAAAAAAATAACAAAAAAAGAAGAAATGCTGGAGTATTAATTGCCAGTTCTCACAACAAGCACCTCCAAATACTGCATTTAACAAAAAAAAAATGGTGTTCATCCACACTAATACTCCTATCAGAATGGGGGACAAAGAACTCTTTTCATAGATTAAGCGAAACATTCTATTCCCATGCAATAAAAATGCAGAACTATGATTTCATTCAGCTGTCATAAGCTAAAAGTTCGACACTTAAAAAAAAAAAGAATCGGGACGTCAATGACAATCGATTGAAAAACCAAATTAGCATTTGATCTAAGAAAAATTAGACAATATCAAAATTGGATTGTCATTTCTGTTGCAGGATTTGAAGGGAAACAAAAAGGAATTGGAAAATAAAAGTAAAAGAAATGGAGGGAAGGGATATAGGACAATAATTGGAGTTACCCTGGATGGATCGACTTTAGGGAAGCTCTTGACCACATCGAGGACTCTTTCAATGACCTGTTCCTTGGTCAAATGGTCGTCATGCGATGACATTGACCGAATAGAACCACAGAAACTCCATGGCTGGGATTTGTGTGCAGCTAGGGCTATCCTTTCAACTGGTACTCGAACGTGACGAAGTACGGCTGCTCTTAGTGCCATTTCTCTCTGTTCCTCTGATTACAGCAAACGCAAATACTAAACTAGTTGCCCATGGGCTGTGAAATACGCAACGAACTTCCTAGACGACACCGTAGCATTCTCGCGATAGTACTTCCCAAATGTTGATTTTATAATATTTTCTGTTTTAATTTTTACAATTTTAATATAAAAATAACCTAATTGCCATTCATTTAGGTTATTTTCAGTTTAAAAATATTACTTATTTTTATAACTTTTAATATTTTAAAATGATATTAATATTTTTAAAATAATTAAATAAATATTTATTTTAGTATAATATATATTAATTAAAAAATTAATGACTAGTAGATAAATAATTAATGTGAGATGTGAAAAAATTAATTTGATAGATGATTAATTAATATTAGTTATTAAAAAATTAAATAATGTGATAAAAAGTAAAAGTTATAAGATTAAAACAGTAAAAATAGTTTCAGAAAATCATTTCAAAATAAGTTATTTTCATGATTTAAAAATTATGGATAAAAATTATACAGTACGATACAAAAAACATAATCATCAAAATAAATATCGTAGTGCAAAGAACAATATATTAATAAATAAAACCATACCACAAACCAAACAGGGTCTAATAATAAACTTTTTAAACTGTTTAATTTTTTTTTTTAAGAGTGTAACTTTAGCACACTAATTTTCTATAACACTTCAATAAAACAATTTAAACGAAATTATTAAAAAATTATTACATAAAAATGTATTTCATTAAATTTTAGACATGTCAATCGAGTTGAATCGAATAAATTTATATTAGATCAATTTTAGATCGGATGATTTCATGTCAAATTCACTTTTTCAATATCACACTTTTAAATTATCAAGATTTAAAAAAAAATTAAAATATCATTACATTTCAACTATTTTTAAATTTTAATAATAGTATTTTTATTACTAAAAAATATTATGGGCATATATTATAGAAAATTTAATTAGAGTATCATTTTATATTAATTAATTTGTTCAAATAAATAAAATAATAATAAGGATTCATTTTATATATATATACATACCCAAAACGACATTATTTTACAAAATTTAATGAGTTCAATAGTGAAAATAGATGATCATATAATTCGTAGTAATATAAATTATTTATATATCAATAAAATGATACAATATACGTAAAATTAGGATCTTTTCATAAAAAATACTTTGAATTCGAAAATATTATTTGAAGTTCATATTCAAAGCTGCCTTAACTATAATGTGTGTATATATATGTATATATTGCAGAGACTTTATTGATGAAAATTGAGAGGTGCGTATTGTGCATGTTTTTAGGGAAAAGAATCGTGTGGTTGACTTTTTGGCCATTCTTGCTTTAAAGCATGAGATGAGTGTTTATGAGCTTGTTAATCTTAATGAGAAAGTTGGAGAGTTGCTTCAAAAAAATTTGATAGGTATTTACAGGACTAAACGTATTCGAGTTAATTAATTTGAGATTTTTTTATGTTTTCTTGACTTCTGACTATCTTCAGTATTGAAAAAAAATATAATAAAATTTTTATTTGCATTATGAAATGTATAACTTTTTTTTAAAAAATATATGACACTTAATTGCAAGTCAATAAAACATCATTTAATTAATTTGAAAGAAAAGACATAAATGCTATGAAGTAAATCATTTGAATTCAACACCAGCCTTCCTTGATTAAAATTGTAATTTAGAGAGGGGAAAGCTCATTGGAGCATGACTTTAAACAAATATGCCATAAAAACAATATTTTTGTATTTAACAAAGAATAAAATATGCAATAAAACAATGTTTTTATACTTGACTAGTACCTTGAGATAGTAATACTAATAAACAGGGTTATTTCCTCTTGTTATAAAATATTCCGTCTTTATCTCTAAAAATATTAAATTAATCAATTTTAATCTTTTTAAAATTTTTAAATTGTCAATTTTTCACTAAAAATGATCAATTTTTGCCATTGAAAATATTAAAATGGTCTATTTTTTTTGACAAAAATTTCAATAAACTAAATGAATAAATTACAAATCATTATTTACATAAATCAAATAATAAAATATGGCATATATTAAAACTTTCATTGATTTGTTCTTCTGACATATGCAACCATCGATTCATCACTTTTTCACTCACTGTCTATTTTGTTGGCTGATTGAAATTTTGGCCAAAAAATGATAAAAAGACCTCATTTTAATATTTTAAGTGATAAAAATTGGCTATTTTAATATTTTTTGATATTTTGGTATTTTCAGAGGTGGGAACTAAAAAAAAAAAAAGATATTAAAGATATTTCAAACTAGCAAGAATATTATAAGGGCAAAAATTGCCCTCAACCCTAATAAATAATGCAAAACAAAATATACAACTCAGTGATTAGTTTATTAAAAATGAATTTATTGTAAGACTTGTTTGCATTGAATTTTTATTTTTTAACATGTTACAACTTACAATTTAAAGTATGCGAATTAATTGAATTTCACCCATTCATGTATATTAATATTTCCAATAATTTGCCTTTATTTCTCATCACATTAAGATAATAACTTTATGAAAGCAAATAATAAATTATATTTAATATTATGGGCTGTTTAATGGGCTGGGTCCAATCGGTAGGACTTCATAAGCGAGAACCCCTTCAAACTGCTCACGTGCAAACAGCGAATAGGGCCCCCCAAACAAAGGCAGCTCAGTTCTTCTGCTCATTGTATTCACCATCTCTGCGGAATCGGAGATTCCGATTTCTCGGCGTTCTATCTGGAGGTGTCATCCATAAATTCTGCTCTCTAGATCCCGAATTTGTGATACGATCCTCGGATAGATCCGCCCAATGGCTCCGGTTTCGGCACTGGCCAAGTACAAGCTGGTCTTCTTGGGCGATCAGTCTGTGGGCAAAACCAGTATCATCACTCGCTTTATGTACGACAAATTCGACAATACATATCAGGTAATTTGTCGAAGGAAATACCAATATTTGTTTGCTGCCTGCTTTTGGCATGGATCCAAGAGTTGGATATAGTTGCGTGGATGGATCTCATTGTGTCTCGCTATACTATTAATTGTTGTGCCATCTGTTCATCATGGTTTGATAATTATATCAGTTATTGATTTGTATATTAGATTTCTGCGATCCCGTTTCCCTAAACTGGATTCCAAATGGCCTCTCATAACAGACTTTTAATAAAATATTTTGATGCAATTGCTCGAACTATGAGCCACTGTAGTCCTGTTAAATTCCTAAATCATGGCGTGACTGCTAATCAGAAAAGAAAAGAAAAGTAAAAAGGCGTCAGTCTAGCCAAAAAGTTTAACATTATCACTTGATTTGGATTTTCAAATTAACTTCATTTCTCTAGTCAAATTAGGCGTCAAGTCTTACGTTTAATGGTCACGTAATGTGTCCTCATTTATTCAAGCAGTTTTAGCTATGTGATGATCAATGAAGTTATTCAGTAAGCATATACTTTCTAAATGTCGACGGAGTCCGTATACTGATGAGATAGAAGTCTTCATTTGTCCTTTTCCGGCATCTATTCTTATGATATCTCATATGCTTTATGTAAACCTCTTTCATTTTAAGGTTTTTAGGCCAAATTGTTCATTACAGCATTTTTTTTTTCTTTTTCCTGTTCAATTATACATCATTTTTTAAGCTTATTTGTGCCATTGTTGCTAATGATCAGGCTACCATAGGTATCGATTTTCTATCAAAGACAATGTACCTTGAAGATCGAACTGTTAGATTGCAGCTCTGGTCAGTTCTTAGTATAGTTGCGTTATTTCATCTTCTAACTTGACCTTTTCTATCTATATGTAAAAGATGTCAGCTTCATTAGTTCACAAATAAAGATTCCAATTATTGTACTATGAAGTATATTATGTGCGTTGCCCAATAGTTTTCCTGGCTTATATTGGTTACATTTGCAAATCCTATGATGTCATTTATTTCAGTTGTTCAGTAGCACTATCTTGCAGGAAATACAAGCATTTGACCTTTGTTTGGATGGATAGAATTGAGAGTAATTGAGAATAGAGTTAGTGAAATATAATATTCTTTCCTTTGTTTGGACAAAAATGATGGACGGAAATTAGAATGTGAAGCAGAGTAATTTTTATTTCTCTCCGAAACGGAGGGAAAAGAGAATAAGTGAGAGTAAATAGAATAAAATTTTAATTTTTGTTCTTTAATTATAGGAGAGTAAATCAAATTTATTTTCTGTATTTTAGTGATAATACCAAATAATAGAAAGCAAAAAATAGTAAATTTTATTTATCTCATCATTAAAGTAAATCTCATTTTCCTCCTCACTTATTTTCATCCAAACAAAACATAAAGTTTAACGGACGGACTAATAAAAATTACAAAAAAGTATTTGAATCTCCGTTTTCTGTTGGGTTTATGCAAACGTTAATATAGACTGTGGAGCAGCAGGAAGTGACTGTAACTTTGGGTGGCATTCTAATCATAAACTTCCAAATTGTAGCACGATATCCCAGGCCAAGTTTAATTTCTGCTGCTTCCTTGGTTTAGAGACTTTCTTTAGGTTGTTCCACTTTTATGGTAAATATATAAGTTTAGGATGATATTAATTGAAAAAAATTTGCTAATATTGGGAGTTATATCTATTGCATTTTGATTCGCAAAGCTTTTATGCAATCAAGGATTCTAAGTATGACATGCCAGGTCCTATTCCTTTTCTATGCACTTTTGAGATTCAAAAACCTGATTCAGGTTTCTTGTACCTTATTATGACAAAAGCCCTTTTTCTTAATTTCATCGTATTGTGGAAGTGTTTAACATTAAACAAAACTTTCTTTAGTTGATGTTTGTGGCTTTTTAATCTTTTGTTAGTTGGGATTCTCAAACTTTCTTAAATAGTTTGGTGTATCTGAGATATGAAATAAAAATGTACAACAGGGATACTGCTGGGCAGGAAAGATTCAGGAGCCTTATTCCAAGCTATATTCGGGATTCCTCAGTGGCAGTTATTGTTTATGATGTTGCAAGTATGTGGCTTTCCTCATTTCTTTTTCTAATTTTATGAGCTTCCTTTTTTTCACATTGCATTTTACAGTGCTAAAGTTTGGTTTGCTAAGTTACTCAGACTCGTGTTCATATACAGTTTTCACTCTGTAGTATGAGGGTCACACCTGTGGTCTAGCATCTCTTTATCTGCCATTAGTTATTATTTATAAACTTTTCTTACTGGAACATAAATACTTCAGTTCCACTGTCTTTGTGGTGCATGCCTGTTGCCATTTGCTGACTGCTGTGTTATTTTAGGCAGGCAGTCATTCCTCAACACTTCTAAGTGGATTGAAGAGGTTCGCACTGAGCGGGGCAGTGATGTTATCATCGTACTTGTTGGGAATAAGACAGACCTTGTGGATAAAAGGTGAGGAATTGTGTCAAATGGGAGTAGGATTAAAAATAGGTTATTAAAATTGCTTTCTGTCGGACTTTAAAAGGATTTTAGCTCCATTTCTGAAAAAAGAAAAAGAAATGGAGTTGTAAATATATTTAAATGGAGAGAAGGGCATTATATTACAATTTTGTTTCTGAAAATGACAACGCAAGTTAACAAATAAAATTAGAAAGATATTGAGTTTTAGAATCCAATGGTTTTGAGGAAATGCAAACACAGAGACCCTATGCCTGTTATTTCAGAGTAAGCAATCTTTCAATGTAAAATTTTATTCTTATGTCTTGGCATCATTGTTGGACAGGCAAGTTTCAATAGAGGAAGGAGAAGCTAAAGCTCGTGAACTCAATGTCATGTTTATTGAGACTAGTGCAAAGGCAGGCTTCAACATAAAGGTAAACCACTTGGCCTGGGCTTAGAGTTGTATCTTTGGAATTTTAAATAATTGGTCACGATGTTGTGGTGATATCACTGATTTCTATGTGAAATTGATATTGTGGATTACAGCAGTTGACATCATTTTTTCCTTTCTTTCCAGGCACTGTTCCGGAAGATCGCAGCAGCCTTGCCAGGAATGGAAACACTTTCTTCAACTAAGCAAGAGGATATGGTGGATGTCAATCTTAAGTCTTCCAACGCAAATGCTTCACAATCTCAACCACAATCCGGAGGATGTGCCTGTTGAAGTACAAAATTGAGATGAAAGCATTCCTTTTTGCAGCATTTGTTTGCATGTTCTTGTGATCCTAAAGTTAATGACATCCGTTGTAGCATTTGGTATTTGGCTTTATTTCGTTGGTGAGAGATTAGTCAAGAGGAGACTATGTAGTGGTTAGGCTAGTCCTTACCTTGTGTTATACGTGTGTTGAACTAGAGATCAGCTTTGTGCAAAATCTTCTACATAGCATCATTCATATCCAGATTGCTATATTAAAAAATTACCGTCAAGTAAGGCAATTTGACAACTTTTTTTTTTTGGCTTGTTCTGTGTACCATCAGTGCTGTAAGTATATCCAAGAATGGCTTCTTTCGTTTTGAATAATAAGAATTGTTTGTTGTCCGTGTTGCCTTAATATGCATTACCAGCAAGTACCTGTACGTTTTCCAGTGACTGCTACTTTTTCCACAAAAGAACTTAGATTTTGCATCCCTACCTTTCGTACCAAATGTTAACTAGTCATAGTCATAGATTATTATTATTATTATTATTATTTATTATCAAATACAAAAATATGCTAAAACGGTAATGAAGATTTGATGCCAAAATATTCCCTTCAATTGGCGGCCCTATGTCGGCTTTGTGCTCAGTTTGAGGTCTGTGACATTCTACATGGTTCAATAAATAAAAAAGTAAAGAACACTTTTTATCGAAAAGAAATCAAAACTGAATGAGTAATTTCCAGAGTATCGACTTTTGAATAAACAAATCCTTCAATGCGTTCCGACTGGATTTTCTTCTTAGATTGTAATTCCATATTTAGCAAACATTATTATCTCATCATTATCATCCGTATTAAAATTGTATATCCATCAATAGAAAGAAATATGATAAATGAAAAAACAGGGCCACTGACTCAGGACATTGGGTTTGGAATAAAATGCCAAAACCGCCGGACCATGTGTATTAATGTACATCTATAATGCCATTTTTTTTGTCGGATCGGGTCAAAATTTTCTTTCTGTGTGAATTTCAAAATCACAGTATGCCAAAATTACAGTAATATATTGTAATTTTGAAATCACCTCATTTTTTTTTAAATGTTTTTTCGTTCCCACCAATTTTTAAAAAACTTTAATTCTAAAAATGTCGCCGTAGGAATGCTAGATGTGATTGGTGGACGCATAAAATGGGATCGAGGGATGGTCTTTTTGAAGTGCTTTTCTCCAAAAGAAGCAGGATTTCAAAGTCCACGTCGCTGAAGTGGGTGGTCGGAGGCTGGAATGGAATCCGTGAATTGTCACGACTCTCCAACTGCACGCTTAGCTTATACCTTCTTCCATCCAATGCGATAGATGCTTCTTCTGATTATTCAATACACACCATGACTGGTATCTCTCTCTTTCCCCCAATTTGTTTTTCTTTTCTTCTCTTTTTATTGGTGTTATGTTATTTAATTCGTATTTTCCATTTGCTTATTCCGGAATTTGAACTGAAACTAAGAGCTTCCGGTTTGAATTTTGGGTTTGGTGGTAATAGTAAATTGCTCGACGGATAATATAATTAGCTGCTCTAGGTGGCGGTTGTCTAATTACTTTTTTCTCTTCTATTCACATATTTTAGAGGCATGTCTGAAGTTTCATTAGCTGTGTCTCTTTCTTTTCAATAAATCTCTTGTTTGTCTATTTTTTGTTGATATGTTTCTCTTCAGACATCCTGCAGAATTTGTGTGTGAGAGAGATAGAGGTTAACATGCAAAGTTCTTGTATGCCAAATTCAAATTGAGTGTAGATGATATAATATGTCATTGCTAAATTATCCAGCTTTTCTACATTTTTATGTTCGATATACTTCTTCCTGTTAAGATATTTTTCTTATCCTATTTATTATTTCCAGCACTCTATAACATCTTTCATTGGGCATACATAAAGTCAAGATTGGTACTTCTGACTCTTGTCTTTAGACTCTTTGCCATGTTATTAAAATTTCAATTCTTCAACTAATGATCACACTTGCTGATGTTAGAATATGCTATTTCATTCCATTTCTAAATCTCTCTCTCTCTCTCTCTTGTAATTAAAATTTTCCTGATTTTCCCTTTTACAGGAAATAAAGAGCCAGTATTGAATAAGGATGAAAACACTACAGCTCCATTCCTATTGCTTAAACTCAAGCACTGGCAATGGTGGCTTTTGGTGGCAATCAACATTTTCTTCCTCATTGCAGGCCAGTCTGCTGCAGTTCTTTTGGGGAGATTTTATTATGACAGAGGCGGAAATAGTAAATGGATGGCAACACTTGTTCAGACAGCTGCCTTCCCGATCCTTTACATCCCTCTCTTTCTACTTCCTTCCAATCAAGACCCTTCAACCTCTTCCTCCTCACAATGCATTAGAACTGTTGCCTTGATCTACTTCTTTCTCGGAGCGCAGCTGGTGATAACATGTTGTATTCTACTGGGCTCTTGCATCTTTCTGCCCCTACCTATTCTCTCATTTGTGCATCCCAATTAGCTTTCAATGCTGTTTTCTCATACTTCATCAATTCTCAGAAGTTCACATCTTTAATAATTAACTCTGTGGTTGTACTTTCATTTTCTGCGGCCCTCATTGCAGTCAATGATGATTCTGATGGCCCATCAGGACTCTCTAAGTGGAAATACATAGCCAGCTTCCTTCGTACTCTTGGCGCTTCTGCAATATACTCTCTATTGCTTTCACTCATGCAGCTTTCCTTCCAAAAGATCGTAAAAAAGGAAACGTTTTCGGTGGTATTGGAGATGCAGATCTACACATCACTTGTTGCCTCATGTGTTTCTGTTGTTGGTCTTTTTGCTAGTGGGGAATGGAACACTTTGCATGGAGAAATGGAGAGTTTTGGTACAGGGAAGGTGTCTTATATTATGACACTGGTTTGGACAGCAGTTAGTTGGCAGGTCTGTTGGCGTTGTGGGCTTGATTTTCCAATGTAATAAGTACAGTCGCTTTGGCTGTATCTCCTATCGCTGCTGTCGTGTTTTTCCATGACCAAATGAACGGTGTGAAGGTAATCTCTATGCTTTTGGCTTTCTGGGGGTTTTGCTGTTACACATACCAGAATTATCTTGATGATTGTAAGTTTAGGAAACCACAAAACAATGCCAATGAAACTCGTCGTGATTTATTGTGTTGAGAACTGTGGAATTCATATTGATGAAGCCCGTTGTGATTCTTTGGTCCCTATCTTGCTTGGTTTTTGATGTCTTAATTCTTTTCCAATGCATGGATGGTTGCAATATTGAGAGAGTTGAGTCTTTGATCTGAATTATGCTTCGATGACATTTACAAAGAAGTTGACAGTTGGATATCAAAAGTAAGAAGTGATGGTGATGGAACATCCTCTAGCATCTAGATGCTTCATTTGGCTGAAAGTTTTATTTAAGCTAAACACCCGACAAAATTCTCTGGATGCATCTGATTTGCAAATCTGGGAAGCATTATAAACTATATACCATAGATTTTGGTATGGGTTGCAGACTGTTTCAGGTTACTTCTTTCACTTCCTCTGCCATTTTTTTTTACTCAAAGAATGTGGAGTGCTGAATTATTTCCGTGCAAATTATAAAAATAGTTAATGTTGTTGTGTGTTTTTTACTTTCTCTATACAAGTATGGTATCTGAAAAAGTGATTTCTGTAGTGGTTGATGATAAATTGACCACTTTAATAAGGATACTTGTACTGGCTATTTGCTAGGTTGTCAATAATTCACAATAAGTCAATATTAGGTGTCGATCATTTAACTTTAAAACCTTGTCCCATTTTCACACATGTGCACACTGCAGGAGTATTGAGGATAGGCCTAGCTTTGTTAAGAATGATGCATAGCAGGCAGGAATTATTGAAATGGAAAATATGTTGGCTAATTTTTGTTTGGGATTGTGGGTGCTCTTAGTTTATTTGATGGATGATAGAAATAAATTGTGATGTAGAAAAATGGATGATCTGATCTGATTTTTTAATTGGAAATGGGTAAGCGTATTCAAAAGTCTTTGTAAATACCCAGCTTTGAATTTGATTCCATGCACCAAAAATTGAAAATTGATTTCCCTTTGTCATGTTTGATGTTATCTGCAACCATAACATCAAACACGCTCAGATATTAGAACAATAAAAAAATTAAGACAGTGTTCAACAAGATTTATATGAAATGAGGGTAGATTTATTGAATAGTTTTTTTTAAAAAAAATAAAAAACTGGATAGGAGTGTTTTGAATTCGAAATCTCGCATTTATATCTGTAGAATATCTTTTCAGAGACTCTTAAAGAATGTTAAAAAGTAGTGCATCCAAAAAAGTAAAGATGTGATGAATGCGAAGACACATCTGTATCTTTGACAATAAATGTTGGGTTACTTTGATCATTCAATTAATCAAATGCCGTCTCCCTTCTTTCTTTCTCATTCTATTTGGTTTCGTTTCTTTCTCTTCAGGACATAACCAAAGACAACATCTTCAATTTCAGTATGTATGCTGTCATATTGAATTTTTTAATTTGTTTAGGATGATTTTAGTTTTATATACTCTTATCTACCGTACAACAGGATATACGTGTACCATTCTCAACCATTTCTAATATCAATCGGTGTTTTATAGTACTAATATCATAGATGTGTAGGTTTGACTTCTTCTTTTAGACAAACTTTAATTATTATAAGTAAGAGAATATAGCGTGAAAGAAAAAGAAAATGAAAATGATTAGATAATTAGCGACTGAGACATTGAATATTAGAAAAGTGATAACTGGATGCGTAGAAGATGAGTAATTCAAATGTTTTGTTTAAGAAGAAGACTGCAATTGTATATATTGCAATAAAAAATTGAACCTACCTTGTTGACCTTACCTTAACAGGAGTAAGTTTAGAAAGAAAAAACAATAAATGTATTGTGGCTGAGTTAATATTAATATTAAAGTGGGATAGAAAGGATAATCTAAGAATGTAATAAACCAAAAAGAAAGAAAGACAGAAAGAAGGAAACCAACGGGCGTCCTCTCCTCTACAAGTTGAAGTTTAAAGAGAAGTTAAGTTGTCCAACTAACCTAACCTTAACCTTTTCTTTTCTCCACATCTCATCTCTCTTTTTCTGCTTGATAAATACTTTAATTTTACTTTTCAAATTAAAGTGAGTGATAGATATTCTCTAAATTTAATGTTAACGGATTCAATTAAATTATTTTCAATGGCCTGATGATTACTGTAATAAACACCTCAATTACTTTGGTATTTTGAATTTCTCAACCACCTTTGCTTTATCCCCTTCTCCTTTACCATCCAACCACTCTCACTTCCCTCCAATTCATCTCAACCACTGCCACTACATTTCTTCATGTTTCTTCACGATTCCAATTCATTTTGCTATCTCAATGGGAATGGGAATGGGATGCAAACAAATATAATACTAATCAAGTATATCAATTCAAATCCAATTATTTTCAATTTAAATCCAACATTAATACGTCTTTATCACTCACATTTACCTAAAATCATTCACAAAATTATACAACCAAAAATATATTTCCTTTGCTTTCCCCTAATAATAAACATTGCTAATGCTAATGTACACCAAAAATCAAAACAACTCACACCCTTCCTTTTCTTTTTCCGTTAGCAAAGGAAAAAAACCAACAAAGACAACATCAACAGCCAGAGAAGGTGTGTGACGAGTCATGAAAAGTAGCCTCCAATGTAAAGGGGCAAAACCGTACTTCTATAATATCAATCCCATCAACACCGCAGTGGTCAAATTTCAAGGAATCGCATTTTCAACGGTTGTGATTGACTCTTCCAAAATCGCACAGCTTCCTCGACCGGTTCCCGCAAAATGACGCCGCCGTAGACAGATGAGGCTTCCCGGGAACCCTAACCTCACCCGACAATCCCATGTCAGGAGGCAACCCGCCCTTCTGATTCCAGTGGCGATTAGGGCTTGCCCTCACCAGAGGACTCAGGCAAAACGCTAACCCCGACACGTTTTTGTTGTGTCCCGGCTTCCCGCGCCTCACCGCAGCTGGAGCCACCGGTGTCCTCTTCCACCAGTGCGATGACTCCGACGAGGATCCGCTTCCCGACGGAGACCGATCGCAATCCTCAAAATCATCATCGCAATCCGCATCTCTGGCTGGCGACATTCCCCGATCTATCCGTCGACGAGGTTTATGGCCAGCAAAGCCGGAATATTCGGCAGAGTAGAGCGTAGATTGCTTCTTCCTGCGAGTAGAAAATAGGGTGGAGAACCAGGAAGGCGACGAAGATGATGCGTCGCTTGAATTCCGGGAGGGAACGCCAGGATCCGGTTCAAGCTTGTCGGATCTAGACCTGAAGAAATTTGATAGAAGGGAGAACCTGCGTTGCTTGTTTCCGCAGGCAGTTGAAGTGGAAGAGTTGTAAGTGGGACCCACTTGGGGAGTACTGTAGAAGCGAAGGTGGTGGTGAGAGGCCCAGGATGCATCGTCCGATTTGCGACGAGCAACGTAAGGAGAAACGGAGCGGGGGAATAGAAGAGGAGGAGGGTGGGCGTCTGACTTGCGGGCATCATCAGCGGGGGCGCGTGAATGTGACCTAATTAATTGAGGATGGTGGTAAGCGTGTTGAGCCTGAGATTGTGCAGCGATGAGTGCAAGGAGGCGTTCGCGGAGACAGGTGGCGCAGATGCCGACGGTGCTACTGAGGTCGGCAGGGTGCTTCTTACACCTCATTTATTGGAGGAGAAAAAAGAATTTGAATGGTGAAAGAAAGTGGAGAGATTGTGTGAGAATATGAGTGAGGGGAGGTCATGTGGAGGTAGCGAGGAGGGTATTGTGCAGTGCCATTTGGGTGTATGCTGTAGAGATCTGATGAGGAAATCAAAGAAGAGGCTTTGTCGTCTTCTTTGTTTATAGAGGGGGAGAGAGAGAGAGAAGTTTTGGGTATGGGTAGTTTAAAAAGGGTGGAGTTTGGTGTGCCTATTAAATTTTTTAGAGATAGAAAAAGAAAATGGAAAGGATTGGAGAGAGTCAAATTCAAATTAAAATGTAGTATTTCCTATTCCTAAATGCATCCTCTTCCCATTCTCTATTTTTGCCCTTTCATTAATATTCTAATATACTTTTATTTGATTATGTGAATTAAACTCATGGACATTTAAAACACACATCACCTTGTGATTACTAATAAAAGAGAAACCGCTACGCTACCGCTACCACTACTACTACCTGGATTTTGTTATATCCAAACTCGATGACTTTTTTGTTGTCTAAGTCAAGTTGGATTGTCTACTAATCCAATTCTTACTTTTCCTTAATACCCATTTAATTTAATTTCGTAATTTACTTGGACCCTTTTACTTTGTAATAATTGCTTTGGTTGACACACGAATCACGCGCTTATTTCACTTAAAAGGGAACAAAATTAGGTGTCCTCCCAAGTGGCACCACTGCAATCATATAAGCTTTATATCACACGGCTGCTTGTCAGTTTCTTCAACATTTGCACGCGCTGCCAAAAAGCGTGGGGATAACCTTATTCTCTTTTTTTAACCGGTGAATCTTTGAGTTGGTTTTTTTTTTAACACTGCTCTCAGTGCCTACGGTTGACCCAAATCAAACGAGTAGATTTGTAAAATTTAATTTTTCTCAATTAATTTAAGATGGTATGGTCGGCGAGGATTATTTATAACAAACAAAGTTAAAAACTAGCAGTAATTTATGGTTGGCAAATTGAGCATGTCATTGTGCGAACCGTAATAATAATAATAATAATTATTAGAATTATTGGCAGGTCAAAACAGTTAAAGATTTGAGTGTGAAATCAAAATCTATGTAACCATGCAATTTTTGACTCCTGCGCTATGTCATTATGCTTCATGCACTATGCCCCTTCTGGACCCAAAACCAAAGCTCATACTATACATTTTGCTTTTGCTAATTTCAAAACCATACTTTGTAATATCTTTATTTTTACATTTATGTTTTTAATAGCAGTGGCAGTTGAAGTAGAAAGGAACAAAAGGACATCTACGATTAGCAAGTTAAATGTTTTGAATGGAGGCCATCCATCATGCATTGTATGTGCCTAACGCAATAATTATAAATGCAAAGCAAAGCAAAGCACGTGTATTATTTTTTTGGATGAAAAGCATATATATCCTTTCGTTTAGTGCGCACTATTAATCCTAAATATCTACTAATAAGACGTTGCAGAATCACCATTCTTCTATCTGGACTCCATTATGTGTATTTGTCTTTGGCCACAAACACCACTTTTAACTATTATCTTTTTTCTTCCCTCCCATCTACACCTACCCCAACATTGATACCCCTATCAAATACCGCAATTTTTAAAAATATTCTATAAAATTATTAATCATATTACAAAATTATAAAAATTAAATACTAAAATTACATAAATATTTCCCTCCAAATAATGATATAAGACATAATATATATATATAACAACTCGGTTGAAGTTTTGTTGTAAATGTCCATTGGTTGCAGAAGAATTATGAACGTGTCTATGAATAAATATCATATTGAAATAATATATGACAATAAATGTTTGAATTTGTTATCAATATTTATATGTTTAATTTGTGTTCGAGATAAACATTAATATATACTATTATTAATTAGTTCTAAAATAAATAAAAATATAAATTCACCATTTCATTATCATTGCAAATTATCTACAGCTTTATATAATAAAAAAAAAAACTATATGTTAAACTATCAACATATATATTAAAACACGTAAAGTCTATATCCTAATTATATCTATTAGTATGTATCAAATACGAATATCTAAAATTAAAAATATATATTAAACACGTACGAGTACGGGTACCGAATATGCTGCTCAAGCAGATGTACCGGTACTTCTGAGCTTCCCTCCATCTAGTATTACATATTGATATTGGTTCTATTTAAACAACATCTTTACTCTCATTCTCGGCAAATAAAGTTACAACTGGCTCGATATACTCAGACATAGAGCCACCCAAAAATTTATGTGTTTCAATGTGACAACAAATTTTATTATGTTTTTAAAAATAAGGAGGCCAAAATGTTACTAACTTCTTACAATTTTAATTTAGTTTAGGTCTAGTGCTTAATTAGAAAAACTTTTCTTTTTAATTAATTTTGAGAAGAGAGAAACCAATCGCAACTGTCCCCATAATGCAATATACATCGTATAATTATCTACAATTAAGTGCACGCTGCTTCTGCTACTGTTACGTACACAAAAGCATTTTTCAAATATATAGCGTGGCTGTAAGGTTTTGGACAATGTCAAACTTTGGAGGCAACATTAAGACTCGTTCATGTTGTTATATATTAGTTAATTAAGTTGTTCTTTTATATAATGGAACGACATCAAATTCGAAGGCAAATAAACGTACGCGAACAGAAAGCAAGAGATTGTCAAGTTTATCTCCCTCATCTTCGATGGAGTTTGCTTGTGCTTCAAATATTTTAACTCTTGACTTGTTCCAAATGCAAATAATTTTTTACTCAATTTTCTAATTTTAGTTTAAATAAAAAAAAAACAAATTTTATTTAGACCTTTTCTTTTAAGAATTTTAATTCCATATTTTTGTAATTTTATTCACCAAAACAATCGCAATAAACTTATTATTTTAAGACTAAATTGACGAGTGTTTAAAAACTTATGGATTTGATTTGATGATTGCGGTAATACAAATTTGATTTTATAGTTGATTTGATCTATTATATATGGCATGAGCATGATTGAGTTTGGTTGGAAGATGCGAGTCCAGCAGCAAAGAGTCAGTCATATATATGCTGGGACAGCTGATGACGAGAAGAAGAAATAGGAATAGTTCATGAAATGATGAGGAGCGTAATAACAAGGGAACATCAATCCTTTATTTAGCATTTGTTATTACAGTTATCGACCAAGACAAATGGAGTTTGACCAACCGCAGCCACTAATTATATTGCAAATACCATGAATTTGATTACGACTGATTGAGCCTTCAACGACAAATAAACCTCTCTCTCCTCATATCTTACAATAAAATAGAAAATGGGGTATGCAATATGCATACTATACACCCCATTTTCTATTTTATTGTTATTTTATGATTTTGCTTAAAGGAAAAGCATACTGTGTGTAATATATATATATATATATATATATATATATATATATATATATATATATATATATATATTTTGTCAACAATTTGAAATTCTCTTTTTAATTGATCACCAAAACATGTATTATATGGAATTCTTGCTAGATGAAGACTGTAAATTATTATTTGTATCAGGGTAAAAAATTTAAATTCCTAAAATCCTAAAAATGCACCACTTTTAGGGGTTTGTTAACGGTCTGGTTAACCCATTGGGCTGGAGCCTCCAGAATGACACATCCATTCCCTTGTAAATCTGAAATTCGCAAGAGCCAACGGCCGAATTTACCAACCAAAGAAACAGTAAATTAAATCCCCGCGGTTTTAAACCGCTGAGCTTCGAAGCTCTGTCACTCACTTCTACTTCTTCAACCACTAGCTAGGGTTTTAACATTTTTCTGGTTCATCTATCCCTCACTCAGTTCTTGCTGTGAAAAAAAAACATGTCAAACCTCCGCAATCAGATCAGAGCTTCTTCGTCCCTCATCAAACACCTAAAACAAAGATTTACCAATCCCGCACTTCTAACTCAGACTATTAGATCTTTCACTACAACCGAGGGCCACCGTCCCACCATTGTACACAAGCGAAGCCTCGATATTCTTCATGATCCTTGGTTCAACAAGGTAATGTACTCCCCCATCTCTCCTCTTTCTGTCATTTTTGCTTTCTACTTGGAGATTGTGTATATATATATAAATTACTTACGGATGTACTAATTGTTTTATTTTTTTTAGACGCGTTCTTGTAAAATTGGAACTTATTAGTGGCTAATTGTTCTTTCCGAAGTATGTTTATAACTGAACCCCTTTTAGTCCTTTTTTTTGTCAGTAAATTTAGTTATTATTATTCTTTTTTGATACAATCAATAGGGAACAGCGTTTTCTATGACGGAACGTGATCGTCTCGATCTCCGAGGACTTCTCCCTCCCAATGTTATGTCTTCTGAACAGCAAATTGACCGATTCAGTAAGTTTCCAAGTCTTTTTAAGTCGGCTCTCATATTGCACGTTAGAGATTTCAATGCTGTGATTCTTAAGGTACCATTACATTTCAGCTTCCGTTATTGTAATTATATCTATGGAAATTTGTTCCTTCACAGTGGCTGACTTGAAGAGGCTTGAAGTTCACGCAAGGGATGGACCGTCCGATCCTAATGCCTTGGCTAAGTGGCGCATACTTAATCGGTTGCATGACAGAAATGAAACAATGTACTACAAGGTGGGTATCTTCTTCTAAGCTCCATCTTAGAATGGTATTTGAAGTGTTTTCCTACAATGGGATTTGTTTATTTCAAGCTACATTTGTCCATCAGTACTCAATGTGCACTCATGCAACTTTCCAATCATGATCATAAGATAGAGTATCACTTTCCCATCTAATGACATCTTCTTCTTCTTCTTCTTTTTTTATTTTTTTATTTTTTTTTATTTTTTTTTATTTTGGTCTTTCTCTATGGTTGGATTAGGGTTTGGGGGGAAGGGATTCTCTGCCATGTGTTCCCATCAGCATTTTACATACGTGCATGTCTAACGTTTCTTTGTTAGAGATGAAATGTTGAACTATCAGTTAGATGCCATTCATGTCTGGAGAGTCAAAAATTTGTTACAAATATGTTTGAAATTTGACAGGTACTGATTGCCAATATTGAAGAATATGCACCCATAGTGTATACTCCAACTGTTGGTCTTGTTTGCCAAAATTATAGTGGTTTGTTTCGAAGGCCAAGGGGAATGTATTTCAGTGCTGAGGATCGTGGAGAAATGATGTCCATGGTTTATAACTGGCCGGCTGAGCAGGTATTTACTAGCCAGTAATGCAGTTAACTGCGGAACTCTTATTTCGGAATTATTCCATCTACCAGGTCAGAAAGAGAAAGTGAAAAGCTTCTCCTTCTTTAATTTTGTAGTTTTCATGCCTTGGTTGTTAGGATCTGTGATATATAAACAAGGGCCTTGGACTTGTATAAGTTCCATTTCCAGGTTTTAGTCTGTCCTTACAATCACTCTTTATTCTTTTTCTGATGACTGCAGGTTGATATGATTGTTGTTACGGATGGAAGCAGGATATTAGGCCTTGGAGATCTTGGAGTTCAGGGGATTGGAATTGCAATTGGGAAGCTGGATTTATATGTTGCTGCTGCTGGAATAAATCCTCAAAGGGTATGTTGGTACTCAAAATGGCAAAAAAAGACATTCCCATTATATATTGTTGGGTTTGATCTTAAAAGTTTAGATATGTTTATTTACTATTCGTTCTCTGGTTGTTTCCTTGTTTGCATTTTTGTGTGCCTTGGCATGTCTCTTCTTCTTTTTTTTTTTTTTAATTATTTTTATAAGTAAATGGGTGATGTTTTCTCTGTTTACTTTTAAAACAATTACTTCTTCTTTGTTACACATTGCTGTCATTTTGTTCAGACATGGGATTTATTGCCCATACCACACTGCTCATACTGTTTTTCGGACCATAAACTCCATTTTATGGAAAGGTTGGGGAACCATTGAGCTCTAGGGCACTTATGTAATATGCCCATTGGTGTACTCTGGTGTTTTCATTTTAAAAAATCATGTCATTGCAATGAATTTGAAAATAATTCCCAGATTCACTTTACATATTTGATTATTTATTGTTTCTTTCCTTGGACTTTTGGAATTGGGGCAGGCTTTACTTTATAATGCCTGTATCGTTACTGTTGCTTTCTTTAAAAAAATTAGGTTGTGTTGGCTGATTGAATATTAAATTTGAATTGAAATTGAATTTTTAAATATTGCTTTTCTTTTTTCCCTTTGTATTTTCATTCTTTTGTCATGGTTCTCTGTCAACAATTTTTCCGTCCTCTTCCACTGCCAATCTCTCTGTTCCTATAGCATGTCTGTACCTTAAAACATGTTGTGCTTTTATATGATTTGAGCTCACGCTTTCTCATTGATTCAAAATTGCTGGGTTTACTTTAAATATAGATTTCTTATTTGATGTCAATAACAAGTGGATGTTGAATCATTACTTAGAAAGTTTCTAACTTTATCCATTTCCTTATCATGGCACTTATTTTCATCTCCCGTGTATCTTCTTATTCCACTAGAATTCTATTTCTTGATAGAATCTTGCTGTGGTTTTTCTCCATACTAGGTGCTTCCTGTCATGATTGATGTAGGAACCAACAATGAGAAGCTACTCAAAGATCCCTTATGTAAGTATTTGCTTGTCCAATGATTTTGAAAATTCAAAATTATTCTGAGCACCTTATGAAAAATGATTTTTCTGTGTACGTAAGAACTAGTCTCCTGTGATAAATAGTTTATGTAGGGGTTTTACAAGTAGACATGCTTACTATTCAGATTCATTAGAAATAACAACTTTCAGGGTCTGCACTTGACAAATGCATAAGAAGTGTACAACCATGTATTTCTAGTCCCTATAAAATTAATAAGAGATTGTTGTATTTATGTGTTAAATAGGATCAACCCATCTCACAATCTAGGTTCTTTTGTCCTACTTCTTGTGGTGAA
The DNA here is from genome assembly GCA_947683425.1 of Excoecaria cochinchinensis. Taxonomy (NCBI): domain Eukaryota; kingdom Viridiplantae; phylum Streptophyta; class Magnoliopsida; order Malpighiales; family Euphorbiaceae; genus Excoecaria; species Excoecaria cochinchinensis. Next base: position 27,892 of record CANTUQ010000277.1, read on the forward strand.
ACATGATCCGAACTTTCAAGATGTTTTGCCAATCTGCATACAGATTTTAGTGCCTTAAACAGATAATATTTCTTTGCCGAATTCATAGTCTTTGACGTGACACAAGAATTACATACTTTGTTGTTTATCAGCTTTTGTTATGCATTCATACATTGATTTTCTTGATATTAAGAAAATTACTGTACTATTTTTGTTATAGATTTGGGACTGCAAGAGCACCGCCTCGATGGTGACGACTATGTAGCTGTCATTGATGAATTCATGGAAGCTGTGTTTACTCGCTGGCCACATGTTACTGTACAGGTAATCAACTACTATCTTTATGGAATGCCTTCCTCTTTCTGTCTCCTCCCCAGTTTTTACTTTCCAAGAGATGCTTAAACACTAGGTTTCTTCAGTTTGAAGATTTCCAGAGCAAGTGGGCATTCAAGCTATTGCAGAGGTATAGGAATACCTACAGAATGTTTAATGATGATGTCCAGGTGATTTAATTTCTCTATTTCTGTTATAGCATCTTATTGTTCTAGACAACACTGTTTATCTATCATATTATGAGATTTCACAGAATTGATATCTGATGATAAAATTATGCTTGTTAATGACATATAAGCTTTACAAACACAAATTTAGAATGTTCTTGGTAAAAATATGAATTGGTAAGTTGGTCTTTTTCTTTGCAGCCTGTTAGTACAACATATGTAAATGTTGTGTCCCAGTTTTCTTCCTGCAATTCTGTACAGCCACATTGCATTTATTATATTATCTCAATTACTCACTAAAAATAATGATACAAGAGTATATTTATATGTATACAAATAGTATAAATAAAAAAAAATACTATTTTACCCTTAATTACAAGTTATCTAACAAAATAGAGTAACCAACACTCCCCTCAAGTTGGTGCAAAAATATTACACATGCCCAACTTGCAAACTATGGCATGGAAGGCTCGACTACTGAGTCCTTTTGTAAAAATATCAGCTAACTGTCTGTCCGACGTTACATGAAATAGGCTCAAAATACCATCAGATAATTTTTCTTTGATGAAGTGTCGATCAATTTCTATATGTTTTGTCATATTATGTTGAACTGGATTATGAGTAATACTGATCGCAGCTTTGTTATCACAATGCAAAAATAGTATGCCTTTTTCAGCCAAATTCAACTCTACTAATAACTTCTGCAACCATAACAACTCACAAACACCTTGAGCCATAACTCTATATTATGCTTATCTTGAGACTACATTCTGTTTCTTGCTTCTCCAAGTGACTAAATTACCTCCCACAAATGTACAATAATCAGAGGTGGATCTTCTATCATCTAGAGATCCAGCCCAATCTGCATTTGTGAAAACTTCAATTCGTAGATGACCATTTTTTGAAAAAAGAAGACCTCTTCCTGGAGCTGATTTTAAATACCGCAAAATGCGAAAAATAGCTTGTTAATGAGATTGTCTAGGATCATGCATAAACTGACTCACCAAGCTAACTGCATAGGCAATGTCTGGTCTGGTGTGAGATAGATAGATAAGTCTACCAACCAATCTTTGATATCTGCCCTTATCAACTGATTCTTCAGTTCCTGCTTGCAACGTATGGTCACTTTCAATGGGTGTATCTGCTGGTTTGCATCCCAACATACCAGTTTCATCCAAAAGATCTAGAATGTATTTTCTCTTAGAAATAAAGATCCCTTTGGTTGATCTGGCAACTTCAATTCCCAAGAAATATTGTAGCTTCCCGAGATCCTTGATTTCAAATTCCTGAATTAAGAGCTTCTTCAGCCAAACCATTTCTTCTTTATCATTCCCTGTCATCACTATGTCATCAACATAAACAATGAGAAGAGTGATCTTAACCTTGGAGTGTCTCATAAAAAGGGTATGATCAGAATTACTTTGTTGATAACCAAAAGATATCATGGTTTTGCTGAATCTATCAAACTAAGCCCTCGGAGATTGTTTCAACCCATACAAGGCTTTATTCAGTCTGCACAACTTCCCTTGAGTTCTTTCATCATCAAAACCAGGAGGAATCTCCATATAAACCTCTTTTTCCAGGTCCCCATGGAGAAATGCATTTTTCACATCAAATTGCTGCAAATCTCAATCCAAGTTAGCTGCACAAGATAGCAAGATTCTAATTGTATTCATTTTAGCAACGGGTGCGAATGTCTCCTGATAGTCAACTCCATAAGTCTGAGTGAATCCCTTTGCTACTAATCTAGCTTTGAATCTTTCAATCGAACCATCAGTTTTGTGTTTTATTGTGAACACCCACTTACACCCAACTAACGTTTTGTCTGGAGAGTCAACTAGTTCCCAGGTTTCATTTTTAGAGAGAGCTTTCATTTCTTCAACCATAGCTTCTCTCCACTTTGGATTCTTGATAGCTTCCCTCCAATCCTGTGGAATAGACATAGAAGAAACAGACAAGGCAAAGGCTCTATAGAGACAAAGAATCATAAGAGACAAAGTTAGAGATAGAATGTTTTGTACATGACCTGACTCCTTTTCTTTGAGCAATGGGCAAATTTAAATCAGAATCAAAAGATAACTCACCCGAGAATTCTGGCAATGTAGAATGCATGATGGCTTCTTCAGACCTATTCTTACTCGAGTATCTCAACAAGTCAGGTCTATCTAAACGGCCAATAACATTCTCCTCCCCCTGAACATCAACATTCTGCTCCCCCTGGACATCAACAACATTCTCCTCCTGAACAAAAATCTCTTCATTCTCCCTTTGAATAAGATCATGAGGTAGTACAAGTACATTCATCACCACTTCTTCACTATTCTCCCCCTGAAGAGGTGATTGAGTAATGCCAAAATAAGGTTCAGACTCTCGAAAGGTAACATCCATACTCACATAGAATTTCCTAGATGGAGGATGATAGCACTTATATCCCTTTTGAGTTGGAGAATATCCAACGAACACACATTTCAGTGCTCTCGGATCTAATTTCTCAACATTCCTAGTATGAACAAAGCAAACACACCCAAAAATCTTTGGTGGAACAGTATAGCCAGTTTTCCCAGTTAAAACTTCTACAGGAGTCCTAAAGTTGAGAGTTTTGAGAGGCATTATATTAATAAGATAGACAGCTGCTAGTACAGCATCTCCCCAATATGACTTTGGAACATGCATAGTAAACATAAGGGATCTAGCAACTTCTAACAAATGCCTATTTTTTCTTTTAGCTACACCATTTTGAGCACTAGTATAAGGACAACTAGTATGGTGAATAATCCCATGAGACTCCAAATAAGTACCAAACTTACTATCCATATATTCCGTCTCATTATCAGACCGCAAAACTTTTATTTTAGCATCAAATTGGGTGTGAACCATTTTATGAAAAAATTGAAAACAGGAGAAAACATCACTCTTTGCCTTAATCAAATACACCCAAGTCATTCTAGTGCAACAATCAATGAAAGTAACAAACCATTGATTTCCAGACAAAGAGGCAGTCTGTGTAGGCTCCCAAACATCAGAATGAACAATCATAAATGGCTCACTGGCTTTATTATCAATCAAAGGATAAGAGTTTTTAGTATGTTTAGCATACTCACAAGCATCACAAGATAAAGAATCAAACTGAATTCTAGCAAATAAACTAGGATAAAGTTTTTCTAAGACAAAAAATGATGGATGCCCTAATCGTCTATGCCACTGAATTATCTCCTGGTTAACATCCTGATATCCCCCAAAAAGAGCCAAATCTCGACTTTCTTCCAGCATATATAAGCCATCATGCTCTCTACCATTGCCAATCCTCCTCCCTGTTCGAAGATCCTGAAAGATACAATAATAAGGAAAAAATTCAACCTTACAGTTAAGAGTTTTAGTGATAGTACTGACAGATAAAAGATTGACAGGAAATTAAGAAACATGAAGAACAGAAGACAATTTAATATTAGAAGTACAGACAACAGAATCTGTCTCAGAAATAGGGGTTAAAAACCCATCAGCCATCCTGACACTATCCCTTTTTAACAAGGAGAGTAGTTAAGAAAGCCTTTAGAAATGCTTGTCATATGTCTATTTGCGCCAAAATCAATAATCCATGAGTTATGATGAGAAAAAATAGTACCTGACTTGGCAAAATTAGAGGTAGCACTGGAGGAGGGATTAAGCTGAGACAGGAGACGCCTGAAATGCAAAATTTCATCAGAAGAGAGACTTTCAACTGAGACTGACTCCTTAAATGATTCTACTGTTTCTAACACATGTGCTTGAGCCCTTGTTGGATTAACTCGTTTTTCCCCACGGCCCCTATTAGGTCTCCCATGCAACTTCCAGCAAGTTTTTTTAGTATGCCTTAGCTTACCACAGTAATCACAGTGCAAATGATCTTTATCAGAAAGAGTACTTTTTGGTTGGTCAAGAGAGATATAGGCAGTTAAGCCCAACTTCTCAATAGGTGCAGTATAAAGCGTAGCACTTCTTCTGGTCTCTTCCTGTTGGATTAAAGAATGTGCCTCCTCAAGAGAAGGAAAATGAGTTCTGCTAATAACTTGAACTCGCACTTGATCAAATTCAAGATTTAGACCAGCCAAAAAATCATAAGCCCTCTCCTTTTCAATAATATTCTGAATCAGTACCGCATCATCAACACATTTTGCTTGAAAATCCTGATAATAATCCAGTTCCTGTCATAAACTACCCAGCTCAGAAAAATAATCTGAAACAGTAAGCTCACCTTATTTTGTACCATGAACTTTGTTCCTAAGTTCAAAGATCCGAGCATCATTTTCCATTCGAGAATAGGTGGTTTTTGCAGCTTTCCATATTTTCTCTGCAGTGTCAAGCAGTAAATACTGTCTAGAAATTTTAGGATGCATAGAATTTAGGAGCCAAGACATAACCAGTCAATTATCTGAGTCCCATTGATTAAAATTAGGATCGGTGACGGATGGTGGTTTTTTACTTCCATCAATATAAGCCTGCAACCTTCTAGCCTTGATCGACAATAAACATGACCTAAACCAAGCTAAATAAGTAGTGCTCCCATCTAGTTTAATTGGGCTAATTTGAGAATATGGACTGTCATTAATTGGATAATGTTTATCTACTTCTTTATTATCATTCTTAGTATTTGACATAATGGAGAGGCTAAAAAATACCAAAAACAAACAGCAGAAAAACAACCCAAAACAGAAGCACAGGACCTGTTCACGTTGGATCCAGAAACCAAGGAAGCCGGAAGCACCGGAGATCAGTGGGTCAGGGGCGGAAAAGGCCGGCGAGTCGATCGGAAGAAAAAACGGCAGCAAAAGGTGGCCGGAGGTGGTGCCACGAGCCTCACGCGCAGGCGAGTGGAGGAAGGGTAGAAAACAACGGGCGGCGCGTGTGCTCACGCGCTGCTTCGGACGGCGCCGGAAAGCTGGGTACCGGCCGAACTTGACCCGATCTACTTTCCGGTGGGGGCGGTGTCGAAAGAGAAGGGCTGAAACGTGACCTTCTATACTTGCCGAAAAAAAAAGGTTTCCGAAATTAACCTAAGTGCTGAAGGGAGTTAACTCGACCTTCGAAACGACAATGGCTATGATACTATGTAGATTTTGTGGAACGAGATTTTTTCTATTATCTCAATTACTCACTAAAAATAATGATATAAGGGTATATTTATATGTATACAAATAGTATAGATAAAAAAATACTATTCTACCCTTAATTACAAGCTATCTAACAAAGTAGAGTAACCAACAAATATCAATGCTGTTCTTGATCGATCTTCGATCATGCAGGGAGAGCTTGTTGGTTTCAACTTTGAATTATCAAGTGCTTATTTGAATGTTGTTAGTTTAGTGGAAAAGTTGAAGTGCAAATTGATGGAACTGAAATGGCATACGATGTGATAGAAGCCTGCAAGCATAATAATCCTTTTGTGATCTGATGTCAATTCACTTCATTACACAGGGTACAGCAGGGGTTGCAGTTGCTGGCCTTTTAGGGGCTGTAAGGGCACAGGGGAGACCAATGATTGATTTTCCAAAACTCAAGATTGTTGTTGCTGGTGCTGGAAGGTCAGTTGGTGTCCTTCCTTGTGGAACCCCTTCTATTCATTCATGGTGCTCAAAATACACAAATACATGCAGGCACAAACAAAGAAGCAGGAGAAGAATAAAATAAACATTCCCTGTAAAGATTTGTGAAGCAATGTTTATCATGTACCATCACAATGTTTGAAGTCATCTTCGTATTATAATGAACTTGTTATGTGTTATATGACGACTCGATTTGAATATGTCTGTGAAGCTATCATGATAATAATTGAAATTGGATTGATTTAGCTGATATTGGATTTTCTCAAATTGTCAGCAGACTTCCAATTGAAAAGCATATTTAATGTTACTTTTTTCCATTATATGTCTGAAGTCTTCTTTGTTTAATCTTTGCGCATCTACAGTGCAGGAATAGGGGTTCTTAATGCTGCTAGGAAAACTATGGCCAGGATGTTGGGAAATAATGCAACTGCGTTTGAGAGTGCTAGGAGTCAATTTTGGGTGGTTGATGCTAAGGTGAGGAGTTGTATTCCTTTTAGTATAGATCTATCTTGTTGACATCCTATGCTTAGAACTGCACTTCATTTTTCTAATATGCTTAGTGTAAAAGCAAATAAATGCTTGTTCCTTTCTTGACAGAGCCTGATTCTCAATTATATAATCAGACATGTGTATAGCTGAATATAATTGAGCAAAAAAACTTCCTAGGTTTAGCTTTAGGCTTCAGAAAATGAGTTGTGTTAGATCTGTATTTTATCATACAATTGAACCATTGGATCCCAACAATTGCAATTCTTCCAAAGGGCTTTGAATGTGTAGAGAAGAGGTTAAAGAACAAGGAACTTTAGGTTTGCTCCTCAAAAGGGTGCTCTGAAAGTAAACCAAGGACTTCCATTAAAACACAGGGTCTTCCCACCCAGCTGAGTGATTCCTTCAAAAACACAAAGTGCAGAACATAATAATATGCCAAAATGTCCTGGATTAGCTGTAATGCAAAATAATGATCCTCTGAGATTGCAGGATTCTGGTCCAGCCACATGCACCAAACCAGTAGACATGGCACATGACAAGAGATACGGTTTTCTTTCAATCCAGAACCACTGAGATAAATCAAGTTAAATATATATATTTTGTATACAAAACCTTTATTCAGAAAATATGATAAAGCTCCTCCTAACAGAACCATCCAAAACTGAGATCCATGAATCTCAATGACTATGAGATATGGTAGCATTGCAGGAGGTAGGCAGTAGTCTGCTCACCACAAGTAGTGTCATCAAACAATTTCCACTGGTGTCAACCTGTTATAAAAATCTTGTATTTGTGTGAGTTGGAGGAAGTTTGAGGATCTTTTATTCCTGTTCAATGTCTCAGCTCCTCCAGTGTTGAAGTTCAACCTTGTCTTCATGTTGTGAGCATGTCTAAATGCATAGTCCCAGGGTCCTTTCCCCTGTTAGACATTCAAATTGAACTTTTATTATTGAATATTTGCAGGGTCTGATCACAGAAGAACGTGAAAATATTGATCCAGAAGCCCAACCATTTGCAAGGAAGGTCAAAGAAATTAACCGTCAAGGACTGAGAGAAGGTGCAAGTCTTGTAGAAGTGGTTCGTGAAACTGGCACTCCTTATATTAAAATTGTTTTAATAAGAATGAAATGCTATATCTGCATGGATTAAAAAGTGTCGGCGAATAGTTATCTGTTCTCATATGGCAAATCTGTGCTAATTAACTAGGTGCGGGAAGTGAAGCCCGATGTCCTTCTTGGATTATCTGCAGTTGGGGGATTGTTCTCAAAAGAGGTATGGAATGGATGCTGAAAATCAAGTGACACTTCAATCAGGTTCTGTTGTGAATGTTATGCAAAAAGAGGTTTATGAATTTATGGCTGGTGCCTGTGGAAGGCTGGGAGTTTTTGTGCATATAAACGCAAGCATCAGTAATGAATTACTCTTCGTGCTATAATAGATGTCATGTGCGTCCTATTGTTAGGTATTGGAGGCACTCAAAGTTTCAACTTCTACTAGACCAGCAATATTTGCCATGTCAAATCCTACAAAAAATGGTATGGCGGGTATTGTGGTTCTGTCTACTTTTGTTTAGCTCATACACTGGCATTGTTATTTGTTATTTATCTTTTCTCCTTTTTAATTTTTTTTTCTCCCTCTGCTGACAGCTGAATGTACTCCTGAAGAAGCATTTTCCATTGTGGGTGACAATATTATATTTGCCAGTGGAAGTCCATTCAAAAATGTGGATCTCGGTACATATTATCGTTCACATTGCTAGATTTGACCTATAGCTATTCTGAATCAATCTGCTGCTTGATAAATATTTAAGTTTGTTGTTGGAAGATCTCTTATAACTTTTCAATCACAGGAAACGGTCATGTTGGCCACTGTAACCAGGGAAACAACATGTATCTCTTTCCAGGGTCAGTTTCTTGAACTAAACTTCACATGGGGCATCTGATGGAGGCATAAATAATAATATTCATTTTCTGTTCATGATTACATACAGTATTGGCCTTGGGACTCTTCTCTCTGGCTCTAGGATCATCTCTGATGGCATGCTACAGGCTGCAGCTGAATGGTATTTTGTTATTTATCATTCTACTTAGCTTGGATTTGTTGTTTCCATTATATTCTGAGAGAACCATTCATCACCAAAAAATATTCCTGAGCATTTCAAAAATTGATATTTGTTTATGAAAATTTAGCAACACTAGGAGATAACCAGGAAACTGAATTGAGTAATAAATTGGGAGGGGAATCAATGGAAACGGGCCCTAAAACAAAGTTGCAGCCATGAAATTTTTATGAACTAATTGGAAAAATGAGTATGATTTGTGAAAAAAGTCTTCTGATTGTTTAGAATAATGATTCAGTCACTGACTTCAATTTTATTTGATCTCGTTGAAATCAAAGCCTAGCTGCATATATGACTGAAGAGGAGGTTCTACAAGGGATCATATACCCTTCAACATCTAGGTACATAATCAGTCTCTTTAGCAATATTGCCCTCATCTCTAAGCAAGGTTTGTAATCTACAGGCACTATTCATGACCTAACTTGCATTGGCAGAATAAGAGATATAACAAAGCAGGTAGCTGCATCTGTGATAAAGGAAGCTATAAAAGAGGATTTTGCGGAGGGTTACCGTGAGATGGATGCTCGAGAGCTTCGGAAGCTTACTGAGGTGCGTTTGTTTCATTAGAAGAATATTGTTCTGAAAATGAGATTATTAAGCTACCTAATACTTGCACAAAAAAGGTTATTTTTTGTCTAAAGGAATCAATTCAGATATTGGTTGGGCAATCTTATGAATGGGTTATTGTTTTCTTTTGGCTCGTATGGAGTAAACTAGGTGTTACTGCATAACTTCTTCACTCCACTCTGCACTAAACAAACTGAACCTAAATGCTGTTGGTATTTCTCAATGGTGATTAGCATTTTTTTTAAGATGTGCATGCATTTCATATGAGCTAGAAAATAGTGGTTTCAAATAGCTATTGTGCCATCCTATAAATAATTGTTAACAAAAACAGTTCCAACCTCAATGCAAACAAGTACTTGGATTTGATGGTTTTGACTTAATATTATTTTATGATTGCTGAGGATTCTAAAAAAAAAACGTAAATTTGGAAATTATATGCTATGTATGTGCAGGAGGAAATTATAGATTATGTGAAGAATAACATGTGGAGTCCTGAATACCCAACGTTGGTCTATAAGAAAGACTGATCAGAGACTTTGGCTTGCGTAACTGAGGTGCCAGCATATGTAATTGTGATTTTACCTTGAGAAACATAAATAGCATTCAATTCGATTGAGATTTTAATCCTGCTGATCAATGTATATCAAGCTTCTACATTGTTTGCAATGGGATATGTGCTTGTAGATCGTAAATGTATATATTTTAAGCATCTAGTAATATCTTAAAATCAAAATAAAATAAATGTGATTTTATGAGCAATTCATTGCAGCTTGTTTATTGCTACTTGTAATATGTTGGGATTTGGGATTAAGAGTATCCCACCATAGAGGTTCGGGGCAAACAATGTTTACTCCACTCTTCTGAGCCCTGCAGAACAGGTGTATGATATACTTCAAATAATTCATTGTTTTCCAAAACCCGCTAATTTATTTCCTTGATCGTGGATTGTTTCTCTCACCACACCACAAGCCCATTCACTACTTATAACTAAACAACATTTAACTATAAATTTAAACGGGCACTGCATTTCCCCTCCCCCCCACCATTTCAGATTGGCATCGGTTGATAAACAGATCATCTTCTTGTTTTATCCGTTCAAATCCTTTTGCCGTTGTCGGATCTAGAACTCATTGGATCAAGAATTTTGCACTTTTATTAAAAAATATCCACTCCCGGTACATTCCACCTTTAGCTTTTCATTTACAAAATTTTTTGATTGAGTATCCAAAGTTACTTCATACTAAACAATGATTCCAATGTAAAACATACGATCTAACTAAATGGCCCATTTCCTTTGAAAAAAGAAAAAAACCATTGTTTTATATAGTTTTCCTACATGATTTCAATTCGGCCCACGAACAACGGCCTAAAAAATGGTCTGCCATGCGCCACTTTGGTATTGTTCTCTTACAGCAGCAGGAAAATTGGCTTCTGGAGGAGCATGTCTGTCCAGTATATACGGGTCCACTTCTTGAAGATTCAAAATTCAAAATTTCAAACGCGTCAGCTTGATGGCGAGAAATAAAAATTAAAATGGTCAAAATAAAAATTATAAATGTTTTATGATTTTATCCACCGACCGTGACATTTCTACACGACAGGCAACCCGAAGCCAATACATTTTCATAAAATATTCTTCCAAAACTTGAAGCTGGGTTCTTCGCCTTCTTCTTGGCAGCTCTTTCTGGAATTTTTCATTCTCTCTCTCTTCTTAGGTTTTGCGAAGTTCGTTTGAAAAGTCTCACCAGATCTTACGGTTTTTAGTTTTGAAGATGTCGACTATGGAGAGCTTGATCGGTTTGGTAAATAGGATACAGAGAGCTTGTACTGTGCTTGGAGACTATGGTGGTGGAGATAGTGCTGTCTCTTCTCTTTGGGAAGCTCTTCCCTCTGTAGCCGTTGTTGGTGGACAGGTATTTCTTTGTTTTTTCTTATTAATTGAGAGACCAAAGCCGATTCCTCGAAAGCGGGAGAGGATATTTGTTAGATTGGTTAATGAACTAAATTTAAGACTCTAGGTGTTTGGTTTCCCTAAATTTAGGGGTACTGTCAGAGATATTCAAGAGAAGTTGTGCGGACACGTGCCGCTGAGAGAGTAGAGAGGGACATATAGTTGTATATTTTTTAGTTACTCTTTGGAATTTGTTGTTAACTGCAGAGTTCCGGGAAATCTTCGGTTTTGGAAAGCATTGTAGGCCGAGACTTTCTTCCTAGAGGATCAGGTTTGTGTTCTTTTTTTCTTCTCTTTTAATCTTCTAAACAATAACAAAGTAAAACAGAAGCGTTTTGGAAATGTTGTTGCAGGGATTGTGACGAGGAGACCTTTGGTATTGCAGCTGCATAAGACTGACGATGGATCTCAGGAGTATGCCGAGTTTCTTCATCTTCCGAAGAGACGTTTTACTGATTTTTGTAAGTTGCGATGCCTTCTATTCAGTTAGCTGTGCTTACATACGAAACTTTGAATTCTTCTCTGTATGCTTGCTCATTGCAAATATTATCGTGTAGAATTGCTTACTAAATAAACTTGTTCTGGATTTTTTTTTAACCCTGTCTTTTTCTTTGTGCAGCCTTGGTTCGCAAGGAAATTCAGGATGAAACAGATAGGTTGACAGGGAAAACAAAGCAGATTTCTCCTGTCCCTATTCATCTCAGCATCTACTCTCCAAATGGTATGTAATTATTATTTTTATTTCTTTTATTCTAGTCTCATATAGATTCATGCAAAACAGGGGATTGCAACCCAAATTATTTGTCCACATGTTCTCTAGTTATACAGTAATATCATACAGCACATCTTTTATTAATCATTAGCTTACAGGTTGAATTCTTTGCTTCATTTTTACAGTTGTCAACTTAACCTTGATCGATTTACCTGGTTTGACAAAAGTTGCAGTTGGTATGTTTTGCTTGCTTATTTTGAATTTAACTTGCACTGCCATTTCCTTTAATATTTCAGCCCTGAATGGATTGCCTTTTTTTCCATAGAGGGACAGCCAGAGAGTATTGTTGAAGACATTGAGACCATGGTCCGTTCTTATGTTGAGAAGGTGAGGAACATAATATTACAAAACTATACTTGTGTGTTCAACATTTTAGGTTCTTGTGGGTATGACTACTGTGTTAATTGTCTCTTGCTTAGCATCACAGGTATCTTAAGATACCCGAAGGTTTAGAATTCAGTTTTTAGGAAATTGGTCCAACTCATAGAAATAGGAGGTTCTCCTGAACTCTTCAAAAATTACATACGAATCTTGGTGTCCAAAAAAGGCTGCTTCTGTAAAGTTCTAATCATATTCTGCATTGTGGTGATGCAGTTATTTGCATTAAACCTTTAAACTATAATATGTTATTGAAGGTATGCAAAATATTAATTTATCAAATCATTGCTCGTCTTTCACATATGTGCTAATTGGTGACCGTACAATATCTGCAGCCAAATTGCGTCATACTTGCTATCTCTCCGGCCAATCAAGATATAGCAACATCTGATGCTATCAAGCTTTCTAGGGAAGTGGATCCCTCAGGTATGCTTCTATTACCTTCGTGTTTTTGCATTATTGAAAACTCTTTGCTGCTTGGACTGGTATCTTATGAATTTTTTTATGTGACTTCCTCAGGTGAGCGAACATTTGGGGTGCTGACAAAGCTTGATTTGATGGACAAAGGAACTAATGCACTAGATGTAACTTTCCTTCCACTGGTTTATTATTTGTTTTCATTGAAGATGATAATTTCAAGACTGCTCATTTAATATGTTAATTGCTTTTCTTGCTCAAGGTTCTGGAAGGAAGATCTTATCGGCTGCAACATCCTTGGGTTGGGATTGTAAACCGCTCACAGGCTGATATTAACAAAAATGTTGACATGATTATTGCAAGACGCAAGGAGCGTGAATACTTTGCAACCAGTCCAGACTATGGGCACTTAGCCAATAAAATGGGTTCAGAGTATCTTGCTAAACTTCTCTCAAAGGTTTGGAAGTTCATATGCTACAATTTTTATATGGTATTTCAAAAAGGGGGGAAAAAGGATTAGGGCATCATTCTGATTGGTGATTTTTTTTTTCAGCACTTGGAGTCTGCAATTAGGTCTCGAATACCAAGCATCACATCCTTGATTAACAAAAGCATTGATGAACTTGAATCGGAGTTGGACCATCTTGGTAGGCCTATTGCTGTTGATGCTGGGGTGAGTGGCTTATTATTTCTACAGTTATTATATTCTCAAGAATTTTATAGCAATGCATAACCGGTATGATTTTTAGGCACAATTATACACTATCTTGGAACTTTGCCGTGCATTTGACCGGATATTTAAGGAGCACCTCGATGGAGGGTAAGTATTGTTAACTGTTTTTACTCCTTTTCTTTCAGTTGTGAGTAAGTAATGATTTAACCATATGTTATCACAGGATAATAGTTTCACATAATTTTTCCTGGATTATACTCAAAGTCACATAAAATTATCTGGTTGACCTTTATATTTATGATTATAAGCTGATGTTTCCTGTAATTGACCAACCAATCTTTTATTTATTTTTTGAAGAATCCATATGATGAGGAGTTTACACACACACATATATATATATATATGTAGACTCTATGGACTTATTGGAATTATCAGGAACTTGACCTGACAAAGCTAAAGCTCTCTAGCTGAGCAGGTTCACCTGAACACTTTTGGTTTTACTTTGTGACATGATACAAGCGATTGCTGTAAATTTATTGTGTTAAATTTGATGCTGAGAGGCTTTTACTTTTTTCTTTCTGCAACTTGAAGAACATTCTTATTTGGATCTCATCCAAGACAGGTCATCTAATGTATTCTTTAGCAATAGAGTGTCAAAATTGTGATTTAAGCTGGAGTTTTTATCTTAGGCGACCTGGAGGTGATCGAATTTATGGAGTTTTTGACAATCAGCTGCCTGCTGCTTTGAGGAAGCTCCCATTTGATCGACATCTTTCTCTCCAGAATGTGAGGAGGGTGGTTTCAGAGGCAGATGGTTATCAGCCACATCTAATTGCGCCTGAGCAAGGTTATAGGCGTCTCATTGAAGGGTCATTGAATTATTTTAGGGGTCCAGCTGAAGCTTCTGTGGATGCTGTAAGTGGTTCAGATTTATACATTCATTCACTGCCATGATTCATCTTAATTTTTTAACATCATGATGGAAGAAATTCCTGATTATTTTACTGATTTAACTCTCTGTAGGTACACTTTGTCCTAAAAGAGCTTGTGAGAAAGTCTATAGGGGAAACACAGGTGACGTTTGGTTTCTTAAACTTTTTCTTTTATTGAGACAATAAATCTAGGGTATAGGGTTGCTTTGTTAAAGAGAAAGGCTAAAACAGGAACTGAATTTACACAATAAAACAGGAATTGAAGCGCTTTCCTACTCTGCAAGCTGAAATAGCTGCTGCTTCAAATGAAGCCTTGGAGAGGTTCCGTGAAGATGGTAAAAAGACGGTCCTTCGATTGGTGGACATGGAAGCTTCTTATCTCACTGTGGAGTTCTTTCGAAGGCTCCCCCAGGAAGTGGAGAAAGGAGGAAGGCTTCCCCAGGAGGCAGAGAAAGCAGGAAATACAGCTGCCTCAGCTGTGGACAGATATTCAGAGGGACACTTTAGGAGGATTGGGTCAAATGTGTCTGCATATATTGGCATGGTTTCTGAGACACTCAAGAACACGGTCCCTAAGGCTGTGGTACACTGCCAAGTTAGGGAGGCCAAACAATCATTGCTTAATCACTTTTACACACAAATAGGGAAGAAAGAGGTATTCTTGCTGGATATTTCTTTATTCAAGACATTCATTCTAGATATTACAAGTTATTCTTTTATTGAATTAGGTTGGGTGTTGGGGGGGCTGTTCCTAATCTGGGTCTTATGAATTTCTTAGTCAGCCAAGAACTTGTTTGCTCTATTCTAATATTTAACTTTTCTGATATTCCAGGCCAAGCAGCTTTCCCAGTTGCTGGATGAAGACCCAGCATTGATGGAAAGAAGACAACAGTGTGCAAAAAGGCTTGAATTATACAAGTCAGCAAGAGATGAGATTGATTCTGTATCGTGGGCTCGATGATTGTAGCTTGTATTGGATTATAGTTGGTTCAATTGAGACCCTGACTGGTGACAGTCGAGATTCTTTTGTGTTTTAACTTTTTTTATTGCCAAATGTCATTTTGTGTGATTGATTCCTAGTTGTATTGCGGTGGCTTGGTAGGGCAGGATGTTCGCTGCTTGTCATATTTGATAGTTTCCATTTTATGGGGATGGTTCACACTTGGGGGAAGTGGAAACTTGAGGCTGCCTTATATAATATATTAAATCGATGGAAGTGCAGAAATTTTGGCGGATACTTGGGCCTTGTTTGGATGGTGGTAGTGTATAGTTCATTAATATGTTGTTCTCTAAAAAATCATGTTTGGAAGGATGATTTTTTATATGGTATTATAGTCTATGATTCTTATCCATGGTTGAAGAATTATGAAAATGTATAATTTTTATAATCATCAAATTGATATTTTTCACGATTGTCTAAATTTACTTTTATAATCTTTTAACAATCAAAATTAATTTCTATCTTAATCAATTGCATCTTTTACCTTACAATTTTTTGAGCGCGTTCCTCGCCATCACTTTCTTCCTTATGTCAGATTCACTTCTCTTCATTTTTTTTTTTATAAATAAAATATTATTATGTTTTTAACTCATATTTTGTGATTTTCAGGTTTGGTTCACTTTTCACCCTTAAGAGCATGTATCAATTTCATTGTTTTTATCTACTAAAATAAGTAGTTGGGGATGCTTTGGTTGGTAGAATGAAGCAGATTACTTGGGTTGAGTAACCATTACGTTTAACTATTCTACTTTGAGCAGCAAATTATAATTTCGGGCCTTGGGCATATAGGCAGTGACTAGCGGCAATTACAAACTCGCGTCTAATCCTGCAAATTTGGCAACATCGAAGGAATGAGAATAGCAAACAATTAATTGTTGCTTGGCTATAATTCCTTTAAGCTATATAAGACAAACAAATGCGGAAACCCGGAAATTGCATTATGAAAATTTGACGAATCGGATAGCATGAAAAATCAAATAATTAATAAAGGGAGCTGGATGGAAGCTTTTTGATGTTTTTTGATAGTCTCATTCACATCTTTTTCATGCAAGAATGTCAATGTAAGGTTATTATGGGCCCGTATGATGTGATTTTGGGCCTAATGTAGAAGCCCATAACACAAAGCCCCAAAATCATGTCACGCAAAGCAAAACCATAAACGACAGTCTGCTTGTGGTTTCTGCTGCACAAGATACAGATGATAAGCTTCAAGAAGAGAAAAACTCAAAAGGTTTGCATTTGTCGACAGAGAGGGAGATGAATCGAGCATTAAGTATGTTGCAGCTTTGCCAGATTACTTCGACCAAATCTCTTCTGAGAGGCGCAACATTTACTCAAGGTACACTCACTCTTTTAAACCTGAAATTTGGATTCTTAATTGAATTGGATTAGCACTTCTTCTTGCCCCCACCTTGGTTTAGAGGTGCAATACCTTGATTATTTTGATTGAGAGGCTGCTCCGAAAGTTGCAGGTTTTTATGGCAAGTCTGGAAGAATAAGGTCTCTATGCTTTTCTAGAAATGTTCAGACTGTTACCTATAAAACTGTAAATGCAAGGTACCTCCCCACCTCCCAGGCTAAACAACAACAAAACAAGACTTTGGTACTTGCTTCTTCTATTCCTTACCTATATATTTTAATAAATAATTATCATCAACAACAATTATAATAACAATAATACCATAGCTGGCTTTCCATAAAATGCACCCATTAATTTGATCTAGCTTAGTTATTCCGCATCTGCAGTACCAAAAAAATCACTGGAGAGGGAATGATTGCGCCTTTAATTGAAGAATAAGATCTTTAATGTTTTGCAGAAGTAACAAGATGATGACATCACTAAACCTCTGATTTTCCGGGGGCTTGCAAAATAGCCAATGGGGAAACAGTTCCGTTGGAGAAACTTTTCCTAGAGGAATACATTATGTTCTAGAAAAAGCGTAGTCCGGAGGTTTTGCTAAGAATTTAACCGTAGGTTTTGTGAAAGATGTAGTAAGCATAATTAAATGCTGTGTAATTGTTTGTAGTAGTCATTGGTACTTTTTTTTTTTTTTTTACACAGCTTCAAAAACAGTGCAGGTGTAATGTAATTTTGATCCACCTATTAAGGTGGGGATCCAATAGTTTGAAGTACTTACTTTAGCTGGCGATTAAAGTGCGTAACTGTGGGTACATCATGGTTGTGCACAAAGAAATTGTCATGGGCTGATGGAGGTTAGATGTTCTTGCAGCAGGAATCCTTTGTGGCAAGGGAACACACTGATTCCCTGGTTGGAATTTTTAGGGGTTGCTAATAATTGGAAATTCTGAAGAATTTTTCATGTTTACTAGAATTTCTACACTTATATTTGGAAATTGAGATCCAATCATCAAATTATTCATCTTATATCATTACTTTGTGGTATATTGTTTTATGCATGTTGATACTTCTTCTAATACTACAAGTAGTAAAGTATGCTGTACAAACGTATTCTTTTAGGATAAAGAACCAGGAAAACTTGAAACTGTTGGTGCATTTCAAAAGCTCCCTATGGTGATGCCGTCAGTTGATATTCTTTATTCAGCAATGAGGAAGGCCAAGCGGGTCTCACCTACAAAAGGTGCTTGCCTGCAAATTCAAAATTGTTTCCCATGTTGAAAATACAGAAAAATTTTGGCTTGTCTGATAAATTCTTGTTTGTGATGATTGTTCATTCCTTTCACAGGCATCACTAACATTGCCAAGCGAGAGAGAAATAGAGGTGCAAAGCAAATTGATGCACTGATGAAAGTAAGTTTTATTCTTCTGTTGTCTTATTTGGAAGTTGCAAAAGGATGATTTCTTAGGCTATTCTTTCACTTGTCAGGAATTAGCTGTTCCGCTAAGAGAATATTTGGAAAACTTCCCGAAGAAGAAAAACTTGCATCCTTACGAACGATCACTTATCGAGTTGACCCTTGGAGATGGAAACTATGAAGAGGTATGCTATGTGGATTTTACTGCTGGAGATATTGATCTCGGGATCTCCAGCAATAGACTATGGCTTCAAACGATTTAGGATCTTTCAGCTCTTCAAAATGCAAATCTTGTACAATTGTCATTGAAAGTTCCTAAAGCTACTTTACATCAGAAATTATTGAAACTCTTTCTCTGCAAGCCATTCCTCTTAGAATAAATCTTGCTCTAGTAAAAAGTTCCCCATAAGTTGCTTTTGAAAAGTAGAAGGTATATTTTTGCAGGAAAAACCATTTATTATCCTGCTTAATTCTGTAACTGCTTTTTGCTGATCGAGGATTCAACTAAGGTTTACAGGTGTTGAGAAAAGTAGATGTTCTTAGGAAGAAGGTGGTGTCTGTTGGAAAGGAACATGCTTCTGTCTGTGCTAAGGTTAGCTTTTCTTGATTACAGGACATGATATTCTTCTTCTGGGTACTGATTGCTTAACTGTTTAGATTTATGGTGCTAATCATTAATGTGATGCAAGCTTTTGTTTAATTTAAGCTTTTGGATATATTAGAATAGAAATTGTGTCATTGAAGTGTTTGCTAGGTTAAGTTTCTTGTATATCTTGTTGGTGTCAGACTTTTGCATCTTTGAGGTGCAATGTTTTCACGTAAGTCTTCTTATATGCTAGTATATTGGTAGGCAAGACTTCCAGAAGAGACGTAGTATCAAAGTAATAGCTTCACATATACAAACCAGGAAGCTAAATTTGGTGCCTTCACCAAGCTGATCATTAACAAATACTAGAACTTCATATCCGAGCTATTGTAAATAATTAAATTGTAGATCTCCTATACGTTTATAGAAGTTTTAGTTGCATGGCTTGCCCTAGCTTTTTCTGTAAGGTTGGTCATGTAGTATATGGTTGTCATTTTGTCTAGGTAGGCTGACAAGTTATTGTATTTGCATTTCTCTACATCTGAAGAAGACAAATAAATTTTGACCAACTGGGGATACAATTCTTGGCAGTCTTTGACGAAACAAGATGCTGGGGAGCGGTTGAATGAGGTCAGTTATTATCTGCTTGCTGCATGCATCTAGTAATCAGTGACAACTAAGTCATTAAGATGTGCAGGGTCTGGAAAATCTTGAAGAAATTTTTAAGTCTGAGGGAAAGGCAGTTGATAATTTATTAAACATTGCCAAGGTATTTTTCCTTTTTCTCAAATGTATATCTACGTTAATCCCTTTCTTTGTATTTCTTCTTTTTGGTAATCATTTTGTGGTTATGCTGATACATTCATGTGCATATATGTCCCTGCAATGAGGTTATGTAACACTGTTGAATTGGTTTAGGACAAAGTAGTTAATGAGCTTACTTTCATGGTGCTTGTTTATTTGAAACTAATGTCTCTGGTGGTGCTTGGTGAAGGTAGGATGTTTTTATCTTGAGGAAAATTGATAGCATAATGAATATTCAAAAGAGTCATTTGTATGGAAAAAAAATTGTTGCACTAAAAAAAAAAAAAACTTTCCATGCTTTTTGCTCCGAAAACTTGCTCCTGCTATATTTTTTTTTTCAATTTTTCTGTCTGTTCTGGTAATGGTTCATAATTTGCTTGTAGTTCATCTATAATATGTAATTGGCCAGTTCTGATACTAGTGGTTTTCAGACTTTGCGGGCAATGCCTGTAGTTGATCTAGAGACACCAACTCTCTGTCTTGTTGGAGCTCCAAATGTGGGAAAATCATCCTTGGTTCGTATACTTTCAACAGGGAAGCCCGAGGTTGTGTACATCTTAACTGATAATACTTTGTTCTTTGTGCTTTTGGATAAGATCCCAAGTTACTATTTTGAGTATCATTATTGAAGGTTTTGAGCTAGATTAACATTCATGACATGTTTAGTATCACAAGAAGCTAAGAGCTTTGAACAAATCTATAGTTTGTTGAAGTAAAAAGAAAAGAACTTTTGGAACTTGCAAAATTATTAGATGGACACTTGCGCTTGCCTATAAAAAAAAGGTGGTGTGGTGTGTCATGCATGATGGGCCTGATCTCGTGTGAGAGTTGGGCTGGGGCACATCCACCTGTCATGTGTAATAATTCCTCTTACGAAAATTATCTTTTAATTCTGTTTCTTGTTTTCATCATCCATATTTTCCTGAAGAATGTTTTTAACAGGGATAATCTAATTGAATAAGCTGGTCAATATAATTTACATTTGTGTTTTTGATTTAATTCTATTCTCCAATATTTGAAATCAGGTTTGCAATTACCCTTTTACCACTAGAGGAATTTTGATGGGCCATATTGCCTTTGATTTCCAGCATTTTCAGGTTAATCCACTCCACTATATTTTTGTCTTTTTATTATTATTATTTTTAGAAATATCTCCTTTTTTTCTTTTCCTTTTTTTTTTTTCAAAAAAAATTGTTAATATATAATGAAACTGAATGCAGGTGACAGACACCCCTGGGCTGCTGAAGAGATGTGATGGTAATGCACCATGCTTTTTGTTCTTTGCTTACCATAGTTTGCATGGTTGATGTATGTATTTGACTAATTTTCAAATTACAAAAAAAAACTCCATTCCCTCTCTTTCTAAATTGACTCTCCAAAAAACCAAGAGTGATGATAACCTGATATATATTGGAAAATGTTTCTCTTTATATAATTACGTGTCTTTTAATATCTGTTTATTTGCTTTTTCTTTACTTGTCTTTTTCAACATACAGAAGACAGGAACAATTTGGAAAAACTAACCCTTGCTGTCCTCACACATCTGCCAACAGCAGTACTTTATGTTCATGATCTCACTGGAGAATGTGGAACTTCAGCCTCTGATCAGGTATCTTACGAAATAAATATCGTAACTAACTTTTTACAGAAAAACCTCTAATTGTGGGATAGAAGGATGTGGAAGGTTGAAGTATAACTGTACGAGTGAATTATTTATCTCCCCATAGACCAAGTAATTTGCCTTGCTTTTCATTATTTTATTTGCAGTTAATGATCTACAAAGAAATTAAAGAGAGATTCAGCAGTCATCTTTGGCTTGATGTTGTCTCTAAATGTGATCTATTGCAAGAGACTTGCATGATCTCCATTATGGAAAATAGCAACAGTGATAATTTTGAAATGGTAAGGTACTGTGAAATGGGACCTAGTGGGGCAATTCGTGTATCAGTGAAGAGTGGAGAAGGGCTCCATGAGGTAATAGATCCACTTTAACCTTCATCATTTTTCCATTAACTGGCATTTCTAACTGCCTAGTCTGGTTTTTTATGAGTGTCTATTATATGACCGGAAGTTGAACCGTCTTGATCAAATATAGACATTTTTAAACACCTCAAAAAGTTTTGGCCTGCAATATGTCTGAAATGAATCATGGATGGTTATAAATGCTTCATTTTATAGAATTGCTGAGACAGATAATTGGACGGCAATAATGCCTGCTTGCCCAATCTAATAAAGTTCTAATAACTTGTGATGCATAATCAAGAATTTTATTTGAAGTTCATAGGAAATCTGCAAAAATTTGTTAAGATGCACCGACTTTATTTTGATGGGTGGGGGATTGATATTGTTGCCAACAAGACTTGTCAAATCATAATGTCATACTGATCCAAAATAGTTCTTGTGGTATATTTAAAAACATATTAGTAGATTTAGGGGAGAGCATTCGGTCACTTTGGTCTGAAAACTGAACAAACCAAACTTGGCATTAAAGGGAACCGAACCAAGCAAACTTGCTAGATTAAACCGAACCGAACAATACGTCGGTCAGTTTTTTCGGTTTGGGCTTCTTTGGGCTCTTTTTGAGCCAAATTTCTAATTTTGCTGCATTTCTCAACATAAACAATTATTTGCAACTACATTAATCGGATTTATATACAAAATGAACTAAAAAAAATAATTAAGGATATTTAATTAAAAAAATAATTAAAAAGAAAAGCGAAAAAAGAGAAAAGTTTATATGGTATTGGGTATCAACAGAAATCAAAATAGGAAATTTGAAATGCATCAATCTAAATTCTTTTTTATTCTTTCTACACTTACTATTCTGTCAACCAAAAGATCTAAATGAAATTGCAACAAAGAAAACTAATTATTTTTTTCCATTGAACTGAAACAATGGCTAAAACATCAATTCATCAGCTACTTGTTGAAAGACTAACTATAAAATGAAATAAGGAAAGAAAATCCAGACTGACTAAATTAGATTAAACCCATTATCAAAATTGCAGTAGAATAATCTTCAATAATCTTGCAATTACGCTAAACCCATGATACATAAAAATCAAGAATTTCCACAATCCACTCAACATAAGCCATTATACAAAAGAATCAAAAAAGAAAAGACCTTGCTTTAGCAACTGCTGCCATTGCCGGAGGTTGATAAAGGTGGAGGGGAGAGGGATTGAAGGTGGTGGTGTGTTCGTGAGAGGGAAAGACCAAAAGAGACGCGAAACGATTTAGAATTTGCAGCTGTAGAGATGGAAAATGGGATTTGGGTTTTAGGGTTTTATATGTGTGTGTGTATATATAAAACAATGTAGTTTTGATACTAATTCGGTTGGTTTGGTTACTATGGTTTTTTACACATAAAAACTGAACCGAACTGAAGAGATTAAATTTTATGATGAAAACCGAACAAATTGAACCAAATAGACCAAATTTTTCATGGTTCAGTTACGTTTTCGGTTTCAGTTTGGGTTTGCACACCTCCTAGTAGATTATGCATGTAGCTTTTGTGGGGTCGCATGCTGCTATATATCTTCATCAATGACAATGTTTGCTGATTTTTTAAGCTGAAATTTATGTCATTATTTGTTTTCCGTTATTGCATTGGAAGGCATACCTGATATGCGTGATCTCTGCAGCTAAAAGTGAAAGTGCATGACCTATTGGTTGCTCAGATGGAGAGGATCAGAAATACAGAGAGCAAAGAAGATGTGTACATAATATCATAAGATTTAGTGGATTGGCCATTTGTCATCTTCATTATGGCCTATGCTAGAACTTGAGGACAACAAAGTTTGTATTACAGTATGGAGTTGATGCCACCCCTCACTTTCACTGCTATACCAACCAGCCACGAATTTGGAATGAAGACAGAGTGGTTGCCTTGCGAGTTTTTAACCTTGACATTGAGACTAACTCCCAGATCCATGTATGGGGAAAATTCATTGCTTATGTTCACTCATTTTGTTGCAGGTAGGTCATGGTAATTTGTCAATCATTAAGAAATAGCCCAAAAATATGTTTGTCTATAAAGAAACTACAGAAATAGGCATCTAGTTGGTGAATTTTTTTTTACATCAGTAAACATGAGAATGTTCTATTTTTTGTTAATTGGTTGTAGACTGTATTGGGCTTAGGAATGTTGTACCTTTATTAGTTGTACAATGTGTACATTTTGGGCTCTTTGAAGCATTAGTAAGAATACAAGTACACATGTCAAAAACACATATTTTATAAGCCATCATAACAGAGGATCCAAATTTCTGGTGTAGATATGCAACGTGAGTAAAGAATTGAATTCTGATTCGTTTATATCTATATATATATATATATATATATAACTGTTGTCATAGAGGACCACGTTAGCCTTTGGTGCAATGTTGTCTTATTTTGGTCCAATATTTGCGGTTTCGAACATATTCCATACGCTCTTGGCTTCATCTCATTTGCATTTCAAGTTGAAATATTATTGCATTAAGGAATTAACAATGGCATGTCATGAGTTTACACAGAAATGGAATTTAGAGGGCTTGTAAAGCTAGTTTTCAGAAAAGCCTACCCTGTAAAAGGTTGCGAAGCTATATCAAAATTTCTACAAGTTCAAACGCACTCAAAAACACAAAAATATGTAAATTATATAAGTAATCAGGATTACAAGTCATTGCTCATAAATTTAGAAAAGAATAAACGCCAAGTAATAAAGGTGTATTGTATACAATTCCCAAATTTAAAATTACCAATAACAAAATGGGTGTGATTAGGGGTTGTTCAGCTTTTGGGTCAAACCGACCAAACCGACCGAGTCAAACCGACCAAACCAGAAAAATATGATTTTGGTGGTTTTTTAGTCGGGTTGGTCGGTTTTTTTTAATTTAAAATTGGATTACGTCGGGTTATAGGATAAATAGTCGGTTTTTTGCTAAACTGACCATTTTCTTCTTCATCTCGATTTTAATATATAATTAAAAAAAAAGAAAGTCAGTCCATTAAATTATGGGGTTTTTGGATGATAATTCCATACTCATCTGCATTAAATCAACACATATGTATACGTTGAACTAAAAGTTAAACTTGTAAAAAAGAGATCACTTGCCTATTAGCATAGCTTAAGAATCACACTAAACGTGGACTTGATGTCACCTCCAAACTTATCTAATCCCACTTAAATAAACACATTCCATAAACCTCACAAATTACTTACAAATGATAACTTAAAATCCCACTTAACATCCTCCACTAAGACCACCACCACCACCATGACAACCGCCGCCACGGCATCCCAAATTCTCCATCACACCTCCACCTTTATCTCACAAGTCCTCTCCCAACCAGACAACCGCCACCGCCTTTTTTCCATTCTCCGCCGCAAAACCTCCCTGAAACCCCTAAACTTAGCCTCAGAAACTCTCGAAAAAGCCATCGCCGCCACAAACAAATTCATAAAATCCTCCTCCCTCCGCCTCGCCGAAAGTCTCCTTCTTTCGTATCCAGAAACTCCTTTCTCTTCCTTTCTTCTCTCTCTAATTTACACACTCAACAAACAGCCTACAAATGCCTCCATTAGTCTCCTCAACATCTTGTAAAAAATCAACGTATACACCGTGTGATTGGGTGGAAGCCCATTAGCATAGCTTAAGAATCACACTAAACGTGGGCTTTAGCCGTTACAATTACGCTATTTTAAAAGACGAAATTAACCCTACCGACCAAATTCCCGAAATAGACGAAAGAGCTTATGTTGATTTCAAAAAGATCAAACAGCCAGTCTCCTCCTCCTATTTAAGCGCACATTTCTCTTCAATTCCTTAACACTTTCGTTTGCCTCTAATAATTTCCCTCCACACTCCCCTTTCCCAAGGTAAGCCTCCGCATCTGATTTTTCTCCTACTTCTCCATCTGTAAGCTATTTCTATTTCAACTCTGTTTCATCTTTGTGCTTGTTGGATCTCTTCTTTTGCTTTCGTTCTTCTAAAGTATTCCATTTCGCAGTTTCTCATGTTTTATTTTATCTTGATTCCGATCCACCTATTTCACCTCTCCAGAAACCGGAGCAAAATTATTTCAAAATCTTCAGATCTCATATTGTTTTACGTGCATTTTTCCTTTTATAGCTAATAAAGCTTTTATCAGGCTTTCTTGGCCTTGTCTTAATTGTTATTATTATTATTATTAGCACAGCGCCTGGATCCCATGGCTTATCAATTTTCCCTCCCTTTTTGTATATGTGGTTCGGTTGGATCTGGTTTTTTATCTTTTGGATCCAGTTAATCCCATCCTTGTATAGTATTGCGTTGATGGTTCTATCATATGCTTCAGCTTCATCTGGACATAGGTATCAGAATTGAATCTGCTTGAATTGAATCTGCAATTTTTTTTTCCAATGAATCTACAATTCTTTTAAATCACTATTTCTTAATTCACTACCCCCGACTTTTTAAATTTTAAGCTTGCGTTAACATATCTAAAGACCGTGTACGATCAAACACGCTAATTATGTAGATCCCTTATGCTTTGTATGAAAATTGCTGTGTGTCCTTTCCTCGTTGATGTGGGAAGGCCATAAGGCTTTACTTGACAAAACTGTATTAAGGCGTTCATTGCATGACAATGCATCTTTACTCAGAATCTCTTAATGATTTTCATGGAACGGCTAAAACTGCCTCAGTTTTTATTCATTTTTTTTTTAAAAAAATACATAACTAAATCATTTTTTTAGGTTTCGCAGAATGCAATACTTGCTCATTGGTGCTTTTTTTTTTCAGGTAATATTGAAAACATCTGTTAATCGATACTCATGGGAACTTCTGTTGAAGTTGCAATAAAGGTAACTTTCCTAATGAAACTTTAGCCAACCAGACAATTTCTGTTCTTGAATATGCTATTGCATAAGTGTAAATTTTTATATAAGAAAGTAGCTAACCATATGATAATAGAAGTCCTGTGGACAGAAGCTTTGATATCAAATGCAAGTAAATAAAAAAAAATTAAAAAGAAGTATTTGGCATGTGAGAGCCGAATTAAATCATGAAGAAAAGGAACCAAAAACACAAGGAATTTATCTATTGCTCTCTTTTTTCTGCTAAGCAGTTGTAGAGGATGATATTGGAACTGCCGTTACTTAAATGAACTGAGTTTTTCCATGTCAGTCAATTAATTTGTTATATTGATGGCTGCAGGAGGAAAATGGAACCATAACTGAGAAGAAACCTACAGTTGTTTTTGTTTTGGGTGAGCCAGTTTGCTTTAAACATTTACTTCTGATTTATTAACATTCTTGGGTAATATTTTTGCCTTTATGCATCCATAATTGTTTGGAAATGTAAACATTCATGTTCTGTATCACATAGGTGACATGTTATCTATTTATTTTTTCCATGGGTAATCAGGTGGCCCAGGCAGTGGAAAGGGTACCCAGTGTGCAAATATTGTCGATCATTTTGGTTATACTCATCTCAGTGCTGGGGATCTTCTTCGAGAAGAAATCAAGTCCGGATCTGAGAATGGGTATGAATATAAGCTCATATGTGCACAAACCTGATAACATAATTAATTTGAGTTTGTGAATCTTCATGAATTATACTTGAAAGAATGCAAAATAGCTATAAAGGTTCAACAGCTGTGCTTGCAAATGTTTCCGGGATATTCCTATATGTTCTATGGGTCAGATATGGATCATCTAATGAGTTAATTCTCAGAACATGAATTTTATGTTTTGAAAGTGTTTAGCGGTTTACATGATTCAGGTGCCTAACAAATAATACTGTTTTTCATTGAGCATCTATATTGTATTGATCAGATTTCTGAATTTTTATTTTTATGCAAAGTAAGAGACTTTATTCCTTGTGGGCACAGAGCCATGATTCAGAACATGATTAAGGAGGGGAAGATTGTGCCGTCGGAGGTAACAATAAAGCTTCTTCAGAAAGCAATTCAGGAAAGCGGCAATGACAAATTTCTTATTGATGGATTTCCTCGTAATGAGGAAAACCGTGCAGCATTCGAGTCCGTCGTAAGCTTTCTATGTGATTCCTCATTTAATGTTGATTCTAATTCTCTTGGTCTCTTGCTTAATTAGGTGAAGGGATGATTACTGGAGAACTTTGTGTTTTCAAATTTTATGGAACTTTTGAATTTGAAAAGCTTCTATATGAATCAGTATTTGCTAGTCTTTTTCACAAGTAGTGCTTTCATTTACTTATAGAGAGTTTCTTGTAAATCCATAGCTGAATTCATTTTCACTTGCTCAGACAGTGTTTTCCTGTTAGGAAGTGATGTAACGTTCTATGATCAGGGGTGGGGTAGTGCTTTCATTCTACATATAGATGGTTTCTTGTAAATCCGTTACTGAATTCATCATTCACTTGCTCAGACAGAGTTTTCCTGTTAGGAAGTGATGTAAAGTTCTTTGATCAGGGGTGGTGTCCTCTTTTGGGGTCGTAGTAGGTTCAATTGAAGGTGAGGTGTGGAGTGCAGGGCTACATGCTTTTATGCAGATTGACAGAAAATTTAGCTCTCCATACTTATTATATATTGGATAATTTGGAGGAAATGTAGGATGATCACTTAATTATTGATGGTCCCATTAAGTTTTGAACCAGGCAAAAATGCTTTCTTGGTGTTTGTTTGTTATATTGTAGATTTCCTATATTGTAAATAGTTCTCTAGTTTCCTTTCGCTGGTTCTTTTAATTTTATTCAAAATCAAAGAGATGAAATTCCATTATTAATAAAATATTCTGGGTTATTTCTTGACTGCTCTATACATGGCTTTTATGCAGACCGAGATTGAGCCAAAATTTGTTTTGTTCTTTAATTGTTCTGAGGAAGAAATGGAGCGACGCCTCTTGAGTAGGAACCAGGTTAGATAAATGATATCACTGTGTGTTTGTGTATTTGCATACATGTGCTTTTGTGCATCTGCCTTCATTAGAGAATGTGTTATTTCCTAGTTAATTAATTATTATTATTATTACTATTATTATTATTATTATTATATGTCTTGATGATTCTTTTATCATTGTGAGAAGGGAAGAGTAGATGATAACATGGAGACAATAAGGAAGCGGTTTAAAGTTTTTCTAGAGTCTAGTATCCCTGTGATTCAGTACTATGAATCCAAGGGGAAAGTTCGCAAGGTAATATCTTTTATGCATTTATTTGCATGTACTTAATATATTATTCATTTTTATTTGAACCATTAATTGATGCTGTGACCTGCAGATTGATGCTACTAAATCAGTTGAAGAGGTTTTTGATGCAGTTAAAACAGTTTTTACTGAAAAAGATGAGAAGGTAAAGAGCCATAGATGTCTTATCTTGTAAGATTAAGATGAGGAATGGAGAGCAAAATCTGGGAGGGGAAAAAATGAATTGGATCCAGCTTTAGTTTCTTTATACTATTAAATGAGTTATGTCAACTTATTGGTTTGCTCCATTCACCTTGTTCTTTATTGATTGTTGTGATAGTTAATGCTTAGCGTCAGTTTCTTCACAGCCTGTGTAAAAATGATTTTACATGAACATTTGTTGCTTTCCTTTAGAATTTGGAAACTAAGAAAGTCTTGTGAGAATTCTAGGCTTGCCATGTTGCTGACCAGGCTTTCGTGGCTCTGAGTGCAGTCTTAGTTATTTCTAGCAGGAGGTATAATTTGCTTTGTATATAAGCCTGGATGGAAAGAATAATGATATGGTATAGTGTGTACAAGTTTATGTAATAAAAAGATGTTACTCTGTGCAAATATGCTCGATGCTGACTTCATCGCAGATCTATGAGTACCTTTTCTGTTTAGTAACTAATGCTGGATTGAAGGCTAGAATATTTGATTTTTTATGGACTTATAATGCCTCACTGGTTTAGACAGCATTTCTGGGTACACTTTTAAGATTCTGGAATCCGGTGATTCAGTCATCCAGTATCCAGTCGAGAGCTTTGAAAACTTATCATGCAATAGAATATGGATGAATGATTAAAAAGCAATCCTGTGGGTGTGTTGCTTCGTTCTTCCATAGTTCTGTGGCTGTAGATTTCAGATAATAAATTAAGTCATGTCAATATTGGGCAGATCCTGTGTAATTGGGGGATTCTTGAAAATCAATAAATTTTAGACCTATGTATCCTTGTAAAGTTCATTTCTTGATTACTTCTGCCAGTAGTCCGCATCTTGTACCAATTGCATTATGTGCCTGGAAAAGCAGAATACTGGAAATTTTATTGTGGATCATTTCATCTGCTCATTTCCCCTTGCTTATTGTGGTATTTGCAGGTTGCTGTTTAGGTGTTTCACTTATGCTCAATTTATTGAATATTTGTTAAGGTAATATTGTTTTCAGGCCTATGAACTTAGTTGCAATAAACATTTTGGTTTTCTTTCTTCAACATTAATGATAAGAAATTCCCTAGATCCCATTTGCTTTTATTTTCTTCATATAAGAGGCTTTATTGGGGCATAAGTTATAATTAACACTTAAGTGGTCTTAAAAGTTACCAAAGATCGACAGTGATGAGCATTGTTATCAAGTGACTGTAAAATGAGACGGAGAATGTTTAATTACTACTGCCAATCATCTTGTCAAAAGCCCGGTAGCCCTATCTAACATTATCTTGATATGGAGACTTGGCTGGCAAGAATAAAGTTAATATGCCATCGGTTACTCGAGAGTTAACCCAATTTGCTCGTTCTTGCTTGGTGTCTTCAGCGAAGTTTTATTTTCATCTTCATTGACTTGAATGTGGATTACATTGATAGTTAATTTCCTTTTCAAGTGGTGTTTTTATTAATGGTAGTTAATTTCATTTTCAGGGTGCTATTTTTTTTGGCCTATTTCATACCTTCGTACGTTTTCGGGTAAGGTATTATTGTTTACAGGGTAGTCTTTTAAGGCAGAGGTTTGTCGCTTAAAATATGAATTGTCATAGTTTATGGAATGAGGTAGATACCTCAATATTCTTGTCACTGTATGTTCCAGCAAGGATAAAATAAAATATTGGATCAAGCTCCTTTTATTATCATTTTCTTATAGAAGCAATGATTCTTCTCTCTCCAATATTTTATACTAACGTTTAACAATTTACACTCTGTTTTAAACATCGAGGACGAAGATTGAGGAGGGTGGAACAATAATAATGATGGATGTTAATTTCGAATTTTGTTCTTATGTTTGTTTGTGTTGATTTATTGAATAGATGTTATTGAAAAAGGATTGAAAGTTATTTCTAAAGGCACTGGTGGTAGACATATATTTTATCTTTACCTTCATTATTACAAGCGACGTTGTTAAATTGTAAGATGAAGCTCATGATTTCAAGGCATTCAATGGGGTTATGGTGCCAACAAATTCATGGCACTTGGCAATGGCATTTCACACTTGCCCCCATATGCAGAAGAGGAGAAATTCCTGCCATAGTGGTTCCTCATCAGATTACTTGACAACATCATTCTCATTCTATATTTATATATTGGTCTCTCTGTTATGTAGTTATAGAAGTTCAATTTATTTATATGAAAAAAATAGAACCCTACTTGGAGTTAGGTGGGTTGAGGAAATTTATGAAATAAGATAGTTGCGCACCAGAATCCTTTATTTACTAAGATAAGAGGAGATGGTAATCAAGTAAGAAAAACACAGTTAATTTTCTTGTTTTTAATATACATGGTTATTCAACAAGTCATTCACCCAACAAACACGAATAGTTGAAATTTGTAGATAAATTAGTTGCCACATTTGATGCTGTGGTGTAAGTAATTAAATATATGATTATTCTTTTAGCCGAGTTCCCCGTTATCATCAGTTCAATATTTGATATCCAACTACTCATCAATGCTTCAACATAGGACGTGTAACGTCACCGCAAATTATTGGTGGAAACAAAAGAAGAAGAACCTAGGGCAATTGACAATCTTTGAAGTTTGGTATACCTATTCCTGCTACTTCAAACAAACAATGGAGTATTTGATTTTGTTGCTATTTTTCTCCAAAATGATGACTTATGTGCTTTGCATTTTTACTTGTAAGTATACAAGAGCCATAAATTAAATATATTTCCTTTCAAAGAGGTAGGTTTTAAAGATCCAAGAATTTGATCACCTTATTTTTTTTATATGTAGATTGATGATATACGTTATATTAATTGTTTTAAGTAATATATATAGAAGATTGGGCAGGTGATGATGCAGGTATATGAAAAATGAAAGAGGAATTGTGGAGCTGCAATAAGAACACGAACACAAACACACTGTTGTTGGGAATTGGCATTGGAATTGGAGTATTAGGGTTGTTATATTCAGTGAATTTGAGGAAGAGGAATGGGTATGGGATTCCATCATTCACTTTCCGCCACAAACACAGCATTATTAGTGATCCTTTCTGTGCGGTGTGCCTTG
Source organism: Excoecaria cochinchinensis (assembly GCA_947683425.1). Lineage (NCBI taxonomy): Eukaryota > Viridiplantae > Streptophyta > Magnoliopsida > Malpighiales > Euphorbiaceae > Excoecaria > Excoecaria cochinchinensis. Next base: position 59,798 of record CANTUQ010000277.1, read on the forward strand.
GGAAGCCTAATAATGGAGATAAGCTCAGGAGATTACCCAGATGCAACCATTGCTTTCATGTCCTGTGCATCGACCCTTGGCTTCTTTCTCATTCGACTTGCCCTCTCTGTAGAACTCCTGTTTTTCTTCTTCCTCCACAAAATCTTCCTCTTCTCATCATTACCAAATTCTTTTTTCCTAATTAATTATTCTTTATACCTTCCCTTTTCCATCCACCGGCATTATTAAAAAAAAATTCACATTCGATATCATTGTCTTTAATAATGGTTAATTATACTCCAATAGAGTTTGTGAGGGTAGATACCAGAGTTTGTGATGCAATTGAAGATGTACATTTATTTGATATGTATATGTATAGGCAACAGCATTTAATTCTCCATCTTTATGTATATGTTGAATGAAATTAGTGCACACAAAATCCTATCAACTTACTCGCACTTCTCGACTCATCAATATCATTAATTAATATACACTAACTTAAACTATAATTAACCTTCCTTAATTTGTATTTCAAGTGTAGATATAATTAATGAAGGGAATACATAAATAAAATGTATATATATACATACTTGAGAACATATAATTATATGTGGTATCATCTGATGAAAATTAATGAGCTTCATCCCATCCACCAAATATTAATTGTGGGCTACATGGAAGTTTGGGACCATATACAGCATTGGGATTTGGGAAGTTGGGACCTCTCTACACAAATGTTTGGTTGAAGGACTTGATCATGCAACTTTATTCATCCTTGTATGTATCAACTAATTAAAGTAGGTGTGATCGGCAATAAATCTGTGAAAACAAAACGAGACAAGGATTAAATAGCAAATGAATAATCGTAGCTGACGTCCGTACGTATCATTTGTTGATTGGTTGAGTAGGTAGTTGTAGGTGTTAAGAGTCGTGTGTGGAATCACTCTGAACTTGAAGATAGATATATATTTCTCTCTCGCTCTCTCTCTGGTAGAGTAAAGATGAGACTCATGTCTATTAAGCTGTTGAATTTTATTAATTCTGCTCCCCCAATAAATACACTAATGACTCATATCTACTACTGAAATACTTCTTTCATTATAAAGAATTAAATATTTCGAAATGAATTAATGTAAAACTCTGTCGAAGAATTTGGCTAATAATTTTGAGTTTGCTGTTGACACCTTTGGTTTTGTTGGAGAAGTTGTGTCAATTTCTGTTATAAATGAGTATAGCCTTAATCATCATGCATCAATCTCTGTTATAAATGAGTATAGCCTTAATCATCATGCATCAATCTCTGTTATAAATGAGTATAGCCTTAATCATGTATCAATCTCTGTTATAAACGACTATATATAGTCTTAATATATATGTAATATTTAATTTTGGTCACATCGTATCAAATCTCTTTTTTATGTTTACAAATTTGTTTTTCCTTGCTTCTATATATGATAAATTCGAGCACATGCATTCATCAAAGTTGGAGACTAATGTACGTAGCCATCAAAAAAAATTAAATATTCATGGAATTATGGGGACCATTTATTTATTTATTTTTCCAGTGCAGTGCACTAAGAACTAAGATTCGGAAGTTGGGACCTTATACATTTATTCTTCAAATTATAAGCCACTGTTGGTAGCTGCCTTTCTTTTTAATTACCCTTAATTAATATTTCAATTTGTAATAAAAATTTTGCATTTTTAAATATTCACTTTTACCGCTTTAATTTAAATTATAAACTACTAATTATTATTATTTAGGATTGAGAGTGAAACAACAGTTATTTTTCAACATTTTCTCTTTTTTTACATCAATACAGAATATCGGTCATGAAATCCAACAATAGAAAAAAGAACATTCTTACAAAAAAATTAAAATGCAAAACTACAATTTCATCACAAACCAACTTCAAAAAAATTGTTGTAAGAAATTGAAAAATGAGTTAACAAATTAGTTAAGTAGAAACAACAATAATGACTATGAAAGTTACCTCAACAACGTTATTTAAAAAAGATGATTTACTTACTGCTATTTAATTTGTACTCTCTTTTCCTTTTTAACTGTCACTTTTAAGTAAAATCAAAATTTATTTTATCTGTCACTTTTAAACTTTTAATACAGTTTAATTTTTTTTCTAATTTAATTTTATTTTTCAATGTTATATTTAAATTTATGCATTTAATCACTCAATTGTATCTAAAATTTAAATTTAATTAATACTCATTAATTCTAATAAGTGACAAATAAGTATGGATGGAGTATCTATTAGTATCCAAGGAGAGACATGAACAAGAGCTCCCATGGTTAAAAACCCAACTTATAATTCATATCTTTGCTTTCTTGTCTTTGGGTGTAAATAAAATGAATAGCACACAAATGTAGTTGGGAAAAAGTGGAAATGCATGAAAAGAAAACAGAAAATGATGCCAGTTGTAAATTACATTCTATAAAAATATTGATAGATAGTAAGTGGTTTGAATTGAATTCATTAGCTGTTATATTTAAGGCTTCCCAATAGCAATATTTCCTTTGAATCCGTTAGCAGTTATACTAAATTAATGAGTGCATTTTGAATATGAAATACTAGTACTAGCTAGTAAATATATATACAGCTGGGACGGGGAGACAGAAACAGAGAAACGCCAGAATCATCCCCGGCCCTCTAATTAATTATATGGGACAACTCCCATTACTTCTATTTAATTAATACCTACTTTTTCCTTAACTAAAAGCATCATTTGTCTCCTGAACTTATACGAAATAGTCATTTCGGTACCTAAACTTTACTAAAATCATATTTGACACTTGAATTTTTATTTTTTTCAACTCTTTTAACACCTTGATTTGCGCTTGTAAAACACGCAATATACAACGCGTGAATGCGAAAAATTAATAGGCTAAAAACATAATTTGCTTCCTAAACTTGTAAAAAAAAGTTGTTCTAGTACCTGAATTTTATTTAAGTCACATTTAACACCTGAAATATTATTATTTTCAATTTTTTAAACATCTCTAATAATTCAAATACTAACTAAAATAGCACGTGTAAAATACGCAATGTGTACCGCGTGGATCAAAATTTATTGCGAAAAATTAATGTAACAGTAATATTATATTATTATTTGTAACAGTAAAAAAAATAATTTATTTAAATCCCCAATTCATTATTTTTCTTCTTCTCATTCTTCTTCTTCTTCTTTTTTTTTTTTCTGTAAAATTCGTAATCTAAGCAAATCTTCTTATTATTTTTATTCAGTAAAATTCTCAATCTTCACAAATATTATTCGAATTTTATAGAAAAAGAAGAAAAATAATGAGATTTGCTTGAACTATGAATTTTACATAAGAAAAAGAAGGAGAATAAGAAAAAAAAAGAAGAATAAGAATAAGGAGAAAAAGAATAACGGGTTAAAAATTAAAAAAAAATAATTCTTTTACCATTATATATATATATATATATATATATATATATATAATATCAATATTATATTAATTTTTTGTAATAAATTTTTATTCATGTTGTACATATTGCGTATTTTAATGTGCTATCTTAATTAGCATTTGAGTTGTTGGAATTGTTTAAAAAATTGAAAATAATAAGATTTCAGGTGTTAAATGTGGCTTAAATAAAGTTCAGGTATTAGAACAACTTTTTTTTACAAGTTCGGGGGGCAAATAATGCTTTTAGCCGCGCATATTTTATACGCGCAGGTCCAATCAATATAAGTGCAAATGGAGGTGTTATGCAATATTATTAAAACCGGACCGGCCGGTTCGACCGGTTAAACCGCGAACCGACTGAAAACGGTTGGTTCAACCATATAAAACCGGATTGGAAAAAAACCGGACAGAACCGGGAAAAACCGGAAAAAATCGGGAAAAACCGGAAAAAACCGGATTTAAATAAAAAATAATTTTGTAAAAACACAAATTATTTTTAAAACACCCCAAAACTCAAATTATTTTTTAAAATACATTATTTATAAAAAAAATCACTCAATTCATCTCCTTCCATCTAAATAATATATTTTTCTAGGTAATACACTATATAATTGAAATAAAAATTCTAATTCTAATAAAAATGTATTGTACATAAAAAATTTATGAAAAATAAAAAAATATATTTCTGCTAATGACATAATCGAAATAAAAAAATAAAATTAATTTTTTTTTTAAAAAGAAAACCTCCAAAATTAAAAAAATAAATAAAACAAAATATTTTTTTAAAATACACCCTTTATAAAAAAGAGTCCGGTGAGAATGACAATGATAATGCGTGGTGAAAATGATTTTTTTTAAATATATATAATGTAAAATGAATTTATTTGAATATTTAAAACTTATGTTTAGTGAATATTTAATATATTTTGTAACTTATTATTAGTATATTTGTGTTATATGTTAAATATTTTGATAAATTTTGTTTTTATTTGAGTGTTTATATAGTATTATTTATAAAAATTATACTTATTAATAATATTTTAAAAAATAGAAAAAAACCCGGTCGAACCCGATCGAATCACGAACCCTCAGCCTTGCCGGTTCTTTAGCCGGTCCGGTTTCAATAACATTGGTGTTATGTACCTCTCTCTTTCCATTCTATAAAAATATTGATAGATAGTAAGTGGTTTGAATTGAATTCATTAGCTAATGCTTCCCAATAGCAATATTTCCTTTGAATCCGTTGGACAGGTATACTAAATTAATGATTGTATTTTGAATATGAAATGCTAGTACTAGCTACTAAATATATATACAGCTGGGACGGGGAGACAGAAACAGACAAACACCAGAATCATCCCCCGCCCTCTAATTAATTATAATGCCTACTTTTTCCTTCCTTAATTACATGTATTTAATTTTGAAACCATATAGTATATATATATATGCCAGTGGCTTTAGAGAAAACAATACAATACTAGTACTATTATTATTTATATGTAATAATACAATCATATGTTCTTTTCAAAATGATACATATTCACTGAATTTCAAACACATAATAAAATATTACCACAAGTAAAGCTAAATTGTTCGAAAAATTAACAAGGAACGTATATATAGAAGCTAGCAATATAACAAAGGGAACTAGAACTCAGATAGAGAAATAGAAGTGGGCATGACGAGTGGTTTAAAGCCGTGGCGAAGAGTTGCTTCCCATACTTTATCCACGTCCAACATCTTATACCCGCACTCGTTCACATCCCATCCTTCTAACCCATGCACTATTCCTCCTACCCTCCACGCACTCATCACCCTTCTCGGCAGCCAGTTCTGTCATCATTCTCATAATAATTAAATTCATATAACTTTAACTAATTAATTAACCAAAACATGCATGGACATGGACTACTATAATTTAAATTTAATGCACCTCACAAGAATCCACATTTTCAAGAGATGCGGGAGCCTCCATTGCGGGTGTGATGTGATAAAAGCAATCCTTACGGTATTTCTTTGGTGGAAATTGTGTCAATGGAATAATTAATGTTCCTTCTTTCGCCTTCATTTGGTCCTCTTCGCTCAGTCCATCACCAGCTAGCCATGTCTGCTCCCATTGTTAAATGCTTTTCTTAATTACCACTATTAATATACTAATGAATTTCACTTAAGAACAATATTTTGACATGTGCACCTAACCTTTGGAGAATAATTTGATGAAAGAAGCAGATTGTCGCCAGAGTCTGCACCAAAAGATGCCCTTAGCTTCTCATAATCTTCCTTAACGGTAGTTGCTACCTGAAATCAATATTCATTCAATTAATTATGGATAAACTAAGCCCTCCACCATATACTAAATTATATATATATATATATATATATATACACACACACACACACACACACACACACACACACACACATATATATATATACACACACACACATATATTATTAATAAGGTGGATCCATCCTATAATTAATATATCAACACCTGGATTCCTCTCTGGCACAAGGTGAAGGCAACAGCACAAGCAACTTTACTGAGTTTGCCCCTAACCAGAACTTGAGTTGTTCCTTTAGGTATGGTATTAATTACAACGGCTACCGCTACACTACTTCCATCCACCACCTTCGTTTTCAGCTTTGGATTCCTTAGGATGTACAGCTCACCATGTCTGTTCAGCTCCTTTGCCTGCACTTTTTGTAATTATTATTAATTATTGGCAGATGTTAATATATAGTCAAATCAATCCTAATTTTATATATATTTACTAATAGGGATCAACTGATGATGGACCTGATTCAAGAGACCAAGACTCAACACTTTAACGCCTTTTTGGTTGGCTTCAAGGATGGCTTGTTCAATGATGTTATTAATGGAGTCCTTATGCCACTGCATGCAGTACTGCAAGTGCATCTCGAAAATAAATAAGAAAAGGAAAAGAATGGGATATAAAAGTGAGGGAGGATGGATACATACTTGGAGACCGTACTTGGGAATAACCCAGGTCTGGCATTTGAGTTTTTGAAAGCGATGGAGTTGGAGGACAAAGCTAGAGCGACCGTAAATCCAAGTAAAAAGCATAGACCAGAGAGTGAGGGGCCACAATAACCAGAGGTACCATTTAGAAGTGTAGGGAGTAGAGGCAAAGTGAGGGAATACAAGGCGTAGATGATAAACGGAGTGTGGGGTTGTTAAATGGGTAAGATGGACTACGTCTGGGATATCCTCTTCTCTTTGGAGTGAATTCTGGTATAAACTCTCTGAAGCTTTGTCCATCGTCCCGTATATGTAATCATATATGGGCATGAACAGTGAGTAATTCGTACGAAACTGTGTGTGGTGAAGAGAGTGGAACCTGCAAGTACAGCACCATTTTTAATATATATGTTGTAGATTAAATGAATAAATAAGTAGCGTTAGAGAGATGGATGTAGTACTGACGATGGAGTGTAAACCATGTATTTGAGAGGAGGGAAAATGGTGAAGAGGAATTTAGGAAAGAGCTCGAAGTTGCAATGCCCCATATTATTCATGAAATCTATGTAAGAAAGGTAAACAAAAAAACTTCCAATGGAAGCTGTTCCACTGAACACCAATGTCAGCAGCGGTATAGCGAAAAGCATGAAGTATGCTATGTGTTCTGCAAATGGATGAATCACAGCTGCATCCAGTTCAAAATGCATATACTAGGTTAATTCTTTTTTAAGTGATATAGGAATATTGGATGCATAAAATAAGCTTACAAGTAATGGGCTCGGTGACAATGGAGGAATGGTGATGAGAATGGTAGCGGGAGTAAAGATAGTGGTGGTGTAGAAGTCGGTGGAACCAATAGTACAAAAATTCCACAGGCCCAGCATGTAGCAGCATTGCTATTATGAAACCATCTGTTCTCCATATTGGTAAGTGGGTGCTCCCTGGTATTGTCATTATTCCTATATAAAATAGGATCCCGTTCAGCAATATTTGATCATCCCTGCCAATATTTACCAAAACATCATCATCATCCATTAATTTACTTTTCTTTTTACAAAAAAAAAAAAAAATATATAATAATAAACACAGACCAGTTCTTTTCTCTGTCTACTTGATCAAATTCAATGCCTTTGTCTACAATCCTGTTATTCCCTTTGGCTGTCCGATACCGAGAAAGACTAATCCATAACTGATTGTGAACCATTCTCCACAACATGAAGGGGAATATGATAAAGCTTGATAAGTCATTCTCTCCTTTAACCAAGTAGGAGTATGAGTGGTGAATCGCACAAGGAGCCACTACCACATGCTGCATATATATATAATATTTAACAACCTTACTTAATTATAAACATGTATATATACATCCATGCAACTTAATTTAATCACTGAAATTAACAAGTAATTAGGAAGATTACTACACCTTGAAACTTCCAAGAGACTTCCATGGCCAGTCTGTGAGAATCCCAGGGGTAGAAGCCATTCTTTTTTGCTTTTACTACCTCTACTGGTGTTCCCATATGAAGCCACCTATATATATCCAACACTGAACCACTAATCGGATGCCACGTTCCCACAACTATAAATGATATTTTGACTTTGTGAGCCTATTGAATTTTAAATTGATTCCTCTGCATAAATATCGATCATCATCTTTCTGCTGTTGGAGTAAAATGCGATTGTTATAAGGTCACGGCAGTTGATTTCCCCCCTTATCTTAATAACATTACGTTTTGCCTGTTTGCTTCTGTTTCGTCATCCATCACCAACATTCCTTAATTAATTGTTTGTTGGCAATTTTTAGCATAAAATATTAACTCCGCCTGCTTGAGTTTACATTGAAGAGATCACATGCATGTCAATAAATCAGAAATTGACATATATCTCCAACAGAATTCTTATTACCTATCTTTACTGGGTAAATAACAAAATTAAAATTACTAAGTATGTAGCACTTTTAGACATATGGATTAGCATTTTATTTTTAAATTGTCTATACAATGCCAATAGAATAAACTTGACTTCAACGCATCTCCTCTGTTTTTGTATGTTTATGTACAAGCTTTGCCTTTTAACTTCAATCTAAGAACCTCCACTCACTTTCTATTCCGGCCCAATATAAAACTCAAATATACAGCCCACAATTCAATTTCTTTCTTTTTAAATAGGAAATGTAAATATCATTTTTTCATTTTTATAATTATAAGTTATTACCAAATGACAACAATTAAATACCAAAATTAGTTTTCTCTTACTACACTCATATATGAGAATAAGTGCCGAAATCATAGTCTCGCAGTTAAATCTAAGTCTGTTTGTACATAGTGGGCATGTCAACTTCTATTTTTACTGGATATTTTGATTTAGTTTAATTTATTGATTTTTTTTTAAAAATGTCATTTTTATAATTTTAAAATAAAAAATTATATGTCAGCCATTATTTATTATATATTTTACTAAATATCTTTTTATTTTATCATTTTTTTTATTTTTAATTAAAATTAAATAAAGTATTTAAATATATATATATATATATTATGCATAGATATAAGTTTTTAAATGAAATTAAAGTATTTTTTAATTATTTTTAATTTTCGTATGTGTCTGGTACCACTGCCCAAAAACATTTGTTGTTCCAAATTTTGAAATCCCTAAAGTCTATAAGAAGCGGGATTTTAAAATTTCCTAACCTTCTTTCCCTCGCTTTCCCTCATCACCAGCAGCCACATCTTCCTGGGTTGCCCCTCTTCTCCGGACACCTATCAATTTTTATCCCGCAAGCGCCTACCCATCTCTCACCGCCTACCTTCTTTTTGCTCACCACTCACCAATCCACAACAGCGGCCGGTACACAACCGGACCAAAACTGCTATTTCTTCTTCTTCTTCTTCTTCTCGGGTACTCAACTCTTTTTCTCTGTTTCTCTCTTGCTTTTGTTTTTATATGCGATGTTTTTTTGGGGTTCTTTTGTTCATCTCTGTGATTGTCTGATTGAGATGATGATTGTAAAAGTGCTTTTTGCCTACATGTTTTCTATCTCCATTTTGGCTCATAGAAATGCTGCTCAGCGCAACGTAATTCGACAGATTTGTGCTGAAGCTTATGGGGAAGATCTCCTTATAGACCTAGAGAAATAATTTCCAGTGACTTTGATATCTGATTTTTTTTTTTTCAATTTAGTGCTTTAATTTAACAACTTTCTTCGTTTCCTTTTCCTTCACCTTCACTTAATAAGTTTCGTCTATTTTAGTGTTTCCTTCTTTTTCTTTTATTCTTTTTGGCTTATGGGATCATCGATAAATTTAATTTTAAATATTGATAGTTAGTGAACTACTTTTTAATATCTAGGCCTTCATTTTTTGATCTATCTCTGTGCAATTTGTATCCTGCCTAATGCGTTTCCTTCTATCATCCGGTACTTGTTGCTTTTCATCTCATTTTTCCCTTCTTAAGGTCTGCTTTAAACCCAATTTTAGTTTTTTCTTGCTAACAACCGTGACAAAGATAATAGTTACTTTAAAATATGCTAGTGTGTTTCTAATTTCTGATTGGAAAGGTCAGTGATAGGGGTAAGAATTATGCGATTATGATTTTATTGCATTTAGTTATCCAAAGATTAGTGTTTTGATGGCTATTCTGGACGCAGCAGTGGCGGTCTTGCTTTGGAGCTTGCTTACATGAATATTCATAGAGAATTCTCCGTTCTCCTTCTGTCTTTTCTTTTCTTTGATATTATAGTTATTTGACTTATTGGTTTCCATAGCATTTTGGTTTAGAATTAGAGACTAAAGATTTCTAGGGATTTATCTTATGAGTTTTTTTTTTTTTAATTCTTTGACTGTAGGCTTATGGATCTTCAAATATTGTTGAAATACAAGTAAAATTTTAATCTTGCCTCTATGAATTTTACATGTGGTTGATGTGTTTTAACAAATTATGGAAGTATGATCTAAATACAAGTTTATTAACAACATTTGATAATTTCACAGCACGTCTCCTTATTATTAATTGTTTGTTTTGTTCCACTTGTCCGGCCAATAGTTAATGGGAAATGTTTCGTAATTGTTTGTATATCTTTTCTTCCTCCACTCTGGGTGCTCGTAACAGTGTCCTAGTAGAACGTATTTTTGATTCGTTGATCTATTTAGTAACTGTCCATATGACAGATTGAGGTACTGTTTAATACAAGCTCTGCGTTCAGGTTAATTTCTTTTCATAATTATTAATTATGGAGCAAGCAGAACTAGATTGTAGTGGAGCACAAGCAGTGCTAAATCTCCGACCTAGTTCTAAAATTTCTGTTGCCTATCATCCTCACTTTGGAACCCACAATGATCTGATGCTCCTTGAGCTTGACGAGAAGCTCCTCCCTGATGTACTCCATCAAAGGTAAGCTACATTTTTTTTTTAAAGTTCTGGGAATTGATTTAATGTCACTTCCAGTTGAAGTCATTCAATTTGTGATTCTGTTGTTTGTAGGATAACTTTAAGAGGTCAGCCTGATGAAGATGCAGTTCTTTGCACTCAGTCAAAAACTTATGCCATCAAATTCGTTGGCACTTCTAATTCTTCATTCCTCATACCTCATTCAGGTCAATTTGCACAATATGAAGATTCTCAAGATCTTGAAGGCAAAGTTCATGATAGGCAATGTCTTGCACCCGTCATTAACGTTTCACCTGGTAACATGGAGCTCAATGAAGTTCCTCCTAGGCTTGACAAGCTCAAGTTACTTCTCTTAGAAAACCCTTACAGGTATGAGGAGGTCCTAGATATGGAGGAGTTGGAAAGGGAAAAATATGAAACAGGATTGTATGGATGGGTTGATCTGGTTGACAGGGTTCAGGCTAGTGATGATGAATTGACGTCTGGATTACAGGCTCTTTCAGCTGTAGAAATCGATGGATATTGGAGAATTGTGGATGAGAAATCCATGGACATGATTCTAAGGATGCTGTTACACAATTCAGTATTGAATGACTGGTCATTAGATGCACTTAGCGAAGATGAAGTTGTGAGTGCACTGGTATCAGATGGAATTCCTGACAAGCTTGGCCATCATTGTCTGAATGTTTATGGCACTAAGGTGGAAAGGGGCATGGGCACAAATTACTTGTGGAAGCTGGATGAGAGGAGAGTAAGTGTGCATTTTGCAAGAGAAGTGTTGAGTAGAGGTAAAATGAAGATGGAAAATTTTATGGGAGAATGGCTGAAAAAAATTCCAGATGGGATGCAGGCCCGTTTTGACATGTTGGAAGGTGAAGTTTTAACAGAGAAGCTTGGTGTTGAGACATGGGCTCGAGCTTTTAGTGTCTCTTCGTTGCCTTCAACCCCTGCTGAGCGTTTCTCTGTTCTGTTCAGGGAGCGGACAAAATGGGAGGGGAAGGACTTGCATCCATATATCAGGTCTACTTGTGTTTCACTTTTGTTTATTTCCTTTGATCCTCAATCCTTGATTTGATATCAAAATCAATCTAAATTTCCTTGATGGAACTTACTCTTCAGGGATATAAATGTACCTGGTCTTTCTTCGGAAGCTTTGTTGCTCAAATACACTCGAAGAACACAACCAAACGCAGATGCAGAACCCGTTTTTAGTGCAAGATAGCGCCAACTTTTTTTCTGATTGGTTTTGAGGCATCACGAAATTTATGTTTTTTATTTTGTCTTTTTCCCCCGAGAAAGAACTATATCGATATTTGTTATTTGGTTGGTGCTTGGTAGTTGAATGTAGTTTGTAAATCAAAGCATGTCCAGACTTATAATGCTGTTTTGAAATTGCAAATCGTTTATCTTCTCTATAATTTTGAAAATAATACATTATTCGACCATTTTACAAATTGTCACTTTTATTCTGTACAACATAAGCCGAATCAAACTCTACAAAGGCTATTTTGTTTGGGCCTGATGTATCCGAAGTTTGGGGAGAGTACATTTCATGCAAAGATTGGGCCTGGCTCGAATCTGATAAAAGCCCGGCCTCTACTTCTCTTTTTGGCAGCCAAAAACGGAGTCGTCTAGACACAGTTTGTTTCCCTCCTCTGAGTTCTGCAAGTAGCTAATTAAAGTTTGGGCGGGAGATGAGAATGACACTGACTGAGCATCTGTTTATGTCTCCTGAACTGCAATTGAAGAGAATAACCCTAGTGCTCCCTAATTTTGAGCACGAAAATGGGTCCAAGGAAGAAACTCAAATACTCGTCTACGCCATCATCTTCATCAGGGGCCAAGAAATCCACCTCGAATCAACTGCCTGCTAAGTACGGGATCCAGCATTTCTTCCAGCGCCACACTCAAAACGCCATTTCAGCTTCTCAAACTTGTCCTTCTCATCTTGAGCAAAAACGCCCTCCTTCACCCTCCCACATTTCCCATAACCCTAATATTCCTGAATCCTTTTATTTATCTAGTGCAGCACCTCCAAAATCTCCTCCCGCCCCTACCAATCGCAATGCTTCTTCCTCCATCTCCCTCAACCCTGCTGCTTCAATTGCTTCTCACTCTCTTCATCGCAATACCACTGATCCACCAAATTCACTTCCCAATCATGTCCATCAGCTTATTCCTCATCAGAACCTAATAACCATTCACATGGATGCCGCGGAAGACAATACCGCTCGCGTCTCACCCGAAATCTCCAAGTCCGCTTCTCTCCATATCCAACGTCTCAAATTCTCCCCTGGATCGGTAATTTCGGCTTCCACCTTTCGCATTTCTCGTTGCTCGAGTTACACTAATGTCCCTTTTTTTACCCCCTATTTTCTCTCGTTTTTGTTCTTGGAAAAATGCTTACGTACCATTATATGTTAATAGTTAATAAAGCAGAGCCAGGATGATGCGGGTGACGACATCACATGGAAGATTTCTCCAGTGAATGAAAGACTACAAGCTGTATCTAAGCACATGCCGGAAGACATCAAAGTCTTAGCAAAATCCTCTAAGATTAACTCTTCAAGCATGCGTCCTTGCTCATCAAACAAGGCATGTTCTTCAGTTAGATTTTACTAACAATAACTTTTCTAAAATCTTATTTCATGGCTTGTTAATGATTACTTTTTCAGACTTCTCATTGCACAGCCGATAAGGTTGACAAGGGTTGCTCTTCACCCACACCAGAGGCTACTGAAACACCTTGCCAGTCTGCAAATAGAGTTGGCTTGAAAAGGATAAACCCATTTCAGCACATGCCCATCCATGGAGGCATGATCAACGTGAAGAGCTCCCACACTAATCAACAGAGTCCTTTCAGAACTCCGCCATCTCTTTCCTATTGCCAAGAAAGGGTACTTATACAGTCTGATCAAGAATATCTGCCATAATTTTTTGTTTGAATTCTATGATTCCTAAGAATGCAGCTAGAGCTGGAGGCTTTGCAGTCATTTTTTTATAATTTCTGCTATCAGTTGCAGTTTGGTAATGCTGTTGAATACAATGGAGTATTGGATCAACTGAGTTTGAGACCACACAAAAAGGTTTGACTTTGGACCATTCTATTCTACCAATAAATAACAAATTTAGTTCCTTGTTATGTAAACGGAAATTTGAGTGAACATGCAATATCTTGCAAGTTCTTTATTCCACTTACTTCAAAGTTTCAGATTTAATGATTTAATCACGTTGATAATCAGTTTTATTTTATTTTTTTTATCATTTTTGGTTTCTTATTGTATCTCCTTAGGCATTGCTTGAACTTTTAGATCAAGTCGAAGATGTGATTTGTGCTGAAGATTCAGTATCAAGTGACAGCGAGGCATGTTTATCTAAAGTTCAACATGGAAATGGTTATGAGGTGCCTGTCAAAGCTGACTCTCAGGTACAAAGAGAAGCATTGGAAAAGATCACTGGGTCAGCATCGGACCATAACTTTCTTGTCTTGGAGGTCTGTATTCTTCATTGCACATGTGCTTCATTTAACTGAACTTCCATGAGGGAATTGATTATGTTACCATCTATCTCTCCTCTAGGTATCTGAGAAGCATAGTTCTGCGGACTCTGGTGGTGAATTCCCATATAAGGTCCTCCAACGGCCTAGTAAATTGAATTTATTACTTCTTTGAACACAACAAAGCACTAAAGGAATTCAATTAACTTTTCAGGTTCTTCGCTTGCTGGATGAGCAAAGTGGAGAAGAACGATCTGTTTGTTTGCTTGAGGAATGGTAATTTCCTCTTTCTTTCTCAAAATAATTTGAGTTTCTTAATTGGTTGGGTTGAAAATTTGAAATGGAGCTAGGGGCCCGATTTAAGGAAAAAAAAGTGAGGGACTATGAACTCTTAAACATTCTCAGGCTAAGATGTGAATCATGCATTTGACAACATTGCAAGCCTGTTTGCTCTAGTAATTGTCTTGATAAAATTTGTTAGAAACTAAGAATGCTGATGCTAGCAGTGTGAACTAGAAATTGATATTTCAATATAACAAAAATCTGATTTTCATGAGTGGGGCAGCCTTCATAGTGCCAGATTTTACAGGAATCTGCTTAGAACCAGATGTAATGCTAACCGTAATTTGGGCAAATTACTCATACTTCCTCTTTATCATTGTGGTATTAACCTGTGCTCTTCGAAAGGTCTCCAGGCCATTGTGTGCTGCTACAGCCAACTTGATGCCATCTCTAGCTAGCCCTGGACTGCCTTCTGAACATCCATTGTTGTTGCATAGGGATTGAATTAAAATGGAGGCAAGATTTTATTCCTTAACTTAAAGCCTCAATTTCAATGTTAAAATCTATACTAGGACACTTCTAACTGTGACAGAGATGGCCATTATGCTTAACAAACTCCAATTAGTGCAATTAACTAGACTGAATTCAACTCAACTCAGCCTTGATACCAATGTAACTGGTACAAACACATCAATGTAATTCATAGGCATTTAGAGGTATGTGGATGATCTGGAATCAGTGTTGATTGAATTAGCTGTAACCTGAGGCAACCTGTTCTGAACTCTTCTTATTCTTTGTTCTTATAAGGTGAGCAAAATAAAGCGTCCATGAGATATTCTGCTGTCATCAGTAGATAGTTTCTGCTGCCTTACCTTGTGCAATTGTTTTTGCTACAATTTGTTGCATATTCCATATATCCTTAGTTCTTAAGTTTTCCCTCTAAATTTGTGAAACATAAAGTGTAAAATCTTTATACTATTAAATAGAAGTGGCTATGCATGTAAAAACACAAGCTAGAGTCAGATGTTATTGTTGCTTAAGTTTTTGATATTGTTGTTTGATGTTTTAAACTCTAGCTAATAAAATATTTCTCTGCTGTCGATTGCTCTACTTTGTTATTGACTTTGCTTCATGTTTCTTTCAAATTATGTTTGGACTTAAATGTATTTGCTTTTTGGAAAGAAGTATCTTTAGGTCCTTGAACCATAACATTTTTTTTCTATCCAGTCCCTTGACATTTATTCTAATATATGATTGGGTCCATATAGGGACTCAGTAGAATAAAAATGATAGTTCAGGAAGTCGATGTTTACTAAATGATACTATTATTTTAATCAATTTGACAAAAACGGACACAATGTGTACTAAAGTAAATGTTTAGAGACTCAATGTAACACAATAAAAACGAGTGACTCAATAGAAAAAGCATTATAGTTTAGGCTGAAAAGCTTGCCTTGCTTTTGTGGTTTATTGACTGTACTACAAAGAACATGTTCTAAGTGTTGCTCCAAAATTTCATTAGGTTTTACAGTGTTGTTGCACCTGGAGATACTGTAAATGTGATTGGTGAATTTGATGACCAAGGAAATTGTGAAGTGGGCCGTGACAGTAATCTTTTGATCGTTCATCCTGACATTCTAGTCTCTGGAACTCGAGTAATTTGTTTATCTTTATCAGAATTTATGTTTTGTATGTGCAAAATCTATGTTGATTTATTTTTTTTTTCTTGTTTCACTAGATTTGCCATAATTACTGAGAACAATTTCAGGTTACTGCAAGTTTAAGCTGTCCCAGACGTACTGTACTGGATGAGAGGTTAAAATGCCGTGAGCATTCAGATGCAGCATTACTTGGTACCTTGCTGCACCAAATATTTCAGGTCTTGTGATCTAAAAAACGCCCCTTTGTTTGAATTTGTTTATAAATTTTAATTATCAAGGAGCATGTTTCTTTTCATAACTAGGTTTTTTGTGGTGTGTGATATCTCTTGCCCTTTTCAGGATGGACTTATGAGCGAGAAGCCTACTATAAACTTCTTGGAGGAATTTGCCAGAACAGTTATCCAGAAAAATATTGAGAGCTTATATGCATGTGGAGGTGTTTATTTGTTAATTTAGTATTGTAATCCAATCTCTATGTGGTAATATTCTCCTATTTTATTGCTACCAAAACATGCTAATGCCTGTAATTGGCATCCTAATAAGGTCATGGCCTCCTGGATTCAAATATAATTTGATTTAGTTTGGGTGAGAGGTTTATGTGATGGGATGCAACTGATTCCTTTGGGTAGCTGAAGGTTTAAAATCACAATTACTTCCCACTCACAATTGTATATATCTGTGTGTGTATGTGCGCATGCGCATGTGCATGTGCGTGTATATTTCATTGACTCTGGTTTATCACTTTTGATGGAATTGCAAAACCTTATATGCTGTTATGTTACTTCAATTTATCATGTTTCCTAGAAAGTTCATTCTTGTTATTCACATTATTAGGAGCATTAAAATTTTTTAGATAATTTATTGTTGAAGTTCTAACCATGACTAGGTTGGATATTGCAGTCAATGAGAATGATATGCTATTGTCGAAGTTCTAACCATGACTAGGTTGGATCTTGCAGTCAATGAGAATGATATGCTGAAGACCTTGGTTGAGGCTATTCCAAAAATACTAAATTGGATTGTCCGGTTCAAAGGTTCAGAGGTACACCGTTACCTTGCATTATTGGATTTGTTTCACTTCAACTCATATTGGGATGTGTTGCATGAGGCTACAATTTTTTAATCTCAATTATGCTTTACTTGAACTTTGGATTTATTGTATGTTGCAATGCAATATGTAATCATGAACTGTTTGCAAAATGTTGATTAAGACCTTTATATAATAACGTCATCTATCTTTTATTTTTCTCATCTCGTGTTTGTGTTTGTGTGTTGAATATTTCTTTTTCTTTGATGAAATTTGGTTACCTAAGGACATTGTGCATGCCCAATAATGTTAATCACTCATCCTTTTGATATGTAAACCTGTTTTCTGTCTGTAATTGAAGCTAATGATTCATAAATTGTTGGCAGAATTCAAAAACCCCAGTTGTTGATTTTGGTTCTGATGATGGATTGAAAAAGCTAAAAATATCTGAGGTTAGGCTTCTCAAATGTGCTTGTTCTGATTTTTTTTTTCCCACCAATATAATAGGCATGATAATACTATACTATGAGATGAATGCCACATGTAGTTGACAATAAATAAACAAAGTCTCAACATATCACTAATTTATTGTTCTGAAATCTTTGTTTTCTTTGACATACAATATTTAATGATTATTAAAAGTGATGGCATTATTGCTCTGAAATCTTTGTTTTCTTTGACAGACAATATTTAATGATTTTTAAAAGTGATAATGTCAAGTGTAGGTCATTGATATTGAGGAGATGTCATGGGCCCCAAAATATGGGTTGAAGGGAACTATTGATGCTTCCATCAGAGTAAAAGTAGAGTCAACTGTAAAAGAAGCAGCTGAGAAGATTGTCCCTTTGGAGTTTAAAACTGGGAAAGTTCCAAATGGGCAGGCAAGTATATGGTTTTTTCTGAAAATTCAGTGCCAAGGATTGCCACAGCTTGTTTGACGTGACATGCAAGAATAATATATAATTCTTCTTATACTGTTTTTCTTATAAGCAGTCATCTGTGGAACACTCTGCTCAAGTCATCTTGTATACTCTCCTTATGTCTGAAAGGTGTGTATGTTATAGACATTTTTGCACTGGGAAGGTGTGGAAACACTGTCTAAAGCCTCTAATTTGAAGCATTGAGTAACCGTTCTTTATTTGCTTTCTACTTGTCATGTCTCAGGTACTTGCAACATATTGATTTTGGTATTCTACACTATCTCCGCTCAGATCAAACACAGGTACATAATGAAAAACGTCTTTGCTATCTGATCCCCTATTCAATATTGGGGGTTGTTAAGATGAATATCTTTGACTATTTGTGAAGGGAATTATGGTACGGAGGTCTGATGTGGTCGGGCTAATTATGCGTCGCAATGAACTTGCAAACGACATTCTCATTGCATCAAAAGTGCAAAAGTTGCCCCCAATGCTTAAGGTATGACTGGTACATTACTATAATAATCATATGCTTGTAGAGACTTCTAAATGTTTCTTTGTATTTTCCTATACTAGAGTCTAAGCATGTGCAGAAGTTGTCGTCATCTTGATGTTTGTACCATCTATCATAAGGTAAATTTTGATCCTTAATATTGGGGAATAACAAGTTGCTATTCTGAATTAGTAGGTTTATTTATTTTTAGCTTCATTGTAAATGCTCCAGGTGCATGGTGGAAACACAGAAAGTAGTGGATTGGGTGATATGTATGATTCCTGCGTTAACCATTTAACATCTGCTCATGGTGTTTTCCTTCGACATTGGGATAGGTTGATCGACTTGGAAGCCAAAGAAACACAGGTGAGGTTGTTTATGCATCTAGGCAGCTAAACCCTTAAATCCTATCCATTGTGGAGTGACATCCTTTCACTTTTTAATTGCAGCTTCTAAAAACTGAAATCTGGCGTTCACACAGTTTAAAGAGCAATCACACAACTAACTGCCTTTCTTCTATTATTCTTGATGCTTCATATGGATTACCACATCAAAATTCTCTCAAAGACAACCGATTTGTCTACCGTTTTCTGTCTCGAAAATTGCCTCCTCAGATGGTTTGTGCCTCTAATGTAGATTCCTTGAGTGTTACATCCTCTCCAACGAAAAATCTTGACTTGACACTTAAAATCGGAGACTATGTGGTACAGTACTCAACTTTTATTAAACATATGCACTATTATAAAATAAATGTAAACTATATGCTATGCAAGTCCAAGTTACATGGGGCCTTCAACTCTTAGAGTGGTTTAGGCATTAGGCTCCTAAGAGGTTCCTTGTTGAAAGAAAAAACAAGAGTTTGATTACATTACATTGCATTATGTCCTACCAAACTTGCCCCAACTGATTTTTGGTCTGTGGATTGTTGAGTGTTGCTTAAAGTATTAGCATATTCTTTGATGCAGATCCGCCAATCAATCAGTGTGATTTCCTTAAGTTTATATAGTGTCTGTAAAGTTAGTAGTAGGTAGAGCAAATTAAGGAGCTAATTAAGGAATTAAGTATTGTATAAATATGTAATGTAATCTAAGGTTTTAATTAATTGAATACAGAAAATTCAATTCATGCTTTCTCACATGGTATCAGAGCCTTAGGCTCGTTTGGAAAATCAGGTATTTCTGGGTTTTCTGGGCTCTGTTCTTCTTTTCCGTGTTCTTCATCGTTCTACCCACCTAGGTCACTAAGTTTCGGTGGCCTATTCTCCTCACCACCGACTTTAGAAGGAGTGCCGGTAGATTTCCGGCCGTCGCACGAAGTCCGGTGACCAGAAGACTGGCGAGTGGTCCTCACGCGCCTCCACAAGAATCTGGTTCCCTCTTCACGTGCCGGCGCGTGGGAGTGCGTCCGGCGTCCGACGGTCTACCGATTCCTTCTCCGGCGTCGCCTTGTCATCCCCGGTCAGTATCCGGTGTCTTCGTGGGGTGATTTCCTCTAGTTGATGGTGTTTGATCCTCTGGAATTCTTCGTCAGCCTCTGTTCTCCACGTTCGGCTCTTTGTCCATTTTCCGTTGATCTCTGACACCTTCTCCGATGTCGCCCTTTCATTTCCGGTCAGGTGCCGGTGTCCTCTTGAGGTGGTTTACTTTGTTGATGGTTCTTCAAGTTCCGATCTTCAGACTCTGCTCTCTGTTCTCCAGTGAATATTGATTGAATTTGTTCTCTCCACAAAAGGTTCTGTCCTTACCTCTTTTAGTTGCTGAGTATGTTATTTAAGAAAAATATTTGGGTGTTTTGGCATTAGAAGTGTTGGAAGTTTATATTGAGGTGATACTGCAGTTAAGGCTTGGAGGCTTGGTGGTTGTTTTAATAATCAAGATCTTAAGTTGCTGCTTGGTTGGATTTGTTTAAGAAAATTGTTCTTTGCAGGCGTGTTGTTGTTATTGCCAACAGTACTTGTGTATTGGTTTACTGATTGAATATTTGTTAGGTGATATTTTTTTGTCACTCGGTATTATTTAATATGAGTTGGGACAAAAATATGATCTGCTATTATTGCCATGAACTTGGTCATATAAAAAGGTTCTGTAGAAAATTACATAACCAAAAGCCCAAATTAGCAAACATTGCTACGACCAGTACCTCTGGAAAGTATGTTATGATTTCTGCAGATGAGTATGCAAAATTTATTCAGTATCGGAATTCTTTGAAAATTTCTTCGACCACAACTATTACTGGGGTAAAGAATTCAAATACATGTTTTTTTTCTTCCTCATCTCAGTGGGTCATTGATTCTGGTGCTACAGATCATATGACAGGCAATTAAAATGTATTTTCTACTTGTCAGTCTCATGCATCTTCTTCTACAGTTACAATGGCAGATGGATCACTCTCTCATGTAAACGGTTTTGGTACGGTTAACCTAACTTCGTCAATTTCTATGGATTCAGTTCTACATATACCGAAACTTGCTTTTAACTTGGTTTCTGTAAGTAAACTTACACGTGATCTTAATTGTTGTATTTCCTTCTTCCCTGATCACTGTGTCTTTCAAGATCTTGTAACAAAACAGATCATTGGTGAAGGTTACGTCTCAGGAGGTCTTTATATTCTTGATAGAAAGATACCAAGGCCAGTTGCTTGTTCCAGTGTTTTGTCTCATTTTGAAGCACACTGTCGGTTGGGACATCCTTCTTTGTCAACTCTGAAGAAATTTTGTCCTCAATTTTCTGGTATTTCTTCTCTTGATTGTGAGTCATGTCAGTATGCGAAGCACCACCTTGGCTCTTTGAGTCCTCGGATTAATAAACGAGCCGATTCTGCATTTGAATTGGTTCATTCAGATGTTTGGGGACCGTGTTCTGTGACAGCCAAACCTGGGTTCAGGTATTTTGTAACATTTGTGGATGATTACTCCCGTCTGATTCGGACATATTTTATGAAAAGTCGGTCTGAACTATTCACTCATTTTTGTGCTTTTTGTGCTGAAGTCAAAACTCAATTTAATGCTTCTGTTCGCATTTTGAGAAGTGATAATGCAAAAGAATATTTTTCAGATACTTTTCAGACATACATGACTCAGAATGGTATACTTCATCAATCATCATGTATAGACACACCGTCCCAAAATGGAGTCGCTGAGAGGAAAAACAGACATTTGCTGGAGACAGCACGGGCCCTTTTATTTCAGACGAAAGTTCCTAAACAATTTTGGACCGATGCGGTGTCTACTGCTTGTTTCCTGATTAATCGCATGCCCTTGTCAGTGCTTGCTGGTGAGACTCCCTACTCTGTTCTTTTTCCATCTAAACCGTTGTTTCCTATAGAATCACGAATATTTGGGAGCACTTGTTTTGTTCGTGATGTACGGCCTCATATCACTAAATTGGATCCAAAGTCACTGAAGTGCGTCTTCTTGGGGTATTCTCGTTTGCAAAAGGGATACAGATGCTATTGCCCAGAACTTAACAGGTATCTTGTGTCTATTGATGTTACTTTCTGGGAACATAAACCATTCTTCCCAGCTTCTGATTCTACAAGCCAGGGGGAGGATGATCATTGGTTAGTCTACAATGTTACTACACGGCCATCAAATGATCCCGTTCCTATTATGCCAAGTGATTCTGTTCCCCCTACTCCAAGTGATCTTGTTCCTATTTCAGATGATTCAGCTCCACCTGCCTCCGATCTGGCTCCAGCAAAGCCACCTATTGTACAGGTCTATTTTCGGAAACATGGAACCTTCAGTACAATGCCTGAATCGGATTCATCATCAGATCCAGTCTTAAGTGATCTTGATATTCCCATTGCCTTACGGAAAGGCAAACGCCAGTGTGCTTATCCTATTAGCAACTTTGTCTCCTATAATAATTTATCTCAATCTACATGTTCTTTTATTGCTTCTTTTGACTCAATCTCTATTCCTCGAACTGTTAAAGAAGCATTGTCTCACCCCGGTTGGCGTAATGCAATGATAGAAGAACTAAATGCTCTGGATGGAAATCACACTTGGGATTTGGTTGATTTGCCTAAAGGGAAGAAGGTTGTGGGATGCAAATGGGTTTTTGCCGTTAAAGTTAATCCAGATGGTTCTGTAGCTAGACTTAAAGCCAGGCTTGTTGCAAAAGGGTATGCTCAAACATATGGGGTGGATTATTCAGAAACCTTCTCTCCAGTGGCTAAATTTACTTCTGTTAGAATGTTTATCTCTATAGCTGCTTCGCAGCACTGGCCCTTATATCAGTTGGACATTAAGAATGCTTTTCTTCATAGAGACCTTCAGGAAGAAGTGTATATGGAGCAACCACCTGGGTTTGTTGCTCAGGGGGAGTATGGGAAAGTGTGTCTTTTGAAGAAATCTTTATATGGTTTGAAGCAAAGTCCCCGTGCTTGGTTTGGCAAGTTTAGTATGGCAGTTCAAGAATTTGGACTGAATAAAAGCAAGTGTGATCACTCAGTCTTCTACAGACAATCATCAACAGGTATCATCCTTCTTATTGTTTATGTTGATGATATTATTATTACTGGAGACGACAATACAGGTATTGCATCACTTAAATCATTTCTACATGCCAAGTTTTATACAAAAGACTTGGGCGAACTGAAATATTTTTTGGGAATAGAAGTGATGAGAAGTAAGAAAGGAATTTTCTTATCTCAAAGGAAGTATGTCCTGGATCTACTTAAGGAAACTGGAAAGATAGGAACCAAGCCATACAGCATGCCGATGGATGCTAATGCACGTCTTACAAAAGATGATGGGGACCTCTTTGATGATCCAGAGATGTACAGGAGGTTAGTTGGAAAACTAAACTACCTCACAATGACTCGTCCAGATATTTCTTTTGCAGTCAGTATTGTTAGTCAGTTTATGTCTGCTCCTACAGTCAAACATTGGGCAGCTCTAGAACAAATATTGCGCTACTTGAAAGGAGCTCCAGGACGTGGCATATTGTATAGCGATCATGGGCACACTCACATTGAATGTTTTGTAGATGCTGATTGGGCTGGATCTAAAATTGATAGAAGGTCTACTACTGGCTATTGTGTCTTTGTTGGTAGAAACTTGGTATCATGGAAAAGCAAGAAGCAGGGGGTTGTATCTCGGTCCAGTGCAGAATCCGAGTATAGAACCATAGCACAATCCACATGTGAAATAGTGTGGATCCAACATCTATTGGCTGAAATTGGATTGAAGTATTTGTCACTTGCAAAACTATGGTGTGATAATCAAGCTGCTATTCATATTGCCTCGAATCCAGTATATCATGAAAGAACCAAGCATATCGAGGTTGATTGTCACTTTATTCGTGAAAAAATTGAAGAAAATCTGATTTCTACTGGTTACGTAAAAACAGGAGAGCAATTAGGTGATTTATTCACAAAAGCTTTGAATGGGACTCGGGTGAAATATCTGTGTAACAAGCTGGGCATGATTAACATCTATGCTCCAGCTTGAGGGGGAGTGTCTGTAAAGTTAGTAGTAGGTAGAGCAAATTAAGGAGCTAATTAAGGAATTAAGTATTGTATAAATATGTAATGTAATCTAAGGTTTTAATTAATTGAATACAGAAAATTCAATTCATGTTTTCTCACATATAGCATTGACTATGCTTATTCTGCAAAGTAAATGACACTGGAATTTGGAACCCAAACTTTATGTCTTGGGTTATTCTATGAGTCAATAGTTTTGGATTTGGTTTTCTTTGTTTTAAAACTTTTCTTTCATATTTTATAATTCAGTTGCTTGGTCTAGGGTCCAGCTTCATTTTAATGTATGAGTAACTTCATGTGAATTCGAGGAATGTTAAATATGACAATATACGTCCCCATGTTAACCTCCTGGCAGTTGACTCATTGTTTAATGAATTTCCGTTGATATCTGAGCATTGTTTTCATTCATTGAATAGTTTATCCTAATATGTTGATGCCATTTTCATATTTAATTTGGATATGCCTAATTGTATGTTTATTCTCTGTTTCTAGATTCTTAGTACTGAATCTGGTCATCAGACTGTTGCAAGTGGAGTAATAACGGATATCAGTCACTTCCATGTTTCTGTAAGAATTATATTATTTTTTCACTTCCTTGGCATACTACTTTAATTGTAAATCTAAAGTTGCCTTATTAGTATTTAATCTGCACACACATGAGCGCTTTGTTATGAATTAAGGAAAGTAATAGCATTTCCAGATTTAGAACTGTCATTTTTAATTGACTAAAGTTGTCTATTACATTTTCTTGGACACTTGTAGGTTTCTTTTTCTAAGCGCTTGAGGGCTCCTGGTAGTAATTCTCTTTCTGAACCAACTGACCTGCTTCGGGAAGTCTGGCGGATTGATAAGGATGAATCCTTGACTTCATTTTCAGTTATGCGGTATTTTATGACTGCTTCTGTCTTTGCACTCGCGAAATTTCAATTTAACCAGCATGCTATCACTAGTTTGATCTAAATAACCTAGCTAACTGCATGCTCATTTATATTGCTCTAGTTTCAACCTTGTACAGCTTTTTCTAAAGAGTGAGCAAAGCTCTCATCTTAGGAAGATGATTGTTGACCTTGAGGTGACCGTTGGATGCAATCTTGTACTTTATTATACTACTATTGTAATTGCTCTTCTCCCTGATAACTTTCTGGTTTTCTTTTATTGGCAGGCTCCAAGATTTGACAGCGGGTGTATATTTAGCCAGGATCCAGCGATTTCTTATATCTGGTCTGTGAAGAGTTTAAATGGTGATCAGCGTCGAGCAATTATAAAGGTCTGCAAAATGTTTTCCCCTTCTGCCTCAATATGTTATTATCCTATAGTTATGCCAAGTTTCTTCTGATTTCAGGGCTGAAATAAAAATCTGACAATGAGTTTATGTCCACTAATATCATAAAATTGTTTTTCCAGATACTTACTGCTAAAGATTATGCTTTAATACTAGGAATGCCTGGGACAGGCAAGACATCTACTCTGGTTTATGCTGTCAAGGCCTTGTTGATGAGAGGTGCATCTATAATGCTTACATCCTACACAAACTCAGCTGTTGATAATTTACTATTCAAACTGAAAGCTCAGGTCATCTCTTTTCCTTTTTGTGATATATTAATCAGAAGAATAGTTGTTCCTCTACATTTCTTGATTTGTAGAAATCTTTCAGCTTATGATGTTCTGCAAACAATCAACTTTGTACTCCTTCTGTTCCTTTTCAAATATTCATTTTAGAAATTTGTCTTCATTCCATTCTCAAGTGCCTTTCTGAAATTATGGAAGTATTTTAACCTTTTTGAATTTTGCCCTTCTTTTTTGGTATCTCTAATGCATTTCTCTTATATCATTTCTCTATGTTAATTATTAAAAAGATTGATAAAAGGTGACTTAGTTAATTACAAGTATTTTTATTTTTTTCTTTTGTAGAATTTATGTTCTTTAATTATATCTTTAATCCTTGTGGAAAAACCTTAATGAGCACTTGAAAAGTAGTAACTTTTAAACTGAATGTTATACAATGTTAAAATCTTTTGAACCACGGCACTCAGTTTGAAGACTAAATTTAACCTATTAAAAACTTCTATTCTAGGGTATAAAAATAGCATCTTTAAATTACTTTCTTATTGCTTGCACATTACTGAAATTAAAGAGTTTCAGGGTATCGATTTTTTACGTATTGGAAGACATGAAGCTGTTCACGAGCAGGTTAGAGCCCATTGCTTTTCAGGTGAGAGAAAAAGAAAAAAAGTTATCTGCTCAAAGTTTACTGGAAATTTTGATTTTTCCTCCACTCAACCAAAGATTCAATGCCAGCAATGGACGTACAGAGTGTAGAAGAAATTAGATCAAGATTGGAGGAAGTCAAAGTTGTTGCAGTAACTTGTTTGGGAATTACTAGTCCTTTGTTTGCAAACAAGAAATTTGATGTATGTATCATGGATGAAGCTGGGCAGATCAGCCTTCCGGTTCGTATTTCTTGATGTTCTCTAATAAATATTTGTTTCCGACTGATTGTTTTCTATTTATTTGATATTGAAGTGAATTCAGTGCTAGCTTTCTAAGTAGTAAAATGTAGAAGGGATTGGTGTTTTATTTCAATAAATTTAAGGCCGTACCTGATTTCAGTTAAATTAATAAAACTGCCATTTAAAGAAAATAATAATTAGTCAGAAGATTAGTCACAATGATCCTTACAGATATTATGGATTATTTGCAAGAAAGTACCGAAAACTATCAGCTTCTGTTTTTTTAGTCTATTCATATGGAAGAGAGTAATATGTTGTGTTAATAGAACACATCTTGTGCATGTTCTGATATGCTATATGATTTCTGTTCCAATCAGATATCCCTGGGACCCTTAATGTTTACTTCAAAGTTTGTTCTTGTTGGTGATCACTATCAACTGCCTCCACTAGTTCAGGTATAAAGCCCATATATCGTGGATCCAGTTGCTTAGTGCCTGTATCATGTGATCCAGTTGCTTAGGTTTCCCCCATTTTTTATCTCATAGAAGCTCTTTTGCTGATTAATTTGTAGAGTACAGAGGCTCGAGAGAATGGATTGGGGATAAGTTTGTTTTGTAGGCTCTCAGAAGCCCATCCTCAGGCGATATCAGCTTTGCAAAGCCAGGTTTCTCAAAATTCAGATTGACCATATATAGTTATTTTTTATTTCACTTGTGATTGGTATATTTACTAGGTTGTTTATATGCAGTATCGTATGAATCAGGGTATTATGGAACTATCAAATGCCTTGATATATGGTGACAGATTGCGTTGTGGGTCTTCTGAAATTGCCAATGCCAAACTTAATTTTTCAAGTTTACAGTCTACTTCCTCATGGCTGAAGGAGGTAAGAGTCTTGGATAGCAGTAATCTGAAATTGCAAATGTTCCTCTCATCTCTGCCCCAGTGTTTCCTCATCACCAGCAGTTCTTAAAGATAGTTATTCTGCTTTTGCCACATAGTTTATCATAACACCATTGACCTTTTATCAATAAATGTAGAAATTTAATTGGTAAGTGAATTTTAAAGATGACCTTCTATCATAACACCATTGTTTCATAGTTTGTCTTAAATTCACTTTCAAAATTTGTCTTAAATTTGCTTTTCATATTTATGGTGGCAGGTCTTGCATCCAAGCAGGCATATTGTATTTATCAACACAGGTTTGTACAAACTTTTTGCAATTGACTTTTCTTCTGTTTGGCATCGCTCATATATTATTGCCATAGCGTTCTATATCTTCATTGGGTCATTTTGTAGATATGTTGCCTGCACTTGAGGCAAAAGATTCTAAGGCTGTCAATAACCCAATTGAAGCTCGCATAATTGCTGAGGTATATTCTTTCTCCCAAATGCTACAAAATAGCACACTTATTATCATCTCGGAACAAAATATGGTCATATCCTGATGATTTTCTAGTGTTGCGAGCAATATGGCAATTTTGAAGATATATCCTAGCATTCCCTTTTCTGTTTCTGATACAGGCCACCAAGGAATTAATTAACTGTGGGATTGAAGGTGAAGATATCGGTATTATTACACCTTATAACTCCCAGGCAAATCTAATTCGAACTGCTGTTCGCAATATCTCTGTGGAGATACATACAATTGATAAATACCAGGTAGGGCAGATTATATATGAACTTTTCTATCTTCCTGAGATAAATAAGATGCTAATAGACATACTGACATATTGATGCAAGTGTCTGTGGCCTTTGATTCTGAGATTTCCTGTAGCATTTTGCCTTGTTACAAATTTTGTGAAGCAGTCCTTGTATCATCACTTGGAAAGTGAAAACTATGAAGACTTCTGATATATGATATATGTTGTGTGCCCAGGGAAGAGACAAGGACTGCATACTAGTTTCGTTTGTCCGGTCTACTGAAAATCCTAGAAATTGTAATTCCTCGCTGCTTGGAGATTGGCATAGGATTAATGTAGCACTTACACGCGCCAAGGTAAGTAATAATCACACTAGCGTAATATATTCTGCAGTAGTTGTTCTGTAGAAAGTTGTAAGGATTTAATGCTTTTGAACAGAAAAAATTGATCATGGTGGGGTCATGCAAAACTCTTGAGAATATTCCACTGTTGAAGCTTCTGATTGAGAAGGTTGATGAGCAATCGGGCATTTTGAATGTGTCCCACAAGGATGTATCAACCTTGAAGGACGACGGGTTATGGAATTGTTGCTCATCTTTGCCAATGTAAATGGAAATATTTGACGTTATTTTTTTCTTTGTATTTGTAATTGAAATATCTGCTGCATGAATCCTTATATGGAAAAAAATGTACAAGTTATGAAGAGAGAGTTTCTTGTATATTTAATGAGAGATGTACACAAATTAGGTTTATTTTTGAATAATCTGAAACGTATAAGTGAAAGAAAGCGGGGGTGAGGCATATGCATGTTGGTGCATACATCGCGATGGGAGGCTAGCTATTAGTAAGTAATAAATTTTGAACAAGGAAACGATGGTGTGAAGAAGACTGTTGAAGGGTTGTGATAGAAAATGTTCTATAACGCATATTTACATAGTGAGGTGGTGATAAACCAAGAAGATCTCAGAGAGTCCCAGTGAAAAATCTAAAGTATTTTGCATGCACTTCAGGTGGAGACATTGCATGAGTCATGCAATTAGAGGAAGTGGATAAGTTGACAGGTTGCAAAGAAGTCTAAGTTGGTTAAACGTGTCACAGCTTCCACACTACAGATTAGGATAAATAGATATTTAATTTGAGTTGAATAATTTTTGGCTATTTTGTTGCCATTAGCTGTTATTATCCTATTTCTTAGGTACATCTCTCAGAATTCGGGAAAGTTGTTATTTCTATTTTTTATTTAAACTTCTTCACAGCTGTTAATAAAGCAAGCTTATTTCAATCAAAACACTTGTGGTAATTTGTTCTCACCCTAAGTAGAACTTATCTTTATAGAAAGTCTTATAGCTTTGACTGGGACCTATCATTGGTATCAGAGCTATGTCAACAAACAAAGAAAGAATTGAAAACCTTGAAGCCGGATTAGGAGGAGTTCAAGATAGTCTGAGTCGAATGGAGATTGTTGTCACTGACAAGTTCACTCAAATAGAAACTGCCATTAGCAAAATGTCAGAAGTCTTACTTGTCAACAGAGCTGGTTCTTCCAGCAATAATCCCGACCCGCCTACCAACTCGCCTATTGGGCGCCTTCGTAACACAAGAGATGAATCTCGAGATAACCTCGATGGGGGACGGCTGCTATCATATTCTAAGCTAGCGAAGCTAGAGTTTCCTCGTTTCTCTGGAGATGATCCAACCGAATGGTTCACAAGAGTGGATCAATTCTTTGAATTCCAGACCACCCCCGAACTACAAAAAGTGTCCTTAGCTTCCTTTCATCTTGAAGGTGAGGCAAATCAATGGTGGCAATGGCTTAGAAGATCCTATAAAGAAGAAGAAAAAGAGGTAACGTGGGAAATTTTTCAAGAAGAGCTATGGGCAAGATTTGGTCCAACCGAGTGTGAGGACTTTGATGAAGCTCTGTCAAGGGTAAAACAGATGGGCTCGTTACGGGATTATCAAAAGGAGTTCGAACGGCTAGGTAATCGGGTACAAGGCTGGACACAAAGAGCTTTGGTAGGGACATTCATGGGTGGCCTCAAACCAGAAATAGCTGATGGCATAAGAATGTTCAAACCAAAATCATTGAATGAAGCTATTAGCCTTGCAAGAATGAGGGATGAGCAACTGATTCGTCAAAGAAAAGTTATACGACCTTTCAACCGATCTATTACCGACTCTCCTTCACCAACAAAGTTCAAAGCACCTACACCGGTAAAAAGACTCACTTGGGAAGAGATGCAAAAGAGAAGGGCACAGGGGCTATGCTTTAACTGTGATGAGAAATTTATAGCTGGGCATAAATGTCGAGGGCCACAACTGCTACTATTAGAAGGAAGCGAGGGAGGTTCAGATGATGAAGGAACCGACTGTTCAATGGAACAACTTGAGATTTCTCTGCATGCACTTTCAGGTTGGACGGCTTACAAAACGATGCGGGTGATGGCAAAGATTGGTCCATATGAAATGGTTGTTTTAATCGATAGTGGGTCTACCCACAATTTTATTAGTAAGAAGATGGCCAATATGTTGCAACTTCCAGTACTTCCAACCGAGCCTTTCAATGTTAAAGTGGCAAATGGAGAGCCCTTAAAATGCCAAGGCAGATTTGAAAATGTTCCAATTAATCTCCAAGGTATTCCTTTTGTCCTCACTCTTTATGCCTTACCTTTAATTGGGTTGGATTTGGTCTTAGGTGTCCATTGGTTGGAACAATTGGGAACAGTGGCATGTAATTGGAAGAAATTAACCATGGAATTCCAGTGGGACAACAAAACTCAAAAATTGCAAGGGATTAATACACAATCAATTCAACCTGCAACAATGAAAGTCATCACCAAGGAGATACGACAAGGAGGCTCCATGTTTGCTATTTCTCTTCAACCCACATCTGATCCTACACCACAAAATGTTGATCCAGAGATAAAAAAATTGTTAGAAAATTTTGGAGATATATTTCAAGAGCCGACACAACTTCCTCCTATCAGAGAAGTCGATCATTCCATCAATTTGAAAGAAGGTACCGAGCCAATCAATGTGAGACCGTACAGGTATGCCTATTTTCAAAAAGCTGAAATTGAAAAACAAGTTCATGACATGTTAAAATTGGGGCTTATACGACCTAGTACTAGTCCATTTTCATCTCCTGTCTTATTGGTCAAAAAGAAAGATGGTTCATGGCGATTTTGCACCGACTATAGAGCACTTAATGCTGTGACCATCAAAGATAGGTTTCCTATACCTACAGTTGATGATATGCTTGATGAGCTTCATGGAGCTATTTATTTCACCAAACTTGATTTAAAGGCTGGTTACCATCAGGTACGAGTACACAACACCGACATTCATAAAACTGCTTTTCGCACACATAATGGTCATTATGAATACTTAGTTATGCCTTTTGGTCTTTGTAATGCACCATCCACCTTCCAAGCCATAATGAATTCCATATTTCGTCCTCACCTCCGTAAATTCATTTTGGTTTTCTTTGATGACATTTTGATTTATAGCCCCAACTGGACCATGCATCTTGAACATGTTAAAATAGCTTTTGAAATTTTAAGGCAGCATCAATTTTTTGTCAAAGTAAACAAATGTGCATTCGGGCTACAAGAACTGGAATACTTGGGTCATATTGTAACTCCTCAAGGGGTTAAGGTGGATCAAGGGAAAATTCAAATTATGCTAAATTGGCCTAGGCCTACTAACGTTTCTGAGTTGCGTGGGTTTTTAGGACTTACAGGCTATTACCGAAAGTTTGTCCGCAACTATGGCATTATTGCACGGCCCCTCACCAACCTGCTAAAAAAGGGCCAATTTGGGTGGCCAAATGAAGCAGAAGCTGCCTTCCAAGAACTCAAGAAGGCCATGACTACAACGCCAACACTTGCAATGCCAAATTTCAATGAACCATTTACTATTGAATCAGATGCTTCGGGCAACGGCATAGGGGCAGTTTTGAGTCAACAAGGGAAGCCACTTGCATTCATGAGTCGGGCCTTGGGTGCCACCAAACTCTCATGGTCAGTTTATGCAAAGGAAATGCTAGCAATAATTCATGCCATTCAGACGTGGAGACCATACTTGATGGGCAGGAAATTCTACATCGAAACTGACCAAAGAAGCCTAAAGTACTTGCTGGAACAACGCATAACCACACCTGAGCAACAAAAGTGGGTGACCAAACTACTAGGCTATGATTACGAGATCAAATACAAGCCAGGCCGAGAGAACAATGCAGCTGATGCACTATCACGGATAACAGGTAGTCCTAGCCTTAATACTTTATTTGTGTCTCAAACTCAATTATGGGATACAATTAAAAATGAAGCTAGTGACAATCCTTACATGCAAAGAATCAGCCAACTTGCAACTGAAAATCCAGGCAGGCCGTACATATGGCGCAATGGGTTGGTCTGTTTCAAAAATCGAGTGGTAGTGCCTCCTCAATCCAACGTCATCCCCCAACTTTTACAAGAATTCCATGATTCTCCAATTGGTGGGCATTCAGGTGTATTACGAACTTACAAGAGATTATCACAGCAATTTTACTGGCCATCTATGTATAAAATGGTGGAAACTTAT
The DNA here is from genome assembly GCA_947683425.1 of Excoecaria cochinchinensis. NCBI lineage: Eukaryota > Viridiplantae > Streptophyta > Magnoliopsida > Malpighiales > Euphorbiaceae > Excoecaria > Excoecaria cochinchinensis. The sequence goes on from CANTUQ010000277.1 coordinate 92,637, forward strand.
ATTGCCTCCTGTGATGTGTGCCAACGGACCAAGCATCTCACTTTATCTCCAGCAGGACTTCTACAGCCACTTCCAATCCCTTGTCAAGTTTGGGACGATGTCACTATGGACTTCATCGAAGGACTTCCACCTTCTAATGGAAAAAATTCAATTCTTGTTGTTGTTGACAGGTTAAGCAAATCAGCACACTTTATGGCTCTTTCCCATCCATATACAGCAAAAGTGGTGGCTGAAAAATTTATTGAAGGAGTAGTGAAGCTTCATGGCATGCCTCGGTCCATCATCAGTGATCGTGATCCCGTGTTTATCAGCCATTTTTGGCGAGAGTTCTTCAAAATGTCGGGTACCCAATTGAAAATGAGCTCCGCTTACCATCCACAAACCGATGGCCAAACAGAGGTCGTCAATCGTTGTATTGAACAATATCTTCGCTGCTTTGTTCACCAACAGCCCCGCAAATGGCATTCCTTCCTTCCATGGGCTGAGTTTTGGTATAATACAACTTACCATATCTCCACCGGAATGACGCCCTTCCAAGCTCTTTATGGTAGACCACCTCCAATAATTCCACACTACCAAGAAGGTCAGTGCCCAGTTAATGAAGTTGATCAGAACTTAGCTTCTCGAGATGCCTTGCTGCGCCAGCTTAAAGAAAATTTACATGCCGCTAATAACCGAATGAAACAACAGGCTGATTCCAAACGCAGGGACATTGAATACCAAGTTGGAGATTATGTGTATTTGAAACTTCATCCCTACCGCCAGCAATCGGTATTCAAGAGAGTGTACCAAAAGCTTGCAAGCAGGTTCTATGGGCCATATCAGATTGAAGAAAAAATTGGAAAAGTGGCTTACAAACTCAAGCTTCCAAATGGTTCTCGCATACACCCAGTATTTCATGTGTCCCTCTTAAAGAAGAAATTGGGTGGAGTTGTTACTGCTACCACTGAATTACCTCCAATGGCTGAAGAGGGAGAATTGGTAATAGAACCTGAGTCAATATTGGACAACCGTTGGGTCAACAAAGGATCCAAATTTATTGAGCAGAGCTTAATCAAATGGAAACGGCTTCCAGCAGAAGATGCGACATGGGTGAATACTCAAGAATTCCATAACAAATTTCTCAATGTGAACCTTGAGGACAAGGTTCAAGTCAAAGGGAAGGGTATTGATAAACCAAGAAGATCTCAGAGAGTCCCAGTGAAAAATCCAAAGTATTTTGCATGCACTTCAGGTGGAGACATTGCATGAGTCATGCAATTAGAGGAAGTGGATAAGTTGACAGGTTGCAAAGAAGAAGTCTAAGTTGGTTAAACGTGTCACAGCTTCCACACTACAGATTAGGATAAATAGATATTTAATTTGAGTTGAATAATTTTTGGCTATTTTGTTGCCATTAGCTGTTATTATCCTATTTCTTAGGTACATCTCTCAGAATTCGGGAAAGTTGTTATTTCTATTTTTTATTTAAACTTCTTCACAGCTGTTAATAAAGCAAGCTTATTTCAATCAAAACACTTGTGGTAATTTGTTCTCACCCTAAGTAGAACTTATCTTTATAGAAAGTCTTATAGCTTTGACTGGGACCTATCAGGTGGACAAATTGTTAGTTCCTTTCGTAATGAGTATTTACATAGTGAGGTGGACAAATTGTTAGTTCCTTTCGTAATCTCATTCGCTTTCCTTTTTTTTTTTTTTTTATGTCAATCATGAAAAAGGAGATGATAAAATAAGTGAAGAGTAAGGCTGGAAAAAAATGGAAAATTATTAAATCGATTTAAAAAATTGTGTTTAAATTAATCAGTTCAATTTAATGTGAGTATGAATTTTAATTTTTAAAATTATGGTTAATAGATTTGGATCTGAATTTAAATATCTGATTAAGTTGTTGATTAATAATTAATTGATTTATATATATATATGAATAATTTTTACATTCTATGTTAAAAGGTAAATGGATGATAAATTGATATTTATGTAATTTTATTTAAATATATTGTTATTAAATTTGAATAATTTATATTTTATATTTAAAATTTTTAAAATTTATATTTTAATTTAATGTATGAATTAAAATATTTTATATAAAGTAATTAAATAGTTAAGATAATGATTAAAGAGCTGACGCGGAGCAATGGTTAAAAAAGAGTGGTTGTGGTCTAATTCTTGTCTTTTTGTTTGTCCTTCAATTGCTGTTTACTACCCACAAGGTTTTGTCTCTTTCAAAGTTTAAAACAATCAAATCAACTCTGTTTAGGGTTTTTAAACGGAATGCTATTGCTATTCGCATTAGGTTGGTTGGTTGGTTTTTCATCTCCTATATATACTTGAACCCCTCTCTCTCTCTCTTCCTCTCTCTTCAGTCTTCCTTAATGTGATGTGTGTGATAGATGCAGAAATAGAGTGAAATTCTTTGTGCGGAAGAATATGCCTCAAACTTGTCAGTTTATTCAATTAATTCTTTCTGGAAACAAAACAAAATAAAATAAAATAAAAACCGACATCTTTTGTGGGGAGTGCAATCGGTTCTACTCGTTTCATGCAAAACTTCAAAAATAAAAAGATAATAATAATAACTCCACAAGAAAGTAGAGCTGTTTTTGATGAAAAGCATATAAAGTAGGCTTGACCTCATATGACTTCAAAAAATTCTCTGCCCATGCCAGGGCCATATGCCATTACTTTACATCCTCTAATTCAAAAAATAATAATTGTGTTTTGTGAATTTAATATATATATTTATTTGAGTTTTTCTAGTAATAAATACAAGTAGGTAGGTAAATGAATAGCACAAACTAAGAAAGCTTACCTGGAAAGTAGGATTGGATTGTTGTTCTTGTTCCCCTTCTCTCTGATGTCTGACGTCTCTTTACTGCCAAACTCCCTGCCTATATTATATTTTATATATATGCACTACTCTCCTCTCTTTCTTTGTTTTCTGTCATCTCTTGTAATAAATAATAAAGAGAAGCCACTGTATAATGGCTAAAGTCGAATGAATAATAATAATATATAAAAGAAAGATATTGGATCTTGCAGTATGGGACAGCGAGATCTTTAATTGAAATTTTAGTGGGATGTTTGATAGTTTCTGCATTATGGTTCAGACTGTATTTTTATTTTTTTGCATAAAAGAAAGAAAATATTATAGTTAAGAGAAGACTAGTGGTTGGCCTAAGAATATTTGACAAAGAAAAGAAAAGATATGGCCTAAGAATAAGGCCCCAAAGTGGACCACTAAAAGCAGAAAAACAAAACGATTAAAGAAAAACCAAATTACCAATATGTTGGTCTATACGTTAATGATCAAGCAAACCGAAATCATCATTGAACGCCAGAAAACAAAAAAAGAAAAAGGGAAGGAAAGAGCGAAGAGGAGGAAATGTAGGTGGGAATGTTAGAAAACAATAAGCATCAGAATGACAAATGAAATGATACAATCCTTAGCTCTTTTATCTCTTGTGATTGAAAACAAAACTCAAGCATCCATGCACTCATTTTATGTTTAATTAAGAGAATATATTAAGTGTATTATAAAGTTATATTTAGTGCTTAATTTCTCATGAAAGCACAATAATACACCTACCCAAAATCACCCTCCATCCTATATTTTTTTTATTAACAATCTCTCTCTCTCTCAATCTCCTTGTTTTGCTTTGCCATTGCCTAATACAATTAATTAAGATTAAGAGACGTGTGCACCCAAAATTCTAGTTCTACACCTACGTACTTATTCCTTTTATTGTCCCTTTCTTTAACTTGTTTGTCAATGCTCAGCTATACTGAATTAATGTTAATTTGTTTCTCCTACTATTATATATGTGAGGTTTGTCTTTTCAGAAAGTTAATGGTAATAATTGGGAAAAGATTCCTCACTTCTTCAACCTTCACTTAACTCCTCCAGCTGGAGAAGAAGAGACCTTTCCTTCCACAACAATATGCTGGATTTCTACAGTAAGCCATCAACTACTTCTTTCTTACTTCTTCTTCTTCTTCTTCTTCTTCTTCTTTCAAACATTAAAAAATAGAGTGAAAGTGATGAATTAGTGTTTTTCATTTCTGCTTCTAGCTATCCACAGCTTCCTAGTTTTTCCTATCCATTAAGTTTTGCTTGCATTTCACTCACTTTATGTGTAGTATTTCCTGTTCTGGTGTAATATATTTGTTATTTGTACTTTCAAACAACTCATAATCATTAATGCAATACTTACAAAGAGTTCAAATAATATACATGGACTTAAAGCGCCACAACTAATTAACTCTGCTTTACTATGTAATGTGTTAATATCCTCTATACCATTTATGCGGAACAGAATCTACTAATTAACACGTACTATGTGTGCAGAATTTACGATGTCATGGCCACAGTTAGAGTTACCCTGTCTGTGGGAGCACCTAAGCCTATTCCTGCAACTTGGATTTCTGGTAATCATAATAGTACTCCATTTTCTACGAATATGTGGGATTGTAGCATGCAAAACCAGCACAAAACATCCAGATCAAACCAAAGAGAAGCACTCAATTGTAGAAAAATTCAGCATCGCTTCCAAAGTCGGCATTGTTTGTTCCACTTTACTGCTGGCAGTCCATTGTTTAATTCTAGTGATGCTCCTAAATGGTGCGCTGGAGCATTGCAACTCTCAGTTTGTAGCCTTTTCGACCCAGATACTGCAGGTAGCATCATCAGCAATCACAGTGATTGCGGTGTATAGGGTCCTGAAGGAGAAGAATGTGAAGTTTCCTTGGATTCTAAGAGCTTGGTGGCTTTGTAGCTTCTTGTTATCGGTTATACACGTATCTCTGGACACTTATTTCCGAATTACAAACCATGGTCCACTTAGAATGCAAGATTATGCAGACTTCCTTGCTGTCCTCTCATCCACCTTCCTGTTGGGTGTTTCAATCCATGGGAAGACTGGCATACTCTATCACTCTTCTAACAATGGCATCACCGATCCACTTCTTCATGGAAACAATAATAAACATTCACCAGGAAAAAGGGAGTCTCCATATGGAAAAGCTACTCTTCTCCAGTTGATCACATTCTCTTGGCTAAACCCTTTGTTTGCATTAGGATTCAAGAAACCCCTTGAACAGGATGAAATCCCAGATGTTTATATCAAGGACTCTGCTGGGTTTCTTTCTCCAGCTTTTGAGGATTGCCTGAATCTAGTTAAGCAGAAAGACAGAACCACAAGTTACCCCTCTATCTACAAGGCAATATACTTGTTTATCAGAAAGAAAGCGGCAATTAATGCTCTATTTGCAGTTGTTTGTGCAGGAGCATCATATGTTGGACCCTACCTCATTGATGACTTGGTAAATTTTCTAAGTGATAAGAAAACCCGTAGCTTAGAGAGCGGTTACCTTCTTGCGCTGGCCTTCCTATGTGCCAAGATGATTGAGACCATAGCACAGAGGCAATGGATATTTGGTGCCCGGCAGTTAGGCCTTCGTCTTAGAGCTGCTTTGATATCTCGCATTTACAAAAAGGGATTGATCTTGTCAAGCCAATCTCGCCAAAGCCACACTAGCGGAGAGATCATTAATTACATGAGCGTAGATATCCAAAGAATTACCGATTTCATTTGGTACATGAACGTTATATGGATGTTGCCAATACAAATATCTTTGGCAATCTATGTTCTAAAGACAACCCTAGGTTTGGGATCATTAGCGGCATTAGCTGCAACTTTAACAGTGATGTTGTGCAATATTCCCATTACAAGAATTCAGAAAAGATACCAATCTAAGATCATGGAAGCCAAAGACAACAGAATGAAGGCCACTTCAGAAGTTCTTCGTAACATGAAGATTCTGAAACTTCAAGCATGGGACACTCAATTCCTCCACAAGCTACAGAGCTTGAGGCAAATAGAATACAATTGGCTATGGAACTCTCTGAGGCTCGGAGCAATTTCAGCTTTTATCTTCTGGGGATCACCGACATTTATCTCTGTTGTGACATTTGGGGCATGCATACTCATTGGTATTCAACTCACTGCTGGAAGAGTTCTCTCAGCATTGGCTACTTTCCGTATGCTGCAGGACCCCATTTTCAATTTACCTGATCTGCTCAATGTAATTGCACAGGGAAAAGTCTCAGCAGACAGAGTGGCTTCCTTCCTTCAGGAACCTGAAATTCAACATGATGCGATCCAGTATGTTCCAACAGATAGAGCAGAATTTGCAGTCGAGATTGATGCTGGAAAGTTTAGCTGGGACCCTGAGTCGAGCATCCCAACCCTTGATGGAATACAGTTGAAAGTGAAGAGGGGAATGAAGGTTGCGATCTGTGGGACAGTAGGATCTGGCAAGTCAAGTTTACTTTCTTGTATTCTTGGAGAAATACAGAAGCTTTCGGGAACTGTGAGGATCAGTGGTACAAAGGCGTATGTTCCTCAAACTCCATGGATATTGACAGGAGACATCAGGGATAATATTTTATTTGGGAATGCATATGACATTGCCAAGTATAACACAACAGTTAAAGCATGCGCTTTGTTAAAGGATTTTGAGCTGTTCAACTGTGGTGACCTGACAGAGATTGGAGAAAGAGGAATAAATATGAGTGGAGGACAAAAACAAAGGATCCAAATTGCTCGTGCAGTTTACCAAGATGCTGACATATATCTACTTGATGACCCATTCAGTGCAGTAGATGCTCATACAGGCACTCAACTCTTTCAAGTCAGTACTATGCGCCTCTTCTATGTCTTAATATCTAGATCACAGTTACTGTTTAAAATATATATATATATATATATATACACAGCATAAGATGTCTCATCTAATCTTCTGCAATTGTATTTTGAAGCACAGCTTTGAAAACTTTAGTATATAAATGTTCTGCAATTGCATTTCTTTTTTTCCAGGAATGCTTAATGGGAATTCTCAAAGACAAGACTATACTTTATGTTACCCACCAAGTCGAGTTTCTTCCTGCAGCAGACCTCATTCTGGTAAGAGAGATGCTGCACAAGTTTACAGTACAGTATCAGTATTTTATTACTTAGAGATCCAGAGAGCATAGATTATGATATGAAGAAAGCATGTTTATCAATTCCAATCATAAAATGATTTTTGAGCATTGCCGAATTTGCAATTTCAACTGCTAAGTGATCCACCACAATTTACTATGTTATATATCCACTAAGGGTTGTGGATTTGAGGGAGGAATTGGCAATTGGAGCATAACCGATCGTTTTTAACAGGTGATGGAAAATGGAAGAATATCAGAAGCTGGATCATTCGATAAACTTTTGAAGCAAAATATAGGATTTGAAGCTCTAGTTGGTGCTCATAGCCAAGCCTTAGAGTCGGTGCTTGAAATGGAAAATTCAAGTACATCTCAAAATCCCGCACCTGATGGAGAATCCAATTTGGAATCCTCTTCAAAAGCAGAACCTTCAAGCACAAGGCATGATTCGGACCATGACCTCTCTGCAGAGATAACAGAAAAGGGAGGAAAACTGGTGCAACAAGAAGAAAGAGAAAAAGGAAGCATTGGGAAAGAAGTTTACTGGTCATATTTAACAACTGCAAAACGAGGAGCCTTGGTTCCGATCATACTCTTGGCACAGTCATCGTTCCAGATGTTACAGATTGCCAGCAATTACTGGATGGCATGGTCTTCGCCTTCTACAAGCCAAAGTGAACCAGTAATGGGAATGAAAATCATCTTACTTGTTTATACACTACTTTCTGTTGGAAGTTCAGTCTGCGTGTTGATACGAGCCTCGCTAGTAGCAATAGCAGGACTTTCAACTGCTCAGAAGCTCTTCACAAACATGCTGCAGAGCATACTCCGGGCTCCAATGTCATTCTTTGATTCAACTCCGACTGGAAGAATCTTAAACCGGGTGAGCAATATAAATTGCTTATTTAATTTCAATTATTATACAAAAATCTCATATTCTTTCTGTTTTATGATGAGCATATCAAGTTTTTACATCCTATTGAATATATTTGGGTGTGGTAATATTCCTATGGGAGAGCCTGCACAAAAGTTTCAGATATTTTTCTTAGAGCTCCTAATTATCAATGAGAAGTCCAAGTAAGGTCATTAAATATTTTCAACTTCTTTCAGCTACATTTACAACTTAAATATATTTGACTAGTTCCAAGAGCATGAGAAAATGGACCAATGTAAATGAAAGATCAAAATCATGCAAGATTTATCGCAATACAAGAATGTGATACGGTGCTATTTGAACTGAACGAGACATCAAGTAAATTTAAAAGTTACATGACAAGCACTGTTTCGACATCACATTTCAGAGAACCATAGTAATCCCAAAAGATGGCCAGGCCAAGGAAGAAGCTACAATTTCGATTTTGTATAGGTTGAAGATTATGCTTCTACCGTTAAATGATGTTTGAGAATTATAAGTCATTCATGTGAGCTTTTAGCAAAATCGCACATAGCATTGTAACTATTCATGTATCTTTTTTCAGGCATCTACAGACCAAAGTGTGGTGGACATGGAAATGGCAACCAGACTAGGTTGGTGTGCCTTCTCAATAATCCAGATTGTGGGGACCATTGCAGTGATGTCTCAGGTTGCATGGGAAGTATTTGTAATCTTCATTCCGGTCACTGCAATCTGTATATGGTACCAAGTAAGTTTTTTCTTTTACCTTTAATATATATCCATCTAGAGCAGTTTATTTGGTTGCATGCAGAGCATAAATATATGCGCTTCTATGGCCTTCGAATCATACTCATCCTTGATGATTCATCCTTGACATAAAAGGATAAGAGGAGAGAATATGCATGATCTAAAAATCACTAAAATAATTATGACAAACATGGAATCTCTAATATGGAAAGAACTAACTTAACAATTATATGGCCTGCACAGTTGCTGCTCACTAATCAAAATTGATCCAAAAGCTGATGACAAAATGATGATTTTTGCAGCGGTATTACATACCAACAGCTAGAGAACTGGCACGCCTAGCAGGAATACAGCGGGCTCCAATCCTTCACCACTTTGCAGAATCACTAGCAGGAGCAGCAACAATTCGTGCATTTGATCAAGAAGGTCGTTTTGCTGAAGCAAATCTCGATCTTATAGACAGCCACTCAAGACCATGGTTTCACAACGTATCGGCCATGGAATGGCTTTCTTTCAGATTGAATTTGCTGTCCAATTTTGTGTTTGCCTTCTCATTGGTCTTGCTGGTGACCCTCCCTGAAGGAATAATTAGTCCAAGTGAGTACAATGTATAAGTTCATAACATAGTGACTTTTAATGTTATCAGAGTGCTAAATCATTTACACTTGATCTATAGGAGAGCAATCAGTGATCTGTTCCTTACAAACATAATAATGGATAAGACAGTGAAGAGTTTTTAATCTGAGATATATATCATGTTGCAGGCATTGCAGGATTGGCAGTGACATACGGAATAAATTTGAATGTTTTGCAAGCTACAGTTATATGGAACATATGCAATGCAGAAAACAAAATGATATCCGTAGAAAGAATTCTTCAGTACTCAAATATAACAAGTGAAGCTCCCCTGGTGGTCGAAGAGTGCGGACTCCCAAACAACTGGCCAGATGTAGGAACAATATGCTTCAACAAATTGGAGGTAAGACCAATTCAGAAACATTTTAGCAATTTGAAGAGGAAAACAGTCAAGTTTCTAATCTTTCTATAAGATATTTTTCTTTCGGCTAAAGAGCATAAAAGATTCCAATTTTGGCTGCATGAAATTCAACAAAAAGAAAAAAAAAATGCATTCCTTGTAACTTGATCATTGTGACCATCCCAAATATGGTATTCACTTAAACACACATTGGAATGTGTCACAGATTCGCTATGCAGAGCATCTACCATCAGTCCTGAGAAACATCAGCTGCACATTTCCAGGAAGGAAAAAAGTTGGTGTTGTAGGAAGGACAGGGAGTGGGAAATCGACCCTTATACAGGCCATTTTCAGAATTGTGGAAGCCAGAGATGGAAGCATTGTAATTGACAACGTGGACATTTCCAAGATAGGTCTTCATGACTTGAGATCAAGGCTTAGCATCATCCCGCAGGACCCAACAATGTTTGAGGGAACAGTAAGAGGAAACCTTGATCCGCTTGAGCAATACTCTGACCACGACGTATGGGAGGTAAATATGATTGTTAAAAATTCGTTCTTTGGTCTGTGTGTGTGTGAACTTTTGTTGAAATTTAATCTGACAAGATAATCACCTGATGGAAATCATTCAGGCCTTAGATAAATGTCAACTGGGTGATTTAGTACGTACAAAAAATGAGAAGTTGGATGCCACAGGTACGAGTCACGTGTTAAAGTTATTCATATGCAGGCGATTAGTTAAAGAGAAGAAGGATAACATCACATGTGAATGTATGACAGTGGTTGAAAATGGAGAGAACTGGAGTGTGGGGCAAAGACAATTATTTTGTCTGGGAAGAGCACTGCTGAAGAAAAGCAGCATTCTGGTGCTGGATGAAGCAACAGCATCAGTTGACTCAGCAACAGATGGGGTGATACAGAAGATCATTAGCAAAGAGTTCAAAGATAGGACAGTGGTGACAATAGCTCACAGAATCCACACAGTCATAGACAGTGATCTTGTCTTAGTCCTTAGTGATGGTAAGTGGACACAATCTATCTATATGCTCACACGTTAAGTAGTTTACATAACATGCTATACATATTGATGTGAAACAGGAAGAATTGCAGAGTATGACACCCCTGCAAGACTCATGGAAAGAGACTATTCGTTCTTCTCAAAACTAATAAAAGAGTATTCCATGAGATCACAAAGCATCAACAGCTTAGCAACTGCAAATCCACCAAATGACAAGCCATCCTGGATTAGAGAATGAATGGAACTGTCAACAACCTGCTTTGAGCCTAATGTAGAGATGGTAATCATTAAAAACAACTGATTGGTTAGAGCAGCAAGAGTAGGAACAAGAAGTAGTATTGATGCAGTAGGCAAGTGACTGTGAAAAGAACAAATGAGCTTTACTAATAAATGTAAAACCCTGCTCAAAACTAGCTACTACAGTGTAACCTTTTGGTTTTGGCTCAGAAAGAATAAATCAAAAGTTTGGAAATTGCAGTCAGAGAGACAAAGAGCGTAGTTGTAAGTTTTCTACTTAAAACAGAAAAACAGACACTCAAAGAATTAGAAATTCCATCATTGCTGTCCACATAACTCTTTTTCCAATTCCAATATGAGTCATCTACCACAATGTCTCTAGCCACTATAACTTTTTGAGTTTGCAAATTGTATACCCTATAACCTTTTGAAAATTCTGCATAGTCCAAAAAAATCCCTTGTTCTGCCTTTTGATCTAGTTTGGTTCTTTTCACAGCTGGAATATGCATGTATCATATTGAACCAAAGAGCATCAAGTGCTTGGCAGGAGGTTTGACAACACTCCATGCTTCAATTGGAGTCATTCCCACTATAGATTTTGTAGGTAATCTATGTAACAAATATACAGCAGCGTTAATTGCCTCCGCCCAAAATCTCAAGGGTAGTTTCTTGTCAGCTATCATACATCCTGCCATTTTCACTACTGTTCTATTTTTTCTTTTTTGAATCTCCATTTTGTTGAGGTGAGTATGGAACTGTCAACTGGTTACTGATTCCTATTTCTGCACAAAACTTATCAAAATCATTGGAAGTATACTCCTTCCCATTGACAGACCTTAACTACTTCAGCTTATAACCACTCTGAGTCTCAAACTTAGACTTGAACCGTTTGAACACAGAAAACACGTGATTTACTGTTTATGAAGCACACCCATGCCATTCTTGAAAAATCATCAATAAAAAGCACAAAATATTTGTTCCTGCTGAGTGATGTGTTAGGCCCAACATCACGAAGACATACATTAGGCGCAAGGGCAGAATGGGATAGAATATTACAGGTGGCAATAAGCAGGATTCTGTTAGGAAGTTAGTTACTCTTTGGGATATAGGCTTTTGGGGTTTTAAATAGGGAGGGTGTGAAAGTTGTGAGGCAGCCAATGATTGAGAATTCTGTTAAGAGGAGAGAAGGGGAGGCTCTCGAAATCCTCCTGCACTATTGTCCACTTGATTTCCATTAATACACAGTAACCATATTTTGGTTATTTTGATTCCATTTCTCTTGTTGCCCTGTGTTCTTGTTGTAGTTGTGATTTTTTCTTGCAGGGACCTTACATCTGGTATCAGAGCATCGATCCACACATGGAAACACGGTACGCGAAAATGGAGAACAGAGTAGAAGATCTGGAAGGGAAGATGGGTTCCTTACAAGCAGATCTTCAACAAGTGATCGCCCGCTTGGACCGGTTAGAGCAACTAGATGTGGAAACGTTGAACAACTCTATGGAGCGCCTGCCATTGATTGAAAATAAGATTGCGCAGTTCCCATTGATAGAAGAGGGAGTTCGATCCATCCTCCGCAAGCTTAATCTGGAGGGCATGGAGAGGGCACCTTTAACTCAGGGAAGGACTAACGAGGGCTCTCCAGGGGATTCGGTCTACCCTAGGGAAGGACGAAACAAAGAAGTGCAAGGAGTGAGGTTGGAAACCGGAGAAAATTCCAGTTCTGTTACGGGTTGGGCCAGGTCTGAGGGACTGCCGCGTAGGTTGGAACTCCCGATTTTTGATGGACAAAATCCTGATGGTTGGATATTAAGGGCTGAAAGATACTTTGATCTCAATGGACTCACTCCCGATGACAAGCTCAGGTCAGCCGTCGTGTGCCTAGAAGGGGAAGCATTATCGTGGTATTATTACGAGAGCAGTCGTTGGAGCTTCCATGGGTGGGAGGAATTCAAGAAGTTATTGCTGGGGCGTTTTCGAAGCACCCAGGTCGGAAATCTGATGGAACAGCTTTTGTCACTGCGGCAGACATCGACGGTGGGCGAGTACAGGAAACAGTTCGAAATGTTATCGGCGCTATTTCCTGATCTTCCAGAAGCAGTGATGAAAACTACCTTCATAAATGGGTTACAGGAGGATATTAAATCTGAATTGAGACTCTGGGAACCTACTGGATTGGGCCGAATAATGAAGGTGGCCCAAATGATCCAAGACAAAAATGAAGCTGCCAGATTAAGGGCCCTTCCCACCCAAAGTAGACTGAACAGTAGATCCCGACAATTCACAGGTACGCCTCTCACTACCAAAACTTTCCTGACTCCACCATCCATCACCTTCTCTTCACGAGCGTTCTCGCCTCCTTCTCCATCTTCTTCTTCTACTGCTGGCTCGGTTAACGCTCCCAGCCCGGCGTTCCAGCCACCCCCCAAATTTAGGCGGCTTACTGAGTCTGAAATGAAATTGAAGAGAGAGAAGGGCCTTTGCTACCGTTGTGATGGAAAATTCGGGCCGGGACACAGGTGCCCGAATAAAGAGTTACAGGTCCTGTGGGTGGAAGAATCCGAGCCTAGTATAGAAGAGCACCCAACGGATGTTGGCAACGAAGAATCTACTGAAATGGGCGATTTGGACAACCTGGAGCTGTCCCTTTCCTCCTTGGTCGGGTTAGCAACTCCTCACACCATGAAGCTTCGAGGTACAATCTTGAATAGGGATGTAGTGGTCCTTATTGATTCAGGTGCTTCTCACAATTTCATCTCTTCTTCCCTGGTTTCTGAGCTTAGTTTACCTGTTTCCCCTACTAAGCAATTTGGAGTGACGTTGGGCACGGGGAAGCAGATTAGTTCAACCGGGTTATGCAGGCAAGTCTGTCTCCAACTCCCTGATATAGAGGTTATCGCCGATTTTTTCCCTCTTCAATTGGGTAACACAGACCTGATTCTTGGGTACCAATGGCTACTGTCCATAAAGGTGTCTTATATGAATTGGGCAGAGTTGTCAATGGAGTTTGAAGTGGGGCAGCAGAAGGTGACTCTAAGAGGGGACCCAGCTCTGTGTAGAACTCAGGTGTCATTGCATGCCATGGAGCGCACTGTTAAACGAGAGGGTCATTGCATACTGTTGGAAGGCCATCAACAGGGCCAGTCCACCCTGGAACTGGAAGGGGCAAGTATAACTGAGCCTGCTCCTATTTCAACCAACTTGCTGGAAGAATTCCAGGATGTCTTTGACCTACCAGCTGGTCTCCCACCAATACGAAAACAAGACCATACCATCACTCTTAAAGAAGGAATACCACCCATCTCAGTCCGGCCATACAGGTATCCCCATTTTCAAAAAGAAGAGATCGAAAGATTGGTAGCAGAAATGCTGGCAGCAGGTATCATCCAACCGAGTAATAGCCCGTTTTCTAGTCCAGTACTGCTGGTTCGGAAGAAGGACGGAAGTTGGCGATTTTGCGTCGATTATCGGGCACTAAATAGGGAGACCGTACAGGATAAGTTTCCCATTCCAGTTATTGAGGAACTGTTAGATGAACTTCATGGGGCAGTCATTTTCTCCAAAATAGACCTCAAGACGGGGTACTACCAGATACGAGTGCGCCCTGAGGACATTCCAAAAACAGCATTTCGCACCCACCATGGCCACTATGAGTTCCGAGTCATGCCCTTTGGTTTGACCAACGCTCCCTCAACTTTTCAGTCATTGATGAATGAGGTATTCCAACCCTACCTCAGAAAGTTCGTTCTAGTTTTTTTTTACGATATTCTTGTGTACAGTAAGAGCATTGAGGAGCATGGGGAGCACTTGAGGCAGATTTTGGCTACCTTGCGTTCCCAACAGCTTTTTGCTAATCGGAAAAAATGTGTGTTCTTCCAATCACGGATAGAGTATTTGGGACATATAATCGACCCTTCGGGAGTTTCAGCTGACCCAGCAAAGATACAGGCCATGGTAGATTGGCCTACTCCCACAACTTTGAGGTCTCTTCGAGGGTTTTTGGGGCTCACAGGTTACTACCGGCGCTTTGTCAAGGATTATAGCCGCATTGCATGGCCTCTGACGCAGCAGCTAAGCAAAGATGCTTTTAACTGGGATGTTCCAGCCCAACTGGCTTTTCAACAACTCAAGGAGGCCATGATTGCAATTCCGGTATTGGCTTTGCCTGATTTCTCTCAGCCATTTGTTGTTGAAACAGATGCATCAGGTTTTGGGCTGGGAGCAGTGTTGATGCAGCAGGGTCGACCCATTGCTTTTTTCAGTCAAAAATTGAGTCCAGCTGCCCAAGCCACTTCTGTTTATGAGAGGGAATTAATGGCTATTGTATTTGCCATCAAGAAGTGGCGCCCATATCTTCTCGGCCAACGTTTTATAGTGCGGACAGACCAAAAAAGTTTAAAATTCTTGCTGGAGCAGCGCATTGTGGAAGGGGATTACGCTAAGTGGCTAAGGAAGTTGATGGGGTATAATTTTGAGATCCAGTACAAACCAGGATCTGCCAATTCCGCTGCTGATGCCTTGTCCCGTCTTCAACCATCCCTTTCATCCCTCATTGCCCCTATATTGCTGGATTTTAATGACATCCCAATGCAAACAGCAGCTGACCCATTCCTCTCCAACATACTTCAGACCGTCCAGCAACAATCGGATGCCTATCCCCAATTCCAGGTGGTCGGGAACTTGCTCCGTTACAAGGGTAGATTGGCTTCACCCTCTGATTCTCCTTACATTCCTCTTTTGTTACATGAGTTTCATTCTAGTCCCATTGGTGGCCATGCTGGAATGCGCCGTACCTACCAACGGCTCGCTGCTGAATTTTACTGGAAAGGGATGAAGAAGCAGGTTCAGGATTTTGTAGCAACTTGTGATGTGTGCCAACGTAGTAAACATGAGGCTATGGCTCCTGCTGGATTACTTCAGCCCCTACCGACCCCAGATAAAGTATGGGAAGATCTCACCATGGATTTCATTGAGGGCCTTCCCAAGTCCAAGGGATATGACTCTATCTTGGTGGTGGTGGATCGTTTGTCTAAATATGCACATTTCATAGCTCTCAAACACCCTTTTTCAGCCCCAAGTGTTGCTCGGGTTTTTCTCCAAGAGGTGATCCGCCTCCATGGCATACCAAAGAGTATCATCTCTGACAGGGATAAGATCTTCATGAGCTATTTTTGGCGTGAATTGTTCCGCCTCCAAGGATCAGAATTGAGGCGCAGTACTGCCTACCATCCCCAAACAGACGGGCAATCGGAAATTGTAAACAAGGGATTAGAGACTTATCTGCGTTGTTTCACAATGGATCATCCCTCCAAATGGTCAACATGGCTAGCGTGGGCAGAATACCACTATAATACAGCCAGTCACACCTCCTTGGGGCTCACTCCCTTCCAAGCCCTCTATGGTCGATCTCCTCCCCCTGTAGCAAGGCATGAATGGGGTTCTGCCACTAATCATGAGGTGGAGCAATATCTTTCCTCCAGGGATGCTGTGCTGGAAGAATTGAAACAGCACTTACACCGGGCACAACAAAAGATGAAACATTATGCTGATGTCAAACGCCGTATGGTTCAATTTGAAGTAGGGGATTTGGTCTACCTTAAACTCTAGCCTTACAAGCAAAATACTCTGGCAGTCCGCAAAAATGAAAAGTTGGCTCCCCGATATTATGGCCCTTTTCCAGTCGAAAAGCGTGTTGGGACAGTAGCCTATGCTCTTACCCTCCCCACTCACTGCCACATCCATAATGTTTTTCATGTCTCACAGCTCAAGAAGGCAATTGGTTCTCATCCATATTCCACTACCCTTCTCTCCTCCATGACTCACGACATGGAGCTGCTGGTAGAGCCATTGGAGGTGTGTGGGGCCCGGCCCTCTCCTACTGCTGGCCCCGCTAAATCAGAAGTCCTAATCAGATGGAAGGACCTGCCTCCCTTTGAAGATTCTTGGGAGCCATATGACACAATTGCATCCCAGTTCCCAGCTTTCAACCTTGCGTACAAGGTTGCTCTTTGGGCCGCGGGAAATGTTAGGCTCAACATCACGAAGACATACATTAGGCGCAAGGGCAGAATGGGATAGAATATTACAGGTGGCAATAAGCAGGATTCTGTTAGGAAGTTAGTTACTCTTTGGGATATGGGCTTTTGGGGTTTTAAATAGGGAGGGTGTGAAAGTTGTGAGGCAGCCAATGATTGAGAATTCTGTTAAGAGGAGAGAAGGGGAGGCTCTCGAAATCCTCCTGCACTATTGTCCACTTGATTTCCATTAATACACAGTAACCATATTTTGGTTATTTTGATTCCATTTCTCTTGTTGCCCCGTGTTCTTGTTGTAGTTGTGATTTTTTCTTGCAGGGACCTTACATGATGCTGAGTGATTCTGTGCTCATTGGTCCACAAACATCTGCGTGAACCAATTCAAGTTTCTCACTAGCCCTCCATGAAGCTTTAGCAGGAAAAGACATCTTATGCAGCTTTCCAAACTGACATGAATCACAAACTTCATCAACCATGGAGATTTCGGGCAAATCTCTTGTTAAACCCTTGGATTGCATACACTTTAAAGGTGCAACATTGAAATGCCCATATCTTCTATGTCAATGCAAAGATTCATCCTTAGCAACAAAATTAACCTCATCATGCATTTCATCCCAATCTATAGAAAGACTCCTATCAATCATAACTACCTCTGCTATTAAACAATAAAATGGATCATAGATAGAGCAGAATTTCCCTTTAAAAAGAAAAAAAGTGAATATCCATTTATACGCATCTGCGCCACGCTTAGCAAATTTTGTGCAAGACAAGGTATAAATAGAACATCATTAATACATTTAATACCTTGTTTAGTGTACACCTTTACTGAGCCCTTTCCTTGTGCTTCAACAATGAACATGATGCCATAAACAATCCGTCATCAGCTTCCTCCTGCTCATTTGTGAAATTAGCCTGTTGCTGGGGTTGTTCCTGCTCTTCTTCTGCTTCATTCTGCAATTTCTTTCTCTGTGACCCATCTTCTGGCAGAATCTACATTGAATTGGCCCTTTTTCTTTAAACCAGCAGTCCTTTTCAAGGGGATTATCCCTTTGACAGAACTTGCAAATAGGAAATTTTCTTGATTTTCCTGGTTCCTTGGAGTTCAATGGAACTTTGCCTTTTCCAGACTTATTTCCACCATTCTTCTTCCATTCCTTTGCAGCTGATTTTCCTTTGTGCCTTGCTTGAAGTGCACCTTCAATCACCTCCTCATCTCTCATCTTGGATCTCTGTTCATGTGCTTAATTTTGATGATTAGTTCTGTAATAGAGAGTGTATTTTAAGTCACAAGACTCCTATATTGCAAATACTTCTGATTCAAATTTCGCAGGTAGGCTCATTAACATCTTGTCAACAACTTTCAGATCTGCAAAATCTTCTCCAAGCAACCTTATTTTGTTTACAATGTCAAGGAGTTTAGAAGAATACTCCTTTGCTGTTTCCCCATCCTTCATTGTTAACATTGCAAACTCTCTTTTTTAAGTGTTAAGAGTTTCACAAATTTCACCCTTTCACTTCCCTCAAATTCTGCCTTCAATTGATCCCAGGCTTCCTTGGGAGTTTCACAAGCCTTGTGAAGATTACATCAGATAAGGCTGAATGCAAGCAAGTTAATGCTTTTGGCTTTCTTACATCTTCTTCTTGTTTCTTCATTTGAGCTAAAGTTGGATTAGCTCTTAGTGCTGGTGGCTCAGTATCATTTTCCTCTACATCCCATAAACTCTGAGCTTAAAGTATGCTTTCTTCTTGATTGCCCAGATGTGGTAATTCTCACCCGAAAATACAGGAGGAGCTGTCCCTAGTGAACTGTTAGAAGCCATCTCTCCCTCCTCACAGTGTTTGATCACTCACCTTACAAACACTCATAAAGTTCACTCACCATCTCACAGGACCCTTAAGATACCATTTGTAAGTTTTATACTTAAAACAGAAAAACACAGACTCAAAAATTAGAAATTCCATCATCGCTGTCCACGTAGTAGATACATTGTGGTGGAGACTCATATTGTCAGTTTGGAAAAGAGTTATGTGGACAGCGATGATGGAATTTCTAATTCTTTGAGTCTCTGTTTTTCTGTTTTAAGTAGAAAACTTACAGTAGTAGTTAAATCACAAAGGGAATTGTTAGAGGAAAAGACTTACATAATTGGCCGCTTAAGCTCAAAAACAGCCATCTACCCAACTCTATATTCTTGTTGGTTATCACACTGCCGATTTGTAACAGAAATTAAAAATAAAAATAAAATAAAAAAACAAACATAGAAATGGGATTATTGTGGTTTGCGTCTGTCTGAGACCGCCGGGAGTCTCTGCGTTGTAGTTTGGGTGATGAGGTAAGAATATGAAGTGGGCCTAAAATGTGGAGTGGGCTTTATTCAGTACTTAAAACGTGGATGGGAACTAATATTATAAGAAAGAATGATTGGCGTGGGAGGAGGAAAAGATAGGAAGAAATGGCGGCAGTGAGTCTGCAGAAGACGGTTGTCCGATTGGAGGAACACCAAACCAACACCAATCTTCCTATGGGAATGGGAATTAAGCCCACTTCTCCTAACAACCGCCCTTCTTTACCCTTCCTTTCTTTCAATAAGCCATCTTGGCTTGTCAAAACTGAGGCAAAACTCTCTCTCTCTCTCTCTCTCTCTCTCGAGAAATTGAATTTCTCCATACCTTCAATGTAGAGATAAATGAAAACGAGTGTTTGTATTGCAGTCAAATGTCCGAAAAGAAATAAGGAAGAAGCCAGAGCCGGCATGTGTAGTGTGTAACGGCACTGGACGAGTTGATTGTCGCCACTGTTCTGGAAAAGGTCTCTCTTTCTTTCTTCTTCCCAATTTGCTATGTTTATTACTTGGTTTTGTTTAAGCATGCATATCTAATTAATCAAGAATTGGATATTAGGGAGGACAAATCATGTTGATTTAGCAATGCTTCCGAGAGGCGAATGGCCAAAATGGTGAGCTATCTATCTATTTATATATGAAAATAAATTATAATTAGGTGTTAGGAGGAAGAAGTTTGTTTGATCAGACAGATGAACAGGTGTAGAGCTTGTGGGGGAAGTGGACTGGACTACTGCAGTCGTTGCCTAGGAACAGGCGAGTATCGATATATAATGGGCTTCCATTTCATGAACTCTCCGCGTTCTGATAAACTCCCTAATTCCGGTTCTAACCCCTGAATACGCCCTTTTTTCAACTAAGGGCTTCCTGCTGCTGCTACCGATTTCAATAATCTCTTATAACGCCCTTTTATCTTCTATGATTCTACTCTACATCAACAACGTTAATGTGCCATTATTATCCATTTCTGATAAACTTCATTTTAATTTTTATTATAGTTTCTTTGTTTACCCAAAAATCTCCAGCATTTTTATATTCACCTGCACACACATTTACTCTTACTGTTTCTGGTAGATGGAATCAATTTCGGGACATGGTTGTGATTCGGCTCTACAAGCAATGTGCAATTACGAAACCAAGTCATGCACACAAGTACCAGACTCTAGGCATATGTCATTTAACACTTCTTCCACTTGGTCAGATGAATCAGAAATAGGGTTCCAACAGCAGTGACCAATAACATATTGGAGGCCAGACCCATAAACAAAACCTTGAAAATCAATTTAAAAGTAACTAAAATATATAAGTAAAAGAAAAATCCTACAAGCCCCCCACTTCGTATGTGCGACCATGGGGGCATATCAATATAAAATACACTAAGAACCTTTCGTCGATTCATCCCCAGGTACGTCATCCTCGTCATGGTAGATATTTTCTGCCATCTGCCATATCTGAAGGATATTATCTTCAGCCACGCTTGCAATAACCCAATCTTCACAAGGATTCCACGAAAAATCTGATATTTTACTTGTGTGACCGCCATGAATAAAAAGCAACTCCGGAGGACCATCTTCAGCATCCTCTGGTGTCTGTTCTTCATCAATCCTGCAATACAAGTCCCGTCTCACATACACACAAATAGCAGAAAATAGTCCTTGTGTTTAATCCTGCAAAGCATGAAAAGACTGGCAACATATACAAGTTCTTTGCTCATGCCAAATGTGAATAATAATATGATTTTTAAAACACAAGGAGACAGTGGAAGGGGAAAGTTTTGCTGACACTTTATGAGAAAAGATTCAACTATTTACTTCTTTAATATGAGAACATCATACGATCTCAGAAAGAGAGCCATTCACCACCAAAACTCAACTAAATAAAGAATTAATGGAAAGCCATTCCATAACAAATCTCAACTAAACAATTTATGAACGTATTCAAGACAAACCTGCTTAGATCCCACACCATGAGCCTTCTACCAAGGCAACAAGATGCTAAAATAGTTTCATTCTTCGGATTCCAACCAACTTGGAAAACCTCCTCCCTGATGCAAACCACAGCACAAGAGGATATAAACAACAAAGTTTACATTGTTATATGGTGTACGGTGTCCATAAACATTGAGCATATACACTTGTCATTAGAAGTCCATTGCAGCACAGAAAAAATACGCTGAACCGAGACATCACTTACTTGTGACAATCAAATGTGTGAAGTGCTGTGTTGATCTTACGGATATCAAACAACTTGACAGTTTTGTCAGTGGACCCCGTCGCAACAACCCATTCATTGAAAGGATTAAAAGCTAAGCAGTTTACCTAACACAAATTCAGCAAAATGAAACGATCACATGAGATATAAGCCTCGTGATATGCTGAAAATAGCAGAAGGTATGTCATTAACAAGATTTATTCAACAACAATGTAAGAAGCATAAACTTAAAAAGAAAACATCAGTCCGGTAATAGACACAAAAGCATCACTAACAAGCTACATAAGCACTTAGCTTACGATCTAAGCCTCATGATATTTCAAATAGCACATACCAAGACATATACAACAACCACAACAACTAAGCCTTAACCCCATACTAGATAGGGTTGGCTATATGGATTCGCTATCTATAAATAGTAACAAAATTTACTCATCAGCACTCTTAAGAAACCTAAGCTCAAAGAAAGACATATCAATTTGGCATAGAAATGCAAGTTCACCACAAACAAGTAATGCAGTTTTATGGAATAAAAAACAAGAACATTATTATATGATTATTCATATTACTTTGCATGGATTGCCACCTAGCGGACCATCAAATTCAAGTATTCTTAAGGCATCTATCCTATGCTTTCCACTTTTACTTTTGGTTTCTGCTTCCACAATTTGAAAACCAATCTTACGTTTCTTTACAATACTCATGACCTGATTTTTTAAAAAAATATAAGAAAAAAAAAAGATTAAAAAAAAAAGGTTTCTCTCTGTTTTTTTAACTAGTTTCTCTAGTTTTAATTATTCAAAAAAGAAACTAAAAACCAGAAAGAGAACTTATAGCAACAGATCCATAAGATGTCAGAACCAAAACAACAGGCATCTATACATGAAAATTATATGGAACATCATAATCAGATTCTGAGGGAGGAAAATTCTAGCAGGATTTCTGGCAAAGCGACCACAAAATCAAAAGTGCAAGAGGCCTGTCTTGGTTGTATCATTATTGCAGTGTGTTAAGATGACAAATATGCAAGAGTTGTAAAAGACAAGAAAAATATTCTTTTAATGCTACACGAGGAAATGAATGTCCCACAAGAAACTAATGGCACTTTCAGCAGAAAAATAACTACAGGAGACATGCATCTCAAATGGAAGAGGAAGACTAATATTCGTGCGTGTGTGCATGTGTGTGCGTGTTCCATAAAACAGGAGAAATTCTCATAGTGCGTGAACAACTCTTTATGGTGTATATGCCAACTCTTTTATGGTGTATATGCATATATGAACAATCATTCACCCAATGTGTGTATTAAATGTTTAGGGCAATCTTAAAATGGTTAAAAGCTTTACCTCACTCTGATGAGCAATAACTGATTGGACTGGCTTGGTGACGGATGGGGTACGGAGGTCCCATATGAGCAGGTATTGATCATCTCCAACAGAACCAAATAAGTATTCATGTCTCAGGTGCCACGCTACATCTTCTACAACACCTTCATGTACCTATTTTAGCATACATTTAAAACCAACATTACACTCTATAAATCATGCATAAATTCCAATAGTGTTAATACGAACAGTCAAAGTTGACGCCTTTTTTCCCCATTCATGTTATAATAATAAAATAAAAAAACAGAAAGCAAGAAATAAATTTTACTGAGAGGAGCAGTTAGATCTAGTGAAGGGAGGTTCAGTGAAAGTATGGGGAACTCATGGCAGGGAAAACAGACCTTGAAAATTTGCATAGCATCAAGGGCCTTGTTTTTAGGAGTAGAATTGATGTCCCACAAGCAAATTTGAGCATCATCAGAACCGCTGAGCAGGTGACCTTGTTTGAACTTACTCCAAGACAAACCATAGCCTTCAGTGCTGTGTCCCCTCAACCTCAAATCAGGAGTACAAGCACCGTCGAGAGGGGGCTTAGATGGGTGCTTGCTGTAGTCAAACACATAAACTTCAGCACTAACAGTCTTGGTGGCAATAATAAAAGAGTTTTGAGGCATATAACGAGCTCTATTGACCTCCCCATCGTGATTAATTTGCTGAATTATTTGAACCTGCTAAGAAAAACAACAATCTTTAGTTTTCTGTTCAATTTTTTTTTTTTAATTAAACTAAAAACTACAGAGAGAGAGAGAGAGAGAGAGAGCAAAAGAAGAAACCTTGCCGTTAGCAGCTCCAAAACCGCCAAAATCGGAGCGATCATCATCATAATGGCGGGCGTCGTTCTCAGCATCATCGAGAGGAAGCTGAACCTGGGCGAGCATGAGGTAGTTGGGCTCATTCTCAGAGGTATGGGTGCCCAGAATCATTTTCTGAACCGAGTAATCCTTATCAGCAGGCTCCTCTCGGTCGGGTAACCACTCCACGGTGAGGGACGGCCACTCCAGGGCATGGGTTATGACCAGATCGTATAGAAAAGGAGTGTTCTTTTTCCAAATTTTGTATTCTTCGTTTATCAACCTCTCTTCTATCTCCCCCCTCATCTCCTCCTCGTCTTTTCCCATTCCTCTCCTCTGAATACTGAAGTTTGGATTGGATATTGATTCGATTCTGCACTCCAATTCTCAACCAACAGCAAAGAGATAGATAGGGATAGGGTTTTCTGTTTCCCGTAAGGAGTGGTGGGCAATCCGGAAATTGACTTCAATTTGGGGATATCAAAGGAAAGGAAAACTGATTCCCGCCAAAAGCAGAAGTGGCTCTCATAACAAACCCTAGCGGGATATATACGTAAATATAATTTGTGTTATAAATTATAATTGTATGTTCAGGCAGATTCAGCTCTACTCGGTTCACTTCACTCACTTATTAGTGTCTATGATATTTATATCTGCTCAAACTTGTTGTACCGTGTTGTAAAATAATTAAAAAAATAATAAAATAGTAGAACTCTGTTACTACCACAAGAATATCTGCAAATTTAAGCTATTAGGCGACACAATACCCACCATGTACAACTTACATATGCATTGTTTTAGCTGAACTCAACATTCCTTCACTTTGCGAGGAAAGAGTCCCAACAAATTTGGATATCTTGTTATTTTTTATTAGCAACCAAGTTCTTTTGGTCTTAGACGAATATGATGGAACTTCATGGTTTTTGAAGTGAAAAAAATATTAATTTATAACGTTAATTAGTGTAAATTCAACAAAATCAATTGAAAGCGAAATGGTTCAAGTTGAAGCATAAAATTACTCTGATGCAAACCCAATAATGGGAGAGACTAGACTACACAAGTTTAAACTCTCCCTTTATGGTGAGGAAAAAATAGTAAAAACATTGCCTTTTCATTATTTAACACCATGCATAACTTTAATAACAGATAAAAAATTATTATCAATATAACAATATCAGCTTACGGGAAATTTTATAGAACACAAAAAGAAGCGAAGTCAGCTCTAGGATCATGAAAGCACCTGAAATTGAATTGGAAATGGAAGTCCATTCCAACCAAAAACGAAACAATTCCCGATTCATAACAATAAGGGTTAGCACTCTGTGTAGGAAAGTGACGTATCAAATTCAAACCAATTACAGATGCGGTAAACAAACCCATCGGGTGAAAAATGAAAGCGCATCAGGCGGTTAAAAAAAAAAGCCTACAAAAATTGTCAGCTTACCATTTCCCGCAAGTTAAAATTGCTCATGCAATAGCACTTGATCAATCCAACACATCATTCATACGAACAAATTTACCAGAATTTTCTCAGTGTTATTGGGGAAAATAAAAATATTGCAGTCTCAACAAGGAGCCTAGTTCAGGCGATCAACAAGGAACCCCGTTCCAGCTATCAAAAATGTGCCGAACAACCTATCGTTGTATCAAGCTCCCTATACAAACAACTGAATGATTTCTGTTAAGTACATCTTTCATATTACTATAATTAATTTGATTACACTTTCCAAGGACTGCTAAAAAAGACGGTAGCAGAAGCTGGGAGACATACCACTGTTTGTATATTGATCAGTCAATGCCCAAGCTGGAATAGGGTTCAAAGGCACCCTGACAATGAGAAAAAAGATCCCAAATGAAACTAATCTATAGTCATCATTTCAAACTCAGCTATAAAGCTGTGCCTACCATCTTAATTCCCAATAATTTGTAGGATAACTCAAGACTAAGCAAGAGAAGGGAACGATGGCATAGTTAATAAAATGTATCAACTTTAGACTTTTTTTATATGAAAAAAAAATTCAAATAAAACATAAGGCCTTTTTTGAAATAAAAATCCTAGTCAATTTAAGTTTGTTAGTTCAAACGTCCCTGGTGCTGATAGCAAAATATGCCTGCAAACTCTCATTCAAACAGGTATATTCATCTCCAAGACAAAAAGATTGAAAGGAAAACTGCAACACGTTGGCAACTTTGTGCGCAAAAAAAAAAAAATTAATTAATTAATTAATTTTATTCCTCTAATTCAGTAAAGGGTTCAATTTCGTTGACTACCAAACTATTCCAATTCTACTGAAAGATGCTACTCACAGAGCAGTCATCATGAACACGCCATATGGTCTCGCCCAAGAGATTTGCTACAGACAAGACTGTGAGCTGGGGAAAATAGTTCTGCTCTGACACTGGTATAGTGTTGGTTATGATCACCTCCTGGAAAAGACCACTTGATAACCTCTCTATAGCTGGAGGACTGCAAAAAAACAAAAAAAACAAAAAAAAAAGCATTATAATAGTGAAATATGTGAAATAACAATGAGAGCATGGATGAGACATGCAGCTTTTGATACACCACTCTAAATCTTTAATTATGATTACATGTCATTCAATACATTACAGAGACCTGGCAAAATAAGTGTTCCACCAAAATATCATTATGAACAATGTCAGTTACAATTAGCAGCTGGAACTGATGGTCCCAGTCAAAACTGTGTTCTAACTTTCATCATGTTTTGTACCAAACTGAACTGATGATTTTCATTTCAGAACTATTTTGTGTCCATATTATAATATGAATTTTAAACCAACAAATGGCCTGATCTGATGTTCTACACCAAGCAGAACGCTGATTCTTATTTGATCCACTTAAAAGCAGACAATCAATTACAACTTCAGCTACCATAGTCTACATAACATGCAAAACATAAGGGCCTAAATACCTGAAAACAGCATGTGTACTGCATGCATAGACCTCTCTAGCTCCCTCTTGATGCAAAAGAGCAGCACCTTTGGTAATAGTCCCTGCAGCAGACAAACCAATAAGTTACCATGGATCTTGGAGTCTTCAATGATAATATGTAGGCAATGGATCCAAGATAAGCCAAAGTGCTTCCAGAACCATAGTGATCAAACCTGACCAAACTGACCGTTAATTCACTGAACCATGTATCAGACTCCTAATTCAGTTGCAAATGAAATTAGCCAGTCAAAAAGGGTCATCCATAGTCAAAATCACGGTACGCATTCTAATTAAAACTACATGGTTCATAACTAACTATTAAAACAGATTAATTAATTGGCAAGCTATAATTAGTACAAATAACTTCACTAAGTCTTGAGGTATAAATTTATGATCTAATTTAAACGTATGAAAGACTAATGCCACTATGCAATAGTGGTTGTGTCCTAAAATAATGGCAAACATTTTGGCATTCTAACATTCTTTTAAGAATCATATTTCATATATGGAAACTGAACTACAAAGGAAATGAGTTTAGCAGTAAATTTCAGTTCTAAAACAGTAAACTTGACACTAATTGCAGTTTGAATTGTAGCCTTAGCATGTCCCTTGAACACAAAGATACAACTTAGTACCATCTATTTTGCTAAAGGAAAAGAAGCAAAATATAACTTAAGAAAAGCTTACCAGCTGTGTCAATCATGTCATCCACCATGACTGCAACCTTTCCCTTCACATCCCCTATCAAATTCATAACCTGAAAAAAAAGAAAAAAGAAAAAAGAAAGAATAAAAAAGCATTATCTTGTAAATTCAAGAATATACCTAAAACTTAACTAATTCCAATAATAGGAACTTTGGAACTTTAGTTTACATGAGAAGAGCAATGTTATGCTCGCATCGCCAACAAAGACAGAGAAACAAGAGATTGAGGGGAAGGTAAAAAAAAAAAATAGAGCTTAGTTTCAGTCAGAATTATGGAACAAGAGTGAGAGCAAAAGTGGCTAGGAATAATGGAACCACTTTTATTTAGCTTTCAAGAGTATAGCGTACCACACAGAAAATTTAATGCACACATGAAATTAGAGAGATCAGTGTAACAAATATGAATTTTCTACCTAGCAATATTTCTGAATAAATCCTAACAATTTCTCAATATTTCAACCATAACCACGAAGCACAAGAAAGAAATGTATAGTTAGATCCTACCTCAGCAACATTGTGTCCATGGCGCCTTTTATCCACAATTGCTAGAGGTGCATCTGACAATTTCTTGGCAAAAGCACGTGCTCTCGCTACACCACCAACATCAGGGGAGACCACAACCAAGTCATCAGAACATATGGTCTTGCTGGCAAGGTAATCAAGTATCACTGGCTGTGATGCAAAAGGCAATAAATATTAATTGTTTTTACAAGTGCATACAACTCTGCAATCAGATGCTTCACATGGAAGCTGTGCAGCACTAGGAACAAAATCTCCAATTTTGGTCAATAGTTTAGCAAAAGACATCAGCTTTTTATGAACAATTTTATTTTAAACTTGAATTGGAAACATCAAAGTTATGTTAGTGTTAGCCACTTGACCTATATCTCAAATTCGATGAGCTTTTTTTTTTTTTTTTTTTGATAATGTCTTAGTCATATTGGGCATGGCTCAATACCTGACCATATACATGATCCACGGGGATGTCAAAATAGCCCATTGACTGCCCAGAATGAAGATCACAAGCAAGGACACGGTTTGCACCTGCTTCTGTAATCAGATTTGCAACAAGTTTGGCAGCAATGGACTCCCGACCTTGAGTCTGAAAGAATAGAACATGAAGATACTTTCTAAGAGCTATAGTTTATAATGACTCCAGATTTCAGTTGGCAAAAGCATCAAAGATTTTGTAAATGCTTAGATTGTAGTAGCGTACCTTCCTATCAGCCCTCGCATATCCAAAGTACGGGATGACAGCAGTAATATTTTTGGCTGATGCCCTCCGACAAGCATCAATCATTATCAGGAGCTCCATAAGATTCTCATTAGCAGGAGGACATGTGGGTTGCACAAGAAAAACATCGCATCCCCTGACACTTTCTTGCAATTGGACATAAATCTCACCATCAGCAAAACGCTTTATTTTAATTTTTCCAATCTCCAACCCCATGTAGCATGCAATTTCCTACAGGATAAACAATGTTAGGAACTGGAGAAAGAAGACGTTTATGTATGATCATAACAACTTGGGGGAAAGAGAAAACAAAGATAAGTAAGAGTATTCAATTGATTAAAACGTAATTGAAAATCAGCCTTCCAAAAGTGGTTACTTTTGCTTCTCAAACAAGTTCGTGAAACAAATCTATGTTGAAGGTCCTCTGATTTCAGTTGCTAACACCTTTTCATTTTCAAAGATAGAAGACGAAGTGTATGGGCGTGGAACGCATGAACCATGCCAAGAATTACTTGCAAATGCACTAATTAAGCTAAACAGAATTGTTCAGAAGTCAGAACAGAGTAACACTTCATAATACGTAACAATTAAACCCAATTAGTGACCGAAGCTGACGCTTCATAATATATCAGAACTATCAAGTGAGCCATCCAAAGGCAGAGAAACCAACACTTCAGTAAGCAGAATCGAGTTTGGATTTTTGACGACCAGGTTGTTTAAATTATTTTTCCCGTATGAATATCGTGCATGAATCAGAATGGTTAAAATTGGAAGCAAGCAAACTTCTCAGAAAGTCGATTTCCGTAATGCCCAGATACAACCTCCAAATTATTGTAGGCAACCAGAAATCCCCAAAAATTGCAAAAAGCAGTTTCAGAATTTCCTTAATTTTCACAAAATTTTGTATGTATTTAGAATTCATTAGTTCAGATTTTGACGTTTGCGAATAAGAGTTTACACCCCATGAACTCTGTAAAGACATGAACCAGAAACTGAAAAGTTGAGGCTCAGTATTGGTAAGCTCGCTAAAAGTTGCTAAAGTTGAGGCAAATTAATGGATTTAGATAATAAGAAAAATAAGGAAACGGAAGGGAAAAGAAGAGAACCTGAGAGAGTGCAGGATTGGCAGTGCCAGAGAAAATGCGGAGTCTAGTATCATGTTTGGTAGGAATAGACTTTTCCAAATGGGTTTTTGAAGCTAAAAAGCTCGGGAATGATTGTTCACTGGGAGTAAGGATGGGGATGCATGGCTTGCCGTTGTCAAACTTGAGCGGCTCAATCAGATTACATTTCTGAAACAGAGAAAAGCTTTTAAGTACAGATTAGGAGCAAAGATATGAAGACCAAAAAACAAATTGTAGAAATCAATTCAGCCATGGAAAAGTTGGGAAAGGAAAGTAGGTAGTTACGATGCCATGTCGGAGTGGGAAGCGACTCTCCTTGGATGACCGAAGTAAAGAAGTAGAAGCTGTAGATAAGTGAAGCAGAGATGCCATTTTTAAGTATTAAAAGCGTAAAGAATTGGATAGGAGCAGAGTAAAACAACGTTTAGGGTTTTTATGCTGCAGCGAGGAATTGATCCATTACACTTTGCATTTTACTGAAACCCTATAAATGAGTCCTACACACTCGACATCTGGTAGCGCCGAGCATCCGATTCCTCTCCTCTCATTCTTTTGCTTTCAGTTGGGTTTTATTAATTATTAGGTTTTATTTTATAAAATTTCTTATGATACGCTTTTCTATCTCATAATTTATATGGTTCGTAAAATTCCAGTTTTCTTAATTGGTTTTTCTACTCTTCATCTATCGTATTCCAACTTACCTAGAACCAAAATATGCAACAGCAATTGAAAGAATCAAACTAATCTGATAACAAGATGCACAATCTGTGATTAAAGAAAAAAAAAGTAGAAACATGGAAGCTCCACTGCAGCTATTTATTTTGTGCATGGCTTCTATAAGTCTGTCTTTACAGGATACATAGAGGTATTAGTTCCTCCAAATGATTCCCAACAAAACTAACATCAAATCCGTTTTAAGTGATCAACGAGGTCTAGCAGGCAAACACTGCTACCGAAAAACATCCTGCAAATTAAGTATCATCGAGAAACTCCATATGGGAGCAGTGCAGCAGCCACAATTCTTCCTTCTTCGTTCAGTATATTGTAAGTTGATGCTGCATTTCTCTGTCACAAAACCCACCAATATATTAAAAGATAAACTTTGACACATGAAAATCAATTTTGCATGCACAAATCATTTATTTATCCCTTGGAG
Organism: Excoecaria cochinchinensis; assembly: GCA_947683425.1. Classification (NCBI taxonomy): domain Eukaryota; kingdom Viridiplantae; phylum Streptophyta; class Magnoliopsida; order Malpighiales; family Euphorbiaceae; genus Excoecaria; species Excoecaria cochinchinensis. Next base: position 123,424 of record CANTUQ010000277.1, read on the forward strand.
ATAAATCATATACTCCCTAAATCACTTCTCATTATAACAGGGCTTTTAGGCAAACTTGCTAAGAGATATTGTCGCCATTAGAACAAAATGTTTCGCCCAAGTCCAATTTCCATTTGTTGGGAAGACATAATGATTGGAGATCCTTTCTCTTCCCAAAGTTGTTTACTACACATGCCTATGCCTATGCCTATGCCTATGCCAAAGTTGCTCACTACAAATGCCTATGCCTCACATTACATGATTGACAAATATGTGGTACAAAATACACATCTAAATACATACACATAAAGAGACAATAAACTTTACCGAGTCAATAGCTTCCAATTTCATGCCAGTAGACCTAATGAAGCGCCTGACTTCAGGATCTACTTGTTCAATTTGCCTTCCAGAACCAATAATCAAAATCTCTGAAAAATATGTACAGAGGAAAAGATTACAAAGTAAAGAAAAATAATGAGAGATTATCAGAGAGATGTAGAGAATATTCAGAATCTTGACTGTGATCCATTTTTTATTAATATTTCAGAACGTGATACATGTCTTGATACCATATCACAAGTGTCCAATAGCATGAGCATAAGCTAATATCTATTTGTTTATTCACAGCGTACTCCTAGAGCGTGCGCCACAATAGATTATTGGCTATGTGCTTGTATACGGCAGAGGGTGAGAATAATCTCTCCACTCCCAGAAATTTTTTGTTTGTAACATTTGTTCTGACAAGGAATCAACACCATAAATCTGAACAATCCAAACTTACAAAGTAAAATGCTTTCAAAAAGGTCATTGAAAATCAAATTACTAACGGTTTTAAAACAACATTGAACATTCATTTTATGTATACAAGTAATATTCAGAAACTAATTAAGAAATTTGAACCATCATGACCTCTATTAACGCACATTCCAGGTAACAGCTATTCAGAATAACATTTTGCTCACATGTTGACAGCTATGAAGCATCTTAGGAAAAGGCAAAATATAGACTTAGCTCATGCTACGGTTTATGTATCCCTGAGTGAATCACCCTGGTTAAATGAACTGCAAAGTCAGGAAATGCAAACTGACATGTAACGTACAGATCATCAAAAACTACAATTTACTCCCCAGATATGCTGTAATCAACTCTCACCTGGCACAGGCCGCACAATTTGGAAGATGTTTAAACTGCATCAAGGCACAAGAAAGATAATGAAAAGTCAGACGGGGGTGCTGATCACCAAAGAAAGTTCACACGCAAGCAAATAAAATATCAGCAATGGCATGTTCCCTTTTAAACAGTCTTATATCTAACTGCAATCTTTTTTTTTTTTGAAACGTCTTATCTAACTTCAATCAGTAACCACATGAAATGGAGATTTTTATTTGCAAATAATAATTAGAATATCAAACTAACTCTAGAGTTCTTCAAGATTTGAGAACTGATGCAATAGTTGATTGATGGAAACTTATTATGGTACTGCTGCCCATTGGCCAGATGTACCGCTAAATCTATTTTGAAGAAGAAATTCGACGGGATTAACTAGAAATGGTTGCACAAAACATACAGAATGTATGTTGTAAGAGTTCATATATAGTGTAAGTATATTTATTTTCTTTCTTCTAGAAGTCTCTATATAGCTGTAGTCAGTAGAGAGTATTTGGCAGGGTACACATGTTCATTCCTCATTGAGCTAGGAAGTTATTTTTGTCCATTCTGTTAGCTAGATAATTAGCGTACAGTTTTCACACTATAATTCAATTATGAGAGAGATGATATCTTATCTCTAAAATATTCTTCTTCACTTCTAGCTCTATTAGTCAATGTTGATGCTGCGCTAATAACTTTAAAAAATAATGAGGCAGATATCGTTGCACTAAAAGAATTCTTTCATTTTGTGTTATCATCAAAATTTTGGGTTATGCCACGTACTTTCTTGTCATTGAAATAGCCAGATCCTCTACTGGTACATTTATCTCTCAGAGAAAATATCTCACAGATATCTTGACATATGTGGGTCTCATTGGTTCTAAGGCTGCTTCCACAGCTTTACCTAAAGGGCACATATTACAGTCAGAATCGAAGCCCTTGGATGATCCAGAGCAGTACAGAAGACTTGTTGTACTTAAATATGACAAGACCAGATATTGCTTATCCAGTACAATAGCTCAGTCAATTTCTTTTAGAGCCATGTGAGATACATAGGGATGCTGCTATTCACATTCTAAGATACTTAAAGGGAACGTCTACTAAAGGGTTATTCGATAGTTCCTATTCAGATTTGACTATCACAGCTTATTATGATACTGATTCGGCATCTTGCCCTCTCACTAGAAAAGCATTGACTGGATGCTGTGTTTTTCTAGGCAGCTCACTAATATCTTGGAAGACAAAGAATCAGAATACAGTGACAAGATCAACGTGTGAAGCTGAATATCTAAATATGGCTCTATTGTGTGTGAATTGCAATGGATTGATTGTCTGCTGTATGATTTTCAGGTCACAATTCCAAAACTTATTCCTCCATGATGTGATAACAAATTAGCACTACATATTACTGCCAACCTAGTGTTTCCTGAGTGTACAAAGCACCTTGAAATCAATGTCTTAACAAAGTCCCTAGCATTTCCTCAAATTTTAAGCAAATATATCCAAGTTGGGAATGATTTGCAATCCATCTCCAACTTGAAAGGGAGATGTAAGAGTTGTGTATAATGTAATTATGTATGTTTCTTCTAGAATTCTCTGCATAGTTGTAGTCAATAAAGAATATTTTATAGGGGACACGTGTTCATTCCTTATTGAGCCAGATAGTTATTTTTGTTCCTTCTGTTAGCTATAAAATCAGTGTATAGTTTTCACAACATAATTCAATGATGAGAGATATGACTTCTTCTCTCTCTCTAAAAGATTCTTGTTCTTCATTATTAGCTCACTAAGCCTATGTTCATATGTGTAGTTAATGGACTCATTCTGATAGACGTTTTAACTTTAAAGTAGAATCAAATGTGGAAACAAAGATGCATTGAATTTCCAAATCAAATATTCTGAATTTAAGAGTGAATGTGATAGAAAGAAATACCTATTCATTGGTTGCAAACAGGCTAAAGTAGCAGCAAGATTAATTCATATATTTCAAAAAAAATAAATAAATAAAATAATGAAAATGAAAAAGGAGAAAACCTTTCAGGAGTAATCTGAGAGAAGTGGTTGGGAGACCATGATAAAAGCAAGTTGCCGACGCAGAGCAAGCTACCTTCGTACGCAACCCCATTGACTGTAAATCCTGTGTCAGTATACCTAGGAGAAAGTAATTAAAATTGTTATGGTGTTTAGTATTTGAAAATATAAAATTAGAAAGACGATATACCCTTGAAAGCGGAGTTGGTCCTGAGGGACGTCGTCGATGAGGTTGATCTGATCGTAGAGAGAGAAAGCGCGTCTAAGCGATGGTAAAGCTTGAGTGCTTCCCTGAATTGCAGCCTTCGGAGAATCCCTCCGCAGACTCTGTATCAGTTTCGGCAGTGTTGTGACCGCTCTTTGTCTTACAATTCCCATTTGCTCTTCTCTCTTACAGTGGCCTCTCTATCTCTCTCTCTCTCTCCTCCATGGATTCATATCTGAAGGCACCACAAATTTTAGGGCCTCGCCTCTTGAAAATCATATGGACAAGGATCTTGTTTTCGAGCCCATTTTATGTGAAGTCCACAGGCACAGTCTGAAAGAAATTCGGGGCCGGGCTGCTGTATATATATATATATATATTTTTTTTTTTTTTTTTTTCAAAAGTGTCGGTGGGTACTTGATTATGGATTCTTAAAATTGAGTGAGTAATATCCTTAACTGATCATCCATGTTAATCTTTAGTGAATATATATATATATGGAAGCAAAAATATATAATCTGGTCTTTGAATATTATTGTACTTATTCTCTTATTTTTCTTTATGTACGTAAAAATAATTGTTTAGGGATTGGATTGAATAAAAATAACATTTGAAGGCTTAAATATGAAAATTAAAGAAAAAAGTAGTTCCGCATTTTGTCAAAAGCTCTATATATTTTAGTTGCTTCCAGAAAGACCCACTCCAAAACGAAGGTTAAATAATAAAATGCGAATCAACTTGATATATATCAATATCATGGTACAGATTGTACAATTACGGAAGTGCGTACATATATAGCTTGGCAAAAATTTACATCAGTAGCCGCTACAGCAAATTGGTTGAAAGAGAAAACTAAAAACAGTGCGTGTGAGATGTGCTCCCAATCACAAGTCTAGTAATGCAAAATTGGACATAATGTGAAGCAAATCCATTAATGCAAATTCAGATCAAACTTGTAGAGCAGTACTAGTTTGAGTGTCGAACTTGATGTACTTGTACCATTTAGCACACAAAATGTAGATGATGAAATCTGCAGTTGTGAGAGCAGCTAAGAGGAAATAAAATCTATCAAGATGACCTTTGTTAAGGTTTCCAGGTATCCATCCAGGCATTTCATCTCTAGTGGAAAATTTCATCACAATCGTCACTAACAGACTACTCACATAGTTCCCTAAAGATATGGAAGTCATACACAGTGCACTTCCAAAGCTCTTCAACCCATCTGGTGTTTGTCCATTAAAGAATTCTAATTGACCCACATACATGAACACCTCAGATGCTCCTATCAGTACATATTGAGGAACTTGCCAGAATATGCTCAAAGAACTTGCACTTTCGCACCCTTCTTCCCTACAGTCTTTTTGTGCGTACTTATACTTTAACCTCAACAACTCTACAACCCCTGCTGACACCATTGCCATTATTGCAATCACCAAACCTATTCCCATCCTCTGAAGTTGGGTTAGTCCTTTAGGGTCCTTTCTGATTCTGCCAACAATTGGGTCGAGAATTCTCCTATACGCGAATATGAATACTGCCACGCTCAGTATGTCAAAACTAGACATGCTTGCTGGTGGAATGTGAAAGCTCGAAATGGTTGTCTTCATGGCAGCTCCTTGTTCCACAAACAGTGATGCCATTTGAGTAAATACTACTGAGTAGAGAATTGTGCATACCCAAATTGGAAGGACTCTCAGTACGCACTTAACCTCTTCCACTTGTGTAACCGTGCACAACACCCATGGATTCCCAATATTAGAGCAATTCTTGTCTGTGACAACGGCTGCTCTATCCAAGAATCTGCCGAATAGCAAAATATTTAGTATATTAATTATTCATACTTGTGTGTGTGCATGAGCGTACGCATATATATATATATATATATATATAACTAATTATTAATTAATAATGAGGATTTTAATAATAACCACCTAAATCCTTGTGTGTGCACTATCTTTCTAATCCCATTTCTGGAACACTCGTTTTCGTCAATTTCAAACAGATCCTGTTGATGATTTAGGTCCTTGTGAGCTTTCCAGTTTCTTGTTGCAGCAACTAAAACTTGGCAAAACCTGGAAAGAGGGTTGCCTTTGGGGATGAAATGCCTATACCTCGGGGTTCCGCAAAGAAACAAGACCAATCCCAAAATAGCAGAAGCAGTAGAGGCCCAAAATCCTAGTGCCCACATCCCCTTGTCCTCAAAATATCCCAATATCGTGTTTGAAAACAGAGAACCAAGATTCAAAGCCAAATAAAAGTAGCTAAAGAAGGCTATTTTGGAGTGCCCTTCTTTACGGTTCTCTTCATCAAACTGATCGGCCCCAAAAGTGGCTATGTTGGGTTGATATCCTCCATTTCCTAAGGCAACAAGGTAGATGGAGAGGTAGAACAGCCCTATCTGGAATTTGGAGTGGGATCCACATGGAAATTTTTCGTCTCCGCAACTCTTGGGCTTCACTAAGAATAAATAGGATGATAAGGACAATGAGACCAGACCCTGTTTTTAATCACATTAACTTACCATTAGTTAAGGAAACAACTAATTAATACCTGATCGATGTGCGAGAAAAGGAATTTCAATTTTAGCTAATTAATTGTTAATTAATGCTTGAATTGAACATGAGGAAGAGTAGTATGGACTTACAACGACAAAAATGGCTTGAAAAATTGCACAAGTCTTGTACCTCCCCCAGTAAGAGTCACTAAGAAAGGCTCCTAAAAGAGAGAAAATGTAAACAGTTCCTGTCCATTTGCTGACATTGTTAGCAGCATCAGCATTATCTTGGCCCAACACCCTTGTTAGAAATAGGACCAAATTCACTCCTACTCCAAAGAACGCCAAGGTTGCCAACCCTTGATTTACTGCCGCAGTATCATTAAAACACCATAATTTAACCATTACATTACATTTAAATAAAAGGAATCCTAGATCTACACATGTAGATGTAATGTAATACTAATAATTACCTAGTATTAGAATTCCAGCAACCCATGTTCCTGTCCTATCCCTGATTGCAGGGTGACCGTGTCTATCCACGGTTCTATCCCTGGTGTAAACATCCTGCTCTTTTTGCATCTCCTCTTCTACCTTTCCCTGAAATTTTTAACATTCATAAATGAAACTGCTTCTATAGCTAGCTATATATTTGACAAGTGTGTAGGTTAAGAGAAAATTTACTGGTTTCATCAAGGATGAACTCTATTCATACAAGACTTAATCTTGTGGTAGCTAGGACATGCATACAATTGTCGCTACCTTTTTTTTTTTGGTTGCATGTATTTCTTTGCAATATTTAAATATGGAGCAGAAAAATATATTCGGTTATTAAGTTATCGGAATATATATTATATCTGCATTTAACATGTTTTATTAATTAACTGCAGAGACTAATATCAGATGTTAATTAGCTGACTTTGCTCGCGTAAAACCTATTTCATCCTCTCTCTCTCTCTCTCTCTCTCACACACACACACACACACAACCGAGAAGATATATATGACACAGAGTAGAATCATGCACGAGACTGATAATTATCCAAAGAAAGGGAGAAATGCAAAGGAATGAGAAAAAGGGAAAGAAATCAAATGGAATGCAAGCAAGAGAGTTCTTCGCAAACCTTTTTGAAAAAATTAGAACAAGCCATTTGTTGCATGCACATGCACTGCAAGAATTAATGTGAAGGAAATGAAAGCCAGGAATTTGAAAAGGGTTAAGTGAGGGAGCAAGGTGTGAGAGGCAAAGATGGGTTATATAGAGAATGGGGTGATAAAATGGAGGGCTAAGATTATATGAAGGGCTAAGGTGCACTGTATAAAAAAAATAAAAAAAAGCAACATGTTTGGAAATTGAAGCGTGAGAATATGGTCGGATACATTGATAGTGTAGAAGGAGAGGGATAATCAGCTGTCACCATTGTCAAACTGGCAGATGCTTCGTCATCAATCACTAAATTATGTCTCTTTCACGTAATTAATTAGGGATTAATTTAGAGATTGTGAGAAATTAGCTGTCTTGATTTGGACATATATGCATATGGTTTTCTTCTGTTGATTTTTGGAGGCATTTAGAAAGCCAAATCTTTGCTTACTTTTGGGAGGGAACCTGGAGACTGTATCGTATATAATTTGAAGTTCCAAACCTCCATCATACTCATACACAAGCAATATACTAGTACCAAATGCAATTATTTAATAATTATGTTCTCAATATATATATGGTGCTACCAGCAATAATTTGATCTGGTGCAGGGCGTTTATCATGCAATTAATATTATTGAATAAAAACAGGATAAATTAAAGGCAGCTTATATTTTTGGGAATCAAGAATATATATGCATGCTCCAAGTTAGTACAAGCAGAAAAAAAAAACAGTAAGTGAATCAGATTTCCTCAAATATATATATATATAAAAAAAAAGTCAAAAAAATTTGATATGATATGAGGTGGAAGAGTTAGCTATTATTTAGTTAATCCCATATTTAAAATAATTAATTAGTAGCTTAGACGAAAGCAATGTGACATAAAAAGGACATATTCATCTCAATTTGTCTTGAGATTAATTGGCTTTTGAAAAAATTCATCCCGGCGATGGCTATTGATATTATAAAGCAGCCATTGAAAAGTTCTCCTTTTCTTCTTGATTCAAGCCGCTGCTTTTTCAGACCAACCACCCTCCATGACTAGTGAGTGACAACCTGTTCCTTTTTGCTTGGACTAACTTTACAATATCAATTAAACACTTTTTCTTTTCTTTTTTTTTTTTTTTTGTATCTCATAAAAAGTAGTTTTAGTTAATGTGGACATGGCATTGGCATGAAACACGCTTATTATAAATATGAATTTTTTTATTATAATTAGTATATGAGTTTTTTTTATATATATCAAGTTAATAACCATTTTAATAATAACTTAATTCATTATTTTTTCAATTATTTAATCCATTGTGATGTTTTAATTTTATAACATTAACTTGGTTCGTGAATTTTTTTCATGAATCAAATTTAGAAAAAGTCTTTTCTTATTCTCCAATGATGATGATGATGATATATATAAAGAAAGCATGATATATATAACCAATATAAGAAAATGTCTAAATCTTATTAAATTTATGAATTGTATTATTTGGGGAGAGTCATTTTTATGTATATGGGCTTGATATTATTTTTTTTTCATTGGAGGCTACTCGCAAAATAATTTTCATTTTCAGGAACAAGTCATTAGAATCTCCTGTTCCTGGACACGCAGAGTTTCACTGAATGGATAAGCATTGCCTCCCAAAGTCAGTGGCTTGCTATTTTTTTTTTTCTTTGGGGTTATTATTAGACTTAACAGCTCAATTTCCAATGACGTGGACCTTGTCCTATTTGCGGGTCAATTTTACTCATACTCACTTAACTTATCATTTATTGCATAAAAATAACCGACTTTTTTTTTCTGACATAAATGTCACTGAATTTCTAACATTTTTGCAAAAAAATCATGTTGACCGGAATCCGGCGAGAACTCTTGCCGGATTGATGACATGGCATATGATATGTGGTAACGAATAGTAAATATATAACTTTTTTGCAAAAATGTTAAAAGTTCAGTAACATTTAAGTTGGAAAAAAAAAATTGGTTACTTTTGTGTGATAAATGATAAGTTTAGTGATCGTGAGTGAAATTGATTTAGATGTAGTATTTGTTAGAAATATTGTTAAACGACATGTAGTTTCTGACATGACATACCATATCATCAATCCGGCGAGAGTTCTCGCCGTATTCCGGTCAACATGACTTTTTTGTAAAAATGTTAAAAGTTCAATAACATTTAAGTCAGAAAAAAAAGTCGGTTACTTTTCCACGATAAGTGATAAGTTTAGTGACCGTAAGTGAAATCAACCCATCTATTTGCGATTCGTATGTAGAAATCAATTTTGATACGTACAAGACATACACCAACACTCACATAGCTACCGTATGGACAAAGGCAGGCATACTTTATTAAGTGGGCAGCCAAAATCGTCAAACTTCCATGAATTCACGGATTATCAACATTCTATATTGTGAGTAAAAAAGGTACCAAATTTCTTAGAAAAATTGCTGCATGCAAATCGTCAATCCTATACATATTTTTATTTTGAATTTAATTTAAGATGTCAAATGTAATCACAATTTCTCTATCGTACTAGAATTGTTTTTTTTTTTTTTTAATCATTGCAAGTGGGATGATTTAGGGGCTGTTTAGTTCTAGAAAATAAAGTCAGTTTTCCAGAAAATTGCTCCAAGAAAATTTGAAAATAGAAAATGCTATTTAGTTGTTATATTTTTCAATTTAGAAAATTAGAAAATTATTTTCTGAAATTTTCAAAATTAAACTATTGCATGGAAAACACAAAAAATATGTTTTCTTATTTTTCCTTTATTAAAAGAGAGTTTAAATTCAACTACACTACCTTCTTTTCTAATTTATAAAATTGTAAAGGAAATGGAAAATGAAAATACTGATAAAAGGAGAGAAGTAAACATAATTTTCATTTTCTAATTTTTTATTTTGGAAAATGAAAAAATGGAAAACTAATAAATGAAAATGAAAACTGAAAAAAGAAAATGGAAAACATTTTCTTGAACTAAACAACCCCTTAGAGTTTTTAAATGCATGAATTATCAAGTGGAGGCAGTTGGCAAGCTAGCTCTCACTATCTCTAGCTAAGATATTATTACACAAAGTCGATAATTAATGGGATGTAAAGGAAAGAAAATTATTGTTTATACTTATCTATAAATTTTTGATAAATCAAATACTAGTGTATCGATATATAGGATTAAAGTAACCATCTACCAATTATTTTTTTCAACTTATTTCAATTCATTTGTCCTATGCATTATTATTTTATTGGTTTGGTTATAAATTTATTGGAGTTTTCCGACAAGTTTATACATAGGATGAGGTGGCGAGTGTTGTCTTTGCATCACGATTTTGAACGGTGGGACAGGCAAAACAAAAGCATCAAAAGTTAAAAATAGGATGAGATGGATTTCTATTTCCCTTTCGCTTTCTGTAGGGTGGAGGGTGGGACTTCGTTCTTGAAAAGCAGCGGCTCTTATTCAATTCAATTCATACACGACATCCTTTGAAGTCTGCTTTTGCTTATCACTTCTACATTTCATATATATAATAAGCAGAGGTATATATCTTATGACAAAGCTGTGCTTATCAGTTCTCATGTTTTAAAATTTTTCTACAAAACATTTGAGCTGTATTTTGACTTTTGTGTCAGATAAATTAACTCATTTTTGTGTAAAAAAATAAAATAATATAAATTCGGCTGTCATGATTTATCTCTTCCAACAATCAATAATATCATATGCGGTAGTTCTGTTTAATAATATCTTTTCAATGGGTTGTTTAATGAATACGTAATTTTCATTTTGCACTTGCACTTATAAATGAGAATGAGCATTCGACTGTCGGAATTCAAGCTATATACATCTATATCTATTATTGCCAACAAAGAAAATTACAAGTTTACTGACAGTATTAGAAAAAAAATGTAATGATTTCGGTGTTATATATATATATATATATATATAAGAGGCAAATGGGTCGGATCAATTTGGGTCATAAATGGGTGGCATCATAATTGGTTCAAAATTTTGTGGATCATAAATGAATTGATTCAATAACAGTAGTAAATGAATCAAATTTTATTTTTCTAAAATTTTTTATTAAAAATAAAAAATTATGTATTGTATAAATAATAAAATATATTTTTATATTTAAATTATATAAAAAATTATAAAAATATAAATAGATTAGAGTGGGTCACAATCCAAAAAGATCGGGACAACCGGATCACATAACGGATCAAGTCGGATTGAATTATTTTGTGAATCAAATGAATCAGTTATGATAGATTGAATTTGAGTAAAAAAAATGCGAATTATATGGAGCATATTCGTAAAATGAGTCACATTTTGACATGTTCATTTATATGCATGCATAATTTAAATATATATATAGTTGGAATGCACCCATAACTTTATTATATATTAAATTTCAATTCATATTGAATTGGGTAATTCAATCTGATTAAAATTACTAAATTTTATCTCAGAAAAGATTTCGAGTTATACTAGAGATAAGCCTCTAGCTTTTACAATCTTTATAAATAAATGGGAGATCTAAGAATTTGGTAACGAGAAAACTTATACGCCACAAGCCTTCTCGTTCTTACTCACAAGTTTTATATCTTAATTTTTCAGGAGCTTTTAGATTATAATCTAGCTGATCTTATATCCCGCACGTGGGTAAAATTTAGACCGGTGACCAAATAAAAAGGGATCCTTGTGTCGCTTCAACAACGAGTTTTACACGCTACAAGAGGTAGGTATCAATTCTATTGTTACTTCAATTCTTCTATATTTTCCCTTTATTGGTATCAGAGCTTTCGTTTTTTTGCTTCATGACATGTGGTTTAAAATTGATATAAAATTTTATGAGTAAAATTAATAGATCTAAAAAGCATGAAACACAATAAAAATTTATTTTTGTGTGAAAAATATATGTATATTTCGGCTCAATTTTGTGTATGTGTACACTTAGACCCCAGAAAAAGAATTTGGATATTCAAAACGCTAAACTAGAAGCTGGAATTTTTTATTTTTGACCTTAACATTGGATTCACAGACCCCGAAAATCTCCCGCCGGCCGAAATCCAGACATCATAATCAGCTTGGAAGGCGGCGTGTGGCTTACACGCGCCACCTCATGTTGGGCGCGTGCGCGTGGGCGGTAACCCACATGCGCACAAACACGTGTCAATAAATGATGAGTCTTATTGACACATGACCCAATAGCTGATAGCCACGTGGCAGACCATGGTCATGCCACGTGGCTCCGACGTGTCATCACAGTGCCACGTGGCCGTTAGGTGGCCCAATCAGGGGGCGACACGTGGCAGAATTAGGCGTGCCACGTGTTGGTGATGACATGTCATATGTGACACGTGTTCCAATGAGATACCACCACGTAGATGACATGTGTCATGCCATGTACCAATGGTGCCATGTGGGCACCAGGTGGACCAGTAGTTATTTGACACGTGGCACACTATGGTTGTGACAAGTGGCTGGTCAAGTGGGAGGGCGCATGTCTGCCGCGTGAGCGCGTCTTCCTCTCCTTGTCGGCGCGTGCGGCGTCCTCCGACCTCCAAATCAGCTCCGTTTTTTTCTCAAATGCGTTTTTCAAAATATTTCTAATTTATTGGTCATTTTTTCTAAATTTTTTGATGACCATAAAATATATTTGTTTATTTTTTTTAAATAAATATTATAATAATTATAGGAAATGTGTTTTCTGTTTTTAAATATTTTGAAAATTTTTTTGTGTATTTTTTATCCTTATTTATTTATTGAAATGCGTTTCAATCATATTTATTTATATATGAGTGTATTAACCATTTAAATATCTGTAATGTGTTTCAGAAATGTTGATAAAGACACATACGTTCCTAAGGACCCGTGTGGGATTATTTTAAGAAATGCAAGAGTGCGTTTAGTAAGCAACATGAAGATGTGGAGGAATATCCGAACTGATAATATTGATGTTATAGTGCGTCATATATTGACTATGCAGAAAGAAATGAAAGAGTGCATTTGGATAGGAGGTTTAAGTATAAGAAAGGATGATAGAGACCTAATCAAAGCGTTGATTAACTCTTTTAAATATCATCCAGTACTGAGAGAGCTATTGGAAACTATTTGGTATAAAAGAGATAGAGTTTATAGAAAATCTATCTTTCATTTTTTGGCTAGAATTGCCAAAAGAAGAGTGTTGAGGAGTGTGATGAAATTAAGAAGTGGACGTAGAGTGCATCGTCCATGGCTTCATCAACAAACTTATAAGTTGCCTGATGAATTAATAAAGTTGGTTAAATAATCAGTTCCAGTGTCAATAAAGATTTTGAGAAGATCTAGTTTTTTAGAATAGTTGACATGAGTGTCAATTATAGTTAGCGTTTGTTATTATAAGATTTATGTTTCATATTATTATATTTGATATGAGTATCTTATTTTAGGATTATTGGATTTATTTATTAGTTGAATGAATTAGTTTATTTTTGGCATTTAATATTTTTTTAAATGTGTTTATTTAAAAATGTTAATCGCCTTGCAATATTTTATGAGCAAAATATTTGTATGATTATTAAGTAGAGACTTAATAAGATAAAAACCAATAAAATTTCACTCATAAGTTTAAGAACTTAATAATCCAGTAATTCTGATTTACTATACATAAAATCTTAACCTGTAAAATTAGGCATAACTTAGAAGGTAATTGATAGTTCTAGTAACCTTTTCGAATTTGAGTATAATAGAAGACTTTATTAGGTTATTATTTGTGGGTGGTTGATTCAGAGCAATGGCCCATGTAGTAAAGGATCGAGATACCTTTATTGAATTCCGGCGAATACCAAATGGAGCAAAATATATATATGTAGAAAATGACACCAGAGTGCCGGTTCGAGGGATTGGTCCATATAGATTAGTCTTACGCAAACGCCGAACCCTGCTTTTACATGATGTGCTTTATACTCCAGATATTCGTAGGAATTTAGTTTCTGTTCTTATGTTATTGAAATTTGGTTTTGATTTACACTTTAAAAATGACAATGTGCGTTTATATTTGGATGATGTTTATTATGGTTTTGATGTTATTTCAAACAATTTTATTGTTTTGGATATTGATCCTGACTTTACGAATAAAAATAGTTTTTTTTAGTATCTTTTACTTCGTACATATTAATGAGAATCATGTGAAAATATGGCATGCTAGATTAAATCATATTGAGTAAGATCGAATGAGTCGGTTAGCCAAAACTAGTTTACTAGGTTATTTAAATGAGGTTGAATTGACTACGTGTGAGTATTGTCTAAAAGGAAAACTAGTAAGAAAACCGTTTGAAAAAAGGATTAGAGCTAAATCTCCATTGCAATTGATTCATTCTGACGTATGTGGTCCAATGAATGTAAGGGCAAGGCATGGGACCTACTATTTTATCACATTTATATATGACTATACTAGGTATGGTTATATCTACTTGATCTCTCACAAGTCAAATGCATTAAGTTGTTTCAAAACTTTTATGAACTTAGTTGATAATCAATTAGACAAAAAAATCAAAGTTTTAAGAACTGACCGAAGTCGATAATATCTTTCAGATGAATTTAAGTTTTTATGTGATGAAAAAGGTATTGAATATCAGTTGTCAATTCCCAGAACTCTACAACAAAATGGTGTTGCGGAAAGGAGAAATAGAACTCTCCTTGATATGGTTAAAGCTATGATGGCAGAGACAAATTTACCTATCTCCTATTGGGGAGATATTTTATTAACTGTCACATATGTTCTAAATCGACTGCCCTCAAAATCTATCACATCCACACCTTATGAATTATGGACTGGTCAATAGCCTGACCTAAACCATTTACGACCTTTTATTCATCAAATCCAATTCTGAGGATAAATATTCTGGGTTCAATTTTGTATTTTAGTTTTTATTATTATTATTTTATTTATAATCAATTAGTCATCATGTAGTTTTTTTATATCTATTATTTATTTTTTTTTGTGTATTATGTGATTTTAGTCATAGATTTAATATTTTTAACATATTTTATATTTTATTTTTTTTATTTACTTGATTATTCATCTTTTATTATTATTATTATTATTGTTGTTGTTGTTGTTATTATTTATGTTTTTTATGTGTATTGATTTATCAATATGTTAATTTGTTTATTTCATTATGTTATCTAATTTGTTTGTCACTCATAATACACTTTATTTTATTTATTTTAATTTATTTTTATTATTTTATGTGCTAGTTACTAATATCAATTCTATTTGTGTCTTTTTTATTTCAATATTTATTTTTTATGTGTTAGCATTTTCAATGGCAAATAAGAGTGCATAGAGATTGGAAGACACCATTTGGTTGGATTTGTCATTTTTAGCATTTTTATTATTTTGCTTTTATTCATTTTTATTATATAATTTGTAATACAATTATTCATTTTATGCACGTTAAAATAAAAATTACAAAAATATTTTTATTAATAAATTGGTATTTTTTCTAATAAAATAGGACTAATATCCTAATTTCAACCAATAAAAACTTATTTTTTAAAGAAGAGTTAATTTTCTTAAAATGGGACCACTCATCCTAATTTTCTCGATAAATACAAAAAATAATTTTTCGATTTTCTAAGTGAATATGAAAGAATCAATGTTTCTATTTTAAATAAATGTTTCGATTAATGAATGTTATTTAGTTAGTTAATTTTGTCTATTTAATTTTTATTTTTAAGGATTGTATTTTTGTCCCAAACTTTAATACCATTTTTATTTTGGGGGATTGTATTTTGTCCCAATTTTATCTTTTTATTTATTTTTATAGTTTGTTTTATTATTTTATCGCTTTCCTTTGGTGTTTGATTTGCGTTTTAATTTTAATGCATGATCGCGTGAGAAAAAAGATAAAATTTTAAAATAAAAAAACTCATTTGTAATTAAACAAGGCATTAATAAGAGTGAAGTTCCAAAATTTTCTCTAGTTTAAACTCCGAGATTAGACGAATTTTTTCAATTTCTTGTAAATTGGGTGGCGACTCTAAAATACCTCAAAAGTGACTAAAAGTTTCATAAAATTAGATGAATTTCTCCAATTTTCTATTGGATAGTGATTCCAAAATATCTTATATTGTCTAAAATCAAAAGATATGAATCCTCTCGGGCTTTAAAATCGAGGCACTCCAGAAAGCGATCGGGTCCAACGTGCGTCACAGTACCTACAACATCTGTTATCCACACCCACAGAAAGGTGCAGGTTAACAACATAAATGAATTAAAACGTGATATATGTGACAAGTGACATAGAGAAATATGATAGTACATTAAATGGATATGATATATAAATAATTGTTATTTTTGAAGTATGAATTTTTATGATGTATTTGATTTAAATATGGCATGTTTGCATTTTATACATAATTATATTATATTAATTGTTCATATTTGTGTGCTTGGAAATGACTCATGTGAGAGGTCGTTCAAATAGAGATTTTTCCATTAAGCTTGTAAACTTAGTATAGTGTTTTACCCATGTAGGTACAGGTGATAGGTTTTCGGATTAGGGACATATCTGTAGTGACAAATGCCAACAAAAGTGAACTTCAAGCTTGCAGGTTCTAATATTTTTGGTTGTGTTTGGTTTATGTATATGAAATTGGACTTTGTGATGCAAGCAAATCTGAAAAATTTAAATGATTATGTAAATGTATTATCCTAAACGTACTATCTTCATGTAAAAGCATAGTAAAATTAGTAAAATATTATGATGCCATTATTTATGGTTAAAGATTGTGATATAAATATATACGCTGAAACAATATTGCCATACAGTAATCATAAACTTTTACCTGTGTGAAAATTTGAGAATCGATCTGTATGCTTTATATAAGGGGGGTTTGTCTAAATTTTAAAACCACCAATTAATTGGTGGTTTTGCATGGTTTTCTATTTTTTTTTTCTTTTACCACTTTTATTTAATTTTGATAACTCCATTTGTATTCTTATATAACCCTAATCTCTTATCTTTTTTATTAAAGTTATTTTTATTTTTTATTTTTTAATTTTTTTCTCTTATAAAAAATTTATTAAATCATTTCATACTGATAACCCAGCAAATATCATTTGCTCTAAGGCCCATCTAGTCGGCCCATCCAACTGGCAAGGCCCAAAGCCCATCAGCCAAAGGTATCAGACACGAGCTCCTAGGCAGAGCACATGCCCGATCGGCTGATGTGACCGCCAGTCCCATCAGCCGCCTGACACAAGGCAGCGCCCATGTCTACCACCTGCTCCTTGTCATGTCGCCGAATACCTACTCTGACGGCCAGTAATCACTCCCCAGGCACTCGAGTGTCCCTCAACTACCTCGTATAAATAGCCCAGCCAACGATGGCTCCAGGTATTGAATACACGACATTATCTCTCTAAAGCATATTCTCTCTAAGCTACTAACTTAAGCTTCGGAGTGTTCACGCCTGGTCCGACCGGGCTCCTCTTATTGCAGGTTTCTCTCATCCGATCGGATCGCCCTCTCTCCTACAGATAAAGACATTCTTGGATTTATCATTTGGTGCTTTCATTGAGAGATGGCAAACTCAAGATCCAATGAGAATACGGCCCCCATGGACCTCGACCACGATGACAACACCCGTGCCATATCAGGCACCTCGAGAAGGAGGGAAGCGCCCGCCAGGCCCCCCATAAGGGCCAACCTCCTTCCCGAATTCGATGATGCCGCAACAAGGCAGCCAGAGGACACCCCCATCACTGCGAGAGACATGCGCGCTATTCTCAGTGATTTTATAAAAAGCATTGTCCAAACCCTCAAGAAGGGAAAGATGCCAATCGCTTCTGAAAGAGCCCAAGAGGATTACCTCATGGGCGAAGACTTCAGGAGAAATAGGAACAAGGGAGTCATTATTAATGAATCCCGAGTTCAAGGCGCCAGGAAAAACGTGACCAGAACCCCAGGCAAGAGCGACAAGGGGAAGCAGATAGTGTCTGCAAGTAGGGCCTCTCCCTACAGCAACAGGTCTGCTACTGTGTCTACGAGGGATGATATGTCCTACATGTGTACTCCAAGTCGCGGCCAAACGAGAAGGCATAAGGGCGGGGAATCTACCGCCACGACCCTAAGCAAACAGAATCAGCCGAACAAGCAGGACCAGTGGTTTATGCAGAAGCTGAAACAGTTTGGTGTCCTCGCGCCCAAAAGAGGCACATTCGAAGGAAATACTTGTGGGAACACTGCTTCTCCCTTCTGCAGAGAGATCACCGATGCTGAGCTCCCCCCCAGGTGGCGAGATGTGGTCATGGAAAGGTACACAGGCAAAACAGATCCTGCCACGCACTTGGCAGAGTACTTGACCAAGGTACAGGTCTATACTTATGACGAAAGAATAGCCTGTAGGGTTTTTCCCACCACTTTGGGAGGGGATGCATTGACGTGGTTCCATGAGCTGCCCATGGGATCCGTTACGTCATTCAGACAGCTAAAGGAGCTGTTCACCATGAGGTTCATTGTACAAACGCGTGCGCCCAAGACGGTGAACGACCTGTGCAATCTTTACCAAAGAACCGATGAAAGTCTTCGAGACTACATCGACAGGTTTCAGGCTACCATGTCTGAAGTGAGAAATGTCAGTGTGGAGATGGCGACTACCGCCTTACAAGGGGGCACTACTGACCGACCGCTTTTCGAGTCGCTTACAACAAGACCCCCATCCAGCTTCGCTGAGCTAATGGAGAGGGCTAGGCAACACATCCAGTTGGATGATGCTCTCAGGTCCAAAAGTAGAGGAAGGACCAGCGTTCTGGACCGCTTACAATATCCGGACAATCGCTCTACTCAAAGAGCCTCCACTTCCGATCGGACATCCAAAGGCCAAGATGGAGCTCAAAGTTCCAGGAATCCAGGCCAAGCCAGGGGATCGGGAAGAGACAGGAATCCGCGTTCAGACGACCGGGCCGAGAGAACGTACACTCCTCTCAATGCTACCCCGACTGCGGTGTTGATGTGGATCAAAGAAAAGCATCGCAGAGTCAACTGGCCCAGAGACCTCTCTGGAAGAAGTCGGGATGCGAGGGACCCGAGCAAATATTGCGATTTTCACAGAGACGTCGGTCATTTAACCGACGAGTGCACTTCGCTAAAAAAAGAAATTGAAAGGCTGATACGCCGTGGGGCCCTCAGGAGATTCACAGGCCCAGCTAGAGGGGATGAACCCTGTAGACAGCCGAAGCCTCGCAGGGACGATCCTGACTCAGACGACGATGGTGAGCGCAGGAATCCCAGAAACGCCGACCCTGCCAGACCCTATGCCGGGGTCATAAATGTGATAACTGGAGGGTCATCCTACGGAGAGGATCTCCCCAAGAAAGGAAAGGGGAAAGGCGTCTACCTCTCCCGACAGGCCGAACAGCCCGCCTCGGTCACCATTTCCAGCGAAGACGCACGAGACGTCCTGTTTCCACATGAGGACGCTCTCGTTGTAAGAGCTCGGATAAACAATTTCAATGTAAAAAGAATCTTGGTGGACAACGGCAGTGCAGTCAACGTCCTAACCCTCCAGGCCTACCGAGCCATGGGACTTCCGATCGGAGAGTTGAAGACGAATGCCACTCCTCTGATCGGCCTGGGCAATGCTACCATCCCCGTGGCGGGATCTGTAGAGCTTTTTGTCGAGCTCGGCCAAGAAGCAATTGCTCATGCTTGTAAGGTAATTTTCATGGTTGTGGACATGACATTTGCCTACAACGCCATTTTTGGCAGACCACTGCTTTTCCAGACCGGAGCTGTGACCTCCATCCGATACATGGTGATGAAGATTCCGACCACAAGAGGCGTCGCCGTCTTGAGAGGTGACCAGAAAGCATCCAGGGAGGCTTATATCACCATGATAAAGCAGCAGCGAGAAGCGATGGTCGTGGAGCCAGGCCTTGAACAGAAAGAGCAGGCGGAAAGGCCCAGGATGGACCCAGCAGAAGCCACAAAGGCCAGGTCGCTCGATAGAGGCAAAAGTGTTCAGGTGGGGACAAGCATGGATAGAACAACCGAAGAAGCTATCATGCACGTCTTGACCATCAATCAAGCGACTTTTGCCTGGAAGCCAGAGGATATCACTGGCGTGGACCCCAAAATAATCACCCACAAGTTAAATGTGGACCCGAGCTTCCCTCCGATCCGCCAAAAGTTGAGAAGGCACGCGCCCGATCGGAGGAAGTTCATTTCAGAAGAGATTGATAGGCTACTCAAGACCGGAACTATCCGAGAGGTAGACTACCCCGAATGGCTGGCTAATGTGGTGTTGGTCAAGAAGAAGTCTGGCAAGCTGCGAATGTGTGTCGACTTCACCGACCTCAACAAGGCATGCCCTAAAGACAGCTATCCCTTGCCAAGTATTGATCAATTGGTAGACGCCACAGCATGCCATGCCATTTACTCTCTTCTGGACGCATATGCCGGCTACCACCAAATTCTGATGTGGCTCCTTGACCAGGAGAAAACCAGCTTCATCACAGACGACGGAACGTTCTGCTACAGGATGATGCCGTTCGGACTGAAAAACGCTGGGGCCACATATCAGCGTCTGATGAACAAGATTTTTAAAGACCAGATCGGGCAGAATGTCGAAGTATATGTCGACGACATGATCGTCAAGAGCCGAAGCGCCGAAGAACATCCAGCCGATCTGGCAAGAGTTTTCGACACTCTAAATAAATTCCAGATGAAGCTCAACCCGGAGAAGTGCGTCTTCGGGGTACCATCAGGGAAATTTTTGGGATTCCTGGTCTCTCAACGAGGGATTGAGGCTAATCCGGAAAAAATAAAGGCCATCCTCGAGATGCAACCCCCCAGAAGCATAAAAGACGTCCAGAAGCTGAACGGAAGAATAACAGCCTTGGGACGATTCATTTCCTCATCAGCCAAGAGCTGTACGCCCTTTTTCAAGAGGCTAAGGAAGAGCGAAACTTTTGTCTGGGGGGAAAACTGCCAGCGAGCCTTCGAAGAGCTGAAGGCATTCCTCACCAACCCGCCGCTGCTCAGCCGACCGGTACCAGGTGAAAATTTATACCTCTATTTAGCCACCTCTAAGGAAGCCGTTGCAGGTGCTTTGGTCCGAGAAGAAGATACCCAACAGCTACCCGTGTACTACGTAAGTGAAGTGCTGAGGGGTGCAGATCTGAGAAAGGGACCGGTCGAGCAGCTCATTATTGCCCTCATGATGTGTGCAAGAAAGTTGAGACCTTATTTCGAGGCGCACACAATTGTAGTCAGATCGGGTCATCCTCTAAGAAAGATACTCCAGACGCCCGATCTGGAAGGCAAAATGGTGGGATGGGCGATTAAGCTACAATCCTGGGATGTCAGATATGAACCCAGAAAAGCTATAAAGGCCCAGGCTTTGGCAGATTTCATTGCCGAATTTGCGGGTGAGGAACCACCAAGTCTGCCCAAGCCACAAAACTGGGAAATGACAGTGGATGGCGCAGCAAACGACGCTCGGGGAGGCGTCGGCATTGTAATAAAAGGCCCTTTGGGCATCACAATAAGGTACGCCATAAAGCTTAATTTTAAAGCTTCTAATAATGTGGCAGAGTACGAGGCGCTCCTTCAAGGGCTGAGACTGCTCCATGCAATCCGACCGGAGTCAGTAGCCATCAGGAGCGACTCCCAGCTTGTCACCAGTCAAGTTTTGGGGACTTTCGAAGCACGTGAGGCCACGATGATCCAGTACCTGGCCAAAGTCAAGATTGCTTTTGCAAAACTGGAAGAGGCTGGATCGGAATGGGTACTACAGAAAGTCCCGAGAGACCAAACTGCAGAAGCCGATCGGCTAGCTAAGATGTCTGCTTCAGCACAAAGTGTCATAGAAGAAAACATTGCCGTTGTAGACCAGACTTCCTCCTCCCTAGACGAACCGGAGATGATGGAGATCGATCAAGAGAATGAAACCTGGATGAGCCCAATTACGCAGTTCCTCCAGACAGGACGACTGCCCGAGGACAAGGACGAAGCTCGAAAGGTATCTCGAAAATCTCTCAATTACTCCATCATCAATGGTGAATTGTACAAAAAAGCTTTCAGTCACCCTTGGCTAAAGTGCGTGTCGGAGGAAGAAGGGGACTACATCCTCAGAGAGCTCCACGAGGGCATATGCGGCGCGCATGAGGCAAGCAGAGCCATGGCGAGAAAGGCCCTTCAGACAAGATATTACTGGCCTAGCATGCTCAAGGATGCCCAGGAGAAAGTAAGGATATGCCCGCAATGCCAAATTCACGGCAGGATTATAAGGCAGCATGGAGCAGACCAACAGCCGATCGGAGTTGCATGGCCGTTCGACCAGTGGGGGATGGACATCCTAGGACCTTTTCCCCAAGGCAGAAAGCAGATGAAGTTCCTCATAGTAGCAGTCGACCACTTCTCCAAGTGGATTGAGGCTGAGCCGGCAGCCACCATCACAGCCGAGAGGGTCAAGAGCTTTACATGGAAGAACATCATCTGCAGGTATGGCTTACCCAATGTTTTTATTGCAGATAATGGCAAGCAGTTCGACAGCTCCATTTTCAGGAACTTTTGCCAAGGCTTGAACATCAAACTAAAGTTCACATCTGTCGCTCATCCCCAAAGCAACGGAATGACTGAGGTCTCCAATCGGACCATCTTGGAGGGATTAAAGAAGCGACTGGGTCAAGCCAAAGGCAACTGGACTGAAGAACTGCAGAGTGTGCTTTGGACATATAGAACGTCCCCCAGGACAGGCACTCATCAGACGCCATTTTCTCTTGTTTACGGCTCCGAAGCAATGATTCCCGTGGAGGTCGGCCTCCCTTCTTACCGATCGGCTCTCTACTCCGAGCAGATGAACACTCAAGAGAGATGCCAAGACTTAGATCTCATCGAAGAAAAGAGGGAGGGCGCCTACGCCAGGATTGCCGCCTATAAACAAAGAGTGGCCAGATACCACAATGCTAAAGTAAGGTCTAGAACCTTCAATGTAGGCGATCTGGTACTCAGAAAGGCAGAACTAGGCTCGGGAAACGCCGGAGTGGGAAAGCTAATGCCAAATTGGGAAGGGCCCTACGAGGTATCTAAAGTCCTAAGCCCGAGCACTTATAGGCTCCGAACTGTTGAAGGGCGAGAGGTCCCCAGAAGTTGGAATGTTGAAGTACTCAAGAAGTACCATGTCTTATAATGTATCAGAACCTGGCAATTGCCTGATTAATAAAAAGGTTCCTTCTTTCATATTCGTTCAATTAATGCATAATTTAGCGTTCTACGATTAGGCTTGATGCCCGTTTCAAGCTACAAAAGCGAATCTAACGTGATGGAGGATCTTACCTCCCCGAGTATTATCCGTATTATAGAGGATCTAACCTCTCTCGCTCGGTTATGCAATTGTTATGCAATATTACGAGTATTCTCGGCTATGCAATTCTCATGCAGCTCGACGAGTATCGCTCAACTCGATTTCGCAATAACTATGCGACTCTACGAGTATCATGTAGCTCAGCTATGCAAACCTCATGCAGCTTTATGAGTATCACTTAACAAAACGATCTGAAAGAGACAGACTGACCCGATCGGTCACTTAGCTTCGACGCTATTCGAATTCAGGAAGTACTTGTGAAATTTAATGCAAATTTTAATTACGAGTTTTATTTAGCTCGATCATATTGCAAATTTTAGTACAAACTTATGTATATCTTGATTTACAGAATTAGGCAATCTTATTAATACAAAATGCCTCCAATATACAATTTATAAAGAATCGTTACAAAGATAGAAAACAAAGGAAAAAGTAAAACTGATCTAAATTCCTAAACTAACTATCTATATTTACCACCTCCACCTCGCCAGGAGGGTCAACAACCTGTTCAACGATCGGATCGGCCGTGGCTTGAGAAGGGTCGGCAGCTAACGGTTCAGATACTGCCCCCCCTTCAGAGACAGGCCCAGTGGAAGAAGGCGCCACTGGCTCAGCTTCAGGTGCAGGAGGAACCTCCGTTTCGGCTTCAGGGATCGAAGACACCACAGGCCCCACTTCAGATGGAACCTCTTGAATAGTCGGCAGAACTGAGGGACCTTCTCCAGAAGTTCTCTCAATGACTTCCTCCTCGGGAGCGCCCTCGTCGTCGTCACTGATTGGAGGAGCAGGCAACGAGGCCGGATCATCCATCCATGACAGATCCGCCCCAGGGAAGCGCTGCCCAGCTTCATGAACTAGCCGAGACAACAGCCCCACCTGGGTGTCTGCCAACTCGTCGATCAGGCGCTCCTTTTGGTTGGCAAGTTCTATTTCAAGAATCTTCGTATAAGAAGCCTCGTTCTCTGCCGCCGACGTCTTCAAGGACTCCACCTCTGTCTTCAACCTGGCGTTCTCAGCAACCAACTCTCTGCATTCAGCATCCAGTCGGTTCGCATCTGCCTCGAACCGCCTCAGTTGTCCACACTCTGCGGATAGGCGGGCTACTTCGCCCTTCAGCCTGTCGGCCTCGCCCTGCCGAGCTTTCAGCTCCTGGGCACTCTGGTGAGCCTCCTTTCTCAAGGCTACTGTCTCTGACTGAGAAGCAGTATATCGCTCCTCCAGCTTGGCCACCTTGGCCCGAAGGTCGGAGGCCTCTTTCTTAGCTGCTTCACAGCGTGTGTTCGCCTCCGCCTTAGCTGTGGCGCCCGACTCAGCCCTTCCTTTCCACAGACCGGCCATCATGTGCAGCCGCTGTGCCCTCCTGGCAGCCTGCACAAAATCAAGAATAAATTCATCAGACACAGAGGTGTAAATTAACACCAGAAACAAAACGACGAGTCCTTACGTCTATTAATTGCTGATTGATAGCCTGAACCTCTCTGTTGAGTTGGCTAGCGTCCACGGCATCCCGATGATCTTCATCCCGGAGAAGACCACGGCAAATGAAGTTGGCCACTTGACCCACTGACCACTCATCGCCAAAGTTCTCCCTCAGAATGTCCTTCATGGGAGCCGGTCGCCGATCGCTAGATCGCCGTGGAGATTCGCCACGAAGAATGGTCTTCCCTCTGGCGGCAATCATTGCGTCGGTCTCGGCTATCATCTCAGCAACTTTCTTTCTGGCCGCTTCATCGGCTCTTTTCCTCTTTGCGGCCTCCTCCGCCTCTCTGATCGCAGGACCGATCGGCTGATCGTCTTCATCCGACTCATCCCGAAGAGTGTGGCGCTTTGGACGCACCGGCGGAGGAGGGGCCTCCCTTCGAAGCACAATCGTTGGCCCGGCTGCAGTAGAGATAGGTCCAGTGGTCGTAGTTGTAGCAGCAGGGGGCGCCGAAGAGATGGGAATGGCCGCAATGGCCGGGGTCGTTGTAGAGGCGCCGGCCGCCCCCCTAGAAGCACCAGCAGCTGCTCGGGATGATTGTAGCTCCGACGCGGGCACGAGCTTCCTCCTCTTCCTCTGCTCTTGAGCCCTCCGCTCGGCCTCACGTTTTTGCTTGATCTTTTCGCCGAGCTGCTTGGATGCATCACTCCCACCAGCCATCTCAGCTGCACAACAAAAAATAAGCGAGATAAGTTTTTGTACACAAATTCTCCTCATAAAGCATAAATAAAATGCAATGCATTATGATGCATAATGCCAATGTTTTCTTCACGGCCCTAATGCTCACGTTCTACGTCCTCTGTGCCTTCAGAACTGGAAGACCCGAACAGGGTAGTTAAGAGCAAGCTGGACTCGAAGGGTTTCCCATTCCTGGCGACGGCGGTCATTAACGTTTTAATGTCCTGTTCATAAGAAGGCTGACCGACGGCTAGGTCATTCAAAGCCTTGACCCTGACAGATCGGGTGAGGCGCACCCCAAATCCACCTTTCCTCCCCATCAGGAAATACAGTTCTTTGTACCCTTTCATGGAGGTGGGGACGACCATCAATTTCCTCTTGGGACGGCTTGTAAAGAAATACTCCGTTCCGTCGCTCCGAGACGAGATGTAGAAGAAGTGGGTGAATAGCTCCAGAGTTGGCGCCACCGATTCGGCTATGCAAAGAATTCTGAAGCACGCCACCGATCTCCAACCGTTCGGATGTAGTTGGTTGGGGGCGAGATCATACCCCCTCAATACCGCCATCTCGAAGGCGCCCAGGGGGATCCTCAGGCCCGCATCCAGGCTCCGAAGATGGCAAATGAACCATTCCCCATTGTCTTGCCCAAAGGGCCCCTCCGTCACCGCCATCGACTCAGGGCAGGCCAACACCTTTATCTCTTCGGAAAGGCCATATGTGGAGGGAATTTCGGCCACCTCCTCAGCAGTCAGGCGAGAATGCGGTGCGATGGCTGGTTTATTCTCGTACCACTCCAAAAAGTTTGTGTCTAATGCTTCAGCACTACTGGAGGCCATCTTTAATAAAAGGAAGAAAAAAGGGCGCAACTCTCTTTTCTAAATGGAATGGGTGCGGAAGGAAAACGAAAGATAAAATCGCAGAGAAAGCAAACAGAGGAGAAAAAACTTACTTACTTGATGAAGAAGAACTCGAGAAATTTGAAGAAGAAATAAAGGAGTAGTTGCAGAGATCTGGAAATCAAAGGAGGATTTTGACAGAGCTTCGCTAGGGATTTCGAAAGTAAAGAAAAAACGCTTCATAGAGTCCCCCATTTATAGGCTGGCGCCTCTCGAAAATGCCAAACGACGCACCATTCAGCAGACGCCACGTGTCGAAAGACATCACACCCCTGTGAAGGACGAAGCGTCGCCCTCGGTACATGCGCCACATTAAATAAAAACAGCTGTCTAAGCACGCGCGCCTCTTCAGAAAAAGCGCGCCAGTATGCGTCTTCGGATCGGGATTTTCCAGACCAGATCCCATCCGAGCGGACCAACAACAGCATTTCTATGACCGATCGGACCCGTTGAGGGGGGACAAGTGATAACCCAGCAAATATCATTTGCTCTAAGGCCCATCTAGTCGGCCCATCCAACTGGCAAGGCCCAAAGCCCATCAGCCAAAGGTATCAGACACGAGCTCCTAGGCAGAGCACATGCCCGATCGGCTGATGTGACCGCCAGTCCCATCAGCCGCCTGACACAAGGCAGCGCCCATGTCTACCACCTGCTCCTTGTCATGTCGCCGAATACCTACTCTGACGGCCAGTAATCACTCCCCAGGCACTCGAGTGTCCCTCAACTACCTCGTATAAATAGCCCAGCCAACGATGGCTCCAGGTATTGAATACACGACATTATCTCTCTAAAGCATATTCTCTCTAAGCTACTAACTTAAGCTTCGGAGTGTTCACGCCTGGTCCGACCGGGCTCCTCTTATTGCAGGTTTCTCTCATCCGATCGGATCGCCCTCTCTCCTACAGATAAAGACATTCTTGGATTTATCACATACCACACCATATTTCCAAACACACTAACAAATGTTATCACCCTACCCCTTACCACCACATGAATTATTTCATCCAAACATAGTGTTAAGGTTTGAACTCAACCGAGAAAATGTTATACCACTAAGCCAAAATTTATTAGTAGCATATGGTACGGTTTTGATATATTATTGTTTAAATGTAAAATATAATTTACTCTTTAACTTTTATTTTGATAAGGGAAAAAAAATTATGTGCACATTGTTTGGGCAAATTTAATTAATAAATTTTACGGAAAAGAATAAACGGGTCAAAATGGTTGATCAATGATTCGATCCCTTTGGGTCGACTTATGATCCACACGCAACCCTTTGTGAATGCTCGAGTTAGTCTCTTGAAAACAATGAAAAATTCTTGGGCTTTTCTTGCAGCCTCTGGCAGAGTGGGCCTCTTCAGCAACCCACTCACTGTGTACAAGAATTCGTTGGGCTCCAAATTTCAAAATGAAAAAGGAACAATTGCATATGCTTTGAACAGATGATTAATGTGATATACTAGGAAGGACACAATCAAATGATTAATATGAAGGATGGGAGAGAAGTAGCAAAAATAATGAATATATCAGTGTTCAAAAGAAAGATGATGAGTAAGAATTGGAGAGATTCAAATGTCCTTTTTGAATATTTAAAAAGAGAGGGGGTACTCTGTTGTGTTGCGTTTCATCCTCAAGTCCTCATTCCTTCCTACTTCCTGCATCAATAAATATGCAGTGTGAAGTATGAAACAAAGAAATTTCGAAACAAATATATACTCACATCTCTCTCTTCACGTGCTCATGCCACCCTCATTCTCCCTCTCTCTGAGCTTCCTGGTGTTTAGAGAGAGTAAGGTCACTCTCTAGCTGCTGTTGCTCTTCCTTCCTTCCTTCCTTCCTTCCTTTAATTTTGAGTTGAATTTTACAAAAGAGTCAACGCGTTTCACCCTCCTCTCTTCAATTATATAGTGGCAAACGTTTTAATAAAAGAGTGATGGGGTGCTTTCAGTCAAAGACCACTCATTTAGGTTCTCCTGATCAACCCCCTCTTCCCCCTCAACAGCCCAAGCCAGATCTAGGTAATGGACTGCTCCACCAAGACCAAGACCTTCATAAACTCCCTCCTTTCACTGAGTTCACCTTCGCCGAACTTCGAGCTGCCACTAATGGATTCAGCGCCGATAATATTGTGTCAGAGAGCGGAGACAAAGCTCCCAATGTCGTCTACAGAGGGAAGCTCAGTAACAATCGCCTCGTCGCCATCAAACGCTTCTCCAGGCTCTCCTGGCCTGACCCTTACCAGTTTGTGGTAATATCTATATTATTATTATTATTGTTGTTGTTGTTATTATTATTATGTATCGGAGTTAATTAATCTTTCTTTCCTTGCAGACGGAGGCTTCTGGAGTTGGCAAAGTTCGGCATAAGAGATTAGTCAACTTAATTGGATTTTGCGCTGAGGGTGATGAGCGCTTATTGGTGGCGGAGTACATGCCTAATGATACCCTTTCCAAGCATCTCTTTCACTGTATATTCTCCTTCCTTTTCCTTTTCTTTACTTTACTTCTGATTAAAAAGAAAACAAAAATCCCAAGCTTATTTCCTTCTTTGTCATGTTTATTACCATAGGGGAAAAGCAACCATTACCCTGGGATATGCGTGTCAGAGTTGCTTTCTACATTGCACAAGTACTCGACCATTGCAATGCCCAAAATCGCAAAATTTATCATGATTTGAATGCCTACAGAGTTCTTTTTGATGAGGTACCACATTTTCAACACTATCGCATTTCCATTTACCTTTCCTACATTTTGGAAGCACCATATTTTCAATCTTGATGCTTTCGGTATTAAATTTAATCTTCTACTTCGGTTGCCGACTTCAGTACTATTTGAATGTTGGAACTGTCATAGATACTTCTTTGATCCTCGTGCATAACTTGCCTTTGAATAATTTGTGGATGATACACTTTGGTTTGGCTTGTGCTTTCCACTCTCTAACTCGATTGTACCCTGTGCAACCTTTCCATGGTAACACATGCTTTTATGCGCTGAATATGCCTGATCGAATCATCTGTTTTTTTCTCTGCGTATCTAATTGCTTTCATTTTTCATTGGGAGGGTCATACTTTAATATGTAGCTTTTCCCCTTTTTGCGTCAGTAGTGATCTTGCTTGGTCTTTTTTTTGCACTTAAATTCCTTTTAATGATAGGACGGTGACCCTCGACTCTCTAGTTTTGGTCTGATGAAGAATAGCCGGGATGGGAAAAGCTACAGCACAAACTTGGCTTATACTCCACCAGAATTTTTGCGCACAGGTGCATCTCCATGTATTTCTTTTATTTTTCTTTGTTCCTAAGGTTCTGCTGGTGTTTGAATTAGCAATCTAACGTTCTAAAATGACTTGGGCAGTACTTAGTCAGAGTCTAATGGGTTTATTTTGTGTAGTGCACAAATATTATTTAAAAATATAAGTTCTGCGATTTGTTTTCTTTTTCAGAAAGTTTATTTTTTTATCCTTCAAATAGCTTTACGTTGATAAAGAAAGGAAAGATCTTTTACAGATTGAGGCATGGATGAGTCACCCAAAATATATCAGAAGAACAAGAAGGTGCTAGACCAAAAATCAGGGCGTGTGGATTGACTCTAAATTACGTCAGCACGCTTCCCGAAGTGTGGCTAAAATGTCTTCTTTGCAGATGCGAGAGTATTATATACCTAAATGCAAAAATTGCCTGCCTAGAAGTATCTTCCTTACCGATATAAAGATCCTTACTAATATGCTTTTTTTTATTTGAATTTATTTTTTTCAAAAAAAGCCTCCAAAACCTATCCCCAAATTTAAGAAGCCTCTAAATTGATGGCCTTTCTCAATATTGGCATCCCTCAGTTTTTAATTCCACATCCATTCCTCTTTTCATGCCTGGAAAGTTAAATTACTAGAGTCGTTATCTGTAGTAAATGAACCTCTTGATTTTTGGTTCTGTGCATCTGCTGAAGTTAGTGAAAATGTGAATCTGGTTTTATGGATTTTGAAGTATAGTAACAAAGTCAATCATATTAGGAGCTGCTAGCTTACTGGTGTTGGTGGTTGCTTACATTCACTATCACATTTATATAATGACTACTGAATGCTAATGCAAACATAATGTTAGCTTAGCATGGTTCCATGCAGATATGGTTGAGCATTCTGCTAGCCTTTTGAGAATCATATTAAGAGACTGAGATTGGGTACTTACATCATTATGTGTGATTTGGATGCTTAAATATTGCAGGTAGAGTCATCCCTGAAAGTGTTATCTACAGTTATGGAACTGTTCTACTAGACCTTCTGAGTGGGAAACATATCCCTCCTAGCCATGTACGTTCTGTTTTACCATCATTAATGTTTCCTGCACTGGTTTTAAGCAAACTGTTACTCTCCTAGTTATATGGTGTACCACAAATGGTTTTTTGTGCTGTTGAAGCCCCATGTTTTATTGCACGGGTGTCCTACCCTGCATCTAACACTGTTTGAGATTTCTGGTTACTTTGACCGTGTGTCAAGTATAGCTGTGAACTAGAGAAATATGTTGATTCCACATGCTTAAACATCACCCAGAATTGAAAGTTTGTGCCGAGTAGTTATTGCTAACCTGACACATGTTTATAATTTTGTTGACTATATTGGTTTGCAACTTTCAATAATCATTTTTCTTGATAATTCTTCTCTAGGCTTTAGACTTGATAAGGGGGAAGAATTTATTGTTATTAATGGATTCATCCTTGGAAGGACAATATGCAAATGATGATGCAAGTGAATTGGTGGAATTAGCCTCAACATGCCTGCAGTATGAAGCCAAAGATAGACCTGATATCAAGTTTCTTCTTTCGGCAGTGGAACCTCTTCAGAAGCAGAAAGAGGTGCGAAATTGGCCTTGACTTCCTGAAAGCTTACTTGTTTTGTTGTTTGTTATGAGATGTATCAAGCCTAGTTGCAACTTAGCGCTGCTGTTTCTCAGATTTATGGTAAAAAATTTCTCCCTAGGTTGCATCACATGTGCTAATGGGTCTAACAAAAACTCCTGCGGTGCTACCAACCATGCTGTCCCCACTGGGAAAGGCTTGTGCAAGAATGGATCTTACTGCGGTGCATGATATCTTGCTTAAAACAGGTTATAAAGATGAAGAAGGTGCAGAGAATGAGGTAGGTTTCCAAATTTCTATGTATTACTTCTGTATTTATCCAGTAGGATGAACAAAAGATCAAGTAGCCAAATTCTTATATTCTAATTTGCTTTACATACATTTTCTCTCAAGTTGTCATTTCAAGAATGGACTCAACAAGTGCAAGATATGCTGAATACCAAAAAATTTGGGGATATTGCTTTCAGAGACAAGGATTTTAAAAATGCTGTCGATTATTATACAAAGGTACTTGAAGTCTTACTAATGGGCTATTTGGATTGAATAATGGAATTTCACAATTTACTATGTCTGCATGAGTGTGTGTATACACTAGAGCTCAGGAAATTCCTATGCATTGACTCTCTTATATGAAGGCATGCTTTTGTTTGTGTAGGAAAGAAATGTTTCACTATTTTCAATTATTTGGCAGCTTGACGTTTGGTTCGTAAATCCCTATTACTTGCTTGCACTAGATCAACAATTTTAATGAATGGGGAAGTTACTTTAGAATTTGGATCAATGAAATTCAATTTGAAATTATGGTAAATTTTGGCAACTTAATATGGTGCAATGAGAATTATATATATATATAGTTACTTTAGAATTTGGATCAATGAAATTCAATTTGAAATTATGGTAAATTTTGGCAACTTAATATGGTGCAATGAAAATTATATATATATATATATATATATATATATATATATATATATATATATATATATATATATTTGTTTGGTACTAATTGTATTTGATGAATATTTGAAACCTAAAAATATTTGTGTATCATGCTAACTTTCTTCTTGTTTCTTTAGGGATGCACACTTAGATATCTTGATTCTTTTCAATTTATATCTAAATTGGTCCATTGTCTCTATATTTTTGCTCTCATTCTATGGTGCTTGAAACTAAATGAGTTTAAACATGTCATTTCATCACTCTAAGAAGTGTAGAAATCTATAAAGAGTTTAACAAAAGTCAAGGGTACAATTGGATTCTTTCCATAAAATACAAGCACAAATTATGTAGTAGGCAAAAAGTCAAGTCATTGGTATTCGTTTTCCTTTTGCTATATCATGCTGTGGGTATTGACCTATTTGAGTTTAGGCGGTTAATTTGGTTTTGGCTGCTAAATATAGAGGATGAGCCTTAAAATTGGCATGGTTTGTAATACAAGTCATTTGGTTTGTTTTGGCCTTATGTTTATCTGTTTTCAACATAACTATTTTAACAATTATCTATTTTCAATACAACTATTTTTGGCAATGTATCTTGATGAAAAGGAGTGCTGTCCTATATTTTTGGTCTCTCAGCGAGCATAATTTGGCACCTTTGTTCTTTATGTACTGGCTTTATTATTATATACTAAATGTTATTTAGAATTTTGTTTTTGCTCATGTGTGGAATTACAATAAATGTGTATTTTAAGTCTGCATCATCTGTCTTTCTTAGTACAGTTGGTGTCAATGATGTCTGTTCCATCGGGGACTGTTTTTGTAAGGCGAGCCCTCTCATACCTGATGGTTGGCCAAGCAGAACTCGCTCTGAGAGATGCCATGCAAGCTCAGGTATGCTTGCCCGAGTGGCCTACTGCTTTCTACATGCAAGCTCTCGCACTGTCCAATCTTGGGATGGAAACTGATGCTCAGGACATGCTTAATGATGGAGCCTCCTTTGAAGCAAAAAAGCAAAGCAGCTGGCGAATATGAATTATTTCTCCGTGAGCAGTGAATATACAGACAAAATAAGTTTTATTGCCCCCACCACACGGGAGATGACGAGGCGATGCAAAGCCGGGAGTAAATTCATATGCTGTGAGTGTGAGCGGGTACTCCGCTTTAATTTCCCCTACTTATCTATGCGGAAAAGAATGATGGTTTGTCACGCAGAAATTTTATAGCACGATATAAGTAGAGGAGCAACAAGCTAACCTGTTCTGTCAAGGTCAACTAATACTAGCAGTTAGTTTTGCACTGGACTGTTGTATAACTCATAATTTTAAACCTATGTTACCGCCTAAAATGGCTAATAGGCGTACCCCCCAAGTCAGTGTAAGTATTAGATGCGCCATTCTCGCCTGGTAATAGTATAATATAGGATCTGTATGTTGATCATGGATTATTATAAAATGTTGGTCTTCACATCTATATGTTGACTTTGTGATGTTTTTAAGCAGACTGGTGTATTCTTCTATCTACTCAATTGTATTTTAATTAAATCAGTAGTTGCATAAAATTAAGAGTTATTTCTTTTGTAATTTTTTCATTAATTGACTTATTTAGTGAATTAATGTTCCCTAGTTTACAGGGAATATTTACCTTGTACCTATAAATTTATCTGGTTAGGGGTAATGTAAGCGAATTACTCCATCTTTCTTTTTTATTAAATATGTGAGATTAAAATGGGTGCTTGAATTCGAAACCTTGCATTAACTCTATTCCTTTTTTTTTTAAATGGCTAAATCATTAACTCTATTCCTATTATAAGAAAAGCTAGCTAATTTGTATATTGTTCACATGTTAAAATAATGATGGAATTATTTTCGTTTTGCAAAAAAGTAATCATGATTATTATTATTTAACTTTCAACTATCTTATTTTATTAAAAATAAAGGTAAAATTGAAAAACAAGAGATATTACAACATAAACCATCTTTTTTTTTTTTGTTGAAAAGACTTAAACCATCTTAGTAATTGGATAATTAGGAAAAGTAAAAGACAGCAAAGTATTGCGATTTACTTTAGGGTTGCGTTAACATCTTTTGTTATTATTTTGACATATTTTCACTTGTATATATGGAGTGTTATGATTTGCATGCATTGATTAAATTTTCAAATATGCATATGTTTGTTGCCATAAGACCCAATTCAATTGTTAGATGCTTGATAAAGAAAATGTATGTTTACATTATTAGAAAAAGAAAAAAGAAGCTGATTTTGAGTGGACGGAAAGAATAAATGGATAACTACTTTCCTTGAGAAATATAAATGGTAATCCTCATGTCTACTTTGTTGTAGACAAAGTCAAAAACAAATCCTCTCAAATCAAAATTCCATTCACCTTCCTCCCTTGCCAACCCTTTTGCAGCTCATTGGTATTCTCTCTTTATTCTCTCCCTTTCAGCTTTATTAGGTTTGGTTTTACATATATATATATATATATGTTTTGAACTTGTCTATTCAATTTGCGCATTTTGTTTCCTTTGATTTGGATTATCTTTTTTTCTTTCTTCATATGTATATATATATATATATATATTTGTTATTTGCAAAATTGGTTATCCTGGATGTTATGAAAACAGAATCTTGATGATTAAAATATCTTCTTTTTATCGACTATATATTCAATGTGTTTAACTTTATATTTCAACAATGCAGAACAAATATTTCCTTTCTGTTTTTCTCAATTCTTCAATTCTTCCTTTGCCCCAATAGTTCATTATGTAACTTTTGCCTTTTGGCTTGTGTTACCATTTCAGCCTAATGTAGAAACGGTTATATATGGAGAATTCAAATATCATTGCCTGAACTTTCTCTTTCTCTACCTTTAAGCTTAGAATTAGTGATCTACGAAGCATTATAATGCAAATGGCTCTGTCATTTAAGAGCTTTAATTATAAGCGGCTGGAGCATAGAGAAATAGTCCGTTGCCCTTTACGAGGTGGGCTGTTGGAGGTCCGACTAATTGGTTCCAGAGTTTTGTGATCACTGCTTCTACACCATTAGAGAAGAATACTGAGGCTAGGAACTTGAAAACCTTGTCTAAGATTATAAAACCATAACCTGGATTACCTAATTGAGAAAACAATGACAACTATAAACCAACTTCCCAAATTGCTTTGCCGCATAAGTAGCCTATTTCTGGACATTTTCATATTTTGCTGAAGAATTAGCGCCCGTTTGTCTCTATTGCTATTGAGCTTGGTCTTGGCCTCGTCTTGCTTGAACTTTTGTGCCCATCTCATTATATTCTTAACGTCTGTGCTTTTATGATGGGTAGCACATGGAAAAGATGGCTCTGCTTCACTGTTCTAGAAGCACTGGCTGAAACAATATCCTCTTAATTAATTAATATTTGAAAATGTTTCTGCTTTAAATGCAGTCACACACATCTCATATATCATAGTTGCGATGCTATTTACAAGAATTATGTAACGAAACTGACAATATCTAACCTTAACAGTCAGTTCCTGTTTTCTGGCTAATCATTTTGCAAAATAGTAGATTTTTCTGAATTTATTCTATTTCATTTTTGAATATACATAGGCACTTTCAATTTTTTTTTTTCCAGAACATGCTTGTTGCAGGCACTTTGTTGGTTTCTAATAAGTTCATGCCTACAATGGCTAACAGCTGCACAATGTCTTTGATGGCTTGCTTTTCTGACATCTCAGATGCTGTTAAAAGAATGAACTTTGTGGGTCAAATATGATTTCCTTATGAATGCGTGTTTTGCTGGGGATTTTTCATTTAGTTTACCTAATTCTTTGATGGGCTTTTGCGAACCTTGCTATCTGGTTATGTAAGTTTCATTGTTTTCTGTTTGACTTTTTATTATTTACTTATTGAACTTGAGGTTTCACAATTTCCCATTTATGAGGTGGTGGATGGGTGAATTCTAGAATATTTTAGGTAACATAGACCTTGTGGCCAAGAAATCGAAGGAGGCCCAAGAATGATGTGTCCTAATCTGCAACTTGTGAATTGCGGTATATACATACTATATGAAAAAGGTTAAGCTTGTACATGAAATTATTCAAGTTGAACTTGGGCAAACTCCTAAACAGCTGGCAGATAATATTGAACCTGTAGCTGATCTTAATTGGTTGCAGGTTTATTGAAGTTCAAGTTGGAGTAAGTTCAACTAATTAGAGTCACAGATTGCTGGTGATTATTTGTTGGAACTTAATTGATATTTCTCTTCATCATATTTTCCATTTTTTTTAAAGCTGATTATTTCAGATGCGAATGCAGGAAGTAGAGTGTGATTTTATGGATAAGAAAGCAAATAGCAAGGATGTTACGGCGGAAGTGACAAGGGAGTCACTTATTGCTATCTCTTGCTCTATGCCAGACAAAACTAGTGCTTCAAAGCTGTTGTCAGAATTGGAAAGTGGGAAGCTTGTTGAACCGGATCGTAATGGAGCAGAGGAGTATAGGTCTGAGTTGATGACCATATCTGATTCGCAGTCAGTGGGCATCAAAGGCCTACCAGTTGCAATGGAGAACTGATTAGGAACTAACTTGAACTGTAGGTTCTCGATCGTAGCAACCTTTTCCATTTTATGTTCAATGGCTACTTGTAACATATTCCCATGTTTTGTTGTCGTTTACGACTGAAATACTACATATTCATGTTGTGTGGACTTGCAATGTATATATGGTCAATGATATAGTTCTTGAAATTAATGTTTGAAAAGTTAACACTATATCATTATTCCCACGAGTGAAGGTCCAAGACTTGAGTTTCATGGTGTTTGTGATGATCTTCTCTTCTTTCTAAGATTTAATGATTGGTGATAAGTTTAAAAATAACATAAATGGGGAGAGCTTTAATTTGGAGAATCAAACTGTTTTGGAAGATCAAACTCATTTGCGAGATCAAATTTGTCTCTGTAGATCAGATTCGGAGATTGAACTCCTATTGGGAGATTGGATTGGAAGATTGAACTATAATACTGAAAATTTTCAAAGTTTATATTAGACTACAAACCGAGCATAATGCTCTTTTAGAAAGACGAAAGATAGAGTGGAGAGGAAATGGAGAAAAACAAAATCTTGAAGGTTTTATAAGCCTTCTATTTATAGACATTGAATGTCTTTTACTATTATTAGATATGGAAGTCAATTGATCACAGGTTAATTAGTTACTTGTAGGGCTTGACTTATGGCCCTACTCAATGGCATTATGATCTTTTGGACGTGTTCAAGTCCTTTGGAGAGGGGTTCTGTGGATTGAAAAAGTTTTGTGCTGTTAGTTGGTTATTAAGAAACCGTAATGATTAGGCGGCCTTGGAGTCCGTTCTTTCAGCTTGCACAATAATAGTCTTCTCTTTAAATGGCTTTGGCGTCTTGATCCGGAAAGCAAAGCTCTTTGGCAAAATATTATTAGAAGGAAATATAACTTGGGTATGTCGTTGGGTTCTAACGAGCATCCTAACCCAATAATTTCATCTACATGGAAAGACATTCTTAAAGTCTCCTCATCTTAGCCTTTTTCAGCATCAGAATTAATGTTGGCATGGGTGACCGATGTAGATTTTGGCATGCATGACACTTGGCTTTTGGACACACCTCTTAAATTGCGGTTTGCTAGGCTCTTTTACTTGGCTTCTAATTAAAATGCTCTTGTTATAGGATTGGGAGAAGAGTAGCATTTTTATAGGATTGGGAGAAGAGCTACTGTTGGTGTTGGAGATAGGAAAATCTGGATCCATAAAAGGTTATTACTCGATTAAATCCGCTTGTCTTCAATCTTTTGATTTTCAGCCTCATCCTTTGGGTCCTATCTTACCCTTTAGGTGTTATTGAAAAATCTTGTTCCACCTAAAGTGGACCTTTTCCTTTGGAAGGCCTTGTGAATAGAATCAACACAAAAGATTTTTTAGCTAGGCTGCATATTATTTCTGTAGAGAATATTTGTTATTCTTTGTGTAATAATAGGGAGGAATCGGTTAATCACTTGCTGCTCTTGTGCCGAATCACCTCCTCTTTGTGGTATAGAATCGCCCTATGGTGGGGTATCCCCTTATGTCTGCCTTTGTTCTTTTAATCATTTCCTAATTCAATGGATGGAGCTAGTTCGTATTATTCGAGGTTTCCATGGATACTTGTAGAATTTTTTAAAGCAAGTGCCCGTCTCTAAATATATTTTAGATCCGATTTTTAATGTATAAAATAAATTTTAAATTTAAATAATTATATGTTTGGATTTTTTTGTCTTTTGATGAATACTGTACAGTCATTCAAAAAATTCAAGTTAATAATCCGATTGAAATTAAAAATTACTTAAATCGATTGTCTAACTAATTGAAAGTAGATTTGATAAAAGTAAATGAAAAATTTTATATTTTGCTGATTTTTTAATCATAAATTCTTATAATTTTTATTTTTATATAACTTAAATTTTAAATCTTGTACATAAGTGCATTACTCGCCGTGCACCATTTAACTTCATACGTACCAGCTCAATTATTATTTTTTTCAATAAAATTCTATCTATATTATAATTATCATATTATAAATTGCTCTCTATAAAATACATTAAATTCAAAACGTAAATTAAACTAAATTATTATTATCACTTAATCATTCCTATGCCTGTCAATTTTAGCCCATGCCCAAAAAACCCGCCCAATAAAAATAGACCCAAACCCAACCCAACCCAGAAAATACCCAACTGGGTCAGCGCAAAAATAACCCGCTTAATATACAACCTGTTTGGGCATGTTTCATGCGCCCAACGGATTGTTGCTGTTAACTCATCTTCCCCCAAAACTCGATTCTGTTCTTCCTCTCTTACCTCCCTCTGCTGTTTGCTCTTCTCTCAATCCAAACTGACCATCGCCGATCTAAGCTTTCGTCGAACCATCGCCGGCCAGTTTCAATAATTTTTGGTAAATAACTTTTTTTTTCCTTTTGTCTCTCTAATTTCCGGTCATAGGTTTCACAAAGCATGGATCTCTCTGATAATAGTGAAACTACCTGCAATTTGTTTTGTGTGATTGATAGTTTGCTGTGTTGGAATGCCCTTACCTCCCTCTGCTGTTTGCTCTTCTCTCAATCCAAACTGACCATCGCCGATCTAAGCTTTCGTCGAACCATCGCCGGCCAGTTTCAATAATTTTTGGTAAATAACTTTATTTTTTTTCCTTTTGTCTCTCTAATTTCCGGTCATAGGTTTCACAAAGCATGGATCTCTCTGATAATAGTGAAACTATCTGCAATTTGTTTTGTGTGATTGATAGTTTGCTGTGTTGGAATGCCCAGATTTTGGTGTTTCAGACTATATGCTAATTAATTTATGCTTTGTTTTGTTCTTGCCCAACTATATGCATGGTGATTCTGAGATTTATCCATCAACAAAAGAAATTCTGATAAACACTGAAAGAAATTTATCCATCAACAAAAGAAAAGTAATTTAGATGAATAACTAAAACGAGATTGGAAAGGAATACGTTTTCTAAGCCTTAGGGGAAAGGTACCCCTTATAATGGCTGTTCATCTTTAAAATTCAGTTCAATCTTTTATTGATTCAGTGACAACTTGAAAAATAAAGCATCTATAATGAGGTTGCTTGCATTAACTGTAGAAGATCAACAGAGAAGTAGTAGTTACCTTGACTCTGTTGCAGATTGTTATTGTCATCATCGTCATCTTTGTGGGTGCTTTTGAGGTTAATGTTTCAAATTGGTCCCCTTTTGCTCCAAATGGCGTAAAAGCAATATTGACTAGAGCAACTGTTGTATTTTTTGCATACGTTGGGTTTGATGCAGTTGCAAATTCAGCTGAAGAATCAAAGAAACCACAGGCATGTTTTGTTTCTTTATTCTCTTTTGCGCTAGATTTTGCAGTCTATGCAAATATTCTATTAATTTTTTTTGAAAGACTTTTTTCCTTTTTCAACTTTATCTGATTTTCAGAGGGATTTCCATTGGGCATCATGGGAAGCCTTCTGATATGCATCATCTTGTATATTTCTGTTTGTTTGGTGATGACTGGAATGCTACCTTATTACCTTCTTGGTGAAGATGCTCCTCTGGCAGAAGCATTTAAATCAAAGGGCTTGAAATATGTCTCTGTTCTAATCAGTGTAGGTGTTGTTGCTGGGCTTACAACCACACTTCTAGTTGGTCTTTATGTTCAGGTAAGCCACTTCAACCTTTTCACGTAATTCGCATGCTATTTGATAGCCTTCGCATAAGTGAATGACAATGTCTTTTTGATAAGCAGTCTCGATTGTACTTGGGGCTTGGAAGGGATGGTTTGCTGCCTTCTACATTTGCTAAGGTGCACCCAACTCACCACACTCCTATTCATTCACAAGTTTGGGTTGGTATTATTGCCAGCATTTTTGGGGGATTATTTAATGTCCATGTGCTCTCGCACATTCTTTCAGTCGGTTCGCTAGTATGGCATCCTGGTGTGAATTTTACTTCCTTCTAGTTTGTATGTTCCAAAATTACCACTGTACTTCCTGCTTTTACACACCACATTACAGCATGCATAGCAGATCCTGAAAAATGTGATGGAACTGCAAGTAATAGGGCATGCCACAATGTCTTCTGAGATTGAAAAATATAAGCTAATGCATTTTGCTAGTTATCATGATTATAATGGGAGTGTTCTGACAATTATTAGTTGGTTTAACTTTTGCAAACAGGCTATTCTGTTGTTTCAGCTTGTGTTGTAACCCTTCGCTGGAAGGATAAGATGTCAAGTCAAGTTTCATCAAGACGGGTTTCAGCATGGCATGAAGGAGTCATTTGCCTCATTGTAGTTGCCTTCAGTGGCTTTGCTGCTGGACTATCTTATCGCTTTTTAGTAGTAAAATTATTGACTAGATAGCCCAAAAAAAAGTGCTTCATCACCAAGGTTGTTAACAACTTGTAACTTTAATTCTATTAAAAAGATATTTTTAATTCAATTTTCATCTCGTTTCCGAAACAATTATAAAATTATTGACTAGATAGCACAAAAAAAAGTGCTTCATTAGCTCAATGACATTTTTTTCCTTAAACTTGAAGAAAAAAATATTTTACATATCCAAACTTTATAAATACCTTATAATTTGTTTGATCAATAGTTTATTATGTGATATGCTTGTGACCTATTTTTTACTCGTTTATATTATTTTTCGTTAAAAATGGGTCAAATGGGCTGACTCAGATCTCGGCCTGTTTGGGCCTCCAGCCGGCCCATTTGAGCCATCCGATCCATTTGAACCAAAATTTTTGAAGTAGTTATTTTAGTGTCCAGTTATTATATCGCGAATTATTTTTCTTTGAAAATGGGTCAAATGAGCTGACCCAGATCTCAACCCGTTTAGGCCTCCAACCGGCCTATTTGGCCCACACGATCCATTTAGGCCAAAATATTTGGAGTAGTTATTTTAGTGTCTAGTTATTATATCGCGAATTATTTTTCGTTGAAAATTGATCAAATGGGCCAACCCAGATCTCGGCCCGTTTGGGCCTCCAGCCGGCCCATTTGGGCCACACGATCCATTTATGCCAAAATATTTTGAGTTGTTATTTTAGTGTCCAATTATTATATCGCGAATTATTTTTCGTTAAAAATGAGTCAAATGGGCCGACCCAGATCTTGGTCTGTTTGGGCCACCTGACCCATTTGTGTATTATTATAATATTATTACTAAGTATTTATTATTATTGCAACCGAGAAGGAGTCTCGAGATCACGTGGAAAAAAATGCTAAATTTTTAAAATCATATCAAAGTTTTTAGCCAATGGGTCAATCCAACCCGCCCAACCTATTTGGGTATTGGACCCATTTATGACCCATTCTTTTTGGCCCATTTACGACCCGCCCATTTATTACCCATTCATTTATGACCCGACCCATCCATTTATGACCCAAACCCGCCCAACCCGCCACCTCTAATCATTCCCTTAATTTTTATTCATATGATTTTTTTTTATGAAATTGTTCATATGATTTGTGTGTATCCTTCTAAATTTTAATTTTTGTAGAATTTGAGTTTTCGTATTTAATTGGCAATCAAAACTTATTTGGTTAAGCCTCAACGTTATTCATTTTCATATTTTTTTTAATAAGATCCACGTTATTCATTTTAATTTACTTGCCATTTTCGAAAAGTTTAGACATTTTTTGGACAGAAAAAACTTTTAGAGCAAATAAGCACCTCAACCAAATGTTACGGATAAGTACTTTTTCCAATTATAATTAAAAAACTATTCTAATTTTTTTTTCAAGGATGTAAAATAAAAATGAGTTTTATTAAATATAATTTCACTTTAAAAGTTTTTTCATTTTATATTTGAAACGGAGATGGGTGATTTCATTTTAAACTTATTACTACATTACTTTATATTCCATTATTTGTTATGTTTTATTTATGTATAATATCCTTTTGTTTCATTTTGACAAAAATAAGCTTTTATGGCTCCTAAAGGAGTTGGAATTTTTTTTTAATTTAATAATAGAAATAAGAAATAATATTAAGACTCTAATAGTGCTATTTTCTGGATGAAAATAAAATATTATAAAGGATTTTAAACGTATAAATTTCTTATTTGCTATTAATTTTTTGTTTATAGATTGCAAAATCTATAACATCTGCATGTATTTGTGAGCATGTACGCTCGTGCACAGACATATATAGATATAATAATGTTTAAATCAAAATAATGCACCATTATATTTGATTTTTTAATTAATTCGTAATTATTATTGATAAAGTATAAAATGTCTTTATCTGAAGAGGAGGGATCGAGCCGATCGGGTGAGAATAACCCTACAAGAAAGAGTGCCCGATCGGACCAGACGTAAACACTCCGAAACTTAAGTTAGTAGCTTAGAGAGAGAAAGTGCTTTTAGAAAGAGAATGCTGTAGATTCAATACCTGGAGCCATCATTGGCTGGGCTATTTATGTGAGATGGTTGAGAGGCACTTGAGTGCGTAGGGGGTGATTACTGGCCGTCAGAGTAGGTATTCGGCGATTTGACAAGGAGCAGGTGGAAGGCATGGGCGCTGCCTTGTTCAGACGGATGATGGGACTGGTGGTCATATCATCCGATCGGGCGTGTGCGCTGCCTGGGAGCTCGTGCCTGCTACTTTTTGCTATTGGGTCTTGGGCCTTGCCAGTTTATTGGGCCGACTGGATGGACCTTGGTGCAAATGATATTTGCTGAGTTATCACTTGTCCCCCCTCAACAGGTCCGATCGGTCATGGATTTGCCTTTTGTAGTCCCGTTCGGATGGAGTCAGTTCTGAATTTTCCCAATTCGAAGGAATTTATTGGCAAAATTTTAAATTTCAAAGGGCGGTCATCCGAAGAGACACGTCCGCTGAAACATCTGTTTTCATTTAATGCTACGCGTGCTCCGAGGGTGATGCTTCGTTCTTCGTACAACCATAATGCCTTTAACACGTGGCATTCTTCTAGTGGCGAGACGGTTGGCATATTTCAGAAGCTTTGGCCTATAAATGGGGTGATTTCTGGAGGATTTTTTTTTTTACTTTTTGCGACTCCTAGTGAAACTCTGCCAAACTGCTTTCTTGACTTCCAGACTTCAGCGATCTTCCTTTGCTTTCCCTCAAATTTTCTAAGTCTTTTTTACCAAGTAAGTGATTCCTCTTCTTTTGCTTTCTCGCTTCCTCTTTGCCTTTCGTTTTTCCCCTGCATTCATCCTCTTAGAAGTTAGAAAATTGCATATTTCCCCCACTTTTCCTTTGTTAAAGATGGCTTACAGCAGTGGTGAGGTATTAGACAGGAGTTTTTTGGATGGGTACGAGAACAAGCCAGCGGTTGAGCCGTGCTCTCGATTGACCATTGCTGAGATGGCTGAAGTCCCCACCAAATACGATTTTCCTGACAACGTATCCATGGTGGCCTTCTCAAATTCAATGGCGGTGACAGATGGGCCATTCGGGGAGCATAATAATGAGTGGTTCGTCTGTCATCTCTGGAGCTTGGATGCCAGCATACGTCTTCCTTTT
This sequence comes from Excoecaria cochinchinensis, assembly GCA_947683425.1. Classification (NCBI taxonomy): domain Eukaryota; kingdom Viridiplantae; phylum Streptophyta; class Magnoliopsida; order Malpighiales; family Euphorbiaceae; genus Excoecaria; species Excoecaria cochinchinensis. The sequence goes on from CANTUQ010000277.1 coordinate 167,636, forward strand.
GGTGCTTTTGAGATTGCCGTGCTGGAAGGATATGGCATCGCCCCCTACCAGTTGCATCCGAACGGGTGGAGAACGGTGGCCTGTTTCAGGATATTATGCATTCTAGAGGGAGTAGCCCCGACCCTTGACCTTTTTACCCATTTTTTCTACGTCTCTTACCGAAGCGACGGGTCGGAGTTCTTCTTTACCAGCCGATCGAAGAAAAAACTCATCAACATCCCCACCTCGATGAAGGGTTTCAAAGAAAGGTATATCTTGGTCGGGAGGAGAGGCGGCTTCGGGGTGAGCCTAGCCCGATCGGCTGCTGCTAATGTTTTGAAGGACCAGGCCGCTGGTCAACCTATATACGAGGCGGACATCCAAAAGTTAATGGATGTTGTGGCCCGGAAAGGGGGTCCCTACGAGTCAAAGCAGTTGTTGGAGGCGCTTCAGGGGTCCCCTGCCCTCGGGACTGCTCCAAACGTCGAAACTACCCCATCTGTTGAACGTGGGCATTAGGATCAGGTAGACCAAATTATTATAGAACACCCTACCATGCATTGCATTTACATGAAAAATGTGATTTGGAGAAAAACTTATCTTGCTTGTGCTTTTGTTGCAGCTGAAATGGCCGGAGGAAATGACATTACTTTGAAGTTGGGCAGTCGGGTTGCGGCCAAGAGAGGGGCCAACTTGAAAGCCAAGGAAGGCAGCAAAAGGTGGAAGCTTGTTAAGGCGTCAGAGGTGGAGGCCAGGCGAGGGTCGTCGGGCGCTTCCACTGTTGCGGTGCCCCCTCCCGCCAATCTGTTGTCCGCTGCTGATCCGAGAGTTTCTGCTTTAGCTCCTGCGGCTGCAACTACCTTAGCGTCCAACATACCCACAATCGTCCCTGAACCACCGGCACCTCGACCAAGTAAGGAAGGTCGGACAAAGCGGAGGGAGAAAATTTTGGGGAGTGAACCATGTTGGGTTTCAACGGATTAAATCAACATAAACGCAGCGGAATAAAATCGAAACCCGAAACAGGATCCAAGTATTTTCGATTGATTCAAAATGAAGAGATTAAAATTACTAACCTTTAGAATGATATTAACTCCTTTAATCCGGACTGAAGACGCTGCCTTTAACACGAACGTCCTCTATCGGTATCCACACGCACGAATAAATGAACAGAAGATGCAGGGGTGCTAGCTCCCTTGAATGCGAATGAATTTTCTTTACTTTCTTTCTCAAAGAATAATGGTGGCTATGTTTTCTTTTCTTTCTTTCTCAAAGAAGAACGATGGCACTGTTTTTCTTTTCTTTCTCAAAGATGAAGCAGATTGCAGCCACTCTTTAGAAATTGTTATATAAGAATAACGTGATTGAAGGTTATTTTTTCAGGGTTAAACTATTTTCCTTAACATATATATCTCATATATAACTGTATGTATAGTTTCAAATCCTTTTCCTCTTAGGAAAAGATAAATGAGGATATTTTCTCTTAATTCAAATTAAGAGATAATATATATATACATATATTTATATATATTTATTTATTTGTTTATTTCTTATTCAAAATAATAAGAAATAATATATTAATACATATTATTATCTCATATTCAAAATAAGAGATATTTATATGTATAAATATATATATATGTAATTTTGAAATTAAATATAAATACCTATATTTATATTTTATTCCGAAATAACCCAATAAAATTCATTCTGTTCATTTTACTCTTGGTGTGTGACCCAATAGGTTTATATTATGTTGGCAGTGGGGCTAATCCCATAAAAGCCCACAAGTCATAATTGGTCTCTAGCAAGACATTATGACTACCCAAATAATATAAATATCGTTAGTCCGATTTTAAACTGACAATAGAACATGTTATTATCCTTTTGTCACACGATATCTTGTTCGAACATAAGTCATGGTCCATGTCAAACTTAAATTGTTCAAACATATAATTTCTCGATTACCAAGTAGACTGATAAATTCAAATGACATTGATAACACTATCAATTCATTCGAGCACGGCCATGCATTTTACAGTCCTACTTATCGAGGGGCCCAATAGATATCTCTCTCATTAGAGAGGGACAAATTCCATCTTGATTATTCACTTTCCTCCACATAATTCTCACTATGTCCGATCATAAACTTTATAATTATCCGATTAAAGATAACGTTTGATTATGTCAAAACATAATGATCCTTATGTAGGAAACTATGATAACCTCAGGTCAAAGGATTCAATAATATATCTATTATAAGATCACTTATGACATTAACCCATGAAATGATCTTATAGTGGGTCTATCCAGTACTTTGTTCTCTAGCAAGTACATATAGATTTGATTTATATCAACATATATAATCATCCCATGATTATCAATGCAAATTTATACTAGTCTTAATTTATCTTTATGCCCTTTATTGATAAATGACTAGGGACAACATGAATAACATTGTTATTCATAAACATTACAATAATGTAACATGCCAATAATATCAATGCGAAGAAAACCATTATATAAATGAAAATGTAATGATTACATCAAGGTCCAAATGTTTGGCCTAGGGCATAACCACTAACAAACCAGAGGAGGAGGAGGAGGAGCCTGAATTTGTTTCCCTTCTCGTCCTTTAATCTTCGAGGGAGACAGCCCAGGGGAGGGCAGCACGCTTGGATGAGGCCGTACAAAGGCAGATGGAGGAAAATGCCCAAAAGAAGGTCACAGAGATAGTGGCCGAAGTAGACGCTCGGGTGGCTGCTAAGGGCAAAGCCATTGCGTAAATTGAGCCACACCGCCGAGGCGATAGGCTTTCGAAGCCCATGAGGTAGTTCTTATAGGAGAACTTTGGTAGTGAGTGGTCGATCGGGCAAGTGGCCAGTCACATTTGCCCGGGTATGCTCCAGGAAAGCGACTTCAGGGATATGAACGACGTCGACTTGCTTTCACGGGAGCACAACATGTTCTGTAGCCAGGTCATAGAGGTAAGGATTTACTCCGTCATCACATGAGACATAACGAAGTTTCCCACCCCCGCTAACGAAATTTTTTTTTTTTTGCCTTAGTTGGCTAGAAGGGGCCTGCGCCTTCATGGCATGGCACATGTGCAGAAGGGGAAAGCTGAAGATGCTGCTAGGCTACGCGCTGGGGCCGAAGCTAGCAATGACTCTGCTCGGAAGGAGGTCTCCAATCTTCGATCGGAGGTAGTTACCTTGAAAAAGGAGTGCTCCACCCTTCGGTCGGAGGTGCAAGCATCGAAGAGGGAGGCTGCTCAAAGTGCACAAGAGCTGAAGGCTCGCCAGTCTGAAGTGGACCGGATGAAAGGAGACGTTGCTCGCTTGGCAGCTGACAGTGCCCAGTGTCGGAGGTTCGAGCAGCAAATGAACACTTTGGATGCCGAGTGCCAGGAGCTGAGCGGAGACAATGCTAAACTCAAGCTGGAGCAAGCCAAACTCAGGACGGAGAGAGACCAAGCCCGGGCGGAGTGCGACGAGTTGCGCACCAAGAAGGAGGCGTTGAGAACCTCTGTACAGGAGAAGGAAACATCCTGGAAGGAGAAACTCGATGCAGAGCTCACCTCTCAAAGGGAACAACTTCTCGACCAACTAGCAGAGGCACAGGCGACGTTGCTTTCATGCTTGATTTATGAAGCTGGAAGGCATTTTCCTGATGCCGACCTTAACTGGATGGAGGATCCAGTGGCCCTACCCGATCCTCCTTCTAGTGAAGATGAGGAGGAGCCCCTGAGAGAGGAAGCAGCCGAGAGAACTTCGGAGGGAGGTCCTTTGCCTGTCGAGGTTGAGCCAATTGCGCCTCCAGCGGGAGAAGCCGAGCCGAGTTTATCCGTCGAGCCTGTCTTCGAGGGAGTAGCTGAGCTTTCCCTAGATGCTGTCGGTCCCTCTCAGGCTGTCGGCGAGTCCTTGGTGGCGACGGATGCCGATCGCCCTCATGATGTTGTGGAGCCAAGCACAGAGCCCTCTGAGAGCCAGCCCCTGACCCCTGCCGATGCAACTATTGTAGACATAGAGAGTTAGGTTAGGAACTTAGATTAGCTCTTTTCTTGTATATTCCATTGTTGTACTGAATTTGTGAATTGTACATCCAATTTTTACTCAATAAAATTGTCTTCTTTCTGCGTGAAGCATGAATACCGTCAACTAAATTTTGTCAAAGCTAAAAACCTGTGGACTTGCATTTATTTGACAAATCTTAAGATATGATTTGTGAAGTTGCATGAAATTTGTAAATACTTCCTGAATTAAAAGAACTTCAAAGTTCGGTCACAAGTTAATTATGAGCATAGCCTCAGTCCAGGTTGGATTTAGGACTGGGCGAATAGTTTCATTCATCAAGCCAGTGCTCGGTTTGCACCGCGATCAATGACCGTTGGTGGGCACTTTATCTTGGGAGAAACTCGCCTTGGCCCCGTTTTAGCTCTCGCATCTTTGGTTTGTGACATCCGTCAAACCTAGCGAATGAGATGGGGTGATTTGAATTGTTTCCGAGTTTTCAGATCGGGAGTGTCATCGATCCTATTGAATAGAACGTGTTCGTTCAGGCATTTTCATATCTTTGGATGGGGAACGTCGTCGATCCTAACGGACAAACTGTCGGAAGGTTTACTTCGTTCCATATTTTGGGATCTGGAATTGCATCGATCCTAACGGATGGGGTCGATATAAGGCTCATGTTTTTCGCATTTTTGGATCGGGATGATCGTCGATCCTAGCGGTCGAGCTGTCGGAAGGTCTACTTCGTTACATATTTTAGGATCGGGAATTGCATCAATCCTAACGGGCTTTGCTTCTTTCCGTATCTTGGGATCGGAAATTGCGTCGATCCTAACGGTTTGTATTGTACCTGCAGAAGAATGAGTTCCAACTTTCTCATTTTTGGCTCGGGATGGACGTCGAGCCTAGCACATAAGTTATATTATGCATGAATTAAATAAGTTTGTAGAAAAAACCTCTTTTATTAATTGAATAATTGGCGAATATGGATACACCGTTACAAATGGTACTTTTTAAGTATTTCGACATTCCAGCTTCTGGGGACTTCTTGCCCTTCCATAGTTCGGAGCCTATAAGTGCTCAGGCTTAAAACTTTGAAGACCTCGTAGGGCCCTTCCCAATTTGGCATTAGCTTGCCCATCAAGCCGGGTCAAAGGCCCAGAAATAAAGCTGTGAGGGCTCTGGCCCAAAGCGGATAATGTCCACAGTGCCCGACATACCTCCCGATAAAGTCAGAAATGGCTTTATCATTTGGTGCTTTCATTGAGAAACGAGGCCAGCGCCCGAACTGCAGCGCCCAAAGCGGCCAGTCCCGATAAGCGGCCAGTCCCGTAAGCGGCCAACGCCGAAGCCCTCTCTCAGGAGGGGGAATAATGATAGTAATGCTATCATTAATCCCACATCAGTTGGGGATGGCTTGAAAGTGGAGCTTATAAAGTCATGGACCACCTTTCCCGTGTGGACGCGTTTTGGGTCAAAGGCCCAGAAACAAAGCCGTGAGGGCTCCGGCCCAAAGCGGACAATATCCACAGTGCCCGGCGTACCTCCCGATAAAGTCAGAAATGGCTTTATCATTTGGTGCTTTCGTTGAGAGACGAGGCCAGCGCCCGAACGGCAACGCCCAAAGTGGCCAGTCCCGACAAGCGGCCAATCCCGTAAGCGGCCAGCATCGAAGTACTAATCGGGAGGGGGAATAATGATAGCAATGCTATCATTAATCCCACATCGGCTGGGGATGGCTTGAAAGTGGACCTTATAAGGTCATGGATCACCTTCCCCCTGTGGATGCATTTTGGGTCAAAGGCCCAGAAACAAAGCCGTGAGGGATCCGGCCCAAAGCGGACAATATCCACACTGCCCGGCGTACCTCCCGATAAAGTCAGAAATGGATTTATCATTTGGTGCTTTCGTTGAGAGACGAGGCCAGCGCCCGATCGGCAGAGCCCAAAGCGGCCAGTCCCGACAAGTGGCCAATCCCGTAAGTGGCCAGCGCCGAAACCCTCTCTCGGGAGGGGGAATAATGATAGCAATGCTATTATTAATCCCACATCGACTGGGGATGGCTTGAAAGTGGACCTTATAAGGTCATGGACCACCTGCCCCCTGTGGACGCATTTTAGATCAAAAGCCCAGAAACAAAGCCGTGAGGGCTCCGGCCCAAAGCGGACAATATCCACAGTGCCCGACTGTGACGCGCGCCAAACCCCGTGGCCCCCAAAAGCCCGCCTTTAAGGCGATCAAGAGAGGTTCATTGGAACTTGTAAGGTATTTACAAGTGCATCTATTTTGGGCAACAAGGAGATTTCATGGAGTCGCCACCCAATAAAATATTGAAAAAGTTCGTCTCGCCTCAGTGAGCCTAAGACGGCGCTGCTATGTCCATTTTGGGCAAGCCAGAGGGGTCTTGGAGGTCTCATCCTAATAGAACATTAGGAGGGCCCTCTCGCCTTGTGGAGCCTAGGACTATGCAAGTTAAAGCCTTTTTATGGGACACAAGAGGTGTTTTGAAAATCCCATCGAAATGGATCTCTCGCCTCGTTGAGCGCAAAGACCAGAGACAGGTTCGGGACTTCCCATTTATTCATACCTTGGCTAAGTTTATAATCAAGTTTTGAATTTAGCGTTTTATCCCATTTCTCATTCAATTTTAATGCAATTTAATTAAACGCATATCAATCATATAATAAAAGCGATAAATAAAGTAAATGAAAGCAAAATAAATTACAACAAAACTAGGGGCGGAATACAACCCCCATTTGTAAACAAAATACAATTCATACATAAATCGGGCTATTTATTAAAATGAGGACGTTGGTCTTCTCATGCATAATTAAAGAAAATAATTTTAAAGTGACACTTATTTTGGATGAAAAAAGTTAGGACATTGGTCCCATTTTATTTAGAAAAAAATAAATTAATTAAGTAGAAATATTTTTATGGTTTTTTAATTAACGTGCATAAAAATAAAGTTTATTACAAATTACATGATAAAATAAATTAATCAAAAATAATAAAAAGCAACAAAAAATAATAAACAACTCTCAAATGGATCTTCAAATGTCCATGGGCTCCCACTTGACAAAAACTCACATATGAAAAATAAGTATTGAAAAATAAAAAAAAACAAATAATAAGTTATTATAAAAAATGAATTAAATATATAACATTAAAGCAATTAAATTAAAGCAAACAAAATTGCATCATGCATGACAAGCCAATTAAAATGACATAATAAAAATATGCAATTTAACAAATTTATAAATTCAACATGCTAAAAAAAACATAAAATAGTGCTAATAAAATTTAACATGCATAAAATAATATCCAATCATGCATAAAAAACAAAAGAAATAACAAAAATCAGCATGCATAAAACATAAATAATAATAGTAATAATAAAATTAAACAAGAATAAGGATAATAATAATAATACTAATCATGGTAATAACTACAATAATAATAATAACAAAATAATAACAAAAAATATGAACAATCAAATATAATAATAATAACAATAATAATAATAATAATAATAATAATAATAATAAAGAAGATGAACAATCCAATTAAATATGGAGGAAGAATAAAATGAAAATAAAATAGGCCAATTATGCTAAAACATATTAAATGATAATACTAATAAAATATGTGAACAAAAATGATGACAATAATATGAACATGAACAATTAAATAAGAAATAATAATATAAACAATTAAAATATAAGAAGTAAGAACATGAACAATTAAATAATAGATCTAAAAGAATTCACATGATAATTAATTAAATAAAAAACAAAAGAATAAGAAAATAAGAAGAAAATGATAGAACTAAAAGAATTTACATGTTAATTAATTAATTGAAAACAAAAAAAATGAAATTAAAAAATAAAATTAAGAAATTGAGTCAAGAATGTTTACCCTTAAAATTAGTTTGATAAAATGAAGGTAAGGAGATCCAATTTCTTGTCTTGATTGTAAAAATAAAGTTAGGAAAATAATATATTGAAAATGAATTTTTACTTAAAAATAAATAATTGATTTATTTGTCTTAAAGTAAAAATTATTTGATGAAAAGAAAAAAAATTATCAAGAACAAAAATTGTTATTTTTTTTTTTCTCAAGAATTCACTTGGAAAAATACTTTAGAAATTGAGAGAATTTGTTTGAGAGAAGAAAAAAAAAGAAAAAATAATTTTTTAAAGAAAATCCCCCCAAAATTCTTTTAAAATTTTTTTTATAACCCCAAAATTTAGAATTTTTTAATTAAAAAATTAAATTGATTTAATTCCAATAACTATAAAAAACCACTGAATTTGATTGGTTGGAAGATAAAAAGTTTTTAGAATTAAATTATGCAAAAAAAAAATGAGTTAAAAAGCATTAAAAATGAAGAAAATATGGCCAAAAAGGCAATTGGGGCGAAAACGGGAGCACAGGGGCGGGAGACGCCCGACAGGCGTCTCCAGCGCGCGGGGCGCGAGCCAAGCTGCACGCGGCGGGCAGGCGACGGCCAGCACGCCACTTGTGCACATCGCGCGCGCGCCCCGCACGCGCTCCGCCTTCGTGCCAGGGCGCTGCCGCAGCCCAACATTCGCGCAGAAAAGTTTTGTTTTTTTCTCAAATTTCTATAAAATACAAAAAATTAAAAACTAACTTTTTTTACCCCAAAATAATTTTTAAAACATTTTTAAAAATATTTTTAAAATATATTTTTATTTATTCCTAACAAATCAAACGATAAGAAAATTATCACTTCCGACTTTCATTCTTTTTGCTTATAAATCAGCACACTTAATTTCATTATTGGGTAATCCTGATCAAAATTACTCGGGACCCGGTGTCTACACCGGCGTACCTCCCCATAAAGTCAGAAATGACTTTATCATTTGGTGTTTTCGTTGAGAGGCGAGGCCAGCGCCCAAAGCGGCCAGTCCCGACAAGCGGCCAGCGCCGAAACGCTCTCTTGGGAGGAGGAATAATGATAGCAATACTATCATTAATCCCACATCGGCTGGGAATGGCTTGAAAGTGGACCTTATAAGGTCATGGACCACCTTCCCCCTGTGGACGCGTTTTGGGTCAAAGACCCAGAAACAAAGCCGTAAGATCTCCGGCCCAAAGCGGACAATATCTACAGTGCCCGGCGTACCTCCCGATAAAGTCAGAAATGGATTTATCATTTGCTGATTTCGTTGAGAGATGAGGCCAGCGCCCAAAGCGACCAGTCCCATAAGTGGCCAGAGCCGAAGCCCTCTCTCGGGAGGGGGAATAATGGTAGCAATGCTATCATTAATCCCACATCGGCTGGGGATGGCTTGAAAGTCGACCTTTTAAGGTCATGGACCACTTTTCCCCTGTGGACGCGTTTTGGGTCAAAAGCCCAGAAATAAAGCCGTGAGGGTTCCGGCTCAAAGCAGACAATATTCACAGTACCTGGCGTATCTCCCGATGAAGTCAGAAATGGCTTTATCACTTATTATTATTATTATTATTATTATTATTATTGCCATTATTCTTTTATTTATTTTAAGAATTATTATTAATTCTAAATATTTTTAAATAGTAATTTATGTAACTAAATTCATTTAAGTTATTTTTAAATATTTATTAAACTAATTCCTTTTATTTTAAATTAATTGAAGTTTAAGTATATACAATTATAGTTGTAAAAAAAATTATTAAAATTATACTCTAATTTGAATTAACTATTGGTTAGCAAATGATTTTTCGAATCCTAATTTAGTTTTTTAATTAAATGTTTTAAATATAATTTTTTTTTAATTAGAACAATTTAAGCCTAGAATTCAAAGATGTATTAAAAAAGAAAAATGAAGGACAGATAATAATCAAAGATGACGGAAAAGAGTATCTAATCTTAGCAACCATGAAGTAATTTATTTGTTGTAACTTTAGGGGACATGATATTTTCTAATGGCATTTTCAGAGCTATGTGGTATATCTTTGAACCACTTGTTTTTTAGGGATCAAATTCCACCCAGTCCATCTACTATCCATATAATTTGAATCAACCATTATATAATAAGAGGAAGGAGAAAAATATGTTTATTCAAATAAAGTTAATCAAGCTTTGACAAAATATATATGGGTCGTGATAAGGTGCTATATATATGTCTATATATATATATATATATATAACAATGAAAAAAAAAATCAATTGAATCAAGAAGTCCTATATATATAGATCATTATTTTTGCATAGATCCAAAACCAAGCACCTAATATATTTAAGTCTTCTTGCTGTGAGGTGGGTAAATTCATAAAACCTTTTATTTATCAATTAGTTTCCTCGTCACTAACCACTTAACACTTTCACCCTTCATTCGCAAGCTTGTCTTGTGTTAAACTGTTGTTATATTTCAGTATAATTTGGGTTTGTCAAAAACTATATATATTATCATCATTATTATTAAAGTAATAGCATTCTCATTTAAATTTAAATATAATTTTATAAAAAAAATATTAATAGTGTCATGTATTTGTTAGTGGTTATGCCTTAGGCCAAACATTTGGATCTTGATGTAATCATTACATTTCATTTATATAATGGTTTTCTTCACATTAATATTATTAGCATGTTACATTATTGTAATGTTTATGAATAATAATGTTATTCATGTTGTCTCTAGTCATTTATCACTAAAAGGCATAAAGATAAATTAAGACTAGTATAGATTTGCATTGATAATCATAGGATGATTATATATGATGATATGAATCAAATCTATACGTACTTGTTAGAGAAAAAAGTACTGGATAGACCCACTATAAGATCACTTCATGGGATAATGTCATAAGTGTTCTTATAATAGATATGTTATTAAATCCTTTGACCTGAGGTTATCATGGTTTCCTATATAAGGAATATTATGTTTTGACATAATCAAACGTTATCTTTAATCGGATAATTATAAAGGATATGATTGGACATAATGAGAACTATGCAGAGGAAAATGTATAATCAAGATGAAATTTGTCCCTCTTATGAGAGAGATATCTATTGGGCCCCTCGATGAGTAGGACTATAAAATGCATGACCGTGCTCAAATGAATTGATAGTGTGATCAATGTCATTTGATTTTATCAGTCTACTTAGTGATCGAGAAATTATATGTTTGAACAATTTAAGTTTGACATGGACCATGACTTATGTTCGAACAAGATATCGTGTGACAAAAGGATAATAACATGTTCTATTAACAGGTTAAAATCGGACTAACGATATTTATATTATTTGGGTAGTCATAATGTCTTGCTAGAGACCAATTATGACTTGTGGGCTTATTATGGGATAAGACCCACTGCCAACATAATATAAACCTATTGGGTCACACACCAAGACCAAAATGAACAATATGGATTTTATTGGGCTATTGGGCTATTATCTCTTGTTATTAACTCTTATCAAAACTCAATTTCCGTTTTTCAAAAGGAATGAGAGTTTTAAGGTGGTTAAAAATATTGGATACCAACATAGGATACCAACATTGGATACCCTAGCTAGCATAACTTATTATTCAAAATAAGAAAGATTTACTCTAACTAATTTTCTAGAGAGAAAATACAGCTACCATTGTTCTTCTTTGAGAAAGAAGAAAATCATAAAAATCCATTCATATCTAAAGGGAGCTAGCACTCCTGCAACTTTGGTTCATTTTGTTCGTGCGTGTGGATACCAGTAGAGGACGTTCGTGTTAAAGGCAACGTTTTCAGTTCGATTTAAAGGTGTTTAATTCAGCTTCCCACACAGAAAAGGTTAGTAAATTTTATCACTTCCATTTGAATCAATCGAAATACATGGATCCTGTTTTTCGGGTTTTATTTTTCCGCTGCGTTTAATTTGCATTATTCTGCTTAAAACCCAACAGTATTATGGAAAGTTTGATATATTTAGCAATAATATCGAATGAATATAGCAGTTTTCTTTACAGAAGGATGTTACCTGGAAAACAAAGTTAAATATGGGAGTATAATTAGCATGACATATATGACAATATTATATTACATAATAATTTGTCAAATAACATATATATAGCAGATATTAATTTATTATAATATATATATGAGTAACATGTAAAGTCATGAATAATCCAGAAAAAGAAGATTAGCTGTATATGTATATTAGAAATTAAAGTATATTGTTTTTACACTATATATGTTATATATAAAAGTACAAAATGAGTAATTATAACTCAGAAAATAAATAAATTAGGAAGAATCTAGAAAGGTACCTTAAATAATTTCCTGAATAAGATATACATTGCATGTGAGCTCAAATTAATTAGCATCCTATCCAAGGTATATATATCTGCACTTGCCATTGATTTTTCAAGATTTTTTGTTTTTAAATTAAAGGAATATATATATATAGAGAGAGAGAGAGAGAGAGAGAGTGAGAGAGCATGCATGAGGAAGTATGTTGACTAATTACGATGGACAACGTCAACAAGAGAAATTGCTATTAATCAATTGTTAGTTATGAACTAAATCTTACAACAATGAGCAAATATATTGACTATATAAAATTGGAAACGTTGATAAAATGTAGTGAAATTGAGATCTCTCGCACTATTAATCCGTTACTACTCATCAAATCAAATATTATAGTTAAAAGGAATATAGCCTAATAAATAACGATCAGGGCTTCTGGATTATTTCTAATTTAAATATTTTCTTATTAATATTATTTTTAAATAATTGAAATATTTCCTTAGTTGTTTATATTTTTACATATATTAAGTAGAAATAAAAGGAGAGAACATATTTATGAAGTGGCAAAAATGATTTATTTATTTTTTTATATAAATATTTACACATGTAATTAATATATAACACTAATAGTATAATTATTCGTATTTGAATAATTTTAGCCACACAAATAATTTTGGACATATTTTGATCCTCCTCCTACTACTATCCTTAGACTAATTATATTTTTGATCCTTATTAATTTGTAATTTTAGACTTTCAACCTGCTAACGTTTTCTGTTTGTTATATTGAATGTGCGGTTCATTTGAATTATATAATATAATAACGGAGTTTGAATGATATATTTAATCCATATATATGAGACCCAAAAGGGGAAATAAATTATCAACTTCCGCTAGAAAAAATATAGTTTTCCTTTTGAGTAATGGTAATCGAGTTTGAGACAATTGCTCATTAAAATTTTAAGGGGTAAAACTTTATGGTTATAGAATGAATTATAGCAAATTGGATTTTGGAGTAATGATAAACCACAATTATGTTAAATTCTTACTGTCTCTGAACAGAGAAGCAAAACGTATTTTTAAAATATTTATATGACTAAATTATATTTTATATCCCTTTCAAAAAAAAAATATATTTTACATCAATTTTGCAACAATTAATCTATAAAATATTGATAAAAGAAATACAAATGTATTCAATATATTAAGAAACAAAGGGAAAATTTAAGAAGAATAATTAGTTCTTTAGATATTTTCTCATTTATTTTTATAATTACTGCTTAAAATATATATATATATATATATATATATATATATATATATATATATATATATATATTGGCAGAACTAGTTATAAAAATTTCAGTTACTATTCTGAAAAATATATATATATATATATATATATATATATATATATATATATATATATATATATTGGCAGAACTAGTTATAAAAATTTCAGTTATTATTCTAAAATATATATATATATATATATATATCAGTTACTGAATGAGACCATGTAACGGACGGTCCAGCAATGTGTCAATAAGTTGGGGTTGGCTTTGTTTCCCGCACTATAAATAGATACTGGGGCGTGCTTGTCTGTTTTATATATGCACTAAAAAATATTTCAGTGTGAGATCTTCTCTATATATAAAGTGATATCGGAACTCAAGCTCTCTGTCACTCTCTCTGTTACATATACATAAAAAATGGAGGTGGGTTCTATTTGGGTGGTGATCTTCACAATCATATGCGCAGTTAGTGGGTTAGAGGGTCTAAAATGGATTGTGAAGAGCGTGAATAGGTGGCTGTACGAAACTCAACTGGGTGAAATGCAGTATTTGCTGCCCCCAGGCGATTTTGGGCTGCCTTTCATCGGCAACATGTGGTCCTTTCTCAGGGCTTTCAAGTCCTCCGACCCTGATTCTTTCATGCGCAACTACTCTTCCAGGTTTCTCTCTCTCTCTTTTATTTTTATTTTTATTTTTTATTTTTTATTTACCAAATATCTAAATCAGCCACTGTTCTCATCAGCAGGCTGATTGTTGTATGTAAAGTTAAACCATAAAAAAGGGAAATAAACACAATAGAGAAGAGATGTTCATGAAAAAACCAAAAATGAGTGGGGGAAAGTGTCATGATGTAGAATGTGGAGTAGCGAGATGAGGAATCAGAAAACGTTAGCCTGTGGTGAAGGGGGATAGGCTGGCCACTTTTGTCATTTTCTGTGGTCCTCATTCCTAATTCAAAAAGCTTTTCCCATTTATCGCTTTGCTTATTCATATGCTACACTCCAACACTCACCGTCTCTTTTTTCTTTTTTAAATATTAACCTATCAGATTTAGCTAACTGCCTATGCAATTTATGCCAGAGAATGAAAATCAAATAAAAAGAGGAAAGTGCCATTTCCGCATGGTAGCCCTCGCCTTACGTTTCTGGTGGAGGCCCACAGATTTTTTCTTTTCTTAGGACCAAAAAAACTGGTCGACCATGAGGATTGGATAATTTCATTTCTGTTTCTTCCTAATTGAAACTGTGGTGGATTGTCAAATCATGCATCAAAAGAATGATCTTAATTATTATTATTATTTTAATTTTTCTTGAACAGAACAACGTGTAATGGGAGTGATTTTTAGTAATCAGTAGGTGGAACTGGAAATGAATGGTTCATATAATTACAGAAACTGTTTCTTATTATTATTTTATTATATGGGAAATGAAAATGAAAATTGCAGATACGGAGGGAAAGGAATCTACAAAACATTGATGTTTGGGAATCCAAGTGTGTTTGTAACAACAGCAGAGACATGTAAAAGAGTATTAACAGATGATGAAGCATTTCAGCCAGGTTGGCCAAAAGCCACAATGGAGCTAATTGGGAAGAAGTCATTCATTGGGATCTCATACGAAGAGCACAAGCGTCTTCGGAGGCTCACAGCAGCTCCTGTTAATGGGCATGAAGCTCTTTCTGTGTATATGAACTACATTGAAGAAAATGTTGTATCTGCTCTAGAGAAGTGGTCCACTATGGGAGAAATTGAGTTCCTCACTCATGTCAGGAAACTTACTTTCAGGATCATTATGCATATCTTCCTTAGCACTGAGAGCGAGGCTGTCATGGAGGCTCTGGAGAAGGAATATACTACCCTTAACTATGGGGTTAGGGCCATGGCTATCAATCTTCCTGGTTTTGCTTACCATAAGGCTCTCAAGGTACTTATTTTTTATTTTCTTTTCATTTTTTATGTTCTTTTCTCTCTCTCTCTCTCTCTTAAAACACATCTGATCATCATCAGGCCCGCAAAAACCTTGTGGCTGTATTACAATCTGCGGTGAGTGGGCGGAGAAATCAAAGGCTGCAGGGGTTTGATTCGTACAAGAAGAAAGACATGTTGGACGCTCTATTAGATGCTGATGATGAAAAGGGTCGAAAATTGAGCGACGAAGAAATTGTTGATGTAATGTTGATGTATTTGAATGCAGGACATGAATCTTCTGGCCACATCACTATGTGGGCTACTATTTTCCTTCAGGAGCATCCTCAATTTCACCTAAAGGCTAAGGTCCCCCATCATCCCCACAAAATCTAAAATCTTTTTATATCTATCTATCTATCTCCACCAGTTCCGACTTAACAAAAATTTTAACATACCAGAAAGAGCAAGAGGAGATCATAAAAAGAAGGCCAACCACACAAAAGGGGTTGACGCTTAAAGAAATTCGAGAAATGGATTATCTTAACAAGGTACGTAGCTCAGAATATAATAATAATACTAATAATAATAGATTTAGGGTGATCCATTTATTTCTTGTAATTTTTGTGTAGGTGATTGATGAAACACTTCGTCTGGTTACATTCTCACTTATGGTTTTCCGAGAGGCAAAATCAAATGTCAATATAAGCGGTGAGAACATGGAATGCTAGCAAATTTGTGATAATTATATGATTTGATTTGATTTGAATGATGTGAAATGGGATTGAAATTCAGGATATGTGATCCCAAAGGGTTGGAAAGTTCTGGTGTGGTTCAGAAGTGTTCACTTTGATCCTGAAATCTATCCAAATCCCAAAGAATTTAATCCTTCCAGATGGGATGTAAGTCTAGTCTCGTTTATGTACATATATGTTGTGACTTGTGAGAATACGATGGTTGTTATCTAAATGTTTTGAGATTGAATGTAGAACCACATAGCCAAAGCAGGAACTTTCCTTCCTTTTGGAGCAGGGAGTAGGTTATGCCCTGGGAATGATCTAGCCAAGCTTGAAATTGCAATTTTCCTGCATCATTTTCTCCTCAATTATCGGTGAGTTCTAACTACACTAATTTAATTCCCTGTACCTTCTTTCATATAAATGCTGGATAATTTATTCCCTTGCCCTAACTTATTATTTCTGATGTCACAGCCTCGAACGCCTCAATCCTGGATCTTCATTGAGGTACTTACCTCATACAAGGCCAAACGACAACTGCTTAGCAAGAATCAAGAAGATCCCATCTTCTGTTTAAGTAAAACATCCTGTGCCCCTTCAAATAAATAAATCAATAAATAAATTTACCATATTATCATTTTCCTTGAATCTTTTTTTTTTTAAATGATGGAATACTCAATTTACCAATTAGTATTATACATATGATCATGATTTGAATAAAAACCTCCGCCATGCCAACAACAAACGCAAAACACTCGGATATAGTTTTGCTTGATATTCGCGCATGTGCAAACACAACCTATGAATCGTAACTGAGTCGAAGCGGCATTATACAATAAATAATTAAATTAGTAAAAACAAATTTTGAAGTTACAGGCACAATTGATCACTATAACTCATGCAACATCTAAGTCCCCCAAACACTACACAATTATAAAACTATTCAAAGAATTATTTTCTAACTATTTTTAATAACTCTATAATTTCACTTAGTATAGCAAAAAAATTTTTAATATAGAGCATATTCGCTTTGATTAGTATTAGAGTTTTGAAGGAAATATTTTAGAGTAAGTAAATAAGTTTTTGACCTAATTTAAAATGAAAATAAGTTTTGAAAAAAAAAAATTGAATTGGAATAAAAATTTTAAATTGAAAAGTTAAGGAACATATAGTGCAGAGGCATTTTTGTCTCCAACATCATAACGTGAGGTGCAAATTAGTTACAAGATAAACATTAAGGGCAAATCAACTCTTTTATCAAAACCTTTAGGGCAATTCAAGTACATAAATTTTCACATATTTATTGGATGTGTGCAGTATAGAGAGAGAAACTCTATCTGCAGTAAGTAAGAGATTAATCAATTTAATGTACCAATTACCGAAAATTACTACTTTTCGACATGAACATGATTAGATTATCGTTACTTAATTTTCTGTCACCTTATTCAATTAGGTGATGGATAAAACCTTAATTTTTGGTGGTAGGTGAGAGTTGAAGTAAGCCTCAATTTTGGTTTACCTGCGAGTGTCAAGCTGCTGCTGAACTACTCTCAACAAATCCCACCAAGTCTGCGAATCATATGCAAGAGCTTCAATACTCTTTTAAGCTTTTTTAAGAAACTCACATCCTGGTTGTCATGTCTGGTATGATCACAAGTATCATTCCACCTAAATATATATAATATCCTCATCCAACACCATCGTTGGCACTATGGCATCAAAAGATGAAAAGGTGATAACAGCCGTCTACAAGGTTAGCCTACACTGCCTCCAGTGCGCACGCGACATCAAGAAGCCTCTTATGAGTACTCAGGGTAGTTCCTTCCTTTCCTTGCTCGTTTTTGTTCTTATTTTTCACCCATTTTGTCTCTAAAACGACATGTTTCACTTCTGCTTATTTTGTTTATCTATCCTATGTGCTTGCTTATATTTCAAATGTTCTCTTCTTTTATCAAAATTTGACATCTTTGGGACCTAGCTAATTGAGCATTATCACTGCTGCTTCTTCCTGACAACTCAAGGGGTGCATAACGTGGATGTCGATTTTCAGAAGGCAGAAATTAAGGTTAAAGGCGTCATTGATGTGATAGAAATTCATAAAAAAATACAAAAAATAAGCAGGCAAAAAGTTGAGTTGGTCTCTCCACAAGTTAAGAAGAGCACTGATGCATCGGAGAAAAAAGTAGTCAAAGAAACCAAACAAGTGAGTCTGCATTAAAACTCCATTCCTAGCTGGCATCTAACACATGAATTACCTGCAGGGGACTTTTTGCTCTATGATTTATTAATTCTTGCCAGAAATACAGTTATTTGATCATTTTTTTTTTTGAAAGGTTAATCAATCTTTTTAAGAAAAAAAAAACGTAATAAATCTTAATCTACGTGAGACATTCACAAATCCTTCCAGAAAACACCCTGTTTAATTTGGATATCATCATTTGCTGTGGGTACCCATGCAGGCCCCAAATTGAATCATTCATGCAGTGCAGATGTTTGTACTTACCAACCGCATGCTTTCTTTCACAATAACAGGAAGCTTTCAAGATCTCAATCACCATATGAAAAACTTATATGATATTCTATTGTGAGCATATTATTTCTCAAATGATTTAATTCATTTTACTTATAGGCAATTTTACGCACGACATCAGTTCAGGTCCACATGCATTGTAATAAATGTGAGAATGACCTGAGAAAGAGGTTGCTCAAGCACAAAGGTAAAAACATACGTGAGCTAATGCTGAACAGCCCCAAAAAGGGGGTAATGTCTATCCATCTAATTTGTTTGACATAGCCAGGTATTCACAGTGTCAAAACTGACATAAAAAAGCAGCATCTTGCGGTTCAGGGAACTATAGAGTCTGATGAGCTAATAGCTTACATACAAAAGAAGGTGCACAAAAATGCAGAGATCCTAGCATCAATGCCACAGAAAACAGAAGAAAAGAAAGAGGAAGCTAAAACTAAAAAGACAGAAATTGAAGAATTCAAGGCAGAGAAAAAGGTGGAAGCTAAAACTAAAGAGGGCAATGTACCTTATTTTGTTCACTATGCCTATGCTCCTCAACTTTTTAGTGATGAAAATCCAAATGCTTGCATTATAATGTAAATGAGCAGCTCGTTGGGCGTCCCTAATATAAGACGTAAACATGTTCCTACAGCAAATTGAGGCCTTATTTCGCTCAGAAAGAGCTGAAGATGGAGAAATTTACTGGTACACATGCTTCGTGCTACAAAATAAGGGAAAATAGTTCTTTATCAACAACAAACTGCCAGTTTATCTATGAAGCAATGTTACAGATGCAGTTGTTGGGCACATATATACCAAGCGCACCAATTAGCTGTCTGCTTTATTTTAATTCTTATATTAGGTAGTTGCATAAATTTAGTTATTTTATTTCCAATTTAGTTGTTTGGAACCTAAATTATAAGTTTCCTATTTGTAATAAACTTGTCCTATTTAAAGGACAGCAGAATTAATAAAAGAGGAGATAAGAATTTTATCATTAACTTAGAGATTAGAGCTCTCTCTTAACGAGATCTAAAGTTTCAATATTCCTTTAACAAGCTGAAAAATTATTCACAATAGGCTGACCAAAGAACAATAACAAAGAAAAGACAGCTCTTAGGATTAGACTTTTCAGTTAATTGCCCTGTGACAAGGTCCATGGCTAAGGAAGGTAACAAGCAACTCACGACACGATCTCATATTGTATCATCATTGGAATGTCATCGAGGTTATTTTATAAATTTCAATTTATCGCCCACAAACAGAGCATGGCCTTGAAATGTTTCATCAATTCCATAGATATTATGTGCGTCTTTTCCATTAAGATCAACGTAGAACAGCTACAGCTCATCATCATTCATATGAAGTCATAAAATGGATCAAATTCTATTCAATAATTTAAACTACCTGCAAAAGCCTAAATAAGTGCATACTTACTGTACAAAGTAAGGTTCTCAAAATTGCCAATAATCATTTGTTAATTCATTGAACTGCTAGTCTCTGAAGATGATCCAAGAAAACCTCAAAGCTTACGTCATCAGTAAATATGATATCTCCACCGGGAAGAGGAGCATCACTGCTGTATGCGGCAGAAGGGTTTAATTTTGCAAGAAGAAAACGGGCCTGCATTTAACAGCAAAATTAGCTGGTATTAAATGAATAGAATCATGCTCACGGGAACACAGTTACATAAAACATCCAAATGAAGTCCATCATACACTAATTAGAATAAAGCACTTGGCACCAGAGGAAGAAACATTAGCAATCAGATTCAATATTTTGTAATAATTCTTTTTTTTTTTTTTTTAAAAAAAATCATAATCGCGTTAGTGATTCAAGAAACATATTTCCATCATAATGATTACGAATGAAGATAATGATATACAAATAAATGCTTGGATCAAATTTTGGTTTCCAATCAAAAAAGGGCAACAATCTCTGTTTACAAGGACAAACCTTCAACCTCTAGGTCAACATAAGCAATTACCATGCAAATAGCCATAATAAAGTGCACAAATGCTATTATGCTACCAGAGTTTTACATGTACCCATTGTTTAACAACTAGTAGGGCAAGTTTGACAGTTGATCACCTGGGAACCATGTTGATCACAAATGACTAAACGGGGAACTGGAAACCTTTCCTTGATTATCGCATCTGCATCATCATGAGGAGCTTGCAGCAATTGTGCAAAAGCCTGCAAGAACAGCAAGCAAAAGTATTAGGAGAGCAATAGAGCATTATCTTCTTTCACATCTGGAGCTGTAAGCATCAATAACAATATGTAAGCTCAGATCTCGAAAGAAAATTTTCAGGGCACCAGTAATCAAGTAGAAAACAACTCTAAATGGATGTTGGTATAAAAAATTATGTGAATATCAGGGGGCAATCTCAGATGCATGAGATTCCTGTTCATTGGCAGGTAAGACTTCCTCCAATTTAGAGGATCACTTTGGTCCCTTAAGTAACATTGTCTACTAATATCAATCTAAGATGGAAACCCATATAATCTTCTAAGTATATCAAAAAAATATGCTGATTTAACAATATATACAGGAACACTTGATCCTTACGAAGCATGCTATGCATTAATCTTCAGCAAAGGCCAAAAAGAAGCAAACATTGAACCTAAGATATAAATATCTTTTTTCTCTTATTATTTAACACCTGAAATGTGTCCACAATTAATAATGCATCACCATATTTTTTTTAATCAAATTATGACCCACTTGAATAGATGAGTGTTATTTCAGCGATTAAGTTGACATGCAATTGAATTTTTATTACATGTAATGTTCTATCATTCTAATAGATAAGTGTTATTTTGGTGATGATTAAGTTGAGGTGCAATGACTCAATTAATCCAGTAAAAATTAACTACAACTAGGGCCGTGCAAAAACCGACCTGATCCGACGAACCCGAACAATCCGACCCGAACTAGCTATTCGGGTAGGGTTGTTCGGGGCAATAGGGTCGGGTCGGTTCTTCAAAACTGAGGGAGGTCGGGTCGGTTCTTCAAAACTGAGGGAGTTCGGGTCGAGTTAAACCCTTCAAAACCCGAACCCGACCGATGAGTATATAAACTCCTTTTTTCTTCCCAGTTGCCCCTCCCCCTCCCCCTCACGATCTGCCCCTCTCTCTCTCTTCCTCTTCCCCTCCCCCTCCCCCTCCCCCTCCCCCACCCACCCACGATCTCTCCCTCTCCCGTTGCCCTCTCTCTTTCGTCGCTGCTGGCTCCTCCTCCTTCACCACCGTCGATTCCCTCTCTCTTCCATCATCTCTCTCTCTCTCTCTCTCTCCTTCTTCTTGGCCTTCGATCGATCTTTTTAATCTCCTCTTTGTCTTCTTCTTCAGTAAATCTATTTCCTTTTCTACTTTTGGGTTGTGGGTTCTTCATTTTTCTTCTCAGATCTTCTCCTCAGATCTGATTGCATGTTTGATTTGTGTTTATGTGCGTTTGATTTTCATGGATTTGTGTTTATGTGCGTTTGATTTTGATGGATTTGTGTTTATTTGGGTTTAATTTTGATGGATTTGTGTTTAGTTGGGTTTGATTTGTGTGTTTATTTGTTGAAAAATGATGAAAAATCACAGAAAGAGGAAGAGAGAGCTGCGAAAAGAGGAGAGGAGATGGAGAGATCGGTTTAATCGGTTCGGACTCCGAAAATTATCGGGTTAATCGGTTCGGGGCCTATTAATATATAGGATCGGTTCGGTTTGGGATATAGGTTATATTTCAGTTTTCGGGTTGATCGGGTTCGGTTCAGGTTGACCCGAACCCGACCGATGCACAACCCTAACTACAACATATCCCCTAAGGTACAATTCTAGTTACTACAAGGTCCTTCTACTTTTTAAAAATCAAACTAGCACATCCCTACTATTTATTTTGGCCAACAGAGGGGGAAAATAAAGGAAAGAAAGAAAGAAAAATGAAAAACAAACACATAAGAATTTAATAGCAATTCTGGTCAACAGTCATGGGGTATATAGTAATTAACCCTTGTAATTTTTCTATCAAAAAAAAATTGTAATTTTGATGTTAAAAGACTACCTGATGTTCTGGCTGAATATGGTACCCAGCTTTTCGCCATTGCGCTATAGTTGCACCATGAAAAATAACAATAGTGAAATAAGAATCCAAAAGCAGGATCCTGTCAGCTGCAATAGAAGCCACATCGAGGAGAGCTGGCTCAGGTCCTGAATGAAATGAGTAAGAAATCAATGAAGGTTGTATCATCACAACAGAATTGGCAACATTCTCTCGATTTAGTATGACTCTGAAGAATGCCGTCTCATCTGGGCTGTTGTTGAAGACCTGTGAATTTTTAGGAATCAGAATTCACAGAGATTTCAATCGAACAGCAGAACATTAGATTGTTGCAGATAGTATTGATATACCTGGACAAATTGGGAGCGCCGCAAATGAAACATGAACTGAGGGAATATTGAAAGCCGTGGAGATAAGCTGAAAGAAGATGGGCTGTCTTTCTGGTAATCACCAAACCGCGAACATAGATGAATCAGAGCTTTATCTAGCCATCTAATTGGGTCAAATTCAGTCTGCATACCAAGTGTTGTATTAGCCCTCTGCAATTTAAAAAATATACTTGCAACATTTGCTCATAGTCAGGGGCAAAGCCAGAATTTGATCTTAGGAGGGGCCGAAACTTTATATATTATTTTTTTTGAAAATAAACAATCAATGTATAGAAAAGAAAAGATAAAAACAGTAATGTGGATATAAAAATTTATGATCTGCTTAATAGTTTAAAATAAAATTAGATGTTTATTTTGCATAATTATAGACCATAAATGTAACTACAATAAAACACAACGTTCTTTCAAATCACAAAATTCATTTACTATTGAATCTAAACTAAACTTCTCCACTTTCAACAGTTTGCCGCTTAAAAAATGAAACAATTGTTGTTGTCTTCTTCTCCATTATAAATGTCAAATGAATTCAGAGGGAGCTGCTACTATTAATATTTATAGAAAAAAAAAACGAATAGAAATGCGGCTGCCACAAAAAGAATTATTTGAGGCGGCGAAATAACAGTGAATTACAAATAAACACTACTAACCCATATACCAATTTTAAAAAGTAGAAAATTGGGAGGGGGGGCCAGGCATGGCCCACTTTGGCCCTTTAGTAGCTCCGCCCCTGCTCCTACTTATACTCGAATCTGAGTGTGTGAATGAATAAAGAGAGATGATGATAAGTCTATCCAAAAGATCTCAGCCATCAATATACAATTTAAAGCATGGTGCAGCAGTTTGCTAGTTACCTCAATTTCCATTTTGAACGAGACTAGGCGTGCCATGGCTACAGCAGCTGCTTCTTGATCAAATCCAGAAATCAAGTCCTATAGCATTTGAAAACAGATTCAGTGTAGAAAGATAAGCCCTGGAAAGCAACAGAATCCCCCCTTATGCTGCTCTTATATGAAGGTTGTGGCTTATTTACATCATATTTTGAAAAAGCTGCCAGTCCACCCAATTGACTCTCATTTAGCAGCCCAAATTCACAATCCGATAATCCATTTATTCCTTTTCGCATCCTTCAATGAATATTAAAGATGAAGAGCAAGTCTTCGCTATATTACGCATAAAAGATACAGATAACCATGGGAGGTGAGAGAACTTCCATCAAGTTTCACAGTACTAATTTGTACTGAGGGGTTAACAGGGTTACTCTTATTTTCTACTGCCTTTTTGTCCATCATAGTGCCAAGAAAGGCTAGGACAAAAACACAAGGAAAAAGAGAAACAGAACCTTGACAATGGTGGGACCAACAAACGAAAAGGTCCAACATGGCTAGAAAGCTGCTGGCTGGCGTCGAAAAGGGCAAGAAAGATGATTGGAAGAAAAAACAATGACAAACGGCAACCAAACGATGTCATATGCTAAATGCACCAGAGCATGAAGAGGGAGTCCAAAAGCTTCCTTCCTGGAAGGGTAGTGACAAGAGGGAGGGATGCAAACTCAACCTCTTGGCACTTGTTTGAAAATG
The DNA here is from genome assembly GCA_947683425.1 of Excoecaria cochinchinensis. Lineage (NCBI taxonomy): Eukaryota > Viridiplantae > Streptophyta > Magnoliopsida > Malpighiales > Euphorbiaceae > Excoecaria > Excoecaria cochinchinensis. Next base: position 192,318 of record CANTUQ010000277.1, read on the forward strand.
GGTACTGTAGATCGTGACAGGAACTAACACAGTACTAGGAGAGAGGAAACTCCATCTCCAAAAAAAAAAATAGATACTTGCACACTAACACCTTAACTACGTTAGCCCAAAAAATTGAAATATGTAGTATGCCCAACAAAATTGCAGTATGCTTTGTAGTATGAAAAACATCACTCTAGTATGAACACAAGGAAATATACACACTGATCAACACCTATTCTAGCTTGAATTTACACACTGGTCAACAATTGCAAAGGGAAGTCATCTACTTCTCGCCCATCTAACAATTTTGAAAATTCAAAATGGCAAAAATATAACATGCTTTAAATATGGAGAAGTCAAACATATGGGAAATCAATGTCCATGGAAATAAAATCTGCAGCAAAGAAAATAAATCTAATGATGTGAAGAGATTGTGATGAGAATTCAAATGATTGTGGAGATCATGCGGGATATGACCTAATGATGAAGCTGTTGGCAAGCAAGCAAATAAATCTATCATTGATGGCACAAGTTCCACGAATGTTGTGCCGCCATTTGCCATTGAAAGCCTAAGCTTCCCATATACCTATATCCAAAACAATACAGCAATGCACAACATGATTGTGGTAACTTGCTGATGCTTTCTTGCTGCCAATTGTGCTGATTATGGAGATTCTACACCTCACAACACTCCTATACAAGTAACCCACATTTTTCTTGGTTGGCCATGTTCACCGACTGAGATGTGAATATTAATGGGAAATAAAACAGTATTGCGTTTTCAATTAAGAAGAAGACCTTTCTCGTCGAGTTGCTTGATATTAAGAAAGTATGGGGAGAAAAGCCATCGACTGCTAAGAGTATCATTCAAAACCAAATAAAGAACCTTCATATTTTAAGTAAGAAGTAATTCCAATAAAGACGTCATGATCCCAAGTCATCTTCAATCTTATTGCAAAAAGAAGAGAGAAGCTACTGCTGTGATAAGTCTTAAAAAATATTTCCAAAAGTGCCCGAATCACAACTAGTCAGAAATTGCACCAAATGAACTACCAACGAGCTCCCTGTTTATGCAGCATACAAAACATTGTTGATCTCATACCTTTCAACTGCAAAATTTTCCTACCCATCATATGAATCCTAGTGAACATGCAGAGGTTATATGCTTAGCATAAATGAGCTACTTTTCAGAGAGACTTCTTCAACTATGAGTCCTTAAGCAACAAGCTATAAACTTCTAAGTGAAGCATGCAGAACTTTATGTTCCTTCCTATTTTCTTTCACCCCATACCTTCCTTAGAACATAGAACAGGCTATTTAACACGTATGTAAAGTACAATACACTTCTTTTCTTTTTATATAAATGGTCAATAGCAATAAATCACATACAAGCACATATAAGATTCACCTGTATACTTCCAGGTCCAGCAACCCATCTTCTTGAAAGTGTCGTAATACGAAGTCTCATTTGACCGCTACTATGCTGGTAACTGCAACCAAATATCAATTATACACCAAAGATTTTTCCCTCTTCGTCCAAGCATGGAGCATTTAAGTAATTATTAAAGGAAGTATAAGCTTGGATCCCATACTATGTTAAAAACTGGAAGTAAAATTGGTTGCTTGAGGGTTGAACAGAAGCATCTAGACTATCCTTCTTCACTATTTCAAATATTACAAATAGAGTCGTAGATTTGTCTAGTCCACACATCTTCCATGCGCTGGTATTCCCTTGGCCAACGACAGTATCAGAGCACAAAGGACCTTTCTGCATAAAATCATGGAAGTATACAGTAAAAAGAGTAGGGACAAAGTCGGCAGTGGGGGTTGGCACGGTGCTGGTTTAAGATGTACATACCTTTTCAAGCGATGCACAAGGGCCAATTATGCCCTGGACTTTGATATCCTTTGAGCAATTTATCTCAAATATGCCACTAGATAGACAACAGCAGGAAAAAAACTAATGAGATGGTGCTCCTTTTTAACTATTCAGAGATATACACATTGAGTAATGGATGGAGAGCATGAGTAAATGCGGGAATGATGTTATGGCTAAAGCTTTCTTTGCAACAAATACTCACAAAACATTAGCTGGTTTTGAAAGCATGTAAAACTAAAAAAAAAAAAAAAAACGAAATGCCAAAAGAATGGGCCAGCAGTGAACCTACGACCATTGATCATTTCTAGTTTTCCTTTTTGCATTGTCATCTCCCATAGCTAATCAAAATTGTGAATAAAGTTACTCAAAGCTCTATATTTGCACAGTCTTATGTTTAAGCATAAGAGAAGGGGGGAAAATGTAATAACTAAATGAGTTAGTTAGTTAGGTAGCTTAAGACCTGTTCATATTTGGGCTTGGGCCGGTTCAGGCCACACCTAACCAGGCTTTTAATTTTTTGCCCTTATCCAAGCTCGGCCCAAGCGCACATGAGGGAAATGCGGGCCTAGCATGGGCTTGGCTCAGGCCGGGCTAGACTACTAAAAGTATTTAAATAAAATATATTAATTTTAGTTTATAAATTACTATATTATATTATAAGTTACAAAAATATACTATAAAAAGATTTAATAGGTTAATAAATGTATAAATTATTGATATTTATTATGAAACTTTATTTTTCGTATACATTTTTACATGTTTTAAATTATATAATTAATGAAAAATTTAAAAATAATATATGGTCGAGACGGGCCGAACAAAGCCCACAGTTGTATGCAAAAATAGTTGTCCAAGCACAAATTTTGCGGGCCAGGCTGGGCAGATACCCGAGCCCATGATCAGGTCAAGTTAGCTAGCAAACAAAATCAGTTACTCTGGCAGCTAATGCAAGCTAGCAGATAATATTTGTTTTATGAAACTTTATTTTTCGTATACATTTTTACATGTTTTAAATTATATAATTAATGAAAAATTTAAAAATAATATATGGTCGAGACGCGCCGAACAAAGCCCACAGTTGTATGCAAAAATAGTTGTCCAAGCACAAATTTTGCGGGCCAGGCTGGGCAGATACCCGAGCCCATGATCAGGTCAAGTTAGCTAGCAAACAAAATCAGTTACTCTGGCAGCTAGTGCAAGCTAGCAGATAATATTTGTTTTCTGTACTAGCAATGCACGTCTCTTTGGCAGTATGCACGGCTCAAATAGCCTGAATCCTATGATGTCTCTAGATTCATAGGAGGGCTCAAAGATGATTTAAGATCTGGTATTAAAATGTTAAAACCTCCTGACCTATATACTGCTATTGATCAATCGAAACTTCAAGAACTCCACCTTGAAACCACCAGTGCTAAAAATCTATACAAAAATCCAACCAAAACCTTGAGTACCTTATCATCTAACCCTCTTAGACTACCAACAACAACTATACCTCCTCAAACTTCAGAGGGAATTAGAGACGAAAAACAAAACCCCTCAACTATACTGTGCAACCAGCCTAAGCAGAATCAGTTCCCACCATCCATGACTACTACAACCTGCTATAGATGTGGGGATAGGTATAGGCCAGGAAGGCTAACGTCTATGCAAACTAATGACAAGGAGGAGTTAGAATGTGAGGAGTGGCAGGAATCAGTTACTTTTTTAGAGACTAGTAATTGTCCAAACAAGAAATTGACCCTTTCTATATCAACTTTCCATGAGATTGTAGAAAAATTAACTGAGGTTAATATCACAGTATCAACAGTGATAGTTGATAAGACATTGGAATAAAATTGAAAACCAAAATTTAGACAACCTCAAAAGGCATATAACTTTCAAGTCACACAGGAAATTTAAAATTTGATTGGCAAGTTAGTGTCCAAGAATAAGTGAAAGTCCTAATTTGCAATTAGGACAGAAACATCTCACTTTCACAAAGTAAAAAGAGATGGAAAATCCCTATGTGTGCTTGTGTTTCAGTTTTTGTGTGTGATCCTAACTAGCAAAATCCAAAAATAAAATAAAATAAAAAAACATAGTGAACCTATGATCATTGATAATCTCTAGCCATCTTCCTTTTCTACACAATTCTCTCCTATAGTCAATCAAAGAATGCAAATAAGACAAATTGATTTTCAGACTTCCTATGAAACAATAAAAAATAAATCGTTTCCATAGAAGACATTTACCACCAAGAAATTTTTCATATATTAGTTATTGTCTCAACAAGAATGGAGCCTATGAATATCATCTTTTTATGAGGGATGCCAAAAAATAGGCTAATTTCAGAATGAATTTATGATAGTTGATAAGACATTGGAAGTGAATTCATGATAATTGACAAGACATTGGAATAAAGTAGAAAACCAAACATTATATGAACTCAAAAGGCAAATAAACTTCAAGTAAAATGGGAAGTTCAAAATTTGATCAGCAAATTAGTGTCCAAGAATAAGAAAAGGTGCTAAATTGCAGCTTCAGACAAGAACAGTTCTAAAGGTTGATGGACTCTTACTTCGATGATAGTCCAAGGTCACAATCACCCGATCGGAAAACACGTCTAAGTGAGTCCTTGAATACTGAATGGCCAAAACTTTCTGCAAGCAAAACAAGCCCACCAGTTTTCTCAACTGCAACTTTAAGCTCAGCAACCCCCACCTAGGAAGATGAGATGAGCAAAAGAAACACATTTTGGTTTTCAAGCCATAGTAAGTACACAATTAAGTAAGCATCAAAGGTGCATTGAATAATACTTAAAAGTAAGAACGCAGCACATTAATCTCCAGCATCTGATAAACTTAAAGGCAAACCAGCATTTATGGGCTTTCTTTTCCCAAATTGACAAATTAATTAAAGAGAAGAATGGGAAAAAGCTATGAATGGTGTAGAAAAGAAAGATATTCCTCCTCCCATCCACAAAAGATAAGAAGAAAATAGAACGCAGCCTCTAAAATTGATCATCCAGGAAAAACGATGGGGAGCAGGAGTCTAACACCCAATAAAGTACACATTCAATCCAAAAGGAAATTATATTAAAAGCATCTCAGTTAAGATGCAAATGTGACCAGGGTCCATTCTACACAGGATAATATATGCTTTAAATAGAAAAAGGCCATAATAACAGCAATGGTATTATAATTCAGTAACTAAATGAACTGTAACCAATCTTCCGGCAGAATTTTCTGGCAAATGAATCAGCAGCAGCGTAAACACTAGAATCCAAAAAAATATATTCCTAGAAAAAGCTTCGTGCAGATGATCCTTGAGAAATTCTGCACTTCATTGACGTAATGCAATCCTTGGGAAGAAATTAAAAATTAAAAATTAATTCTGTCACATAGGTTTTTCATAGATGGTGACATGCCAGACAATATGCAATAAACCATGTTGTCAATGCATAAATTGAATATTACCTGGTCAAGGGAGCAAGCAAAAAGATCAAGCACATGGCCTTGATGCACAAGCTGCTTTGCAAGTCCTTCATAGAACCTCACAGCTTTATGATAATGAGGAGCAGAATCTTTATCCAGGTCCTTGTGAGAGCGAATTGGTTCAGATAGATTCTTTGACACTATCTACAGAACATTAAAAACAATTCACATAAACAACTGTCCAAAAGCCTGGCAATAAAATCAACAGATAAAGATAGTAAAAGAATGAATAAAACAGAGAATTCCTCTTGTAAGTAGGAAACAGAATTTGAGGAGCTAAACGGTAGTTGAAACATCAAGAAGGAAAAAGAGATAAAGAAAGTCCTAAAGCCACAAGGAGTACATTTTCAGTAAATCTGAAAGGGGGCAGGATAGAAATTATTTGGAAAAGAGAAAGCATGCTCTGACCAGTATAATAGAAAATGAGACAATAATCAAAGTGAGTAAGGACTTCAGATAATCCATCATAATCTAGATGGACTTGCAGAAAACATAGAATAGTATATGTGAGTTAAGCATTGAGTTAGAGAATAAGATAACGTGCTAAGAGGGAAAAGCTAAGTTCTTACTGCTCCAAGTCCTTCAGTGGACGGACCACCAATGAATGACATAATTCGAGCTCCACATCCAGGAACACAAGCTCCTAACAAACTGGCAGCCACACTGAGAGCCGTGCTGGTGCACCTAGTAGACCGCTGATCAGGTGGAACAGGCCAAGGATCTTTCTGTAGCTCCTCTAAAACCTTGAATGAAAAAAAAATAAATAAAATGAAATCGTTAGGATTGAAATTAAAATTTATGAACACGAAAATCGTCCAGATGAAATGAAGTATTACGTCACTACCGAGTTGAGAGTAAATCCACATTCGGAGGCAGGCAAGAGGAAACGGGAAATACTGTCGGAGGAGAGGCCGTCTCTGGCGCCGGCAATGACACCAGTCGGGGGCTTGGGCTTCTTGAGAAAGAAGCCCATCTGGTCAAGAAGCTGGTCCTTGGAAACTTCTTTGGAACCCTTGAAGACGTAAGTTTTGGGTATCTGGCCGAAGCCTAGCTCGTGAACCTGGACCAAGCTCCCGAAAGTGATAAGGCCGACGAGAGAATTATCTGGAAGAAGGTCGATGGCCTGGGACAAGGCAGACTTGAGAAAGGCCACCTCCTCTTCGATGATGCAAGTATCTATCACAAACATGAAAACCGAAGAGTAAGAGCTTTTCTCTCCTGGGGTCTCGTATTCGATGGTTGTGTACTGCGGGAAGAGCTCCGCAGGTAGGTTGTCATCGCTGATGGAGGCGTAGTGTGGAGGGAAGTGATTGCGTTGGAAGCAGAAGGGGCAGATCCAGATCTTGGCGGCAAAATCCACAATTGAAAATGGGTTAAGCACGGAGCGGCACGTGCGACAACGGAGGGGAGCGTAAGGGAGGACCGGCATGTTGGGGAAAGGCTTGATCGGGGTGTACATGGCAGAGACCGGAACCACACAGTTGCCGGCATCTTGCTTGCTGCCCGGAAGCACGTTCCACGGCATTCGCACTCCGTCCTGCGCTTCCAGGTCTAGGAATTCCGCCATTCTCCTTATTCCTTTTACTTATTCCTATAATAGGGTTTTATATAAGAAATACACGATCAATCCACTTCAATGTTAATCCATGCGACTGAGAAAATAGAACGGGACGCGAAATTAAATAAAATGTCGACAATTTGTCGACTTCTTTGCAGCGACTTCATCAACACCACCGCACTCTTCTATGGAGGCTTTCTACATTATAATCCTTTTAATGAAAATACCCAAAAAATAAATGACAATGTGCACGTACAGTCCTTTATCTTCCATGCTTATACTTATTGTCTCCCAACTAAAATTTTTAACTTAAAGCTCCTCCAACTTAAAATTATTAGGCAGAAGAGGTTTTTTTGTTTTTTCATTAAACTTTTTTTAATATATTTTTATTGGACCTTTTTTATAAATAATGGGTTTTAAAAAATTAATTTAATTTTTGAATACTTTGAAAACTATTCGAAGGTTTGGAATGTGTTTTATTTTCGCAACAGACTGTTGCAGAAACTGCTGTAAAATTGAACTCAAAATATATATATATATATATATATATATATATATATTTAAATGGAAAAGCTGTAGCTTTCCCTGCCGGCAGCTTAGGATATGACGTGTGATGTGGCAGCACACATGTTTTTGTCTGCCATTATTTTCTTTTATCTTTCCAGCTGTGTGATGTGGCAGCGCACATGTTTTTGTCTGCCATTACTTTTAGTTCTTTAAATAGCTTGTAAGTTTTAGATTGCAGGGTATCGAAGAAATACTTTAAGTCCTACTTTCTTATTGTAAACTATTCTCTCATCAATAAAAGTTTCAGTGTGGTTATCTTATTAAAAACTCTTGTTTATCTTAGACAAAGTCCAATCTAAGATTCCGATCCTTACTCTACCTGGTATCAGAGCCTTGTTATGGCAGCTTAAACCCTTTCCTCAAGGGAGGAATACGGTAAGGGTACTACTATCTGTTATAGCTTTTTCAATATCTTATGGTATATAGGCTGGAAAACCTAATCTGGAAAACAAAGCCACATACCAGTTTATTGCGAAACATTACTTATTGTAACTAAATTATTATTGATTTATATCTTGTTTAAAAGACTTAGACAGGCCCGAAAATACAGGCGTGTAGATCCTGTATGGGAACCCGCTGAGGTGAAAACAGATATAAATCTATAATATTCAGTTATATAATTAATGTCAGCAAGGTTTGAACAAGCTATTCAAGATTGGTATACCCAAACTCGTATATCCAACCTTGAGTATCTAAATCTTGAACTTCCAAACTCTTTCTCTGTTCAAAAATCAAAATTTCCTTGCTTCTTTAAAACCCATCAAGAAAACCATTCACTAGTAAGCCGAGACCTTTGTATTAACTCTCTAGTAGATCTAAGTTTGATAAATTACCAAAATATAGCAGTAGTTTTTGATAGAGTTTCTCTTCTTTCAAGAGCCTCTTTGAAGCATTTTCATAAAATACAAGAAGATCAAGCTACCTTTCAACATCAAATCTTCAAAAATTTTGAAGAAATTGACAAAAAGCTTGAATCTTTTATGAGTTTAATAGAAGATCAGAAACCTCTGGCTTTGAACCAAGTAAGAAAACTTGTGCAAGAAATCTCTGAACAACCTAAGTTGGCAAAAAAACAAGCCCTCCACCTCACCACTGAGCTCAAAGGAGAAGTAGAAAAGGTGCAAATCCTTATCAAGGATCTAACCAAATTCATAACTTCATGAGCTGGAGGCTCACAGCCGAAACAGAAGAATACCTTGAAGCCTTGCAGGCTACAGAAACAATTGAAGAACCTGCTCAAGGGTTTGTTAAACCAACACTTGAAGCATCCAAAGGGCAAATCAGCCTGATCAAAACCGTGATTAAGCAAAATAACACAATCATCTAGCTATTGTGTAAACAGCAACAAGAGATCTCTTTCATAAAAGAAGAATTGGATCAGCTCCAAAAAGGGGATAGACAAAGTCGAGAAATTCCTGAACAACTTGAGGAATCAATTACTCAACTTCGGGAAAAGCTAAAGACTGTAAATTTAGGGGGAGCAACACCTTCTAATCACAGTGTCTACCCGCCCTGGCACAACAAGCTGTACGTTTATGACGCGCAGTCATATAAGTATCCCCATCAGAAAAAGGAGAAAAACAAAAAGAAACAAAATGAGTATAACTCAGACAGAGACGGAACAAGCTCCTCCTATTCTAGAGCAAACTAACCAATCTTCTCAAATCCCTACCTATGAAGATCAAATTAGGAGCTATAGAAGGAGAGCAAGAGTGCGACACCATATAGAAAGGAGACTCCAAAGGAGGCCTGGGAGATTTGGCCAATCTTTGGAAAGCATGTTGAATCCAGAAGCCCAATTAAGAATATCGCAGAGAAGAAGGGCAAATCTTGTACCCGCTGAAATACTTTATGATTCAGGCTATTCTCAGCCCCAGCATAGGGTGTATCAACACTATTTCGAAAGGCGAATCAAAGTTGTAGAAGAAGGTCAACAAGAAGATTTACAATTTATTAAACCTGAAAGCTATGAAAGGCTGGTAGAAGCTGGCATGTAGCATATACATTTGGGTTTAATAATGATCAGAATTCATGCCCTCCATAGAAGAAATGCGGGGACAAGAGCTTTAGTAGTCTTTAGAGACACTAGATGGTGTGGAGATCGTTCCATTCTTGGAACCATGGAGGTAGATCTGTCAGATGGTACTCAACTTGTTTATATTGCACCAGCAATTATGATGAGTATCCAGGATTTCTATAACCACATACAGATCTCTATTCAGACTAGGGGTTATGATGATTGGCAAGGGGGAGAAAGCAATCTCCCAATATCTAGATCTCTAGTAGGGCGCCTAACGAACAATAGTTTTGCTGGCTTTCGCTACAATGTCCAACATGTAGCTGACTACCTAACCATCAATGGGATAAGAGCAATTCCAGGGGAATCACATAACTCAAGGGAATTGGAAGGGCAAATGTGGAGATTAAGACCATCCAGGATGAATCCCGCAACTCAACCCCAATCTTTGTACTCAAGAAGTAGATCAGATGGCTCGATTTCCTTAAGATTCAATAACTACAGAGAAGCAGCACAAAGGCCTGATCCACGCTACAGTGTAAATGGCCATGAAACAATAGATGAAGATAATAAAGAAATTGCTGCCCTAATTATTGAAGAAGAAGAATCGGAATACATGGATAGGATACACAATCCATGGAAATATGAGCAAGATTGGGATACCCTTGGGGAACCTAGCGGAAAATATGACTTTTATGTCAAATACTCAATACCAGAGAGTGCAAAAGTTGCTATTGAAGACATACAACCTTCAGGTTGGGATGAAGATGATGGTTCAAGATACCCTCCAGAATGGTATCATCCTTCTAATCCAGAATATGATGAAAAAACTGGAAGGATAATCAAATTCAAACAGGAAACTGTTATAAAGGAAACAACTCTTCCAACAACCATCATCAAAGGGGAAGAAAATCCTATATGGGACACTGAATCCTCGGACGAAGCAACATCAAGCTATGATTGGGAAAATCCATTTGCAAATCAAGATGATCATCTTGACCATCTTGCTGCCACTGCGGAAGAATTGCAAGGTCTAATGGACTACCCAATAAGGAAACCTAAAGAAACTGGGCTATCAAGCTCGGTAACCTCAGCTTACAGACCTCCCAATGAACCAGTAATGGGTCCAGTCCAATACCCACCTGCAACTATAATTGGGCCAGCCCAGAACCCAATAACTGTTGATCAAATTAGGACACGGACTAAAGATTTTGGGAGAGCATATAATGGTCAATGGACACTACCTTCAGCCCAACAAACAATGGGGCCCATGTTAGTTTTGCCAGATGATATTGGACTATACAATGATGTTATTTCAAGATGGGAGTCCATTACTCTTAATCTGGTTAATGAAAAGATATGGTCCGATAACAGAGCAAAAGCTATGTACATTGAAAATCTATTGGAGGAAGTTGAAAAGAAAGTCTAGATACAATGGAGAAGTCAGTTCCTTAATGAGTATGAAGAACTACTTACTATAGCAGAAGATACTCAGAACATACTCTCTCAAATAAGGAGAGTTTTGATTCTTGAAGATCCTTACCAGGGAGAAACTGAAGAACAAAATAGAGCCTATATTGATCTTGAAAGACTATTTGTCACAATATTAAGGACATATTCAGTTTCATGAATCAGTTCAAAATTCTAGCAGCCAAATCAGGAAAGATGTATTCAAGTCCTGAGCTCTCAGAGAAGTTTTTCAGAAAGATGCCAACCCTAATTGGCAAGGAGATAGAGGAAGCTTTTAAAGCTAAATATCCAGGAAACACCATTAGAGTCCTTCCAAGGATTCATTTCGCCTATCAATACCTGGCAAAATTGTGTAAAAAGGCAGCCCTTCAAAGAAGCCTTAAAGACCTGGATTTCTGTAGCAAAATACCTGTTCCGGGCTACTATGACAGTGGTAAAAGATATGGCCTGAGAAAATCAAAGACATACAAAGGAAAGCCACATGATAGCCATGTAAGAGTTTTTAAGAGGAAAAATAAAGACAAAGTTCGGAAGTGTAAATGCTACATATGCGGAGAAGAAGGACATTTTGCTCGAGAATGCAAAAGAAATCAAGGAAACATTGTCAGAGCAGCAGTTATGGACAATTTGGATCTCCCGAAAGAATGGGATATAGTTTCCATAGATATGAATGAAGAATTCAGTGATGCCATATGCAATATTTCTGAAGGAGAAGCAGGATCAACAACCCACAATGCCAGTACATTACTGGAAGACCTACCTTTTGAAGAAACAGGGTTTGTTCTTGGGGAAGCAGATTGCGGTTGGAGAAAACAAATAAAGTTACCAGAAATTCAAGAAAATTGTCAACACTACTGGGAAATGAACGAAGAAATTCCAGACGCAACAAAAGGAATTGCCAGCTATGCCAAATACAGACAAATGATAGGATGAGGATTCACTGTTCTAAATGCCAGTTAACCTGTTGTCCTTTATGTTCAAGTTATTATTTTCATATTAGGATAACTCCAAAACCGACAGAAGCACCCGTTTACAGAACCAAAGATGAATTCATTAAGGAACTCCTATCCTACATTAACTATTTGATGGTTGAAAATTCAAGGTATCAAAAGATGTTAACCCAGCAGCATGAAGATGATTTAGTAAATTTGAAGGTCCCAGATCAACCTGACATAATTTCCGGAAGCAGCAAAGGAAAATGGATAATCATTGAAGAAGAACAGGCTGAAACCAGACCAAAGGAATCTTTCCTTTATGTCAAGATGTTTTCAGAAAATGCCCGGTTACCTTCCAAATAAAGTAAAGGAGTAGTGGGATGGAACCTACACAGCTCAGCAGATATTGTCATTATTCCCAAAGGAAGATAATTGGTTCCAACAGAAGTAGGAATATCTATTCCTGAAGGCACTTATGGAAAAATAGCCCCACGATCTGGACACGCACTCAAAGATGGAATAGATGTTGGAGCAGGAGTGGTTGATGCAAACTATCGAGGACCCATCAGTGTTCTACTATTCAACCACTCAGAAAAGTCATTCGAGATAAAGAAAGGAGATAAAATCACTCAGTTGATAATTCAAAAGATAGTGGAACCAAGTCTTATCAGAATCAATGAGCTGAATAGCACAGATCGAAAAGATGATGGATGGGACTCAACTGACAAAGCTCATGTGATGATATAAGTCGCATCAAAGGAAACTTACGTTCCTTCCAGGCGCGTAATCAATAGGCTTTACAACATGATGGTAGAAATAAACATCCCTGGAGTAAAGACTTTTTCAGTAAGAGCTATACTCGATACAGGAGCATCAGCATGTGTAATAGATCTAAACTCAATCCCTAAGGAAGCAGTAGAAGCAAGCCCATATGCTATCAATTTAAGCGGGATAAACTCAAAACAGTATGTGAGGCAAAAGTTGAAGCCAGGAATAATGAACATTGAGTGTAACAGGTTCAGAATACCATTTACATACGCAGTGCCTATGTCAATAAAGGAGGATGGTATTCAAATGCTACTTGGGTATAATTTCATTAGAAGTATGTATGGAGGATTACGTATAGAAGGAAACACTGTTATCTTTTACAAAAATGTTACCTCCATAATTACCCAAGCAGATCTTGAGTTAAAGGGAGCTAAAGCAATTCCTGAACTAGACCTAGAAGAGCAGGAATATTTGGAGTTGAATGAGTTGGTCTATTTCTCCTCAGTTTTTAAGAATAAAAACTTTGAGTCGAGATTTAGCAGAATAATAAACAAGCTAAAAGATCAAGGCTACATTGGAGAGAATCCATTAATGCACTGGAAAAAGAATAAAATCCAATGTAAATTGGAAATCATCAGTCCGGACCTAACAATTGAAGATAAGCCATTAAAGCATGTAACTCCAGCAATGAAGGAACAGTTCGAAAGACACATCAAAGCCCTCCTTAATATAGGAGTGATTAGGCCAAGTAAGAGCAGGCATCGAACTATGGCATTTATAGTCAATTCAGGAACAACCATGGATCCAGTAACAGGTAAAGAAGTAAAAGGAAAAGAAAGAATGGTCTTCAACTATCGAAGCCTTAATGACAATACCTACAAAGACTAGTACTCTTTACCAGGAATCAATACCATCATGAGGAAGGTTGGTAACAGTCAAATTTATTCAAAATTTGACTTAAAGAGTGGGTTTCACCAGGTAGCAATGGAGGAGGCCTCTATTCCCTGGACAACTTTTGTGGTACCAGGAGGATTGTATGAATGGTTTGTCATGCCATTTGGTCTCAAAAATGCCCTAGCAGTTTTTCAAAGAAAAATGGATAATTGCTTTAAAGGAACAGAAGACTTTATTGCAGTTTACATAGATGACATTTTAGTCTTCTCAGTCATAGAGGCTGAACATGCAAAACATTTGGAAGAAATGTTAAAAAGATGTGTACAATGGGGGTTAGTCTTGTCTCCATCAAAGATGAAAATTGCAGTCCCAAAGATTAATTTCTTGGGAGCAGTAATAGGGAATAAGAAAATAAGACTACAGCCACACATTATCAAGAAAATCACAGAATTTGATAAAGAAAAGCTCAAGGAAAAGAAAGGGCTCAGATCATGGCTTGGAATTCTCAACTATGCAAGATCACATATTCCAAACCTTGGAACGTTATTGGGCCCACTCTACCAGAAAACAAGTCCTCATGGGGATAAACGCTTGAAACCTGCAGATTATCAGCTCATCAGAGAAATCAAAGAAAAAGTCCAACATCTACCAGACTTGGAATTACCGCCTTATGGCGCGTACATTATACTTGAGGTAGATGGGTGTATGGAAGGATGGGGAGGTGTTTGTAAATGGAAGAAAAGTAGATGGGATCCAAGAACATCCGAGAAGGTTTGTGCTTATGCAAGTGGCAAATTTCTAACCATCAGATCAACAATAGATGCAGAGATTTACGCTTGTATGGAAACCTTGACGTCTTTAAAAATCTACTACCTGGATCAAAAGGAGATCACAGTAAGAACTGATTGTCAAGCACTAATCAGTTTTTATAACAAAATTGCTCAGAATAAACCATTAAGAATTCGCTGGATTGGTTTCACTGATTTCATAACAGGAACAGGGGTCAAGATTAACTTTGAGCATATTGAAGGAAAGAATAACGCACTTGCAGATACGTTATCAAGGCTTGCTTACCCAGTATGTCAAACAACCAAGGAGGAAGTCCCAGCTACTGCGAACAAGCTCTCCGAGACTATTGCCTACATATCAATCGCACCTTGGACAACTCGGAGTGGGAAACTTACCAAGCAAGGACAGACGCAGCAGATGAACTGGAAAAGGAAGCAGGTGACAAGGCACTTCAAGCGCTCAAACATTATCAGAACATTTTGGAAGAAAAATATAAAGCTCATTATCGCACAATTACACCAGGTATCAGATGGAACTTTGAAGGCGAAAAATTGGAAGAACATATCATCCAAATCACAAAAATCATCAAAAGCACAGAAGAACTCACACAAGATACGCAACAATGGCCGGCTAAGAGGGTACTCGATTATGCAAAAATCGATATCTTCGATTCCGATGATGGATACAGTACAGAGTAAACACGCGCCTGCGGAGCGTGGTGGAGTTCCAGAAGTGAAGTGTGATGTGGAAGTGTGACGTGTGATGTAGCAGCGCACATGTTTTTGTCTGCCATTATTTTCTTTTATCTTTCCAGCTGTGTGATGTGGCAGCGTACATGTTTTTGTCTGCCATTACTTTTAGGTCTTTAAATAGCTTGTAAGTTTTAGATTGCAGGGCATCGAAGAAATACTTCAAGTCCAACTTTCTTATTGTAAACTACTCTCTCATCAATAAAAGTTTCAGTGTGGTTATCTTATTAAAAACTCTTGGTTATCTTAGACAAAGTCCAATCTAAGATTCCGATCCTTTTCAACGAAAAGCCATGACTATCAGTGAAAGCCCAGACTTTCCTATATTCACCATCCACCACGCTTCGCTCGCACTCTTTCCTCATAACAGGGGCCCACGCTCTTCCGCCCTTTGCGTACTCTTCCGCGGCTGCCTGCTTCTTTTGGGATTCGAACTTGCGACCTCGTGTTGGATGAGTGAGTTAGGTAGGCTCTGATACCATTTCAACTAAAAGTCATGACTGTCAGTGAAGGCCCAGACTTTCCTATATTCACCATCGTGAATATAGGAAAGTCTGGGCCTTCACTGACAGTCATGGCTTTTAGTTGAAATGGTATGGTGAATATAGAAAAGTCTGGGCCTTCACTGACAGTCGTGGCTTTTAGTTGAAATGGTATCAGAGCCTACCTAACTCACTCATCCAACACGAGGTCGCAAGTTCGAATCCCAAAAGAAGCAGGCAACCGCGGAAGAGTAAAGGGCGGAAGAGCGTGGATCCCTGTTGTGAGGGAAGAGTGTGAGCGAAGCGTGGTGGATGGTGAATATAGGAAAGTCTGGGCCTTCACTGACAGTCATGGTTTTTAGTTGAAAGGCTGCCGGTTACCCACGCCCACCCCCTTTTTTTTTAATAAAATATATATTAATTTAAATTTACCTTTCCTCTATTAATGCATAAAAAATTATTTTTCTAACTTAATTTAATAAATAAGATAAAAAAATTGTAACTCAATAATAATTTATTAAAATATAAAATTAGTAATATTTTATATAATTAAAATAATTTAAAATAAAAATAATACGTTCATATATATATATATATATATATATTGCATGTGTTAGTTCAGAATCCAATTTAATCTAACACACAATTTAATTGCAATTTCACAATTTAACTCAATTCTCGAATCAAATAAATTCCAATTAAATTTTAATTTCAAGCACTGCATTAATCACTTCCATCTGATCCTGTGATGTCTTCCATTCCATCTGATACTTTGACGTCTTAGCAAAAAGAATGAGATAATCTGCGAAAAAGAGATGAAAAAAACAGGTACCTTGGCGTCCTAATTTGATTGGGTACCAAAGACCTTCACAAACAGCCTTCCCAATGGCTTGAGACAATCTTTCCATCCACAAAACGAATAGACAAGGGGAAAAAGGATCGCCTTATCTAACACCTTGAGTAGGTATAAAAGTAGGGTTGTTCATGGATTGGGTTGGCTCAAAAATCAAATAAACCCAACCCAACCCAATATATATGAAAATTGATGGTTTATCTATTGAAAACCAACCCAAACCATTATAACCTATAACGGTTTGGGGCGGTTTGAGAATGGTTTGAAAACGGTTTGAGACGGTTTTTTTTCTTTTTTGAAACTCTAGCTCTTTAAATTTGTTATAAAATAAAAAATAATCATATTAAATTATAAATTGCATTTTGTTTTAAAAAAAATGCAAATCTTTTTTTCTATATATATATATATATATATATATATATATATATATATATACTGTAGTATAAAATTAACAGTTGTCCATAAAACTAATAATTGTCCAGAAAAATTAACAATTGTCCATAATTTATTTCTTCACAGGTCTTGCACACTCAAACTTACAAACACAATATATAAACACACATAAATTAGACATTGGCATATAATATATTAGAGAGACCATTAAATCAACCATTTAGCTCAATAAACTACCATAAAATAAAGATTAACCACTTATCTTTATATTATATAACATATTACAGCAACAAGAGTTCTTTGACATTTGTACTAGCATCTATATTTCTTACTGCCATAACTATATGAACACCTCTCAATGCAAGAACTCTTAGTGTCTCTACTCCAATCCCACTTGACCCTCCTGAAATTTGACTAAGAAAGGATTAACAGACATAAAAGCTGGCATAGAATATATATTGCAACTTAAAATCATTTAACCAAGCTCAATGGTTCAAAATACCAATGAAGAAATTATACCATCAACAACAGGTTTTTGTTATCAGCAGCCCAGACAAGTGCAAGGCATACAATCAATATACAATGGGGCACAAACATTTAAGATGATAACTGATAAGTATTCACCATAATAGATCAGTTTATGCTAGCTATAAATTGCAAAAATGAGGCAAAACTTTTATTATAATTTGCTAAATACCTTGTAAACAGCACCAAATCCATCCTGTCCAAGTTAAATTGAGTATGCTAAACATCAATGCAGCACTATTCTAAAACATAAAAGCTAATATTGGCTGAGGGTTAAGTTTTTCAACAGCATTTACACAGAAGCAGAAATATCTCGAAGTATCAATATTTGGAAAAAAAAATAGTTATATATTATTAGTTTATAAAATTAGTAGCATATCAGTTAACTTGGAGGATTTATAAACCAAAAACAAGTAGTGTTTTACAAAATAAATAGAAGGCTACTAAAATTAGTAGCATATCAGTTGACTTGGAGGATTTATAAACCAAAAACAAGTAGTGTTTTACAAAATAAATAGAAGGCTACTAAAATTAGTAGCATATCAGTTGACATAAATATGTATATATGTCCAACCCAGTTGATCCATCGATGAGATAGCAAGCTGAAAATGCAAAATTAGAAAGATATGACTCACAATCGAAGAGACAAGAGAGAACTACAACCGATCAGCGCCGGTGGTGAGTCCGGTGACTATTCAAATCAAGAAATGACTGAGGAGAAGAGTGAGACAAGAATGAAAAGCAGAATGTATAAAATAGGAAAAATTAGAGAAGTAATTAGTCAAAAATTAGAGACAAGTTACTCACAAGTCAAAAATTAGCGATGGCGAGTTCAGATCTAGCAGTGAAGATGGGAGGGAATCGTAAGGTGAGATGATAAGCAGTAAAATGGATGGAGGTGAGGGAGACCGGTAGTGGTGATAATGGAGATGGTGAGGGGTGAGGGAGACCGGCGGTGGTGGCGATGGAGATGGTGAGGTAAAAAAAAGGGGAGAACCGAGAACGAAGAAGATGGTCGGTTTACTGAATAACCCGAGGTGTCTCCTTATAACCCGACTCTTTGTTAGGTTAAAATGGAAAATATAACCCAACCCGACCTAAAACCCATCTAAACCGTGTTTTCCTGGTTTGGTGCGGTTTGACTCGGTCGGGTTGGTCGGTTCAGACCAAGCTTTGAACAGTCCTATATAAAAGTATCAAACAACTCAACACTCCAGGCTATTATGGTTTTGCTCGCCATCCAACTTTCAATAGCAACATTGATGATAGAGTCAGAAAAGCAGGCATCAATCAAAGTATTATGAATAAAGCTCCAATGGAAACGATCATAGACTTTTACATATTAGAAAATAAAGTAAATTATGCAACCATATATGTTTACATATTTGTAGCAACGTCACATATTATATAATGATGTATTAAAATAATAACTATTTTATATTGCCCGTACTGCCAGTAAATTTGTAAAACCACAAAACAGCCCTCAGCCTTAAAGAAACACTGTAAGAACACAAAAAGACAAGACAACCAACCGTCATTCATCTGCTCTTTAGTGGAGAATTGCAAATGGTTTGCAGACTCAATCTACTGAGGCTAGCTACCACGGTATGTGCTGAACGAGAATGGAGAAAGCAGCAGAGGAACATGAAAATGTTCCCTGTTCTGCGACTCTCTGATTTCAAACACAATAGACACATAAGGAAAGAACCCAGATGGACAGTACTTGCCAGTATTGAAACTTATTCTGTATATTCCAGGGTTCACATCATTAACTATGTTTATCAACTGACCACTTCGCCCATCTGAATCTGTAGCTGAAGAGCCCAGAAATATCCAGCAACCGTTTTCTGCCTTGCCAAACACAGGGCCAGGTTGAGTGCCCTTCCACATATCTAAACGCACCTCAATGCCAGCAGCTGGACAACCCTGAGATACATCCAAGATATGAGTTGTAATGGGTGGACGGGTCCGGGACACAATTTGAGCTGCCTTTCCATACGAAGATTTGAGGTCGGAAGTTAAATGCCCTCCAAGAATGGCCAGACGATCTTCTGAAGCTCATACAAGAATAATCAGAAATCGAAAAAATTGCAATATTCAAAAGAGTAGGTAACTAAACATATACATGTCAATTATTCTACCAGTCATTAAATTTTCCCACTTATTTTCATTATGTTCACAAAATTTCTCTGCTTGATTTGACATAACAATTAAAACATTTCTCCAAATTTCAGAGAGAATAAGTTCAATTTTCTGCAAAGGGAAGAGAAAACTAAGACCTTTCAGTTTGATTTTTATTCTACAATTATTTTCAATTGTAATCCGTTGCTTATATCCCGTGTAATATTTCCGTTAAGATTCTTGCCGAAATCATGTAAAAATACTCTGATAACAACATAGTGGATCAGAATAAAAATGTAGGACGAATGGCACATTATCCCTGGAATTACTTAGTTAATCCAAAATTATCAGAAACAGACTACAGTTTTCTTCCATGTTAAGCATCTCAACACTACCACACCAACACCAAGTGATGAGCATAATATTGAAGTAAATGATAAAGTGCAATCCATATTGTTGAAAGTATGTCAAGAGGGGCATGGTGGACCAAGACTTCTTAAACAGGAGGTAAACAAGCAAATTATTCTCAAAATGCATGTGGTGGTCCCAGAACCCTGGCCCCACCATAAAATTTCTGGAAGACAAAAACATGAAACAAAATACCTTCTACTTTTGTTGCAGGAACTGCGACATGCTGGTTGCTAATTGATGCAGCTTTTGTTTCAGTTGAGAAAAGCTTTCCAAGACGTAGTTCTGTTACTTTCATTTGTTCTTGAGCTGCAATCTCAAACTCAACTATGGGTCTGTTTAGGTATCGTTTCTGCAGAGAATAAATAAAAAGTCACTGGTTGAAAGATATATATCAGACTCCAAGTGCCTGCTCAAAATAAAATTGGATGCACAAGCTAACCAAGAATGATCTCAGTGGTCATAAAGATGTATCAACAATTGGTAGGGAAGTTAAAATATTTGTCACTTATAAGATCAAATATAGCCACTGTATGTGCAGTGAGTAAATTTACGCACTCTCCTAGAAAGATACACCTTTATGCAGTAAATAGATTTTGAGGTATTAAAGAGAACTCCAGGCAAAGGACTACCGTTCAAGAAGAATGAGCAAACAGCTTTTGAAGGATTTGCAGATTCATGGTCAACCAACACAAAGTCCACTACTGGGAATTTAAATATGAGGAAATGTGGTAACTTGGAGGAGCAAAATAAAATAGGTTTGCAAGGAGCAGTGCATGAACTGAATACAGAGCTATTGCTCAAACTAAACTGGATTTAAAGATTGCTAAAGGAATTGGAGGTTTCTTTACAAGGTCAAATGAAGTTAAACAGTGAAAGCAAATCAGCCATACTAAACTAAACTGGATAGTTGTCACGAAAGGTAAATACTATTTACAGAGTAGTTTGAACCTCGGAAAATTTCAGTAAGAAAGGAAACTGAATCCTAACTTTACCTTTAATTCAGCAAGTATTTCAGGAGTGCTCCTTCCAGATGCAAATATAAGAAACACAAATCCAAACTTTTGCCTATACTGGACATTCCATTCGCAGAGTTCCTGAAAAGAAAAGTGGACCAGAATCATAAAAGTATATAAACTAAACATAAAGTGACGAGGAAGCAGCATCATAAGCACTGCATGCGAATTGGATAAAAAAATAGGTCCCAAAGAAAAATATACATATTAGAAGCTGACTAGTCAAGATACAATCGCTGATAGAAAAAGGAAACGTATCAGGATGAAGTAGAAAATAAATATGAAGCAGCGATCTAACCTGTAAGCTGGAAGCAGTAGCAGTTGCTAAAGCAGTTGATTGCTCTCCTTTACTCCACCTACATATAAGCAAGAACACAAATCGGAAGAGTAAAAAAACAAACGGTAGAGGAGCGTGTATGTGAAAAAAGATCCAATAAACAAGTAAATAACAAATCCAAAGCCATTAATCTTAGTTACAACAAGAAGTAAAGCATAGTACCAAATATGACATATTTAGATACATAAATATGTCATATTTAAATATGACATATTTAGATACTTAAATACGAGCAAAGGAAATTAAACGGGCAGGATAAGTGAGGACAGAACTGAGCAGCAGCGTGAGAAGTTGGAGCGGAAGAAGGGGACTGTCCGATCTGAGGATGAGACGAGAATGCTTCCAACCAACCATGCACATCAACCTTTCATCAGGAAAAGTATAAGCTAGAAACAAACGAGAGTTTGCACACATTCATATAAAACAGAGGAAGAGACCCCACCTTGTTGAACCAAATGTTTCTTGCCGCAGCGACGGCTTCTTCGACTGAGGTAAAAGGTGAGGCGGATGCCATTTCTTTAGCGAACTTGGTGCTACCACAGCATGCCAAAAAGTCCTTCTCCTCAAACCTCTTTGCTTCCATTTTACTTTTCGGAAGTTGGAAGACTGCAATTTTCACCAATTCAATTGATTTGATCAAATGAATGAGCAAACAAGGTCACTGAGGGGTTCAAAGTCGAAGATGACTTGTGAATTGTGATCCCGCAAGGGGTAAAATGGGAAAAGAATGTTTAGTCCAAGGGCCCAAGCCCAAATAATTATCTCATCTACTTTTCAATTACTTTCTTCGACCGTCGAGATTGCGCAGTTGATCCTGAAGTCGAATCCAAAATTCATGGCTTCTCTCAACTCAGACCAAGGCCAGCATGACCAGGTTTGCAGCATGCTTCACCTTTTCCTTTCCTTTATTACTTTTCATTTTTAAACTTCTATTGAATTACATGTGTATTGGGGGCTTGAAGAGAGAAAACTAAGGTCAGAGTTGATTTTCGAGTTACAAATTTTCTTATTTTGGCTTTATATATATATATATATATATATATATATATATAGCTTTTTTTTAAAAAAAAAATAATGCTTGATTTGCATCCCTGTGTAACAGTTGAACTTAATATACGTATTAAATATCCATTTCAAAACTATTGTTTTTCTTCTCCTTTGAGAATACCAAACCAGTTGAGTGCCCTTTATGAATCTATTTATATTCATTTATTTATTTCTTTCAGGTTCTTGTTGAGGAGAATTTGTTTGCAAGAACCTTGATATTAAACAGGCCTAAACAGTTGAATGCCCTTTCCTATCAAATGGTAATTCACTCTTTCTAACCTTTGTCTCTTTGATTTTTCCTTTATATGAACTCTGGTAACTCCAATTATGTGCTTGCAATGTAGATTTCCCAGCTGTTGGAGCTTTTCCTTGCTTATGAAGAGGATCCTAGTGTCAAGTTGCTTGTTCTCAAGGTCTTAATTATAACTCCATCTTGATGATTTATATACTAGAATCAAAAACATTCTTAGCTTAACTATAGATTTTTTGACTTTTATTTATTATTTTTTGACTTTTAGTCCCAGTCTTAAATAAATTTAATCAACATTACTAGTCTTTCCATGTAGGGAAGCGGAAGAGCATTTTGCGCAGGTGGTGATGTTTCTGCTGTGGTTCGTGATATTCGTGAAGGTATAAATGCATTTTTTTTCCTATGTTAATTCTTATGATTGATCCTTGACCTTCGCAAGACTGAACAGTGATCATAAAAGCTTTACTTTTAGGTGGAAGCTTCTTCATCTTTTGATCTTATACTGTGAACCGCTAGGCACCTCTAGTTGTGATGATGCTTAGTTGTCTGGTGGATATGAACAATCTTGTTTTTAAGAACAGAGAAACTTATCTCATACAAAGTCCTAATGTTCATGCATCAGGTAATTGGAAATCAGGTGCGAAGTTCTTTGGGAAGGAATTCATTTTAAACTATGTGATGGCAACTTACACGAAACCCCAGGTGGGCACTTTTATTTATTCAAGTATATCTGCCAATAAATTCTTAAATGTCTTATCTAATAATTTTGCAGGTTTCAATCCTAAATGGAATTGTCATGGGAGGCGGTGCTGGAGTTTCAATGCATGGAACATTTCGTGTTGCAACTGAGAATTCGGTACTCCTCTCTCTTTAGTATAGGTTTGCAGTGAAAGGGTATTTCTCGTACCCCTCATAAAAATAAACATTTATATGGCTAACATCCTGATGGTCTCGTATTGTTTTCTTTTTGTGACTTTGCTTTAAACTTTCTAGATGATTTTTGTGCTTATTATTGATCCTATTGAATGCAAGTCCAAGCAACCTGTTTGGTACTCAATGGGATGAACGTATGGAAGTCCTGAAGCTGAAATTCCCACTTTGCATGCTCTCTACTTTCATAGAAATTGATATTTATAGTCTCCTTTGGCCATGTTTTCTTATTGGGAAGTTTTGCAGGTTTTTGCCATGCCTGAAACAGCTCTTGGACTCTTCCCTGATGTAGGTGCCTCGTATTTCTTGTCAAGACTTCCTGGGTTCCTTGGTAGTGCCACTTATAACCTTAACTCATTTTTGCCATGTTTGCTAGGCTCTTTTTCTTTGAGGTTCTATTCATTCTGCCATATGTAATCCCATTCCAATCTAGAATGATTAGAGATTTTTACTCCAGGAAGTTTAATTCTTTGATTTTTGGAAAAAAGTTCAGATAATGTGCTGTTGTTCAGTATATTTTCACTACATGGATCAAGTATTTTGTGATGGCACTCCTTTCTGACATATGCACTTGATTATCATTTGAACTTGATACTTAAATGGAAATCTGACGTGCCATTTGCGTGGCTCAAAATAATTTGGGATTGCTAGGGAAAAAATGAGGACCTGTGGATAGGATTTGAATTTAAATGCTGATCTTTTAAACTTTGAAATGTTCAAGCTTTGTAAATCATTCATTAAATGTTATTTTTGATGGAATTTCCATGTTGCAGTTTTGGGTTGGTCAAAACAGTATACATATATGTATGTTTGTGTCTCTGTTAAAAGCCCTAAAACCAGGAATAACATGACGATAATCAAATCAATGACATGACTTGCTCAAAAAATGATTGTAGTTTTTGCATAGGAGGATCATTAGGGTAACTAAAATTCAGATAATATGCTGTCGCTCAGTGTATTCAAGTATGTGCATGCACGTGTGTGCGCGCATGTCAAATGACTTTCGCGCATAGAAGGTTGGAGAAATTCAAGTTTGTCAGTATCATCAAACAATATGAGATGACATATTGTTAAAATAATGTGGAAATAAAAGAGGAAAGCAACCCTGATGGCCAAAAATAAGCTGGTTGCAAAATAGAATCTTTCTTGGCTCTGCCAACTAACTTTGTTAAAGAGACTGTTTCCATATGTACAGGTTGTTCTATACTCACATTTTACGAGTTTGTAGTTCTATTGTACCTATCATATCATTAAGGCGTGGGGACATCTCATGTTACTGTTTTGATTGAGATCCCGTGGTTTGTGACATGTTGAATGCAATTAAGTTAACTTGCATGGCTTTTGAGTGAACTTTTCATGTTTTACTATTCCCAATCGAAATCGAATGGTCTGTAAGATGTTGAATGCAATTTACTTGCATGACCTTTGAGCCAACAACCAATAATTTCGGTACTCCCTGTTATTTATTTTTTCTTTTATTGATTGAAATTTGTCGATTCTGATTTCACTTATACGTTAGGATTGCCCTTCTTTTTGTATTTCTGTTTTTGCAGGCGAATATGTTGGTCTTACTGGTACAAGATTGGATGGTGCAGAGATGCTTGCATGTGGCCTTGCAACTCACTTTGTCCCATCAGGGGTATTATTGGACTTTCTATTTTTCCTAAACTTGCCTGTTCATAGGGCAAAATTGAAAAAAAAAACAACTTTTAGCCGAGAATATGGTCTCCATGTTTTTGTTGGTATTAGGTATTTAAGAGAGAATTATTTATTGATGACATTTCTTGCTGGCTAAATATAAGCCCACATGATGCTCTGCCTCTATTTTTATAGTGTGAGCTTAAAATAAGTTGCTTTATTGGATTTATGTATTTGTTGGTTGAATTTTCATGGTAACCATTGTTAAGATCCTTCATCTGTATTCACAGCATTCAGAAGCACCCTTACTGCAGCATATTTGGATTGACACATTTACTCAGTTGAGGAGTTCTTTTTACTGATGTTTTCTTTTTCCTTTTCTTTTCCCTAAATATGTTTTCTTGATTTACAGAAGTTGTCTTTGGTAGAAAAAGCACTGCAGAAAATAGATTCAAGTGATTCAGCCACCGTTTCATGTATTATTAGTGAATACTCTCAGCAGCCATATTTGAAAGAGCAAAGTGCTTATCACAGGTGAGGTTCTTTTGTTTTTTGTAGGGTTTAGGGTTCTTATTTTGTTGACTTTGTAAGAAATTCTGTGAATCCTCAGCTGTGGCATGGACTATAAAAATTCCGTTCTTTTCCCTAAACTTAATTAGTCAATTATCTATGTAATTTGTATTGGATAAAAATTTTGAATTTTCCTGACATCAGTCTCTTTTCTCTACCAAAGCACTAAAAATATGGGATAATTTTTTAAGGTATATCTTGGTTTTAAATCAAACCAGCTGCAAGTGTGATTTTTTTTTTTGTTTTTTTTGGAAGTGTAATATCCCTTCTAATTCCATAAATATTTAGGTCAGAAATTAGTCAAGAAGACAGAGTATTACACATAATTTGTGTATGTGTTAAAAATCCTGCCCATAAAAGTATGCAATTTTCTAGCATGGTGTTTAAATCATTGTGCCTCTGATAGAGAATGGCTGTGGACTTGGATTAATTCCACATTCATTGTCATTTTTATGCATCAATTACCATACACTTTCAATTTTCTAATGAAATTCACTTTGAAAAGAATTTTTCTTTTATGTTCTTCATTCTTATGCATAATATGCATGCATAAAATTTATTTTTTGATAAACAAAAGTGTTTTTTCTGATGCAGACTTGCTGGCTGCATTTTTGCATAATTCCTTGTTCTTTATTTTAGTGATTACTCAATTTCAGGTTGGATGTAATTGATAAATGTTTCTCTCAGAGATCAGTTGAAGAGATTTTATCTGCCCTTGTAAGTTCCTGATGTGTATTTTGTCTTTTAGGAAGTCAAAGTGATTTGTTATGAGTACTTATAATTGGCAATTGGTGTTTTTTCAGTTTTTGTGATTTCTGCAACAATAGATATGGTTAATTTTTGCTTGTTATTTGCAAACTTGCTACTGGTGCACGCCAATATCAAACTTCTATTGAAAATCAGTTCAAATTCAATCTCATATCAATGATATAATTTTATTAGGATCCTGTACTACAAAGATGACTTTTTCTTAAAAAAATTTGAAATTTATATTTGAATTGTTTTTAGATAGGCTCATATAATTCTTTGAGCAAAAAGTTCGCCTTTTTTTTTCTAGTAACTGAATTTTAATAAAAGGATTTTATTGAAAATACAATGATTTTGTTGTGCACTAACGACAATTTAAGGACAATAATTGAAATTTACCAGCCATAGATATTTACTTTTACAATTAATTGACCTCTCCACTTAATATTATGAAGGAGAGGGAGGCCATGAAGAAGGCAGATGCTTGGATCTCTACTACAATTCAGTCACTTAAGAAGGCTTCTCCAACAAGTCTTAAGATATCCCTTAGATCGGTAAGGTTCTCTAAAATGCATTTGAGAGCATTTTCTTTTTCCCACTTTTTCTCGATAAAAGAAAAGTTATGGAACCTTAATAGATTTCATTTTAACATGCCATCTGAATGAGATGTGTGATGCAATAATAGCATTTAAGGCAAAACACACTTTTAGATCCCTGAACTTTTTGTTGATGATTGAGCCCTTGTACATTTCTTTTGTCACATTGAGCCTTTGTACATTTATTTTTTAACACATTAAGCCATTTTTAAAAGCACAAACATGCATGTTTTTCAAACTTCATCAAACATCCATGGCATGGCTCTCTCTTGTTGACTAGGCTTGAGTAGTTGCCATGTAGGCTTCTGAAAAATCTGATCTGTATAACCATTTAAGTTAATAAAAAGAAAAAAGAAAAAAAAATCCCGCATCTTAATTTTGTGTGATGGGTACCGTTTCAAAGCCTTATGTAGATTTCCTGCAATATTTTTTCTTTCCTTCAATTTATCTTTTGATAAAAAAAAAAAAAAGGAATTGAAGATTTTGTCATCAGAGTTTATTGGATAAAAGGAATTGAAGATTTTGTCATCAGAGTTTATTGGATATTCTGTGATATTGGAACTCAAACGTTAATATTGCTCCTGCTGTTTCAGATTAGAGAAGGAAGGCTTCAAGGTGTGGGTCAATGCCTTATTCGGGAGTACAGAATGGTTTGCCATGTCATGCAGGGAAAATTCAGCAAGGATTTCTTCGAGGTTCTTAGCTGAGTGAACATCTTCCTACTGTTCTTTAGGTGAAGTAAACTAACAGCATGCTCTATAATGCAGGGTTGCAGAGCTATACTGTTGGATAAGGATAAGAACCCAAAGGTATTGGAATGCTCTTTTTTCTACCCCCTTCAACTTTTATCATTTACCCATAAATTTCTTATGTAAACTTATTTTTCTTAAATCGTTTTTCTAATATCTTTATCATTTCTTGTGCTCATTGTTAGTGGGAACCTTCTAAATTGGAGCTAATAAGTGATAGTGAGATTGAGCAATACTTCTTGAAAGTTGATGATGAGGAATGGGAAGATTTAAGGCTTCCTGTTCGGTTCAATCTGCCTTGTTATGCCGCAGCAAAGCTTTAAATTTTAGAGATCACATTCTACAAAAGCTTGAATAAGATTTTATTTTGGTCGGAGGGTAATTGCTGCACTGCCCTGCCGGCCCACCCCATAGTAGCCGAGTCCATAAAATGGCGAAATAAAATCCTTAAAAATAATTTTGGACTTTCCCTTGGCATAAATTTCTTATCAAGCGTGCATACAATTAGAGTTGGCTAGTATTTCATTTTTTCGGGGGAAAAAGAAAAAAGAAAAGAGAAAAGAAGATGAACTTCGGAATATGTCATATTCATATGTTCATGTTGGTGGTTCAATTGGTAAGTGATTGTAACATGTACGGGAATGGTGAAAATGATTTGTACTCAATACGTTGAAATCAGCAATAACTGATATCCATTCCGTACTCCAGCATAAAAATTAATTTGAGCAAAAGCATCTTGATCCATTGGAATTGGGACATAGCACCAGCTGCTTTTTTTTGATGAAATTTTCAATGCTTCAGTTGCAATGGTTGCGAGGCTTTGCTTCATCTATATATCATCCGATGCCATTTCGGAAGTCCTTGCCTTGATCTTGAAAATTAAAAAAAAAAAAAAAAAAACTACTCGAATAACCACAACTTGATCTTGCATCAAAATTGCAAGCTGCAGGGTGGGCAAATCTTATGTTTGCAAGTGAAGAACAATTACTTGTTCTTACTATGTGACGCTGATGGAGAATTGGCGATGGTGACAGACTGACAGTCTCCTTCATTAGCTCCATTGTGAATATTAATGGCAATGTTTATATTTTTTATTTTTTCACCTTTTCTAATAATAAGGCAGGTAGAAATTTATTATTTTTTTTAATGATAATAATTGTTAAACAGAATTATTTTATAATGACAATAAAGAACTTCTAGCCTCTATCTTATGTATATTATTATACATATGAAGAGAGAGAGAAAGAACATATATGGTAAAAAAAAAGGAGGAAACAAAATTGAGAAAATTCACATAAGAACAACATGGCTTCAAACTTTTATCCTGAAAATTGGGAAAACAACACCACCTACTCAAATGAAAACAAAAAACTAGTTAAGCTCCTAAAAAATGATCAACCTTGCCATTATCAACAGCAGAAAGGAACTTCATGCATATAGGAGGACTAACACCAGCAAGAGAAAGTATAGATGCAGGAATACCCCACAAAGAGTCGCCACAAATGAGACCAGAAGCCACTGCTGGAGCAAGGTCCTTTGCCTTTTGCTTGTTCATCCTTCCCCATACAAACAGGACCAAACTTCCGATACACATATCTATTGCGAAGTAAGCACCAAGATAAAATGGAATTGCCATACACATTGGGCTAGGAACAAATCTATGAATTCCATATGTAGTTTCGTACAACCGTAACAGGTCTCGAATAAGGTTAATGAGTATGGCCGCAAAGAAAAAGCCTATGGATAGCGTGAGACAATTTTTAGGAAGGGAAGAGATGCCCTCTACGCCGAGAAGGGCAATCCCACGATAGATCAGGCCATACGGTGCAGGATATCTGCTACCCGGTTCACCTAAATTTGGATAGGCTTTGTAGAAAAACCACCAGAACACCAATGGACTTATGAGACAACCCATAGCAGTTCCAACAACCTGACTGAAGAACATAGAACGAGGGGATGAGAGTGTAAGATATCCTGTCTTGAAATCTTGCATTAAATCAGATGCTGTTGAAACTATACTCATCATTACTCCACAAGAAGCTAGTCCCGCTATTATTCCACCATCATGCCCTACCCAAGCACTGAATATAATGATTGCAAATTTACCATAATTTGAGGCAAGAGACCAATCTGTTAGGCCACATCCGTACGCATTACAGAAGGCCAAAATTGGAGCTATCACATAAGCCACAAGAATATGGTACCATTTCAGTTGATGAAATATTAATGGTACTACAATGATAGAAATGGCTGCGAGGCAAACGTAGCCAACCAAAGCTACCCAAGTGGGAATTTGGTCTTTTAAAAAAAATTCTTTTCTCTTTTGCTCATCATAGTTTAATATCTCAGGCTTGTCATCACTAGCTGTTGAAGCGCTACTTGAATTTTGCCGTGCTAAACTGATTAAGGTTGTGATTAGCATGTAGATGATATGGTAAAGACCATCACCCAGCATTGTGGCAATAGCAATAAAAACCTGCAAGTGACAAAAATTATATATATTCATGTAGGATAAAAAGAAAAAGGTTATGGGCTGAAAAAAATTAGGACGCATATGCATACATATATACATACCCTATATCCTTGGATGCCATGGAGACTGCTTGAAGGTAGTTCAGCACTATACCAGCTGCCTTTCTTCCTCTCAATGGCTGGCCACATGATTCCCCAGGAAATGATGGCTCCAATAAGTAGTGAAATGTTAACCATGTAAGGGCAAATCATTCCGACGCCAACGTATGTTGATGAAAAATCAAAGTAGAACCTGTAATATAATTGATAATTTGATCATATATATCAAACGATTACCAGAGTTAAGAATGCTAATATCAGGGACTCGAAGAAATTTACCTGTTTTTTAAAGCCTGGAGACCGAAAGTGGGGAAACTAACAAAACCACAGCCATCTGCAGCAGTGAAAAACCACTGGAAAAAGGCCCAAAAGAAGCTGACACCGAAGAAATTGAAGAGAACTCCAACTTGCTTCCTGTAAAATAAGGAGACAAAAATAATAAGCCAACTTTTAATTTCCCATCTACAAATGGCAATACTCACTTTGCTAGTTTTGCTCCTCTTGGTGTGTGAAAGCTGTTAATAAGGTACGCAGTAGCTGTCCCGCTGGGATATGTCAACTTGTACTTCAAGATCATAAGCTGAAATTTTATCATGAGAGAAAATTGTGAGAAAAATATATAATCATGCTGATGATCAGAAATTATTCTTCTCAGAGCAATATATATGCATACACACATACGTAAGCAAGGAAATACCTTTCTCAAAGGGACAACAGAGAACAAGCCAACAAAGCTTACGACAAACAGAAAAGCTATAATCCAACCAATTTGAAGACTCTTGACATTTGATGGCGTATTCCCTCCCTCTGCTTGAGCAGCTACTTTTGAACTCATACCCATTATGTAACTGGCAGTGCCACCTAATAAAGTAGGTTGGCAATATCAGGCCCAAGTTGACTAACGCATACATTTTTTTTTTAATTTGAAGATTTATTAATCAAATAGCAGTGTTATGTTATAATATCACGAGAATTATAAATCAAGCCGAATTTTTAAACTTAGAAAACCCTTTATCTTCCACTTGTAAACCACTAGATTTGGAAGAGGCGTATGTAGATATATGTAAATAGTGTGTAAAGAAAAAAGAACTTACTGCTAAAGGCAATTCCAGAGGAAGCAACTACACATGTTTGGATTACAGTATTCTCCTGCCTAGTGAAAGGCTGCTTCAGATAGCCAGTTCTTTCAAGCAAGGTCGTATAGGATTTAACCAAACCAAAACCCAACAAACCAGCAGCAACATTAAGGGAAGGAATCACACCAGTTGTTACATTTAGCTTGCATACGATAAAGCTGAACGCTATACTCAATATAAAACTTGTAACCAAAGCCCTAAACGTTATTTGTTTTGTCCATGGCGGAATTTCTTTATCCTTAAAAGCTTCTTCAACCAAAAGCTTATTGCCATTGTTATCGTCAAAAGGACTGCTCTCTTTCTGCTCATCATCGACATCTCCTTCAATATATCTCTCCATCGCTCTCTCTCTCTCTCTGTCTCTTTTTCTACTTTGTACGTATTTATTTACATGATCAGAATCTCCGAGATCTCCTAAACCGATTTGTATAGTAAGTTACAGCTGTTACTACAAATTGGAATTCCTACCTGTTTTTCTCTACGTTATGCGCTCATCCAATACGGCATTGTATTTGTATGCTTTAGGATTCTATTTTCATGTTAACACTGGAGCGGAAAAATATCCTATTAACAAAAATAGTCTTTGCATATTTGTGCTAAAGAAATTTCCTGCAAAATAGAATACAGTTTCCTATTTGATTAGAAATACAATTCTATGTTAATTCCATTTCCTATTTTATTATTAATATTTAAAAGATGGATAATCATTTATTATTATTATTTGGATTTGGACCGGTATATCTTAAAGGAAGAATCAAGGACGCTAGTAAACAAAGATATCAACGCTGCTAAAATTAACAATCAAATTCGTATAGACCTAACAATTTTCAGCAAGAACATAAAAAAGAAAAGCATGGTCTCGGTTTTGCCAAAAAAAAAAAAGAAACTGGCTGTACAATTTAACAATGAGAGTTGTAAAATTTAGTAAAACCCCAACAATTTAGACCAATTCACAATTGAAAACATAGAATAAAATTGAAAAACCCTATTTATTGAGTTAATAATTTTTAACCCCATTAAATATTAAAGTAAAGCAAAAAAATGGTATTTCCATTTATTTTAATGAAATTATTTACATATAAACATCACTGAAATGCCCCTAAAATGTTATGGAACACCTTAAAACAATAGCGACTCAAATAGTACTGTTAAAAGACTCGAGACTCAAATAGTACTGTTAGAAGATTCGAGATCACCAAGTTAAACCTGAAAACTTTGGTACATAAAAATAATATTAATGAATATGTAATATGTTTGGGAGCATATTAATTTTTTTTATAAATTTTAATTTGAATTGAGTAAAATAAAAATAACAATATGAGAGTAACTAGCATTTTATAGAATAAATGAAATGGGTATAAAAAAGAGTTAATAGGGTTTGGGAATAGGGGTTGGGGTTTCGAGTTTTAGGGTTTAGGGGTTTCGGGTTTTAGGGCTTCGGGTTTGGGGTTTGGTGTCGGGGGTTGGGATTTCGGGGTTTGGGATTTAGGGTTCAGGGTCTATGTAATGGCCCAATATCGAATTGGAGTTTTGGGGTTTTGGGGTTTTGGGTTTTGAGGTCAGGGGTCGGGGTTCAGGGTTCAGGATTTAGGGTTTCAAAGTTTCGGGTTTTGAGTTTAGGGTTTAGGGGTTAGGGTTGGGGTAGGGTTTGGGGTTTGGGTTTGGGTTTGGGGGTTAGAATTTAGGGTTTAGGGGTTTGGGGTTTTGGGTTCGGGGTTCAGGGTTTAAGCTTTAGGATTTTTAGCCCGATCGTCCCGGAATGCCTGAGAAATTTGGTTTTGACACGTCACGATTCTCCTAATTTCAACCGAGTAAAAAGTTACGTCCCGTCCGATTTTTTGAACTTTTTGACCGGTCGGCCCGGATTGCTTGGGACACCTTTCTTTTTGTGTCTTACGATTCTCCTTTCTCCAAACGGGCTAAAAGTTATGCCCCGCCCGATTTTTCGAACTTTTCGGCCCGCTGGCCCGGGACGCACGAAAATCTCGCTTTTTGCGTTTTAAGGTTTTTGCACTTTCTGGCGCGCCAGATGTTCCCAGAATGCCCGAGAAACACGGTTTTGATACGTCAAACTCCTCCTATTTCCAACCGAGTCAAAAGTTACGGCCCGCCCGGTTTTCCGCACTTTTCGACCGCCCGGCCCGGAATGGCCCGGGACACCTTTCTTTTCGCGTCTTATAGTTCTCCTTCTTCCCAACGGGCTAAAAGCGATGCCGCGCCCGGTTTTTCGAACATTCCGGCCCGCGGGCCCGGGCGCACGAAAATTTTGGTTTTTATGTCTTAAGGGTTTTGCACATTCTGGCGCGCCAGATCATCTCGGAATGCCCGAGAAACACGGTTTTGACACATCAAGCTCTTACTATTTCCAACCGAGTCAAAAGTTACGGCCCGCCCAGTTTTCCGCACTTTTCGGCCTCCCAGCCCGGAATGGCCCGCGACACCTTTCTTTTCGCGTCTTACGGTTCTCCTTCTTGCCAACGGGATAAAAGCGATGCCGCGCCCGGTTTTTCGAACTTTCCGGCCCGCGGGCCCGAGACGCACAAAAATTCTGGTTTTTACGTCTTAAGGTTTTTGCACATTCTGGCGCGCCAGATCATCCCGGAATGCCCGAGAAACATGATTTTGACACGTCAAGCTCCTCCTATTTCCAACAGAGTCAAAAGTTACGGCCCGCCCAATTTTTCGCATTTTTCGGCTGCCCGGCCCGGAATGGCCCGAGACACCTTTCTTTTCGCGTCTTACAGTTCTCCTTCTTTCAAACAGGCTAAAAGCGATGTCGCGCCCGGTTTTTTGAACTTTCCGACCCGCGGGCCCGGGACGCACGAAAATCCCAGTTTTTACTTCTTAAGGTTTTTGCACATTTTGGAGCGCTAGATCATCCCGGAATGCCCGACAAATACGGTTTTGACACGTTAAGCTCCTCCTATTTCCAACCGAGTCAAAAGTTACAGCCCGCCCGGTTTTTCGCACTTTTCGGCTGCCTAGCCCGGAATGGCCCGAGACACCTTTCTTTTCGCGTCTTACGGTTCTCCTTCTTCCCAATGGCCTAAAAGCGATGCCGCGCCCGATTTTTCGAACTTTCGGGCCCGGGACGCAAGAAAATCTTGATTTTTGCGGCTTTAGGTTTTTGCAATTTCTGGTGCGCCAGATCATCCCGGAATGCCCGAGAAATATGGCTTTAACACGTTAAGCTCCTCCTATTTCAAACCGAGTCAAAAGTTACGGCCTGCCCGGCTTTTCGCACTTTTCGGCCACCCGGCCCGGAATGGCCCGAGACACCTTTCTTTTCGCGTCTTACGGTTCTCCTTCTTCCCAACGGGCTAAAAGCGATGCCGCGCCTGGTTTTTCGAACTTTTCGGCCCGCAGGCCCTGGAGGCACTAAAATCCTGATTTTTGCGTCTTAAGATTTTTGCACTTTCTGGCGCGTCAGATCTTCCCGGAATGCCCGAGAAACACAGTTTTGACACGTCAAAATCCTCCTAATTCCAACCGAGTCAAAAGTTACGGCCCCCCCGATTTTCCGCACTTTTCGGCCGCCCGACCCAGAATGGCCCGAGACACCTTTCTTTTCGCATCTTAAGGTTCTCCTTCTTCCCAACGGGGTAAAAGCGACGCCGCGCCCGATTTTTCGAACTTTCCGGACCGCGAGCCCGGGTCGCACGAAAATCCCAATTTTTGCGTCTTAAGATTTTTGCACTTTCTGGCGCGCCATATCTTCCTGGAATGCCCGAAAAACACGGTTTTGACACGTCAAGCTCCTCCTAATTCCAACCGAGTCAAAAGTTAAGGCCCGCCCGATTTTTTGCATTTTTCGGCCGCTCGGCCTGGAATGGCCCGAGACACCTTTCTTTTTGCGTTTTACGGTTCTCCTTCTTCCCAACGGGGTAAAAGCGATGCCACGCCCGATTTTTCAAACTTTTCGGCCCGCGGGCCCGGGACGCACGAAAATCTCGATTTTTTTGTCTTAAGGTTTTTACACTTTCTGGCACGCCAGATCTTCCCGAAATGCACGAAAAACACGGTTTTGACACGTCAAGCTCCTCCTAATTCCAATTGAGTCAAAAGTTACGGCCAGCCCGGTTTTTCGTACTTTCCGGTGGCCAGGCTCGGCATGGCCCGAGACGCCTTTCTTTTTGCGTCTTACGGTTCTCCTTCTTCCCAACGGGCTAAAAGTGATGCCGCGTTCGATTTTTTGAACTTTTCGGCCCGCACAAAAATCCCGATTTTTGCGTCTTAAGGTTGTTACATTTTCTGGAGCGCCAGATCTTCCCGAAATGCCCGAGAAACACGGTTTTGACATGTCAAGCTCCTCCTAATTCAAACCGAGTCAAAAGTTACGGCCCGCCCGATTTTTCGCACTTTTCGGTCGCCCGGCCTGGTTTGGCCCGAGGCACCTTTCTTTTCAAATCTTACGGTTCTCCTTCTTCCCAACGGGCTAAAAGCGATGCCACGCCCTATTTTTCGAACTATCCGGCCCGCGGGCCCGGGAATCACGAAAATCCCGATTTTTGCGTCTTAAGGCTTTTGCACTTTCTGGCACGCTAGATCTTCTCGAAATGTCCGAGAAATACGGTTTTTAGATGTCGAACTCCTCCTAATTCCAACTGAGTCAAAAGTTACGGCCCGCCGGATTTTTCGCACTTTTCTGTCGCTCGGCCTGGAATGGCCCGAGACACCTTTTTTTCGCGTCTTACGGTTCTCCTTCTTCCCAACGGGCTAAAAGCGATGCCGCGCCCTGTTTTTTGAACTTTTCGACCCGCGGGCCCGGGACGAACGAAAATCCAAATTTTTGCGTTTTAAGATTTTTGTACTTTCTGGCGCGCCAGATCTTTCCGGAATGCCCGAGAAACACGATTTTGACACGTCAAGCTCCTCCTAATTCCAACCGAGTAAAAAATTACGGCCCGCCCGATTTTTAGCACTTTTCGGCTGCCCGGCCCGGAATGGCCCGAGACACCTTTCTTTTCGCGTCTTACGATTCTCTTTCTTCCCAACGGGCTCAAAGCGATGCCGTGCCCGATTTTTAGAACTTTCCGGCCCTCGGGCCCGATACGCAAGAAAATTCCGATTTTTACGTATTAAGATTTTTGCACTTTATGGCCTGCCAGATCTTCTCGGAATGCCCGAGAAACATGATTTTGACACGTCATGTCACACCCCATAAGTGGCCTAATCGAAAATTAGCAATTTTAAATGGATATTTAAGGGTAATTGAGTAATTTACTAGTGAATGAGGATTATATTGCAAGAATTAAATGTAATTTAATTACAGATTTTTAGTTTGGTGAGTAAAAGGTAATTTGTCAAGGACTATTTTGATAAAAGAGGAATAAGTGGATCGTGATTCATGTGCATGTGTGCCAGGTGGAGAGTGAGTGTGTGCATGTGGGTGAGGGAAAAGAGAAGTCTGAGAAATTCTTAGCTTCCTGGAAAACAAGAGGCGTGGAGTTCTCTCTCTTGCTCTCTCTCTCTCTCACATTTACCACTCTTAATCTCTTCTTTCTCGGTTCCTCCTTTCAGTTTGCATGTATATGTTCATCTGTCTTGAGTTTGGGTTTTAAGCTTTGAAGCTTCAGAAGGTGAGTAATTGTCAGTTTCAAGTGGTTCTCCATCTTCTCTGTTTAAGGATTGTTCATTACTGTTTTATTTGGATTGATATTGGGTTTAATTGTTGGTTCATGTAATCTGTTGAAGAAAGGAAGAAAGATAAAGGGAAAGATAAAGTGGTGGACTAAGAGTACAGTGGGCGTTTTTGGACTTCATTTCAGGTTTGGGAGTGTTTCCATTTTCTCATGTTTGGATCCTGTTTGCAGTGATATGAATGTAATTATGTGTGTACATGAAATGTTAAAGTTACGGATTGCAGTAGACCTTATTACAGTAGAAAAAGAATGATTATGAGTGTGCAAATGAGATGTTTATACATGTATATGAATGTGAAACTCTGGTTTGTGTCTCTCTCTGTTTATTTACTGTGATTATATGATAATGTGAGTACTGTGAGTGAAATTGCTGTAATTGTGCCCAGAAGACTTAAAGGTACGTGTTAGCATGATTTTTGCATGAAAATTGGATTTAGACAAATTGGGATTTGAGTTTTGAGTTACACTCTGTTTTTACGATTTCTTTCTGGTTTTTACGTTTTCTGGAATTCTGAGAAGTTGGGAGAAGGAGAAGCAATCTGTGAGAGAAAGATCACGTGACGTGATGGGGCATCACGCCGTGACCTCCCTCCTTTGGGAAGTCACGTGGCGTGATGAAGCATCACGCCGTGACCTTCCTCCCTTTGGGAAGTCGCGACGTGATGGAGCATCACGCCTCGCGACCTCGCCTGTTTCCCTGCGTGTTCTCGTGATTCTTCCCCTCTCCTCTCAGGCGTCACGAGACGTGACTGATGGTCACGCCGTGACTGCCTGCTCCTCTGCGTGGCGCTTGCGAGAGACCAGCGTCACGAGACACCACTGCCTGGGTGTCTCGTGACCGGCCTCTACCTGCTGCCCTGTTTTTCTAAAATGAAGTTTTAACTTCTGGTTTCAAGAGTTTTTGCACTACATGACAAATGTTTGGGTTTAAAATCTGAATTGTAATTAATAATTGCTTAGTATTGAGTTGTATACTTGATTAAATAATTAATGTACATAATTTACTAGTTTATATTTTACATGAACATAAATTATCTTGAATGAGAATTATTTGTACTTCTGTCTCCAATAATTGATACTGGATATATTTAAATGTTTCTGAATTTGATCTAGACACATGTATACGTGAAATATGTATTTGCATTTAGTTGTATTTAATATTTATAGTTACTTGTTTTAAATGTGATCAGTATACCTGTATACATGGACTATAAATTAGTATTATTTTCAATACTCATATTGATATTGGTGCTTGAATTGTTGAGTTGAGTTTTAAGCCTGAATAGTCATAGTAGTGGATAAGTAAGCGCTTACTTAGGTCAGAGTGTGTGTGCAGCTGCTATATGATAAAACGTTTTACGTGGGTCCGTTTGGATCCTTGTTTCGACCATGTTTGGTCTATATGGATTTAATGCGAGACTTCGGTCTCTATATGAAAAGTACATGTTTGAGACTCATGTCTCTATATGCTTGGGATACTGTGTCCTATCAGTGTCCATTTGACCGTATCCACTTCTAGAAAATATCTTAGACTAATCAGGCTATATGTTTAAATGTATTGCATATGTTGAGATGCATTGTTGACATGACTACAAGTATATGATGTATATGAATTCTTGCATAGCTTTATATCGCACCTTGAATCTGTATACTTAGAATGATGAGAATTGTGTATTGAATACTAGATTGCTTGTATTGTATATATATTTATGCATGTCATGTAAAGAATTGGGAAATATGTTTACATATGATTTTGATGCCTTTGATTTTGAATCATTAGATGTTATAAATATTGTATATGCATATTGTTCGTTTGTTTTGTTCCTCCCCACTAAGCGTTATCGCTTAGCACGGGCTCTTTTCCCGTGCAGGTGGCGAGTTTGGATAGGAGTCGGATATCTGCAGGTCGGCCACTAGAAGTCTTTTTGGATGAAGTTATTTTTGAGTCTTCCGCTGTAATTTTTGTATATGGCTTGTGTATAGCAAAATGAATCTTTTGTAAAGGAACAATTATTTTTTGTATATGTATTTGCTTAATAGCCTCTTTTTTTTGTAAAACAATATTGATATATGTTATATATGTAAAAAGGATTTACTATTACATGATTAAAAGTTTCTTTACATTTCATTTGGTTTTTGTTTATACATGTGTATATGGATTCGTTATATGTGTTTGCTCGCGTGGCACTCCGGTATCCTTCCAACGGGGATGGCGGGGTGTTACACATCAAGCTCCTCCTAAATCTCTCCGAGTCAAAAGTTACGGCCCGTCCGATTTTTTGCACCTTTCGGCCGCCCGGCCCGGAATGGCCCGAGACACCTTTCTTTTTTCGTCTTAAGGTTCTCCTTCTTCCCAACGGGCTAAAAGCGATACCGCTCCCGAGTTTTTGAACTTTTCGGCCCGTGGGCCTGGGATGCACGAAAATCTCGATTTTTGCGTCTTAAGGTTTTTGCACTTTCCGGCGCGCCAGATCTTCCCGGAATGCCCGAGAAACACGGTTTTGACACGTCAAGCTCCTCCGAATTCTAACTGAGTCAAAAGTTACGGCCCGCCCGGTTTTCCACACTTTTCGGCCCACCGGCCTGGAATGGCCCGAGACGCCTTTCTTTTCGCGTCTTAAGGTTCTCCTCTTTCCCAATGGGCTAAAAGCGATGCCGTGCTCGGTTTTTTAAACTTTCGGGCCCGCCGGCCTATGACGCATAAAAATCCTGATTTTTGCATCTTAAGGTTTTTGCACTTTCCGGCGCGCCAGATCTTCCCAGAATGCCCGAGAAACATGGTTTTAACACATCAAGCTCCTCCGAATTCCCACCGAGTCAAAAGTTACGGCCCGCCCGATTTTTCGGCCCGCCGGCCCGGAACGGCCCGAGATGCCTTTCTTTTTGCGTCTTACGGTTCTCCTCTTTCCCAATGGGCTAAAAATGATGCCGCGCTCGGTTTTTCGAACTTTCGAGCCCGCCGGCCAGGGACGCACGAAAATCACGGTTTTTGCGTTTTAAGGTTTTTGCACTTTTCGGTGCGCTAGATCTTCCCGGAATGCCCGAGAAACACGGTTTTGACACATCAAGCCGCTCCGAATTCCAACTGAGTCAAAAGTTACGGCCCGCCCGATTTTTCACACTTTTTGGCCCGCCGGCAAGGGATGGCCCGAGACGCCTTTCTTTTCGCGTCTTATGGTTCTGCTCTTCCCAACGGGCTAAATACGATGCCGCGCCCTATTTTTTGAACTTTTGGTCCCGCTGGCCAGGGAAGCACGAAAATCCCGATTTTTGCGTCTTAAGGTTTTTGCACTTTTCGACGCTCAAGATCTTCCCGGAATGCCCGAGAAACACGGTTTTGACACGTCAAGGCCCTCCGAATTCCAACCGAGTCAAAAGTTACAGCTCGCCCGATTTTGACACGTCAAGCCCCTCCGAATTCCAACGGAGTCAAAAGTTACGGCCCGCCCGATTTTCCACACTTTTCGGCCCGCCGGCCCGGAATGGCTCGAGATGCCTTTCTTTTTACGTCTTACGGTTCTCCTCTTCCCAACGAGCTAAAAGCGATGCCGAGCCCGATTTTTTGAACTTTCGGGCCCGCCGGCCTGGGGCGCACGAAAATTCAGATTTTTGCGTCTTAAGGTTTTTGCACTTTTCGGCGCGCCCGATCTTCCAGGAATGCCCGAGAAACACGATTTTGACACGTCAAGCCCCTCCAAATTCAAACCGAGTCAAAAGTTACGACTCGCCCGGTTTTCTGCACTTTTCGGCCTGCCGGCCCGAAATGGCCCGAGACGCCTTTCTTTTTGCATCTTATGGTTCTCCTCTTCCTAACGGGCTAAAAGCGATGCTGCGCCCGGTTTTTTGAACTTTCGGGCCCGCCGGCCCGGGACGAACGAAAATCCTGATTTTTTCGTCTTAAGGTTTTTGCACTTTCCGGCACGCCAGATCTTCCCGGAATGCCCGAGAAACAGGGTTTTGACACGTCAAGCCCCTACAAATTCCAACCGAGTCAAAAGTTACGGCCCGCCCGATTTTTCGCACTTTTCGGCCCGCCGGCCCGAAATGGTCCGAGACGCCTTTATTTTCGCGTCTTACTGTTCTCTTCTTCCCAACGGGCTAAAAACGATGCCGCGCCCGGTTTTTCGAACTTTCGGGCCCGCCGGCCCCTGACGAACGAAAATTCTGATTTTTGTGTCTTAAGGTTTTTGCACATTTCGACGCACCAGATCTTCCCGGAATGCCCGAGAAATAAGGTTTTCACACGTCAAGCTCCTCCGAATTCTAATCGAGTTAAAAGTTTACGGCCCGCCCAGTTTTTTGCACTTTTCGGCCCACCGGCCCGGAATTGCCCGAGATGCCTTTATTTTCGCTTCTTACGGTTCTCCTCTTTCCGTACGAGCTAAAAGCGATGCCGCGCTCGATTTTTCGAACTTTCGGGCCCTCCGGCCGGCAAGCACGAAAATCCTGATTTTTGCGTCTTAAGGTTTTTGCACTTTTCGACGCTCCTGATCTTCCCGGAATGCCCGAGAAATACGGTTTTGACACGTCAAGGCCCTCCGTATTCCAACCGAGTCAAAAGTTACAGCTTGCCCGGTTTTGCGCACTTTTCGGCCCGCCAGCCCGAGACGCCTTTCTTTTCGCGTCTTATGGTTCTCCTCTTTCCCAACGGGCTAAAAGTGATGCCGCGTGAGGTTTTTCAAACTTTCGGGCTTGCCGGCCCGGAACCCACAAAAATCCCGATTTTTGTGTCTTTAGGTTTTTGCACTTTCTGGCGTGCCAGATCATCCCAGAATGGCTGTGAAACACGGTTTTAACACGTCAAGCTCCTCTGAATTCTAACCGAGTCAAAAGTTATGGCCCGCCCGATTTTCCGCACTTTTTGGCCCGCATGCCCGGAATGGCCCGAGACGCCTTTCTTTTCTCGTCTTACGATTCTCCTCTTTCCCAACGGGCAAAAAGCGATGCCGCGCCCGGTTTTTCGAACTTTCGGGCCCGCAGGCTAGGGACGCACGAAAATCATGATTTTCGCGTCTTAAGGTTTTTTCCCTTTCTGGCACGCCA
The DNA here is from genome assembly GCA_947683425.1 of Excoecaria cochinchinensis. Lineage (NCBI taxonomy): Eukaryota > Viridiplantae > Streptophyta > Magnoliopsida > Malpighiales > Euphorbiaceae > Excoecaria > Excoecaria cochinchinensis. Next base: position 234,453 of record CANTUQ010000277.1, read on the forward strand.
GATCTTCCCGGAATGCCCGAGAAATAAGGTTTTGACACGTCAAGCTCCTCTGTATTCCAAACGAGTCAAAAGTTACGGCCCGCCCTATTTTTTGGACTTTTCGGCCCGGAATGGCCCGAGCGCCTTTCTTTTCGCGTCTTACGGTTCTCCTCTTTCCCAACGGGCTAAAAGCGATGTCGCGCCAGATTTTTCGAACTTTTAGGACCGCCGGCCCGGGACGCACGAAAATCACAGTTTTTGCAATTTCTGGCGCAATAGAACTTCCCGGAATGCCCGAGAAACACGATTTTGACACGTCAAACTCCTCCGAATTCCAACCGAGTCAAAAGTTATGGCCGCCCGATTTTTAGCACTTTTCGGCCTGTCGGCCCGGAATGGCCTGACACGCCTTTATTTTCGCGTCTTACGGTTCTCCTCTTTCTAAACGGGCTGAAAGCGATGACGCGTCCGGTTTTTCGCACTTTCGGGCCCACCGGCCCGGGACGCACGAAAATCTCGGATTTCTGAAGGGGTACCACTAGGAAAATCACCAAAATCTAAAAATTGTAAAAAGTAAATGTTTGATCCGAGTCTAATAATTCAGGAAAACTTGATTGGAATAGATACTAAAAACTTGCCGATCACGACGTACCACGAATTGGTTTCATCGAAATCTGACGAATTTCTGAAGGGGTACCACTAGGGAAAATCACCAAAATTGAAAAATCGTAAAAAATGGTGAAATTTTGGATCCGAGTCCAATAATTCAGGAAAACTTGATTGGAATAGCTACTGGAAAGTTACCGGTCACGACGCATCGAGAATTGGCTTCATCTAAATATTTACGGATTTCTGAAGGGGTACCACTAGAGAAAATCACCAAAATCGAAAAATCGTAAAAAGTAGTGAAATTTTGGATCCGAGTGCAATAATTCAGGAAAACTCGATCGGAATAGCTACTGGAAGCTTGCCGGTCACAACGCATCGAGAATCGGCTTCGTCGTAATCCGATGAATTTTTACGGATTTCCCTAAGGGTACCACTAGGAAAAATCGAAAAATCGTAAAAAGTGGTGAAATTTTTGATCCGAGTCCAATAATTCAGGAAAACTCGATTGGAATAGCTACTGGAAGCTTGCCGGTCACAACGCATCGAGAATTGGTTTCGTCGAAATCCGACGAATTTTTACGGATTTCCCTAGGGGTACCACTAGGAAAAATCACCAAAATCGAAAAATCGTAAAACTGGTGAAATTTGGATCCGAGTCAAATAATTCAGGAAAACTCGATTGGAATAGCTACTGGAAGCTTGCCGGTCACAACGCATCGAGAATTTGCTTCGTCGGAATCCGACGAATTTTTACGGATTTCCCTAGGGGTACCAATAGGAAAAATTACCAAAATCGAAAAATCGTAAAAAGTGGTGAAATTTTGGATCCGAGTCCAATAATTCAGGAAAACTCGATTGGAATAGCTACTGGAAGCTTGCCGATCACAACGCATCAAGAATTGGCTTCGTCGGAATCGAATTTTTACGAATTTCCCTAGGGGTACCACTAGGAAAAATCACCAAAATCAAAAAATCGTAAAAAGTGGTAAAATTTTGGATCCGAGTCCGATAATTCAGGAATACTCGATCGGATTAGCTACCGAAAACTTGCCGGTCACAACGCATCGAGAATTGGCTTCATCGAAATCCGACGAATTTTTACGGATTTTCCTAGGGGTAACACTAGGAAAAATTACCAAAATCGAAAAATCGTAAAAAGTGGTGAAATTTTGGATCCAAACTCGATCGGAATAGCTACTGGAAGCTTGCCGGTCACAACGCATCGAGAATTGGCTTCGTCAGAATCTAACGAATTTTTACGGATTTCCCTAGGGGCCACTAGGGAAGATCACCAAAATTGAAAAATCGTAAAAAGAGCTGAAATTTTGGATCCGAGTCCAATAATTCAGGAAAAATCGATTGGAATAGCTACTGGAAGCTTGTTGGTCACAACGCATCAAGAATTGGCTTCGTCGGAATCAGATGAATTTTTACGGATTTCCCTAGGGGGTACCAATATGGAAAATCACCAAAATCGAAAAATCGTAAAAAGTGGTGAAATTTTTGATCTGAGTCCAATAATTCAGGAAAAATCGATTGGAATAGCTACTAGAAGCTTGCCAGTCATAACGCATTGAGAATTGACTTCGTCGGAATCCGATGAATTTTTACGGATTTCCCTTGGGGTACCACTAAGGAAAATCACCAAAATCGAAAAATCGTAAAAAGTGGTGAAATTTTGGATCCGAGTATAATAATTCGGGAATACTCGATTGGAATAGCTACTGGAAGCTTGTCGGTCACAACGCATCGAGAATTGGCTTCGTCGAAATCCGACGAATTTTTACGGATTTCCCTAGGGGTACCACTTGAGAAAATCGAAAAATCGTAAAAAGTGGTGAAATTTTTGATCCGAGTCCAATAATTAAGGAAAACTCGATTGAAATAGCTACTGGAAGCTTGCCGGTCGCAATGCATCGAGAATTGGCTTCGTCGGAATTCGACAAATTTTTACGGATTTCACTAGGGGTACCACTAGGGAAAATCACCAACATCGAAAAATCGTAAAAAGTGGTGAAATTTTGAATCCGAGTCCAATAATTAAGAAAAACTCGATTAGAATAGCTACTGGAAGCCTGCCGGTCACAACGCATCGAGAATTGGCTTCATCGAAAACTGACGAATTTTTACGGATTTTCCTAGGGGTACCACTAGAAAAAATGGAAAAATCGTAAAAAGTGGTGAAATTTTAGATCCGAGTCCAATAATTCAGGAAAACTCGATTGGAATAGCTATTGGAAGCTTTCCGGTCAAAACGTATCGAGAATTAGCTTCGTCGAAATCCGACGAATTTTTACAGATTTCCCTAGGGGCCACTAGGAAAAATCACCAAATCGAAAAATCGTAAAAAGTGGTGAAATTTTGGATCCGAGTCAATAATTCGGGAAAACTCGATCGGAATAGCTACCGGAAGCTTTCCGGTCACAACGCATCGAGAGTTGGCTTCGTCGGAATCCGGTGAATTTTGACGAATTTCCCTAGGGGTACCACTAGGAAAAATCACCAAAATCGAGAAATCGTAAAAAGTGGTGAAATTTTGGATCCGAGCCCAATAATTCGGGAAAACTCGATCGGAAAAGCTACCGGAAGGTTGCCGGTCACAACGCATCGAGAATCGGTTTCGTCGAAATCCGCAAATTTTGACGGATTTCCCTAGGGGTACCACTAGGGAAAATCACCAAAATCGAGAAATCGTAAAAAGTGGTGAAATTGTGGATCCGAGTCCAATAATTCGGGAAAACTCGATCGGAATAGATACAGGAAGCTTGCCGGTCACAACGCATCGAGAGTCGGCTTCGTCGGAATCCGGCGATTTTTGACGGATTTCCCTAGGGGTACCACTAGGAAAAATTACCAAATCGAGAAATCGTAAAAAGTGGTGAAATTTTTGTTCCGAGTCCAATAATTCGGGAAAACTCGATCCGAATAGCTACCGGAAGCTTGCCGGTCATAGTGCATTCAGAATCAGCTTCGTCGGAATCCGGCGAATTTTGACGGATTTTCTAGGGGTACTGCTAGGGAAAATCACCAAAATCGAGAAATCGTAAAAAGTGGTAAAATTTTGAATCCGAGTCCAATAATTCGGGAAAACTCGATCGGAATAGCTACCGGAAGCTTGCCGGTCACAACGCATCGAGAATTGGCTTCGTCGGAATCCGGAGAATTTTGACGGATTTCCCTAGGGGTACCACTAGGGAAAATCACCAAAATCGAGAAATCATAAAAAGTGATGAAATTTTTTATCCGAGTCCAATAATTCGGGAAAACTCGATCGGAATAGCTAACGAAAGCTTGCCGGTCACAACGCATTGAGAATTGGCTTCATCGGAATCCGGCGAATTTTGTTGGATTTTCCTAGGGGTACCACTAGGCAAAATCACCAAAATCGAGAAATCGTAAAAGTGGTGAAATTTTTGATCCGAGTCCAATAATTCGGGAAAACTCGATCGGAATAGCTACCGGAAGCTTGCCGGTGACAACGCATCGAGAATCGGCTTCGTCGGAATAAGGTCAATTTTGACAGATTTCCCTCGGGGTACCACTAGGAAAAATCACCAAAATCGAGAAATCGTTAAAAGTGGTGAAATTTTTTATCCGAGTCCAATAATTCGGGAAAACTCGATCGGAATAGCTACTGGAAGCTTGCCGGTCACAACGCATCGAGAATCGGTTTCATTGGAATCCGACGAATTTTTACGGATTTCCCTAGGGGTACCACAAGGGGAAAATCACCAAAATCGAGAAATCGTAAAAAGTGGTGAAATTCTGGATCCGAGTCCAATAATTCGGGAAAACACGATCGGAATAGTTACTGGAAGCTTGCCGGTCACAACGCATCGAGAATCGCTTCGTTGGAATCCGACGTATTTTACGGATTTCCTAGGGGTACCACTAGGGAAAATCACAAAAATCGAGAAATCGTAAAAAGTGGTGAAATTCTGGATCCGAGTCCAATAATTCAGGAAAGCTCGATCGGAATAGCTACTGGAAGCTTGCCGGTCACAACGCATCGAGAATCGGCTTCGTCGGAATCCGACGAATTTTTACGGATTTCCCTAGCGGTACCTCTAGGGAAAATCACCAAAATCGAGAAATCGTAAAAAGTGGTGAAATACTGGATCCGAGTCCAATAATTCAGGAAAGCTCGATCGGAATAGCTTACTGGAAGTTTGCCGGTCACAACGCATCGAGAATCGGCTTCGTCGTAATCCGACGAATTTTTACGGATTTCCCTAGGGGTACCACAAGGAAAATCACCAAAATCGAGAAATCGTAAAAAGTGTGTGAAATTTTGGATCCTAGTCCAATAATTCAGGAAGCTCGATCGGAATAGCTACTGGAAGCTTGCCGGTCACAACGCATCGAGAATCGACTTCCTCGGAATCCGACGAATTTTTACGGATTTCCCTAGGGGTACCACTAGGGAAATCGCCAAAATCGAGAAATCGTAAAAGTGGTGAAATTCTGGATCCGAGTCAAATAATTAAGGAAAGCTCGATCGGAATAGCTACTGGAAGCTTGCCGGTCACAACGCATCGAGAATCGGCTTCGTCGGAATCCGACGAATTTTTACGGATTTCCCTAGGGGTACCACTAGGGAAAATCACCAAAATCGAGAAATCGTAAAAAGTGGTGAAATTCTGGATCCGAGTCCAATAATTCAGGAAAGCTCGATCGAAATAGCTACTGGAAGCTTGCCGGTCACAACGCATCGAGAATCGGCTTCGTCGGGATCCGACGAATTTTTACGGATTTCCTTAGGGGTACCCCTAGGGAAAATCACCAGAATCGAGAAATCGTAAAAAGTGGTGAAATTATGGATCCGAGTCCAATAATTCGAAAAACTTGATTGGCATAGCTACTGGAAGCTTGCCGGTCACAATGCGTTGAGAATTGGCTTCGTCGGGATCTGACGAATTTTTCCTAGGGGTACCACTAGGGAAAATCACCAGAATCGAGAAATCATAAAAAGTGGTGAAATTTTGGATCCGAGTCCAATAATTCGGGAAAACTTCATTGGAATAGCTACTGGAAGCTTGCCGGTCACTACTCGTCGAGAATTGGCTTCGTCGGGATCTGACGAATTTTTGGTGATTTCCTTAGGGGTACCCCTAGGGAAAATCACCAGAATCGAGAAATCGTAAAAAGTGGTGAAATTATGGATCCGAGTCCAATAATTCAGAAAAACTTGATTGGAATAGCTACTGGAAGCTTGTCGGTCACAACGCGTCGAGAATTGGCTTCGTCGGGATCTGACGAATTTCCCTAGGGGTACCCCTAGGAAAAATCACCAGAATCGAGAAATCGTAAAAAGTGGTTTAAATTTTAGATCCGAGTCCAATAATTCGGGAAAACTTGATTGGAATAGCTACTGGAAGCTTGCCGGTCACAACGCATCGAGAATTGGCTTCGTCGGGATCTGACGAATTTTTACGGATTTCCCTAGCGGTACCCCTAGGGAAAATCAGAAGAATCGAGAAATCGTAAAAAGTGGTGAAATTTATGATCCGAGTCCAATAATCCGGGAAAACTTGATTGGAATAGCTACTGGAAGCTTGCCGATCACAACGCGTCGAGAATTGGCTTCGTCGGGATCTGACTAATTTTCCCTAGGGGTACCCCTAGGAAAAATCACTAGAATCGAGAAATCGTAAAAAGTGGTGAAATTTTGGATCCGAGTCCAATAATTCGGGAAAACTTGATTGGAATAGCTACTGAAAGCTTGCGGTCAACACGCGTCGAGAATTGGCTTCGTCGGGATCTGACGAATTTTTACGGATTTCCCTAAGGGTACCCCTAGGAAAAAGCACCAGAATCGAGAAATCGTAAAAAGTGGTGAAATTTTTGATCCGATTCCAATAATTCGGGAAAACTTGATTGGAATAGCTACTGGAAGCTTGCCGGTCACAACGCGTTGAGAATTGGCTTCGTCGGGATCTGACGAAGTTTCCCTAGGGGTACCCCTAGGGAAAATCACGAGAATCGAGAATCGTAAAAAGTGGTGAAATTTGGATCCGAGTCCAATAATTCGGGAAAACTTGATTGGAATAGCTACTGAAAGCTTGCCGGTCAACACGCGTGAGAATTGGCTTCGTCGGGATCTGATGAATTTTTACGGATTTCCCTCAGGGTACCCCTAGGGAAAATTCCCAAAATCGAGAAATCGTAAAAAGTGGTGAAAATTTGGATCCGAATCCAATAATTCGGGAAAACTTGATTGGAATAGCTACTGGAAGCTTCCCGGTCACAATGCTTCGAGAATTGGCTTCGTCGGGATCTGACGAATTGTTACGAATTTCCCTAGGGCTACCCCTAGGAAATATCACCAGAATCGAAAAATCGTAAAAAGTGGTGAAATTTTGGATCCGAGTCCAATAATTCGGGAAAACTTGATTGGAATAGCTACTGGAAACTTGCGGTCACAACGCGTCGAGAATTGCTTCGTCAGGATCTGACGAATTTTCCCTAGGGCTACCCCTAGGAAAAATCACCAGAATCGAGAAATCGTTAAAAGTGGTGAAATTTTGGATCCGAGTCCAATAATTCGGGAAAACTTGATTGCAATAGCTACTGGAAGCTTGTCGGTCACAACGCGTCGAGAATTAGCTTCGTCGGGATCTGACGAATTTTCCTAGGGGTACCCTATGGAAAATCACCAGAATAGAGAAATCGTAAAAGTGGTGAAATTTTGAATCCGAGTCCAATAATTCGGGAAAACTTGATTGGAATAGCTACTGGAAGCTTGCCGGTCACAACGCGTCGAGAATTGGCTTCGTCGAGATCTGACGAATTTTCCCTAGGGGTACCCCTAGGAAAAATCACCAGAATCGAGAAATCGTAAAAAGTGGTAAAATTTTGGATCCGACTCCAATAATTCGGGAAAACTTGATTGGAATAGCTACTGGAAGCTTGCCGGTCACAACGCGTCGAGAATTGGTTTCGTCGGGATCTGACGAATTTTCCCTAGGGGTACCCCTAGGGAAAATCACCAGAATCGAGAAATCGTAAAAAGTGGTGAAATTTTTGATCCGAGTCAAATAATTTGGAAAATTTGATTGGAATAGCTACTGGAAGCTTGCCGGTCACAACGCGTCGAGAATTGGCTTCGTCGGGATCTGACGAATTTTTACGGATTTTCCTAGGGGTACCTCTAGGGAAAATCACAAGAATCGAGAAATCGTAAAAAGTGGTGAAATTTTTGATCCGAGTCCAATAATTCGGGAAAACTTCAGTGGAATAGCTACTGGAAGCTTTCCGGTCACGACGCATCGAGAATTGACTTCATCGGGATCTAACGAATTTTCCCTAGGGGTACCCCTAGGGAAAATCACCAGAATCGAGAAATCGTAAAAAGTGGTGAAATTTTTGATCCAAGTCCAATAATTCGGGAAAACTTGATTGGAATAGCTACTGGAAGCTTGCCGGTCACAACGCGTCGAGAATTGGCTTCGTCGGGATCTGACGAATTTTTACTGATTTCCCTAGGGGTACCCCTAGGGAAAATCACAAGAATCGAGAAATCGTAAAAAGTGGTGAAATTTTGATCCGAGTCCAATAATTCGGGAAAACTTCAGTGGAATAGCTACTGGAAGCTTTCCGGTCACAACGCATCGAGAATTGACTTCATCGGGATCTAACGAATTTTACCTAGGGGTACCCCTAGGGAAAATCACCAGAATCGAGAAATCGTAAAAAGTTGTGAAATTTTTGTTCCGAGCCCAATAATTCGGGAAAACTTGATTGGAATAGCTGCTGGAAGCTTGCCGGTCAAAACGCGTCGAGAATTGACTTCGTCGGGATCTGACGAATTTTTACGGATTTCCCTATGGGTACCCCTAGGGAAAATCCCCAGAATCGAGAAATAGTAAAAAGTGGTGAAATTTTGGATCCTAGTCCAATAATTCGAGGAAAACTTGATTAGAATAGTTACTGGAAGCTTGCCGGTCACAACGCGTTGAGAATTGGCTTCGTCGGGATCTGACGAATTTTTACGGATTTCCCTAGGGGTACCCCTAGGGAAAATCACAAGAATCGAGAAATCGTAAAAAGTGGTGAAATTTTTGATCCGCGTCCAATAAATCGGGAAAACTTGATTGGAATAGCTACTGGAAGCTTGCCGGTCACAACGCATCGAGAATTGGCTTCGTCGGGATCTGACAAATTTTTACGGATTTCCCTAGGGGTACCCCTAGGGAAAATTCCCAGAATCGAGAAATCGTAAAAGTGATGAAATTTTGGATCCGAGTCCAATAATTCAGGAAAACTTGATTGGAATAGCTACTGGAAGCTTGCCGGTCACAACTCGTCGAGAATTGGTTTCGTCGGGATCTGACGAATTTTACCTAGGGGTACCCCTAGGGAAAATCACCAGAATCGAGAAATCGTAAAAAGTGGTCAAATTTTGGATCCGACTCCAATAATTTGGGAAAACTTGATTGGAATAGCTACTGAAAGCTTGCCGGTCACAACGAATCGAGAATTGGCTTCGTCGGGATCTGATGAATTTTCCCTAGGGGTACCCCTAGGGAAAATCCCCAGAATCGAGAAATCGTAAAAAGTGTTGAAATTTTGGATCCGAGTCCAATAATTCGTGAAAACTTGATTGGAATAGTTACTGGAAGCTTGCCGGTCACAACTTGTCGAGAGTTGGATTCGTCGGGATCTGACGAATTTTTACGGATTTCCCTAGGGGTACCTCTAGGGAAAATCACTAGAATCGAGAAATCGTAAAAAGTGTTGAAATTTTGGATCCGAGTCCAATAAATCGGGAAAACTTGATTGGAATAGCTACTGGAAGCTTGCCGGTCAAAACGCGTCGAGAATTGGCTTCGTCGCGATCTGACGAATTTTTACGGATTTTTCTAGGGGTACCCCTAGGGAAAATCACCAGAAACGAGAAATCGTAAAATTGGTCAAATTTGGATTCGATTCCAATAATTCGGGAAAACTTGATTAGAATAGCTACTGGAAGCTTGCCGATCACAACGCGTCGAGAATTGGTTTCGTCGGGATCTGACGAATTTTTCCTAGGGGTACCCCTAGGAAAAATCACCAGAATCGAGAAATCGTAAAAAGTGGTGAAATTTTTGATCCGAGTCAAATAATTCGGGAAAATTTGATTGGAATAGCTACTGGAATCTTGCCGGTCACAACGCGTCGAGAATTGGCTTCGTCGGGATCTGACGAATTTTTACTGATTTCCCTAGGGGTACCCCTAGGGAAAATCACCAGAATCGAGAAATCGTAAAAAGTGGTGTAATTTTTGATCCGAGTCCAATAATTCGGGAAAACTTGATTGGAATAGCTACTGGAAGCTTGCCGGTCACAACGCGTCGAGAATTGGCTTCGTCGGGATCTAACGAATTTTTACGGATTTCCTAGGGGTACCCCTAGGGAAAATCTCCAGAATCGAGAAATCGTAAAAAGTGGTGAAATTTTGGATCCGAGTCCAATAATTCGGGAAAACTTGATTGGAATAGTTACTGGAAGCTTGCCGGTCACAACGGATCGAGAATTGGCTTCGTCGGGATCTGACGAATTTTTACGGATTTTCCTAGCGGTACCCCTAGGGAAAATCACTAGAATCGAGAAATCGTAAAAAGTGGTGAAATTTTGGATCCGAGTCCAATAATTCGGGAAAATTTGATTGGAATAGCTACTGGAATCTTGTCGGTCACAACGCGTCGAGAATTGGCTTCGTCGGGATCTGACGAATTTTTACGGATTTCCCTAGGGGTACCCCTAGGGAAAATCCCCAGAATCGAGAAATCGTAAAAAGTGGTGAAATTTTGGATCCGAGTCCAATAATTCGGGAAAACTTGATTGGAATAGTTACTGGAAGCTTGCCGGTCACAACGCGTCGAGAATTGACTTCGTCGGGATCTGACGAATTTTCCCTAGGGGTACCCCCTAGGGAAAATCACCAGAATCGAGAAATCGTAAAAAGTGGTGAAATTTTTGATCCGAGTCCAATAATTCGGGAAAACTTCAGTGGAATAGCTACTGGAAGCTTTCCGGTCACAACGCGTCGAGAATTGACTTCGTCGGGATCTAACGAATTTTTCCTAGGGGTACCCCTAGGGAAAATCACCAGAATCGAGAAATCATAAAAAGTGGTGAAATTTTGGATCGAGTCCAATAATTCGGGAAAACTTGATTGGAATAGCTATTGGAAGCTTGCCGGTCACAACGCGTCGAGAATTGGCTTCGTCGGGATCTGACGAATTTTTACGGATTTTCCTAGGGGTACCCCTAGGAAAATCACAAGAATCGAGAAATCGTAAAAGTGGTGAAATTTTGGATCCGAGCCCAATAATTCGGGAAAATCTAATTGGAATTGCTACTGGAAGCTTGTCAGTCACAACGCGTCGAGAATTGGCTTCGTCGGGATCTAACGAATTTTTACGGATTTTCCTAGGGGTACCCCTAGGGAAAATCTCCAGAATCGAGAAATCGTAAAAAGTGGTGAAATTTTGGATCCGAGTCCAATAATTCGGGAAAACTTGATTGGAATAGTTACTGGAAGCTTGCCGGTCACAACGGATCGAGAATTGGCTTCGTCGGGATCTGACGAATTTTTACGGATTTTCCTAGCGGTACCCCTAGGGAAAATCACTAGAATCGAGAAATCGTAAAAAGTGGTGAAATTTTGGATCCGAGTCCAATAATTCGGGAAAATTTGATTGGAATAGCTACTGGAATCTTGTCGGTCACAACGCGTCGAGGAATTGGCTTCGTCGGGATCTGACGAATTTTTACGGATTTCCCTAGGGGTACCCCTAGGGAAAATCCCCAGAATCGAGAAATCGTAAAAAAGTGGTGAAATTTTGGATCCGAGTCCAATAATTCGGGAAAACTTGATTGGAATAGTTACTGGAAGCTTGCCGGTCACAACGCGTCGAGAATTGACTTCGTCGGGATCTGACGAATTTTCCCTAGGGGTACCCCTAGGGAAAATCACCAGAATCGAGAAATCGTAAAAAGTGGTGAAATTTTTGATCCGAGTCCAATAATTCGGGAAAACTTGATTGGAATAGCTACTGCAAGCTTGTTGGTCACAACGCGTCGAGATTTGGCTTCGTCGGGATCTGACGAATTTTTACGGATTTCCCTAGGGGTACCCCTAGGGAAAATCACAAGAATCGAGAAATCGTAAAAAGTGGTGAAATTTTTGATCCGAGTCCAATAATTCGGGAAAACTTCAGTGGAATAGCTACTGGAAGCTTTCCGGTCACAACGCGTCGAGAATTGACTTCGTCGGGATCTAACGAATTTTTCCTAGGGGTACCCCTAGGGAAAATCACCAGAATCGAGAAATCGTAAAAAGTGGTGAAATTTTGGATCCGAGTCCAATAATTCGGGAAAACTTGATTGGAATAGCTATTGGAAGCTTGCCGGTCACAACGCGTCGAGAATTGGCTTCGTCGGGATCTGACGAATTTTTACGGATTTTCCTAGGGGTACCCCTAGGGAAAATCACAAGAATCGAGAAATCGTAAAAAGTGGTGAAATTTTGGATCCGAGCCCAATAATTCGGGAAAATCTAATTGGAATTGCTACTGGAAGCTTGTCAGTCACAACGCGTCGAGAATTGGCTTCGTCGGGATCTAACGAATTTTTACGGATTTTCCTAGGGGTACCCCTAGGGAAAATCTCCAGAATCGAGAAATCGTAAAAAGTGGTGAAATTTTGGATCCGAGTCCAATAATTCGGGAAAACTTGATTGGAATAGTTACTGGAAGCTTGCCGGTCACAACGGATCGAGAATTGGCTTCGTCGGGATCTGACGAATTTTTACGGATTTTCCTAGCGGTACCCCTAGGGAAAATCACTAGAATCGAGAAATCGTAAAAAGTGGTGAAATTTTGGATCCGAGTCCAATAATTCGGGAAAATTTGATTGGAATAGCTACTGGAATCTTGTCGGTCACAACGCGTCGAGAATTGGCTTCGTCGGGATCTGACGAATTTTTACGGATTTCCCTAGGGGTACCCCTAGGGAAAATCCCCAGAATCGAGAAATCGTAAAAAGTGGTGAAATTTTGGATCCGAGTCCAATAATTCGGGAAAACTTGATTGGAATAGTTACTGGAAGCTTGCCGGTCACAACGCGTCGAGAATTGACTTCGTCGGGATCTGACGAATTTTCCCTAGGGGTACCCCTAGGGAAAATCACCAGAATCGAGAAATCGTAAAAAGTGGTGAAATTTTTGATCCGAGTCCAATAATTCGGGAAAACTTGATTGGAATAGCTACTGAAAGCTTGTTGGTCACAACGCGTCGAGAATTGGCTTCGTCGGGATCTGACGAATTTTTACGGATTTCCCTAGGGGTACCCCTAGGGAAAATCACAAGAATCGAGAAATCGTAAAAAGTGGTGAAATTTTTGATCCGAGTCCAATAATTCGGGAAAACTTCAGTGGAATAGCTACTGGAAGCTTTCCGGTCACAACGCGTCGAGAATTGACTTCGTCGGGATCTAACGAATTTTTCCTAGGGGTACCCCTAGGGAAAATCACCAGAATCGAGAAATCGTAAAAAGTGGTGAAATTTTGGATCCGAGTCCAATAATTCGGGAAAACTTGATTGGAATAGCTACAGGAAGCTTGCCGGTCACAACGCATCGAGAATTGGTTTCGTCGGGATCTGACGAATTTTTACGGATTTCCCTAGGGGTACCCCTAGGGAAAATCCCCAGAATCGAGAAATCGTAAAAATGTGTGAAATTTTGGATCCGAGTCCAATAATTCGGGAAAACTTAATTGGAATAGCTACTGGAAGCTTGCCGGTCACAACACGTCGAGAATTGGCTTCGTCGGGATCTGACGAATTTTCCCTAGGGGTACCCCTAGGGAAAATCACCAGAATCGAGAAATCGTAAAAAGTGGTGAAATTTTTGATCCGAGTCCAATAATTCGGGAAAACTTGATTGGAATAGCTACTGGAAGCTTGCCGGTCACAACAAGTCGAGAATTGGCTTCGTCGGGATCTAACGAATTTTTACTGATTTCCCTAGGGGTACCCTTAGAAAAAATCACAAGAATCGAGTAATCGTAAAATGTGGTGAAATTTTGGATCCGAGTCCAATAATTCGGGAAAATCTAATTGGAATATCAACTGGAAGCTTGTCGGTCACAACGCGTCGAGAATTGGCTTCGTCGGGATCTGACGAATTTTTACGGATTTCCCTAGGGGTACCCCTAGGGAAAATCCCCAGAATCGAGAAATCGTAAAAAGTGTTGAAATTTTGGATCCGAGTCCAATAATTCGTGAAAACTTGATTGGAATAGTTACTGGAAGCTTGCCGGTCACAACTTGTCGAGAGTTGGATTCGTCGGGATCTGACGAATTTTTACGGATTTCCCTAGGGGTACCTCTAGGGAAAATCACTAGAATCGAGAAATCGTAAAAAGTGTTGAAATTTTGTAACCGAGTCCAATAAATCGGGAAAACTTGATTGGAATAGCTATGGGAAGCTTGCCGGTCACAACGCGTCGAGAATTGGCTTCGTCGGAATCTGACGAATTTTCCCTAGGGGTACCCCTAGGGAAAATCACCAGAATCGAGAAATCGTAAAAAGTGGTGAAATTTTGGATCCGACTCCAATAATTCGGGAAAACTTGATTGGAATAACTACTGGAAGCTTGCCGGTCAACACGCGTCGAGAATTGGTTTCGTCGGGATCTGATGAATTTTCCCCAGGGGTACCCCTAGGGAAAATCAGCAGAATCGAGAAATCGTAAAAAGTGGTGAAATTTTTGATCCGAGTCAAATACTTCGGGAAAATTTGATTGGAATAGCTACTGGAAGCTTACCGGCCACAACGCGTCGAGAATTGGCTTCGTCGGGATCTGACGAATTTTTACGGATTTCCCTAGGGGTACCCCTAGGGAAAATCACAAGAATCGAGAAATCGTAAAAAGTGGTGAAATTTTTGATCCGAGTCCAATAATTCGGGAAAACTTCAGTGGAATAGCTACTGGAAGCTTTCCGGTCACAACGCGTCGAGAATTGACTTCGTCGGGATCTAACGAATTTTCCCTAGGGGTACCCCTAGGAAAAATCACCAGAATCGAGAAATCGTAAAAAGTGGTGAAATTTATGATCCGAGTCCAATAATTCGGGAAAACTTGATTGGAATAGCTACTGGAAGCCTGCCGGTCACAACGCGTCGAGAATTGGCTTCGTCGGGATCTAACAAATTTTTACGGATTTCCCTAGGGGTACCCCTAGGGAAAATCACAAGAATCGAGAAATCGTAAAAAGTGGTGAAATTTTGGATCCGAGTCCAATAATTCGGGAAAATCTAATTGGAATAGCTACTGGAAGCTTGTCGGTCACAACGCGTCGAGAATTGCATTCGTCGGGATCTGACGAATTTTTACGGATTTCCCTAGGGGTACCCCTAGGGAAAATCCCCAGAATCGAGAAATCGTAAAAAGTGGTGAAATTTTGGATTCGAGCCCAATAATTCGGGAAAATCTAATTGGAATTGCTACTGGAAGCTTGTCAGTCACAACGCGTCGAGAATTGGTTTCGTCGGGATCTGACGAATTTTTACGGATTTTCCTAGGGGTACCCCTAGGGAAAATCTCCAGAATCGAGAAATCGTAAAAAGTGGTGAAATTTTGGATCCGAGCCCAATAATTCGGGAAAATCTAATTGGAATTGCTACTGGAAGCTTGTCAGTCACAACGCGTCGAGAATTGGCTTCGTCGGGATCTAACGAATTTTTACGGATTTTCCTAGGGGTACCCCTAGGGAAAATCTCCAGAATCGAGAAATCGTAAAAAGTGGTGAAATTTTGGATCCGAGTCCAATAATTCGGGAAAACTTGATTGGAATAGTTACTGGAAGCTTGCCGGTCACAACGGATCGAGAATTGGCTTCGTCGGGATCTGACGAATTTTTACGGATTTTCCTAGCGGTACCCCTAGGGAAAATCACTAGAATCGAGAAATCGTAAAAAGTGGTGAAATTTTGGATCCGAGTCCAATAATTCGGGAAAATTTGATTGGAATAGCTACTGGAATCTTGTCGGTCACAACGCGTCGAGAATTGGCTTCGTCGGGATCTGACGAATTTTTACGGATTTCCCTAGGGGTACCCCTAGGGAAAATCCCCAGAATCGAGAAATCGTAAAAAGTGGTGAAATTTTGGATCCGAGTCCAATAATTCGGGAAAACTTGATTGGAATAGTTACTGGAAGCTTGCCGGTCACAACGCGTCGAGAATTGACTTCGTCGGGATCTGACGAATTTTCCCTAGGGGTACCCCTAGGGAAAATCACCAGAATCGAGAAATCGTAAAAAGTGGTGAAATTTTTGATCCGAGTCCAATAATTCGGGAAAACTTCAGTGGAATAGCTACTGGAAGCTTTCCGGTCACAACGCGTCGAGAATTGACTTCGTCGGGATCTAACGAATTTTCCCTAGGGGTACCCCTAGGAAAAATCACCAGAATCGAGAAATCGTAAAAAGTGGTGAAATTTATGATCCGAGTCCAATAATTCGGGAAAACTTGATTGGAATAGCTACTGGAAGCCTGCCGGTCACAACGCGTCGAGAATTGGCTTCGTCGGGATCTAACAAATTTTTACGGATTTCCCTAGGGGTACCCCTAGGGAAAATCACAAGAATCGAGAAATCGTAAAAAGTGGTGAAATTTTGGATCCGAGTCCAATAATTCGGGAAAATCTAATTGGAATAGCTACTGGAAGCTTGTCGGTCACAACGCGTCGAGAATTGCATTCGTCGGGATCTGACGAATTTTTACGGATTTCCCTAGGGGTACCCCTAGGGAAAATCCCCAGAATCGAGAAATCGTAAAAAGTGGTGAAATTTTGGATTCGAGCCCAATAATTCGGGAAAATCTAATTGGAATTGCTACTGGAAGCTTGTCAGTCACAACGCGTCGAGAATTGGTTTCGTCGGGATCTGACGAATTTTTACGGATTTTCCTAGGGGTACCCCTAGGGAAAATCTCCAGAATCGAGAAATCGTAAAAAGTGGTGAAATTTTGGATCCGAGTCCAATAATTCGGGAAAACTTGATTGGAATAGTTACTGGAAGCTTGCCGGTCACAACGGATCGAGAATTGGCTTCGTCGGGATCTGACGATTTTTTACGGATTTTACTAGCGGTACCCCTAGGGAAAATCACTAGAATCGAGAAATCGTAAAAAGTGGTGAAATTTTGGATCCGAGTCCAATAATTCGGGAAAATTTGATTGGAATAGCTACTGGAATCTTGTCGGTCACAACGCGTCGAGAATTGGCTTCGTCGGGATCTGACGAATTTTTACGGATTTCCATAGGGGTACCCCTAGGGAAAATCTCCAGAATCGAGAAATCGTAAAAAGTGGTGAAATTTTTGATCCGAGTCCAATAATTCGGGAAAACTTGATTGGAATAGTTACTGGAAGCTTGCCGGTCACAACGCGTCGAGAATTGACTTCGTCGGGATCTGACGAATTTTCCCTAGGGGTACCCCTAGGGAAAATCACCAGAATCGAGAAATCGTAAAAAGTGGTGAAATTTTTGATCCGAGTCCAATAATTCGGGAAAACTTGATTGGAATAGCTACTGAAAGCTTGTTGGTCACAACGCGTCAAGAATTGGCTTCGTCGGGATCTGACGAATTTTTACGGATTTCCCTAGGGGTACCCCTAGGAAAAATCACAAGAATCGAGAAATCGTAAAAAGTGGTGAAATTTTTGATCCGAGTCCAATAATTCGGGAAAACTTCAGTGGAATAGCTACTGGAAGCTTTCCGGTCACAACGCGTCGAGAATTGACTTCGTCGGGATCTAACGAATTTTCCCTAGGGGTACCCCTAGGGAAAATCACCAGAATCGAGAAATCGTAAAAAGTGGTGAAATTTTGGATCCGAGTCCAATAATTCGGGAAAACTTGATTGGAATAGCTACAGGAAGCTTGCCGGTCACAACGCATCGAGAATTGATTTCGTCGGGATCTGACGAATTTTTACGGATTTCCCTAGGGGTACCCCTAGGGAAAATCACCAGAATCGAGAAATCGTAAAAATGTGTGAAATTTTGGATCCGAGTCCAATAATTCGGGAAAACTTAATTGGAATAGCTACTGGAAGCTTGCCGGTCACAACGCGTCGAGAATTGGCTTCGTCGGGATCTGACGAATTTTCCCTAGGGGTACCCCTAGGGAAAATCACCAGAATCGAGAAATCGTAAAAAGTGGTGAAATTTTTGATCCGAGTCCAATAATTCGGGAAAACTTGATTGGAATAGCTACTGGAAGCTTGCCGGTCACAACGCGTCGAGAATTGGCTTCGTCGGGATCTAACGAATTTTTACGGATTTCCCTAGGGGTACCCTTAGAAAAAATCACAAGAATCGAGAAATCGTAAAATGTGGTGAAATTTTGGATCCGAGTCCAATAATTCGGGAAAACTTGATTGGAATAGCTACTGGAAGCTTGCCGGTCACAACGCGTCGAGAATTGGCTTCGTTGGGATCTGACGAATTTTCCCTAGGGGTACCCCTAGGGAAAATCACCAGAATCGAGAAATCGTAAAAAGTTGTGAAATTTTTTATCTGAGTCCAATAATTCGGGAAAACTTGATTGGAATAGCTACTGGAAGCTTGCCGGTCAAAACGCGTCGAGAATTGGCTTCGTCGGGATCTGACGAATTTTTATGGATTTCCCTAGGGGTACCCCTAAGGAAAATCCCCAGAATCGAAAAATAGTAAAAAGTGGTGAAATTTTGGATCCGAGTCCAATAATTCGGGAAAACTTGATTGGAATAGTTACTGGAAGCTTGCAGGTCACAACGCGTCGAGAATTGATTTCGTCGGGATCTGACGAATTTTTACGGATTTCCCTAGGGGTACCCCTAGGGAAAATCACAAGAATCGAGAAATCGTAAAAAGTGGTGAAATTTTTGATCCAAGTCCAATAAATCGGGAAAACTTGATTGGAATAGCTAATGGAAGCTTGCCGGTCACAACGTATCGAGAATTGGCTTCGTCGGGATCTTACGAATTTTTACGGATTTCCCTAGGGGTACCCCTAGGGAAAATCCCCAGAATCGATAAATCGTAAAAAGTGGTGAAATTTTGGATCCGAGTCCAATAATTTAGGAAAACTTGATTGGAATAGCTACTGGAAGCTTGCCGGTCACAACGCGTCGAGAATTGGTTTCGTCGGGATCTGACGAATTTTACCTAGGGGTACCCCTAGGGAAAATCACCAGAAACGAGAAATCGTAAAAAGTGGTCAAATTTTGGATCCGACTCCAATAATTCGGAAAAACTTGATTGGAATAGCTACTGCAAGCTTGCCGGTCACAACGCGTCGAGAATTGGCTTCGTCGGGATCTGACGAATTTTCCCAAGGGGTACCCCTAGGAAAAATCACCAGAATCGAGAAATAGTAAAAAGTTGTGAAATTTTGGATCCGAGTCCATAATTCGGGAAAACTTGATTGGAATAGCTACTGGAAGCTTGCCGGTCACAACGCGTCGAGAATTGGCTTCGTCAGGATCTGACGAATTTTTACGGATTTTCCCTAGGGGTACCCGTAGGGAAAATCACCAGAATCGAGAAATCGTAAAAAGTGGTGAAATTTTGGATCCGAGTCCAATAATTCGGGAAAACTTGATTGGAATAGCTACTGGAAGCTTGCCGGTCACAACGCGTCGAGAATTGGTTTCGTCGGGATCTGACGAATTTTCCCTAGGGGTACCCCTAGGGAAAATCAGCAGAATCGAGAAATCGTAAAAAGTGGTGAAATTTTGGATCCGAGTCCAATAATTCGTGAAAACTTGATTGGAATAGTTATTGGAAGCTTGCCGGTCACAACGTGTCGAGAATTGGATTCGTCGGGATCTGACGAATTTTTACGGATTTCCCTAGGGGTACCTTTAGGGAAAATCACTAGAATCGAGAAATCGTAAAAAGTGTTGAAATTTTGGATCCGAGTCCAATAAATCGGGAAAACTTGATTGGAATAGCTACTGGAAGCTTGCCGGTCACAACGCCTCGAGAATTGGCTTCGTCGGAATCTGACGAATTTTCCCTAGGGGTACCCCTAGGGAAAATCACCAGAATCGAGAAATCGTAAAAAGTGGTGAAATTTTTGATCCGAGTCCAATAATTCGTGAAAACTTCAGTGGAATAGCTACTGGAATCTTTTCGGTCACAACGCGTCGAGAATTGGCTTCGTCGGGATCTAACGAATTTTTACGGATTTCCCTAGGGGTACCCCTAGGAAAAATCACAAGAATCGAGAAATCGTAAAATGTGGTGAAATTTTGGATCTGAGTCCAATAATTCGGGAAAATCTAATTGGAATAGCAACTGGAAGCTTGTCGGTCACAACGCGTCGAGAATTGGCTTCGTCGGGATCTGACGAATTTTACGGATTTCCCTAGGGAAAATCCCCAGAATCGAGAAATCGTAAAAAGTGATGAAATTTTGGATCCGAGTCCAATAATTCGGGAAAACTTGATTGGAATAGCTACTGGAAGCTTGCCGGTCACAACCCGTCGAGAATTGGCTTCGTCGGGATCTGACGAATTTTACCTAGGGGTACCCCTAGGGAAAATCACCAGAATCGAGAAATCGTAAAAAGTGGTCAAATTTTGGATCCGACCCCAATAATTCGGGAAAACTTGATTGGAATAGCTACTGGAAGCTTGCCGGTCACAACGCGTCGAGAATTGGCTTCGTCGGGATCTGACGAATTTTCCCTACGGGTACCCCTAGGGAAAATCACAAGAATAGAGAAATCGTAAAAAGTTGTGAAATTTTTGATCCGAGTCCAATAATTCGGGAAAACTTGATTGGAATAGCTACTGGAAGCTTGCCGGTCACAACGCGTTGAGAATTGGCTTCGTCGGGATCTGACGAATTTTTACGGATTTTCCTAGGGTTACCCGTAGGGAAAATCACCAGAATCGAGAAATCGTAAAAAGTGGTAAAATTTTGGATCCGAGTCCAATAATTCGGGAAAACTTGATTGGAATAGCTACTGGAAGCTTGCCGGTCACAACGCGTCGAGAATTGGCTTCGTCGGGATCTGACGAATTTTTAGGGATTTCCCTAGGGGTTCCCCTAGGGAAAATCACAAGAATCGAGAAATCGTAAAAAGTGGTGAAATTTTGGATCCGAGTCCAATAATTCGGGAAAACCTAATTGGAATAGCTACTGGAAGCTTATCGGTCACAACGCGTCGAGAATTGGCTTCGTCCGGATCTGACGAATTTTTACGGATTTCCCTAGGGGTACCCCTAGGAAAAATCCCCAGAATCGAGAAATCGTAAAAAGTGGTGAAATTTTGGATCCGAGTCAAATAATTCGGGAAAACTTAATTGGAATAGTTACTGGAAGCTTGCCGGTCACAACGTGTCGAGAATTGGTTTCGTCGGGATCTGACGAATTTTTAAGGATTTTTCTAGGGGTACCCCTAGGGAAAATCACCAGAATCGAGAAATCGTAAGAAGTGGTGAAATTTTTGATCCGAGTCCAATAATTCGGGAAAACTTGATTGGAATAGCTACTGGAAGCTTGCCGGTCACAACGCGTCGAGAATTGGCTTCGTCGGGATCTGATGGATTTTTACGGATTTTCCTAGGGGTACCCCTAGGGAAAATCACAAGAATCAAGAAATCGTAAAAAGTGGTGAAATTTTGGATCCGAGTCAAATAATTCGGGAAAACTTGATTGGAATAGCTTCTGGAAGCTTGCCGGTCACAACGCGTCGAGAATTGACTTCATCGGGATCTGACGAATTTTCCCTAGGGGTACCCCTAGGGAAAATCACCAGAATCGAGAAATCGTAAAAAGTGGTGAAATTTTTGATCCGAGTCCAATAATTAGGGAAACCTTGATTGGAATAGCTACTGGAAGCTTGCCGGTCACAACGCGTCGAGAATTGGCTTCGTCGGGATCTGACGAATTTTTACGGATTTTCCTAGGGGTACCCCTAAGGAAAATCACCAGAATCGAGAAATCGTAAAAAGTGGTGAAATTTTGGATCCGAGTTCAATAATTCGAAAAAACTTGATTGGAATAGCTATTGGAAGCTTCCCGGTCACAACGCGTCGAGAATTGGCTTCGTCGGGATCTGACGAATTTTTACGAATTTTCCTAGGGGTACCCCTAGGAAAAATCACCAGAATCGAGAAATCGTAAAAAGTGGTGAAATTTTGGATCCGAGTTGTCACACCCCATAAGTGGCCTAATTGGATTTAATAATTTTAAATTGGACAATTAAGGGTAATTGGGTAATTCGCTAGTGAATGAGGATTATTTTGCAAGGAAATAAAAGATGTAAATTGCAGATTTTTAGTTTGGTGAGTAAAAGGTAATTTGTCAAGGACTATTTTGATAAAAGAGGAATAAGTGGATCGTGATTCATGTGCATGTGTGCCAGGTGGAGAGTGAGTGTGTGCATGTGGGTGAGGGAAAAGAGAAGTCTGAGAAATTCTTAGCTTCCTGAAAAACAAGAGGCGTGGAGTTCTCTCTCTTGCTCTCTCTCTCTCTCTCTCACATTTACCACTCTTAATCTCTTCTTTCTCGGTTCCTCCTTTCAGTTTGCATGTATATGTTCATCTGTCTTGAGTTTGGGTTTTAAGCTTTGAAGTTCAGAAGGTGAGTTTGGTTCTCCGTCTTCTCTGTTTAAGGATTGTTCATTGCTGTTTTCTTTGGATTGATATTGGGTTTATTTGTTGGTTCATGTCATCTGTTGAAGAGAGGAAGATAGATAAAGGGAAAGAGAAGGTTGTGGATTGAAGAGTGCAGAGGACGTTTTTGGACTTCATTTCAGGTTTGGGAGTGTCTGTTCTTTATTAAACTTGGATCCTGCTTGCTGTTTGTTGTCAATATTGGCTATGTGTGTTGTTTATTAAAATGCATGAAATATGTACTGTATATACATGATTCCTGTAGAAAAGAAGGATGTTAAATATGTAAATGAGATGAACATGCATGGGTTTGAATGTGGAAATCCTGGGAAGTTGATATTCTGACATTGCCTCTGTTTTAATTGTAAAAATGTGTTATTTGTGTTATAATTGTTGTGAATGTGCTCTGGAGACTTGAAGGTACGTATTCGAATCATGATTGCATGAAAAATGGTTTTAGATAAAGTGGAGTTTTGAATTTTAGAAGCACTCTGTTTTCTTGATCTTCTGATTTTTCACGTTTTTCTGGAATTTCTGAAAATTAGTTTGGAGAAGATGAAGGAATGTGAGAGGAAGATCACGTGACGTGATGGAGCATCACGCCGTGACCTCCCTCCTTGGGAAGTCACATGGCGTGATGAAGCATCACGCCGTGACCTTCCTTCCTTTGGGAAGTCGCGACGTGATGGAGCATCACGCCTCGCGACCTCTCGCTGGTCTTCCTGCGTGTCACGGGACGAGATCTCGTGATCTTCCCCTCCCCTCTCAGGCGTCACGGGACGTGACTGATGGTCACGGTGTGACTGCCTTGCTTTTTACCTGGCGCTCGCGTGAAGCTTGCGTCACGAGACACCACTGCCTGGGTGACTCGTGACCAGCCTTCCCCTGCTGCCCTGTTTTATTAAAAACAAAGTTTTAACTTCTGTTTTAAGAAGTTTTTGCACTACATGACAAATGTTTGAGTTTAATATCTGAATTGTAATTAATAATTGCTTAGTATTGAGTTGTATACTTGATTAAATAATTAATGTACATAATTTATTAATTTATATTTTACGTGAACATAAATTGTCTTGAATGTGAATTATTTGTACTTCTGCCTCCAATAATTGATACTGGATGTATTTAAATATTTCTGAATTTGATCTAGACACATGTATACGTGAAATATGTATTTGCATTTAGTTGTATTTAATATTTATAGTTACTTGTTTTAAATGTGATCAGTATACCTGTATACATGGACTATAAATCAGTATTATTTTCAATACTCATATTGAAATTGGAGCTTGAATTGATGAGTTGAGTTTTAAGCCTGAATAGTCATAGTAGTGGATAAGTAAGCGCTTACTTAGGTCAGAGTGTGTGTGCAGCTGCTATATGATAAAACATTTTACGTGGGTCCATTTGGATCCTTGTTTCGACCATGTTTGGTCTATATGGATTTAATGCGAGACTTCGGTCTCTATATGCTTGGGATACTGTGTCCTATCAGTGTCCATTTGACCGCATCCACTTCTAGAGAGTATTTTAGACTAATCAGGCTGTATGTTTAAATGTGTTGCATAAGTTGAAATGCATTGTTGACATGATTACAAGCATATGATGTACATGAATTCTTGCATAGCTTTATAATATGCACCTTGTATCTGTATACTTGCAGTGATGAAAAATTATGATTTGAATACTTAATTGCTTGTATAATATATATATTTATGCATGTCAAGTAAGGAATTTAGAGACATGTTTACATGTAATTTTGATGCCTTTGATTTTGAATCATTAGATTATTGTATTGTTATAAATATTGTATATGCATATTGTTCGTTTGTTTTGTTCCTCCCCACTAAGCGTTATCGCTTAGCACGGGCTCTTTTCCCGTGCAGGTGGCGAGTTTGGATTTGAGTCAGATATCTGCAGGTCGGCCACTAGAAGTCTTTTTGGATGAAGTTATTTTTGAGTCTTCCGCTGTAATTTTTGTATATGGCTTGTGTATAGCAAAGTAAATCTTTTGTAAAGGAACAAATATTATTTTTGCATATGTATTTGCTTACGAGCCTCTTTTTGTAAAACGATATAGATATGATATATGTTACAGGATTTACAGCTATATAATTAAAAGTTTCTTTACACCTCATCTTTTATTTTATTTTATTAGTATGTATTTGGATTTGTATATATGTTTACCCGCGTGGCACTCCGGTATCCTTCCAACGGGGATGGCGGGGTGTTACACGAGTCCAATAATTCGAGAAAACTTGATTGGAATAGCTATTGAAAGCTTGCCGATCACAACGCGTCGAGAATTGGGTTCGTTGGGATCTGACGAATTTTTCCAAGGGGTACCCCTAGGGAAAATCACCAGAATCGAGAAATCGTAAAAAGTGGTGAAATTTTGGATCCGAGTCCAATAATTCGGGAAAACTTGATAGGAATAGCTACTGGAAGCTTGCCGATCACAACGCGTCGAGAATTGGCTTCGTCGGGATCTGAAGAATTTTTACGGATTTCCCTAGGGGTACCCCTAGGGAAAATCACCAGAATCGAGAAATCGTAAAAAGTGGTGAAATTTTTGATCCGAGTCCAATAATTCGGGAAAACTTGATTGGAATAGCTACTGGAAGGTTGCCGGTCACAATGCGTCGAGAATTGGCTTCGTCGGGATCTGACGAATTTTTACGAATTTCCCTAGGGGTACCCCAAGGAAAAATCACCAGAATCGAGAAATCGTAAAAAGTGGTGAAATTTTTTATCCAAGTCCAATAATTCGGGAAAAATTGATTGGAATAGCTACTGGAAGCTTGCCGGTCACAACGCGTCGAGAATTGGCTTCGTCGGGATCTGACGAATTTTTCCTATGGGTACCCCTAGGGAAAATAACCAGAATCGAGAAATTGTAAAAAGATGTGAAATTTTGGATCCGAGTCCAATCATTCGGGAAAACTTGATTGGAATAGCTACTGGAAGCTTGCCGGTCACAACGGTTCGAGAATTGGCTTCGTTGGGATCTGACGAATTTTTACGGATTTTCCTAGGGGTACCCATAGGGAAAATCACAAGAATCGAGAAATCGTAAAAAGTGGTGAAATTTTGGATCAGAGTCCAATAATTCAGGAAAACTTGATTGGAATAGCTACTGGAAGCTTGCCGGTCACAACGCGTCGAGAATTGGCTTCATCGGGATCTGACAAATTTTTACGGATTTTCCTAGGGGTACCCCTAGGAAAAATCACCAGAATCGAGAAATCGTAAAAAGTGGTGAAATTTTTGATCCGAGTCCAATAATTCGGGAAAACTTGATTGGAATAGCTACTGGAAGCTTGCCGGTCACAACGCGTCGAGAATTGGCTTCGTCGGGATCTGATGAATTTTTACAGATTTTCCTAGGGGTACCCCTAGGAAAAATCACCAGAATCGAGAAATCGTAAAAAGTGGTGAAATTTTGGATCCGAGTCAAATAATTCGGGAAAACTTGATTGGAATAGCTTCTGGAAGCTTGCCGGTCACAACGCGTCGAGAATTGACTTCGTCGGGATCTGACGAATTTTCCCTAGGGGTACCCCTAGGG
Source organism: Excoecaria cochinchinensis (assembly GCA_947683425.1). Taxonomy (NCBI): domain Eukaryota; kingdom Viridiplantae; phylum Streptophyta; class Magnoliopsida; order Malpighiales; family Euphorbiaceae; genus Excoecaria; species Excoecaria cochinchinensis. The sequence continues at coordinate 260,270 of CANTUQ010000277.1, forward strand.
AAAATCACCAGAATCGAGAAATCGTAAAAAGTGGTGAAATTTTGGATCGGAGTCCAATAATTAGGGAAACCTTGATTGGAATAGCTACTGGAAGCTTGCCGGTCACAACACGTCGAGAATTGGCTTCGTCGGGATCTGACAAATTTTTACGGATTTCGCTAGGGGTACCCCTAGGAAAAATCACCAGAATCGAGAAATCGTAAAAAGTGGTAAAATTTTGGATCCGAGTCCAATAATTCGGGAAAACTTGATTGGAATAGCTACTGGAAGCTTCCCGGTCACAACGCGTCGAGAATTGGCTTCGTCGGGATCTGACGAATTTTTACGAATTTTCCTAGGGGTACCCCTAAGAAAAATTACCAGAATCGAGAAATCGTAAAAAGTGGTGAAATTTTTGATCCGAGTCCAATAATTCGGGAAAACTTGATTGGAATATCTACTGGAAGCTTGCCGCTCACAACGCGTCGAGAATTGAGTTCGTCGGGATCTGACGAATTTTTCCTAGGGGTACCCCTAGGGAAAATCACCAGAATCGAGAAATCGTAAAAAGTGGTGAAATTTTTGATCCGAGTCCAATAATTCGGGAAAACTTGATTGGAATAGCTACTGGAAGCTTGCAGGTCACAACGCGTCGGGAATTGGCTTCATCGGGATCTGACGAATTTTTACGGATTTCCCTAGGGATAAATCACCAGAATCGAGAAATCGTAAAAAGTTGTGAAATTTTTGATCCGAGTCCAATAATTCGGGAAAACTTTATTGGAATAGCTACTGGAAGCTTGCCGGTCACAACGCGTCGAGAATTGGCTTCGTCGGGATCTGACGAATTTTCCCTAGGGGTAACACTAGGGAAAATACCCAGAATCGAGAAATCGTAAAAAGTGGTGAAATTTTGGATCCGAGTCCAATAATTCGGGAAAACTTGATTGGAATAGCTACTGGAAGCTTGCCGGTCACAACGCGTCGAGAATTGGCTTCGTCGGGATCTGACGAATTTTCCCTAGGGGGTACCCCTATGGAAAATCACAAGAATCGAGAAATCGTAAAAAGTGGTGTAATTTTGGATCCGAGTCCAATAATTCGGGAAAACTTGATTGGAATAGCTACTGGAAGCTTGTCGGTCACAACGCGTCTAGAATTGGCTTCGCCGTGATCTGACGAATTTTTACGAATTTCCCTTGGGGTACCCCTAAGGAAAATCCCCAGAATCGAGAAATCGTAAAAAGTGGTGAAATTTTGGATCCGAGTCCAATAATTCGGGAAAACTAGATTGGAATTGCTACTGGAAGCTTGCAGGTCACAACGCGTCAAGAATTGGCTTCGTCGGGATCTGACGAATTTTCCCTAGGGGTACCCCTAGGGAAAATCACCAGAATCGAGAAATCGTAAAAAGTGGTGAAATTTTGGATCCGAGTCCAATAATTCGGGAAAACTTGATAGGAATAGCTACTGGAAGCTTGCCGATCACAACGCGTCGAGAATTGGCTTCGTCGGGATCTGAAGAATTTTTACGGATTTCCCTAGGGGTACCCCTAGGGAAAATCACCAGAATCGAGAAATCGTAAAAAGTGGTGAAATTTTTGATCCGAGTCCAATAATTCGGGAAAACTTGATTGGAATAGCTACTGGAAGGTTGCCGGTCACAATGCGTCGAGAATTGGCTTCGTCGGGATCTGACGAATTTTTACGAATTTCCCTAGGGGTACCCCAAGGAAAAATCACCAGAATCGAGAAATCGTAAAAAGTGGTGAAATTTTTTATCCAAGTCCAATAATTCGGGAAAAATTGATTGGAATAGCTACTGGAAGCTTGCGGTCACAACGCGTCGAGAATTGGCTTCGTCGGGATCTGACGAATTTTTCCTATGGGTACCCCTAGGGAAAATAACCAGAATCGAGAAATTGTAAAAAGATGTGAAATTTTGGATCCGAGTCCAATCATTCGGGAAAACTTGATTGGAATAGCTACTGGAAGCTTGCCGGTCACAACGGTTCGAGAATTGGCTTCGTTGGGATCTGACGAATTTTTACGGATTTTCCTAGGGGTACCCTTAGGGAAAATCACAAGAATCGAGAAATCGTAAAAAGTGGTGAAATTTTGGATCAGAGTCCAATAATTCAGGAAAACTTGATTGGAATAGCTACTGGAAGCTTGCCGGTCACAACGCGTCGAGAATTGGCTTCATCGGGATCTGACAAATTTTTACGGATTTTCCTAGGGGTACCCCTAGGAAAAATCACCAGAATCGAGAAATCGTAAAAAGTGGTGAAATTTTTGATCCGAGTCCAATAATTCGGGAAAACTTGATTGGAATAGCTACTGGAAGCTTGCCGGTCACAACGCGTCGAGAATTGGCTTCGTCGGGATCTGATGAATTTTTACAGATTTTCCTAGGGGTACCCCTAGGAAAAATCACCAGAATCGAGAAATCGTAAAAAGTGGTGAAATTTTGGATCCGAGTCAAATAATTCGGGAAAACTTGATTGGAATAGCTTCTGAAGCTTGCCGGTCACAACGCGTCGAGAATTGACTTCGTCGGGATCTGACGAATTTTCCCTAGGGGTACCCCTAGGGAAAATCACCAGAATCGAGAAATCGTAAAAAGTGGTGAAATTTTGGATCGGAGTCCAATAATTAGGGAAACCTTGATTGGAATAGCTACTGGAAGCTTGCCGGTCACAACACGTCGAGAATTGGCTTCGTCGGGATCTGACAAATTTTTACGGATTTCGCTAGGGGTACCCCTAGGAAAAATCACCAGAATCGAGAAATCGTAAAAAGTGGTAAAATTTTGGATCCGAGTCCAATAATTCGGGAAAACTTGATTGGAATAGCTACTGGAAGCTTCCCGGTCACAACGCGTCGAGAATTGGCTTCGTCGGGATCTGACGAATTTTTACGAATTTTCCTAGGGGTACCCCTAAGAAAAATTACCAGAATCGAGAAATCGTAAAAAGTGGTGAAATTTTTGATCCGAGTCCAATAATTCGGGAAAACTTGATTGGAATATCTACTGGAAGCTTGCCGCTCACAACGCGTCGAGAATTGAGTTCGTCGGGATCTGACGAATTTTTCCTAGGGGTACCCCTAGGGAAAATCACCAGAATCGAGAAATCGTAAAAAGTGGTGAAATTTTTGATCCGAGTCCAATAATTCGGGAAAACTTGATTGGAATAGCTACTGGAAGCTTGCAGGTCACAACGCGTCGGGAATTGGCTTCATCGGGATCTGACGAATTTTTACGGATTTCCCTAGGGATAAATCACCAGAATCGAGAAATCGTAAAAAGTTGTGAAATTTTTGATCCGAGTCCAATAATTCGGGAAAACTTTATTGGAATAGCTACTGGAAGCTTGCCGGTCACAACGCGTCGAGAATTGGCTTCGTCGGGATCTGACGAATTTTCCCTAGGGGTAACACTAGGGAAAATACCCAGAATCGAGAAATCGTAAAAAGTGGTGAAATTTTGGATCCGAGTCCAATAATTCGGGAAAACTTGATTGGAATAGCTACTGGAAGCTTGCCGGTCACAACGCGTCGAGAATTGGCTTCGTCGGGATCTGACGAATTTTCCCTAGGGGGTACCCCTATGGAAAATCACAAGAATCGAGAAATCGTAAAAAGTGGTGTAATTTTGGATCCGAGTCCAATAATTCGGGAAAACTTGATTGGAATAGCTACTGGAAGCTTGTCGGTCACAACGCGTCTAGAATTGGCTTCGCCGTGATCTGACGAATTTTTACGAATTTCCCTTGGGGTACCCCTAAGGAAAATCCCCAGAATCGAGAAATCGTAAAAAGTGGTGAAATTTTGGATCCGAGTCCAATAATTCGGGAAAACTAGATTGGAATTGCTACTGGAAGCTTGCAGGTCACAACGCGTCAAGAATTGGCTTCGTCGGGATCTGACGAATTTTCCCTAGGGGTACCCCTAGGGAAAATCACCAGAATCGAGAAATCGTAAAAAGTGGTGAAATTTTGGATCCGAGTCCAATAATTCGGGAAAACTTGATTGGAATAGCTACTGGAAGCTTGCCGGTCACAACGCGTCGAGAATTGGCTTCGTCGGGATCTGACGAATTTTCCCTAGGGGGTACCCCTATGGAAAATCACAAGAATCGAGAAATCGTAAAAAGTGGTGAAATTTTGGATCCGAGTCCAATAATTCGGGAAAACTTGATTGGAATAGCTACTGGAAGCTTGTCGGTCACAACGCGTCTAGAATTGGCTTCGCCGTGATCTGACGAATTTTTACGAATTTCCCTTGGGGTACCCCTAAGGAAAATCCCCAGAATCGAGAAATCGTAAAAAGTGGTGAAATTTTGGATCCGAGTCCAATAATTCGGGAAAACTAGATTGGAATTGCTACTGGAAGCTTGCAGGTCACAACGCGTCAAGAATTGGCTTCGTCGGGATCTGACGAATTTTCCCTAGGGGTACCCCTAGGGAAAATCACCAGAATCGAGAAATCGTAAAAAGTGGTGAAATTTTGGATCCGAGTCCAATAATTCGGGAAAACTTGATTGGAATAGCTACTGGAAGCTTGCCGGTCACAACGCGTCAAAAATTTACTTCGTCGGGATCTGACAAATTTTTACGGATTTTCTTAGGGGTACCCCTAGGGAAAATCAGCAGAATCGAGAAATCGTAAAAAGTAGTGAAATTTTTGATCCGAGTCAAATAATTCGGAAAAATTTGATTGGAATAGCTACTGGAAGCTTGCCGGTCACAACGCGTCGAGAATTGGCTTCGTCGGGATCTGACGTATTTTTACGGATTTCCCAAGGGGTACCCCTAGAGAAAATCACCAAAATCGAGAAGTTATAAAAAGTGGTGAAATTTTGGATCCGAGTCCAATAATTTGGGAAAACTTGATTGGAATAGCTGCTGGAAGCTTGCCGGTCACAACGCGTCGAGAATTGGCTTCGTTGGGATCTGACGAATTTTTACGGATTTCCCTAGGGGTACCCCTTGGGAAAATCACCAGAATCGAGAAATCGTAAAAAGTGGTGAAATTTTGGATCCGAGTCCAATAATTCGGGAAAACTTGATTGGAATAGCTACTGAAAGCTTCCCAGTCACAACGCGTTGAGAATTGGCTTCGTCGGGATCTGACGAATTTTTACAAATTTTCCTAGGGGTACCCCTAGGAAAAATCACCAGAATCGAGAAATCGTAAAAAGTGGTGAAATTTTGGATCCGAGTCCAATAATTCGGGAAAACTTGATTGGAATAGCTACTGGAAGCTTGCCGCTCACAACGCGTCGAGAATTGGGTTCGTCGGGATCTGACGAATTTTTCCTAGGGGTACCCCTAGGAAAAATCACCATAATCGAGAAATCGTAAAAAGTGGTGAAATTTTGGATCCGAGTCCAATAATTCGGGAAAACTTGATTGGAATAGCTACTGGAAGCTTGCCGGTCACAACGCGTCGAGAATTGGCTTCGTCGGGATCTAACGAATTTTTACGGATTTCCCTAGGGGTACCCCTAGGGAAAATCACCAGAATCGAGAAATCGTAAAAAGTGGTGAAATTTTTGATCCGAGTCCAATAATTCGGGAAAACTTTATTGGAATAGCTACTGGAAGCTTGCCGGTCACAACACGTCGAGAATTGGCTTTGTCGGGATCTGACGAATTTTCCCTAGGGGTACCCCTAGGGAAAATCACCAAAATCGAGAAAACGTAAAAAGTGGTGAAATTTTGGATCCAAGTCCAATAATTCGGGAAAACTTGATTGGAATAGCTACTGGAAGCTTGCCGGTCACAACGCGTCGAGAATTGGCTTCGTCGGGATCTGACGAATTTTTACGGATTTCCCTAGGCGTACCCCTAGGGAAAATCACAAGAATCGAGAAATTGTAAAAAGTGGTGAAATTTTGGATCCGAGTCCAATAATTCGGGAAAACTTGATTGGAATAGCTACTGGAAGCTTACCGGTCACAACGCGTCGAGAATTGGCTTCGTCGGGATCTAACGAATTTTCCCTAGGGGTACCCCTAGGAAAAATCACCAGAATCGAGAAATCGTAAAAAGTGGTGAAATTTTGGATCCGACTCCAATAATTCGGGAAAACTTGATTGGAATAGCTACTGGAAGCTTACCGGTCACAACGCGTCGAGAATTTGCTTCGTCGGGATCTGACGAATTTTTACGGATTTTTCCTAGGGGTACCCCTAGGGAAAATCAGCAGAATCGAGAAATCGTAAAAAGTGGTGAAATTTTTGATCCGAGTCAAATAATTCGGGAAAATTTGATTGGAATAGCTACTGGAAGCTTGCCGGTCACAACGCGTCAAGAATTGACTTCGTCGGGATCTGACAGATTTTTACGGATTTCCCTAGGGGTACCCCTAGGGAAAATCACCAAAATCGAGAAGTCATAAAAAGTGGTGAAATTTTGGATCCGAGTCCAATAATTCGGGAAAACTTGATTGGAATAGCTACTGGAAGCTTGCCGGTCACAACGCGTCGAGAATTTGCTTCGTCGGGATCTGACGACTTTTCCCTAGGGGTACCCCTAGGGAAAATCACCAAAATCGAGAAAACGTAAAAAGTGGTGAAATTTTGGATCCAAGTCCAATAATTCGGGAAAACTTGATTGGAATAGCTACTGGAAGCTTGCCGGTCACAACGCGTCGAGAATTGGCTTCGTCGGGATCTGACGAATTTTTACGGATTTCCCTAGGGGTACCCCTAGGGAAAATCACCAGAATCGAGAAATCGTAAAAAGTGGTGAAATTTTTGATCCGAGTCCAATAATTCGGGAAAACTTGATTGGAATAGCTATTGGAAGCTTGCCGGTCACAACGCGTCGGGAATTGGCTTCATCGGGATCTGACGAATTTTTACGGATTTCCCTAGGGATAAATCACCAGAATCGAGAAATCGTAAAAAGTTGTGAAATTTTTGATCCGAGTCCAATAATTCGGGAAAACTTTATTGGAATAGCTACTGGAAGCTTGCCGGTCACAACGCGTCGAGAATTGGCTTCGTCGGGATCTGACGAATTTTCCTTAGGGGTAACACTAGGGAAAATACCCAGAATCGAGAAATCGTAAAAAGTGGTGAAATTTTGGATCCGAGTCCAATAATTCGGGAAAACTTGATTGGAATAGCTACTGGAAGCTTGCCGGTCACAACGCGTCGAGAATTGGCTTCGTCGGGATCTGACGAATTTTCCCTAGGGGGTACCCCTATGGAAAATCACAAGAATCGAGAAATCGTAAAAAGTGGTGAAATTTTGGATCCGAGTCCAATAATTCGGGAAAACTTGATTGGAATAGCTACTGGAAGCTTGTCGGTCACAACGCGTCTAGAATTGGCTTCGCCGTGATCTGACGAATTTTTACGAATTTCCCTTGGGGTACCCCTAAGGAAAATCCCCAGAATCGAGAAATCGTAAAAAGTGGTGAAATTTTGGATCCGAGTCCAATAATTCGGGAAAACTAGATTGGAATTGCTACTGGAAGCTTGCAGGTCACAACGCGTCAAGAATTGGCTTCGTCGGGATCTGACGAATTTTCCCTAGGGGTACCCCTAGGGAAAATCACCAGAATCGAGAAATCGTAAAAAGTGGTGAAATTTTGGATCCGAGTCCAATAATTCGGGAAAACTTGATTGGAATAGCTACTGGAAGCTTGCCGGTCACAACGCGTCGAGAATTGGCTTCGTCGGGATCTGACGAATTTTCCCTAGGGGGTACCCCTATGGAAAATCACAAGAATCGAGAAATCGTAAAAAGTGGTGAAATTTTGGATCCGAGTCCAATAATTCGGGAAAACTTGATTGGAATAGCTACTGGAAGCTTGTCGGTCACAACGCGTCTAGAATTGGCTTCGCCGTGATCTGACGAATTTTTACGAATTTCCCTTGGGGTACCCCTAAGGAAAATCCCCAGAATCGAGAAATCGTAAAAAGTGGTGAAATTTTGGATCCGAGTCCAATAATTCGGGAAAACTAGATTGGAATTGCTACTGGAAGCTTGCAGGTCACAACGCGTCAAGAATTGGCTTCGTCGGGATCTGACGAATTTTCCCTAGGGGTACCCCTAGGGAAAATCACCAGAATCGAGAAATCGTAAAAAGTGGTGAAATTTTGGATCCGAGTCCAATAATTCGGGAAAACTTGATTGGAATAGCTACTGGAAGCTTGCCGGTCACAACGCGTCAAAAATTTGCTTCGTCGGGATCTGACAAATTTTTACGGATTTTCTTAGGGGTACCCCTAGGGAAAATCAGCAGAATCGAGAAATCGTAAAAAGTAGTGAAATTTTTGATCCGAGTCCAATAATTCGGGAAAACTTTATTGGAATAGCTACTGGAAGCTTGCCGGTCACAACACGTCGAGAATTGGCTTTGTCGGGATCTGACGAATTTTCCCTAGGGGTACCCCTAGGGAAAATCACCAAAATCGAGAAAACGTAAAAAGTGGTGAAATTTTGGATCCAAGTCCAATAATTCGGGAAAACTTGATTGGAATAGCTACTGGAAGCTTGCCGGTCACAACGCGTCGAGAATTGGCTTCGTCGGGATCTGACGAATTTTTACGGATTTCCCTAGGCGTACCCCTAGGGAAAATCACAAGAATCGAGAAATTGTAAAAAGTGGTGAAATTTTGGATCCGAGTCCAATAATTCGGGAAAACTTGATTGGAATAGCTACTGGAAGCTTACCGGTCACAACGCGTCGAGAATTGGCTTCGTCGGGATCTAACGAATTTTCCCTAGGGGTACCCCTAGGAAAAATCACCAGAATCGAGAAATCGTAAAAAGTGGTGAAATTTTGGATCCGACTCCAATAATTCGGGAAAACTTGATTGGAATAGCTACTGGAAGCTTACCGGTCACAACGCGTCGAGAATTTGCTTCGTCGGGATCTGACGAATTTTTACGGATTTTTCCTAGGGGTACCCCTAGGGAAAATCAGCAGAATCGAGAAATCGTAAAAAGTGGTGAAATTTTTGATCCGAGTCAAATAATTCGGGAAAATTTGATTGGAATAGCTACTGGAAGCTTGCCGGTCACAACGCGTCAAGAATTGACTTCGTCGGGATCTGACAGATTTTTACGGATTTCCCTAGGGGTACCCCTAGGGAAAATCACCAAAATCGAGAAGTCATAAAAAGTGGTGAAATTTTGGATCCGAGTCCAATAATTCGGGAAAACTTGATTGGAATAGCTACTGGAAGCTTGCCGGTCACAACGCGTCGAGAATTTGCTTCGTCGGGATCTGACGACTTTTCCCTAGGGGTACCCCTAGGGAAAATCACCAAAATCGAGAAAACGTAAAAAGTGGTGAAATTTTGGATCCAAGTCCAATAATTCGGGAAAACTTGATTGGAATAGCTACTGGAAGCTTGCCGGTCACAACGCGTCGAGAATTGGCTTCGTCGGGATCTGACGAATTTTTACGGATTTCCCTAGGGGTACCCCTAGGGAAAATCACCAGAATCGAGAAATCGTAAAAAGTGGTGAAATTTTTGATCCGAGTCCAATAATTCGGGAAAACTTGATTGGAATAGCTACTGGAAGCTTGCCGGTCACAACGCGTCGGGAATTGGCTTCATCGGGATCTGACGAATTTTTACGGATTTCCCTAGGGATAAATCACCAGAATCGAGAAATCGTAAAAAGTTGTGAAATTTTTGATCCGAGTCCAATAATTCGGGAAAACTTTATTGGAATAGCTACTGGAAGCTTGCCGGTCACAACGCGTCGAGAATTGGCTTCGTCGGGATCTGACGAATTTTCCCTAGGGGTAACACTAGGGAAAATACCCAGAATCGAGAAATCGTAAAAAGTGGTGAAATTTTGGATCCGAGTCCAATAATTCGGGAAAACTTGATTGGAATAGCTACTGGAAGCTTGCCGGTCACAACGCGTCGAGAATTGGCTTCGTCGGGATCTGACGAATTTTCCCTAGGGGGTACCCCTATGGAAAATCACAAGAATCGAGAAATCGTAAAAAGTGGTGAAATTTTGGATCCGAGTCCAATAATTCGGGAAAACTTGATTGGAATAGCTACTGGAAGCTTGTCGGTCACAACGCGTCTAGAATTGGCTTCGCCGTGATCTGACGAATTTTTACGAATTTCCCTTGGGGTACCCCTAAGGAAAATCCCCAGAATCGAGAAATCGTAAAAAGTGGTGAAATTTTGGATCCGAGTCCAATAATTCGGGAAAACTAGATTGGAATTGCTACTGGAAGCTTGCAGGTCACAACGCGTCAAGAATTGGCTTCGTCGGGATCTGACGAATTTTCCCTAGGGGTACCCCTAGGGAAAATCACCAGAATCGAGAAATCGTAAAAAGTGGTGAAATTTTGGATCCGAGTCCAATAATTCGGGAAAACTTGATTGGAATAGCTACTGGAAGCTTGCCGGTCACAACGCGTCGAGAATTGGCTTCGTCGGGATCTGACGAATTTTCCCTAGGGGGTACCCCTATGGAAAATCACAAGAATCGAGAAATCGTAAAAAGTGGTGAAATTTTGGATCCGAGTCCAATAATTCGGGAAAACTTGATTGGAATAGCTACTGGAAGCTTGTCGGTCACAACGCGTCTAGAATTGGCTTCGCCGTGATCTGACGAATTTTTACGAATTTCCCTTGGGGTACCCCTAAGGAAAATCCCCAGAATCGAGAAATCGTAAAAAGTGGTGAAATTTTGGATCCGAGTCCAATAATTCGGGAAAACTAGATTGGAATTGCTACTGGAAGCTTGCAGGTCACAACGCGTCAAGAATTGGCTTCGTCGGGATCTGACGAATTTTCCCTAGGGGTACCCCTAGGGAAAATCACCAGAATCGAGAAATCGTAAAAAGTGGTGAAATTTTGGATCCGAGTCCAATAATTCGGGAAAACTTGATTGGAATAGCTACTGGAAGCTTGCCGGTCACAACGCGTCAAAAATTTGCTTCGTCGGGATCTGACAAATTTTTACGGATTTTCTTAGGGGTACCCCTAGGGAAAATCAGCAGAATCGAGAAATCGTAAAAAGTAGTGAAATTTTTGATCCGAGTCAAATAATTCGGAAAAATTTGATTGGAATAGCTACTGGAAGCTTGCCGGTCACAACGCGTCGAGAATTGGCTTCGTCGGGATCTGACGTATTTTTACGGATTTCCCAAGGGGTACCCCTAGAGAAAATCACCAAAATCGAGAAGTTATAAAAAGTGGTGAAATTTTGGATCCGAGTCCAATAATTTGGGAAAACTTGATTGGAATAGCTGCTGGAAGCTTGCCGGTCACAACGCGTCGAGAATTGGCTTCGTTGGGATCTGACGAATTTTTACGGATTTCCCTAGGGGTACCCCTTGGGAAAATCACCAGAATCGAGAAATCGTAAAAAGTGGTGAAATTTTGGATCCGAGTCCAATAATTCGGGAAAACTTGATTGGAATAGCTACTGAAAGCTTCCCAGTCACAACGCGTTGAGAATTGGCTTCGTCGGGATCTGACGAATTTTTACAAATTTTCCTAGGGGTACCCCTAGGAAAAATCACCAGAATCGAGAAATCGTAAAAAGTGGTGAAATTTTGGATCCGAGTCCAATAATTCGGGAAAACTTGATTGGAATAGCTACTGGAAGCTTGCCGCTCACAACGCGTCGAGAATTGGGTTCGTCGGGATCTGACGAATTTTTCCTAGGGGTACCCCTAGGAAAAATCACCATAATCGAGAAATCGTAAAAAGTGGTGAAATTTTGGATCCGAGTCCAATAATTCGGGAAAACTTGATTGGAATAGCTACTGGAAGCTTGCCGGTCACAACGCGTCGAGAATTGGCTTCGTCGGGATCTAACGAATTTTTACGGATTTCCCTAGGGGTACCCCTAGGGAAAATCACCAGAATCGAGAAATCGTAAAAAGTGGTGAAATTTTTGATCCGAGTCCAATAATTCGGGAAAACTTTATTGGAATAGCTACTGGAAGCTTGCCGGTCACAACACGTCGAGAATTGGCTTTGTCGGGATCTGACGAATTTTCCCTAGGGGTACCCCTAGGGAAAATCACCAAAATCGAGAAAACGTAAAAAGTGGTGAAATTTTGGATCCAAGTCCAATAATTCGGGAAAACTTGATTGGAATAGCTACTGGAATCTTGCCGGTCACAACGCGTCGAGAATTGGCTTCGTCGGGATCTGACGAATTTTTACGGATTTCCCTAGGCGTACCCCTAGGGAAAATCACAAGAATCGAGAAATTGTAAAAAGTGGTGAAATTTTGGATCCGAGTCCAATAATTCGGGAAAACTTGATTGGAATAGCTACTGGAAGCTTACCGGTCACAACGCGTCGAGAATTGGCTTCGTCGGGATCTAACGAATTTTCCCTAGGGGTACCCCTAGGAAAAATCACCAGAATCGAGAAATCGTAAAAAGTGGTGAAATTTTGGATCCGACTCCAATAATTCGGGAAAACTTGATTGGAATAGCTACTGGAAGCTTACCGGTCACAACGCGTCGAGAATTTGCTTCGTCGGGATCTGACGAATTTTTACGGATTTTTCCTAGGGGTACCCCTAGGGAAAATCAGCAGAATCGAGAAATCGTAAAAAGTGGTGAAATTTTTGATCCGAGTCAAATAATTCGGGAAAATTTGATTGGAATAGCTACTGGAAGCTTGCCGGTCACAACGCGTCAAGAATTGACTTCGTCGGGATCTGACAGATTTTTACGGATTTCCCTAGGGGTACCCCTAGGGAAAATCACCAAAATCGAGAAGTCATAAAAAGTGGTGAAATTTTGGATCCGAGTCCAATAATTCGGGAAAACTTGATTGGAATAGCTACTGGAAGCTTGCCGGTCACAACGCGTCGAGAATTTGCTTCGTCGGGATCTGACGAATTTTCCCTAGGGGTACCCCTAGGGAAAATCACCAAAATCGAGAAAACGTAAAAAGTGGTGAAATTTTGGATCCAAGTCCAATAATTCGGGAAAACTTGATTGGAATAGCTACTGGAAGCTTGCCGGTCACAACGCGTCGAGAATTGGCTTCGTCGGGATCTGACGAATTTTTACGGATTTCCCTAGGGGTACCCCTAGGGAAAATCACCAGAATCGAGAAATCGTAAAAAGTGGTGAAATTTTGGATCCGAGTCCAATAATTCGGGAAAACTTGATTGGAATAGTTACTGGAAGCTTCCCGGTCACAACGCGTCGAGAATTGGCTTCGTCGGGATCGGATGAATTTTTACGAATTTTCCTAGGGGCACCCCTAGGAAAAATCACCAGAATCGAGAAATCGTAAAAAGTGGTGAAATTTTGGATCCGAGTCCAATAATTCGGGAAAACTTGATTGGAATAGCTACTGGAAGCTTGCCGGTCACAACGCGTCGAGAATTGGCTTCGTCGGGATCTGACAAATTTTTACGGATTTCCCTAGGGGTACCCCTAGGGAAAAACACTAGAATCGAGAAATCGTAAAAAGTGGTGAAATTTTTGATCCGAGTCCAATAATTCGGGAAAACTTTATTGGAATAGCTACTGGAAGCTTTCCGATCACAACGCGTCGAGAATTGGCTTCGTCGGGATCTGACGAATTTTTCCTAGGGGTACCCTTAGGAAAAATCACCAGAATCGAGAAATCGTAAAAAGTGGTGAAATTTTGGATCCGACTCCAATAATTCGGGAAAACTTGATTGGAATAGCTACTGGAAGCTTGCCGGTCACAACGCGTCGAGAATTTGCTTCATAGGGATCTGACGAATTTTTACGGATTTTCTTAGGGGTACCCCTAGGAAAAATCAGCAGAATCGAGAAATCGTAAAAAGTGATGAAATTTTTGATCCGAGTCAAATAATTCGGGAACATTTGATTGGAATAGCTACTAGAAGCTTGCCGGTCACAACGCGTCGAGAATTGGCTTCATCGGGATCTGACGAATTTTTACGGATTTTCCTAGGGGTACACCTAGGGAAAATCAGCAGAATCGAAAAATCGTAAAAAGTGGTGAAATTTTTGATCCGAGTCCAATAATTCGGAAAAACTTGATTGGAATAGCTAGTGGAAGCTTGTCGGTCACAACGCGTCGAGAATTGGCTTCGTCGGGATCTGACGAATTTTCCCTAGGGGTACCCCTAGGGAAAATCACCAGAATCGAGAAATCGTAAAAAGTGGTGAAATTTTGGATCCGACTCCAATAATTCGGGAAAACTTGATTGGAATAGCTACTGGAAGCTTGCCGGTCACAACGCGTCGAGAATTTGCTTCGTCGGGATCTGACGAATTTTTACTGATTTTCCTACGGTACCCCTAGGGAAAATCAGCAGAATCGAGAAATCGTAAAAAGTGGTGAAATTTTTGATCCGAGTCAAATAATTCGGGAAAATTTGATTGGAATAGCTACTGGAAGCTTGCCGGTCACAACGCGTTGAGAATTGGCTTCGTCGGGATCTGACGGATTTTTACGGATTTCCCTAGGGGTACCCCTAGGGAAAATCACCAAAATCGAGAAGTCATAAAAAGTGGTGAAATTTATGATCCGAGTCCAATAATTCGGAAAAACTTGATTGGAATAGCTAGTGGAAGCTTGTCGGTCACAACGCGTCGAGAATTGGCTTCGTCGGGATCTGACGAATTTTCCCTAGGGGTACCCCTAGGGAAAATCACCAGAATCGAGAAATCGTAAAAAGTGGTGAAATTTTGGATCCGACTCCAATAATTCAGGAAAACTTGATTGGAATAGCTACTGGAAGCTTGCCGGTCACAACGCGTCGAGAATTTGCTTCGTCGGGATCTGACGAATTTTTACGGATTTTCCTACGGTACCCCTAGGGAAAATCAGCAGAATCGAGAAATCGTAAAAAGTGGTGAAATTTTTGATTCGAGTCAAATAATTCGGGAAAATTTGATTGGAATAGCTACTGGAAGCTTGCCGGTCACAACACGTCGAGAATTGGCTTCGTCGGGATCTGACGAATTTTCCCTAGGGGTACCCCTAGGAAAAATCACCAGAATCGAGAAATCGTAAAAAGTGGTGAAATTTTGGATCCGACTCCAATAATTCGGGAAAACTTGATTGGAATAGCTACTGGAAGCTTGCCGGTCACAATGCGTCAAGAATTTGCTTCGTCGGGATCTGACGAATTTTTACGGATTTTTCCTAGGGGTACCCCTAGGGAAAATCAGCAGAATCGAGAAATCGTAAAAAGTGGTGAAATTTTAGATCCGAGTCAAATAATTCGGGAAAATTTGATTGGAATAGCTACTGGAAGCTTGCCGGTCACAACGCGTCGAGAATTGGCTTCGTCGGGATCTGACGGATTTTTACGGATTTTCCTAGGGGTACCCCTAGGGAAAATCACCAAAATCGAGAAGTCATAAAAAGTGGTGAAATTTTGGATCCGAGTCCAATAATTCGAGAAAACTTGATTGGAATAGCTACTGGAAGATTGCCGGTCACAACGCGTAGAGAATTGGCTTCGTCGGGATCTGACGAATTTTCCCTAGGGGTACCCCTAGGGAAAATCACCAGAATCGAGAAATCGTAAAAAGTGGTGAAATTTTGGATCCGAGTCCTATAATTCGGGAAAACTTAATGGGAATAGCTACTGGAAGCTTGCCGGTTACAACGCATCGAGAATTGGCTTCGTCGGGATCTGACAATTTTTACGGATTTCCCTTGGGGTACCCCTAGGGAAAATCACCAGAATCGAAAAATCGTAAAAAGTGGTGAAATTTTGGATCCGAGTCCCATAATTCGGGAAAACTTGATTGGAATAGCTACTGAAAGCTTGCCGCTCACAAAGCGTCGAGAATTGGGTTCGTCGGGATCTGACGAATTTTTACGGATTTTCCTAGGGGTACCCCTAGGGAAAATCACCAGAATCGAGAAATCGTAAAAACTGGTGAAATTTTAGATCCGAGTCCAATAATTCGAGAAAACTTGATTGGAATAGCTACTGGAAGATTGCCGGTCACAACGCGTCGAGAATTGGCTTCGTCGGGATCTGACGAATTTTCCCTAGGGGTACCCCTAGAGAAAATCACCAGAATCGAGAAATCGTAAAAAGTGGTGAAATTTTTG
Organism: Excoecaria cochinchinensis; assembly: GCA_947683425.1. NCBI lineage: Eukaryota > Viridiplantae > Streptophyta > Magnoliopsida > Malpighiales > Euphorbiaceae > Excoecaria > Excoecaria cochinchinensis. The sequence goes on from CANTUQ010000277.1 coordinate 276,294, forward strand.
ATCCGAGTCAAATAATTCGGGAAAATTTGATTGGAATAGCTACTGGAAGCTTGCCGGTCACAACGCGTCGAGAATTGGCTTCGTCGGGATCTGACGAATTTTTACGGATTTTCCTAGGGGTACCCCTAGGGAAAATCACCAGAATCGAGAAATCGTAAAAAGTGGTGAAATTTTTGATCCGAGTCCAATAATTCGGGAAAACTTTATTGGAATGGCTACTGGAAGCTTGCCGGTCACAACGCGTCGAGAATTGGTTTCGTCGGGATCTGACGAATTTTCCCTAGTGGTACCCCTAGGGAAAATCACCAGAATCGAGAAATCGTAAAAAGTGGTGAAATTTTTGATCCGAGTCCAATAATTCAGGAAAACTTGATTGGAATAGCTACTGGAAGCTTGCCGGTCACAACGCGTCGAGAATTGGCTTCGTCGGGATCTGACGAATTTTTACAGATTTCCCAAGGGGTACCCCTAGGGAAAATCACAAGAATCGAGAAATCGTAAAAAGTGGTGAAATTTTGGATCCGAGTCCAATAATTCGGGAAAACTTGATTGGAATAGCTACTGGAAGCTTGTCGGTCACAACGCGTCGAGAATTGGCTTCGCCGGGATCTGACGAATTTTTACGAATTTCCCTAGGGGTACCCCTAAGGAAAATCCCCAGAATCGAGAAATCGTAAAAAGTTGTGAAATTTTGGATCCGAGTCCAACAATTCGAGAAAACATAATTGGAATAGTTACTGGAAGCTTGCCGATCACAACGCATCAAGAATTGGCTTCGTCGGGATCTAACAAATTTTTACGGATTTTCCTAGGGGTACCCTTAGGGAAAATCACAAGAATCGAGAAATCGTAAAAAGTGGTGAAATTTTGGATCCGAGTCCAATAAATCGGGAAAACTTGATTGGAATAGCTACTGGAAGCTTGCCGATCACAACGCATCGAGAATTGGTTTCGTCGGCATCTGACGAATTTTTACGGATTTCCCTAGGGGTAACCCTAGGGAAAATCCCCAGAATCGAGAAATCGTAAAAAGTGGTGAAATTTTGGATCCGAGTCCAATAATTCGGAAAAACTTGATTGGAATAGCTACTGGAAGCTTGTCGGTCACAACGCATCGAGAATTGGCTTCGTCGGGATCTGACAAATTTTCCCTAGGGGTACCCCTAGGGAAAATCACCAGAATCGAGAAATCGTAAAAAGTGGTGAAATTTTGGATCCGACTCCAATAATTCGGGAAAACTTGATTGGAATAGCTACTGGAAGCTTGCCGGTCACAACGCGTCGAGAATTTGCTTCGTCGGGATCTGACGAATTTTTACGGATTTTCCTAGGGGTACCCCTAGGGAAAATCAGCAGAATCGAGAAATCGTAAAAAGTGGTTAAAATTTTTGATTCGAGTCAAATAATTCGGGAAAATTTGATTGGAATAGCTACTGGAAGCTTGTCGGTCACAACGCGTCGAGAATTGGCTTCGTCGGGATCTGACGAATTTTTACGGATTTCCCTAGGGGTACCCCTAGGGAAAATCACCAAAATCGAGAAGTCATAAAAAGTGGTGAAATTTTTGATCCGAGTCCAATAATTCGGGAAAACTTGATTGGAATTGCTACTGGAATCTTGCCGGTCACAACGCGTCAAGAATTAGTTTCGTCGGGATCTGATGAATTTTCCCTAGGGGTACCCCTAGGAAAAATCACCAGAATCGAGAAATCGTAAAAAGTGGTGAAATTTTGGATCCGAGTCCAATAATTCGGGAAAACTTGATTGGAATACCTACTGGAAGCTTGCCGATCACAACGCATCGAGAATTGGCTTCGTCGTGATCTGACGAATTTTTACGAAAATCACAAGAATCGAGAAATCGTAAAAAGTGGTAAAATTTTTTATCCGAGTCCAATAATTCGAGAAAACTTGATTGGAATAGCTACTGGAATCTTGTCGGTCACAACGCGTCGAGAATTGGTTTCGTCGGGATCTGACGAATTTTTACGAATTTCCCTACGGGTACCCCTAGGGAAAATCCCAAGAATCGAGAAATCGTAAAAAGTGGTGAAATTTTGGATCCGAGTCCAATAATTCGGGAAAACTTGATTGGAATAGTTACTGGAAGCTTGCCGGTCACAACACGTCGAGAATTGGCTTCGTCGGAATCTGACGAATTTTTACGGATTTCCCTAGGGGTACCCCTAGGGAAAATTACAAGAATCGAGAAATCGTAAAAAGTGGTGAAATTTTGGATCCGAGTCCAATAAATCGGGAAAACTTGATTGGAATAGCTACTGGAAGCTTGCCGGTCACAACGCATCGAGAATTGGTTTCGTCGGGATCTGACGAATTTTTACGGATTTCCCTAGGGGTACCCCTAGGGAAAATCCCCAGAATCGAGAAATCGTAAAAAGTGGTGAAATTTTGGATCCGAGTCCAATAATTCGGAAAAACTTGATTGGATTAGTTACTGGAAGCTTGCTGGTCACAACGCGTCGAGAATTGGCTTCGTCGGGATCTGACGAATTTTCCCTAGGGGTACCCCTAGGGAAAATCACCAGAATCGAGAAATCGTAAAAAGTGGTGAAATTTTGGATCCGACTCCAATAATTCGGGAAAACTTGATTGGAATAGCTACTGGAAGCTTGCCGGTCACAACGCGTCGAGAATTTGCTTCGTCGGGATCTGACGAATTTTTACGGATTTTCCTAGGGGTACCCCTAGGGAAAATCAGCAGAATCGAGAAATCGTAAAAAGTGGTTAAAATTTTTGATTCGAGTCAAATAATTCGGGAAAATTTGATTGGAATAGCTACTGGAAGCTTGTCGGTCACAACGCGTCGAGAATTGGCTTCGTCGGGATCTGACGGATTTTTACGGATTTCCCTAGGGGTACCCCTAGGGAAAATCACCAAAATCGAGAAGTCATAAAAAGTGGTGAAATTTTTGATCCGAGTCCAATAATTCGGGAAAACTTGATTGGAATTGCTACTGGAATCTTGCCGGTCACAACGCGTCAAGAATTAGTTTCGTCGGGATCTGATGAATTTTCCCTAGGGGTACCCCTAGGAAAAATCACCAGAATCGAGAAATCGTAAAAAGTGGTGAAATTTTGGATCCGAGTCCAATAATTCGGGAAAACTTGATTGGAATACCTACTGGAAGCTTGCCGATCACAACGCATCGAGAATTGGCTTCGTCGTGATCTGACGAATTTTTACGAAAATCACAAGAATCGAGAAATCGTAAAAAGTGGTAAAATTTTTGATCCGAGTCCAATAATTCGAGAAAACTTGATTGGAATAGCTACTGGAAGCTTGTCGGTCACAACGCGTCGAGAATTGGTTTCGTCGGGATCTGACGAATTTTTACGAATTTCCCTACGGGTACCCCTAGGGAAAATCCCAAGAATCGAGAAATCGTAAAAAGTGGTGAAATTTTGGATCCGAGTCCAATAATTCGGGAAAACTTGATTGGAATAGTTACTGGAAGCTTGCCGGTCACAACACGTTGAGAATTGGCTTCGTCGGAATCTGACGAATTTTTACGGATTTCCCTAGGGGTACCCCTAGGGAAAATTACAAGAATCGAGAAATCGTAAAAAGTGGTGAAATTTTGGATCCGAGTCCAATAAATCGGGAAAACTTGATTGGAATAGCTACTGGAAGCTTGCCGGTCACAACGCATCGAGAATTGGTTTCGTCGGGATCTGACGAATTTTTACGGATTTCCCTAGGGGTACCCCTAGGGAAAATCCCCAGAATCGAGAAATCGTAAAAAGTGGTGAAATTTTGGATCCGAGTCCAATAATTCGGAAAAACTTGATTGGATTAGTTACTGGAAGCTTGCTGGTCACAACGCGTCGAGAATTGGCTTCGTCGGGATCTGACGAATTTTCCCTAGGGGTACCCCTAGGGAAAATCACCAGAATCGAGAAATCGTAAAAAGTGGTGAAATTTTGGATCCGACTCCAATAATTCGGGAAAACTTGATTGGAATAGCTACTGGAAGCTTGCCGGTCACAACGCATCGAGAATTTGCTTCGTCGGGATCTGACGAATTTTTACGGATTTTCTTAGGGGTACCCCTAGGGAAAATCACCAGAATCGAGAAATCGTAAAAAGTGGTGAAATTTTTGATCCGAGAGCAATAATTCGGGAAAACTTGATTGGAATAGCTACTGGAAGCTTGCCGGTCACAACGCGTCGAGAATTTGCTTCGTCGGGATCTGACGAATTTTTACGGATTTTCCTAGGGGTACCCCTAGGGAAAATCAGCAGAATCGAGAAATCGTAAAAAGTGGTTAAAATTTTTGATTCGAGTCAAATAATTCGGGAAAATTTGATTGGAATAGCTACTGGAAGCTTGTCGGTCACAACGCGTCGAGAATTGGCTTCGTCGGGATCTGACGGATTTTTACGGATTTCCCTAGGGGTACCCCTAGGGAAAATCACCAAAATCGAGAAGTCATAAAAAGTGGTGAAATTTTTGATCCGAGTCCAATAATTCGGGAAAACTTGATTGGAATTGCTACTGGAATCTTGCCGGTCACAACGCGTCAAGAATTAGTTTCGTCGGGATCTGATGAATTTTCCCTAGGGGTACCCCTAGGAAAAATCACCAGAATCGAGAAATCGTAAAAAGTGGTGAAATTTTGGATCCGAGTCCAATAATTCGGGAAAACTTGATTGGAATACCTACTGGAAGCTTGCCGATCACAACGCATCGAGAATTGGCTTCGTCGTGATCTGACGAATTTTTACGAAAATCACAAGAATCGAGAAATCGTAAAAAGTGGTAAAATTTTTGATCCGAGTCCAATAATTCGAGAAAACTTGATTGGAATAGCTACTGGAAGCTTGTCGGTCACAACGCGTCGAGAATTGGTTTCGTCGGGATCTGACGAATTTTTACGAATTTCCCTACGGGTACCCCTAGGGAAAATCCCAAGAATCGAGAAATCGTAAAAAGTGGTGAAATTTTGGATCCGAGTCCAATAATTCGGGAAAACTTGATTGGAATAGTTACTGGAAGCTTGCCGGTCACAACACGTTGAGAATTGGCTTCGTCGGAATCTGACGAATTTTTACGGATTTCCCTAGGGGTACCCCTAGGGAAAATTACAAGAATCGAGAAATCGTAAAAAGTGGTGAAATTTTGGATCCGAGTCCAATAAATCGGGAAAACTTGATTGGAATAGCTACTGGAAGCTTGCCGGTCACAACGCATCGAGAATTGGTTTCGTCGGGATCTGACGAATTTTTACGGATTTCCCTAGGGGTACCCCTAGGGAAAATCCCCAGAATCGAGAAATCGTAAAAAGTGGTGAAATTTTGGATCCGAGTCCAATAATTCGGAAAAACTTGATTGGATTAGTTACTGGAAGCTTGCTGGTCACAACGCGTCGAGAATTGGCTTCGTCGGGATCTGACGAATTTTCCCTAGGGGTACCCCTAGGGAAAATCACCAGAATCGAGAAATCGTAAAAAGTGGTGAAATTTTGGATCCGACTCCAATAATTCGGGAAAACTTGATTGGAATAGCTACTGGAAGCTTGCCGGTCACAACGCATCGAGAATTTGCTTCGTCGGGATCTGACGAATTTTTACGGATTTTCTTAGGGGTACCCCTAGGGAAAATCACCAGAATCGAGAAATCGTAAAAAGTGGTGAAATTTTTGATCCGAGAGCAATAATTCGGGAAAACTTGATTGGAATAGCTACTGGAAGCTTGCCGGTCACAACGCGTCGAGAATTTGCTTCGTCGGGATCTGACGAATTTTTACGGATTTTCCTAGGGGTACCCCTAGGGAAAATCAGCAGAATCGAGAAATCGTAAAAAGTGGTTAAAATTTTTGATTCGAGTCAAATAATTCGGGAAAATTTGATTGGAATAGCTACTGGAAGCTTGTCGGTCACAACGCGTCGAGAATTGGCTTCGTCGGGATCTGACGGATTTTTACGGATTTCCCTAGGGGTACCCCTAGGGAAAATCACCAAAATCGAGAAGTCATAAAAAGTGGTGAAATTTTTGATCCGAGTCCAATAATTCGGGAAAACTTGATTGGAATTGCTACTGGAATCTTGCCGGTCACAACGCGTCAAGAATTAGTTTCGTCGGGATCTGATGAATTTTCCCTAGGGGTACCCCTAGGAAAAATCACCAGAATCGAGAAATCGTAAAAAGTGGTGAAATTTTGGATCCGAGTCCAATAATTCGGGAAAACTTGATTGGAATACCTACTGGAAGCTTGCCGATCACAACGCATCGAGAATTGGCTTCGTCGGGATCTGACGAATTTTTACGAAAATCACAAGAATCGAGAAATCGTAAAAAGTGGTAAAATTTTTGATCCGAGTTCAATAATTCGAGAAAACTTGATTGGAATAGCTACTGGAAGCTTGTCGGTCACAACGCGTCGAGAATTGGCTTCGTCGGGATCTGACGAATTTTTACGAATTTCCCTAGGGGTACCCCTAGGGAAAATCCCAAGAATCGAGAAATCGTAAAAAGTGGTGAAATTTTGGATCCGAGTCCAATAATTCGGAAAAACTTGATTGGATTAGTTACTGGAAGCTTGCTGGTCACAACGCGTCGAGAATTGGCTTCGTCGAGATCTGACGAATTTTCCCTAGGGGTACCCCTAGGGAAAATCACCAGAATCGAGAAATCGTAAAAAGTGGTGAAATTTTGGATCCGACTCCAATAATTCGGGAAAACTTGATTGGAATAGCTACTGGAAGCTTGCCGGTCACAACGCATCGAGAATTTGCTTCGTCGGGATCTGACGAATTTTTACGGATTTTCTTAGGGGTACCCCTAGGGAAAATCACCAGAATCGAGAAATCGTAAAAAGTGGTGAAATTTTTGATCCGAGAGCAATAATTCGGGAAAACTTGATTGGAATAGCTACTGGAAGCTTGCCGGTCACAACGCGTCGAGAATTTGCTTCGTCGGGATCTGACGAATTTTTACGGATTTTCCTAGGGGTACCCCTAGGGAAAATCAGCAGAATCGAGAAATCGTAAAAAGTGGTTAAAATTTTTGATTCGAGTCAAATAATTCGGGAAAATTTGATTGGAATAGCTACTGGAAGCTTGTCGGTCACAACGCGTCGAGAATTGGCTTCGTCGGGATCTGACGGATTTTTACGGATTTCCCTAGGGGTACCCCTAGGGAAAATCACCAAAATCGAGAAGTCATAAAAAGTGGTGAAATTTTTGATCCGAGTCCAATAATTCGGGAAAAATTGATTGGAATTGCTACTGGAATCTTGCCGGTCACAACGCGTCAAGAATTAGTTTCGTCAGGATCTGATGAATTTTCCCTAGGGGTACCCCTAGGAAAAATCACCAGAATCGAGAAATCGTAAAAAGTGGTGAAATTTTGGATCCGAGTCCAATAATTCGGGAAAACTTGATTGGAATACCTACTGGAAGCTTGCCGATCACAACGCATCGAGAATTGGCTTCGTCGGGATCTGACGAATTTTTACGAAAATCACAAGAATCGAGAAATCGTAAAAAGTGGTAAAATTTTTGATCCGAGTCCAATAATTCGAGAAAACTTGATTGGAATAGCTACTGGAAGCTTGTCGGTCACAACGCGTCGAGAATTGGCTTCGTCGGGATCTGACGAATTTTTACGAATTTCCCTAGGGGTACCCCTAGGGAAAATCCCAAGAATCGAGAAATCGTAAAAAGTGGTGAAATTTTGGATCCGAGTCCAATAATTCGGGAAAACTTGATTGGAATAGTTACTGGAAGCTTGCCGGTCACAACACGTCGAGAATTGGCTTCGTCGGAATCTGACGAATTTTTACGGATTTCCCTAGGGGTACCCCTAGGGAAAATTACAAGAATCGAGAAATCGTAAAAAGTGGTGAAGTTTTGGATCCGAGTCCAATAAATCGGGAAAACTTGATTGGAATAGCTACTGGAAGCTTGCCGGTCACAACGCATCGAGAATTGGTTTCGTCGGGATCTGACGAATTTTTACGGATTTCCCTAGGGGTACCCCTAGGGAAAATCCCCAGAATCGAGAAATCGTAAAAAGTGGTGAAATTTTGGATCCGAGTCCAATAATTCGGAAAAACTTGATTGGAATAGTTACTGGAAGCTTGCCGGTCACAACGCGTCGAGAATTGGCTTCGTCGGGATCTGACGAATTTTCCCTAGGGGTACCCCTAGGGAAAATCACCAGAATCGAGAAATCGTAAAAAGTGGTGAAATTTTGGATCCGACTCCAATAATTCGGGAAAACTTGATTGGAGTAGCTACTGGAAGCTTGCCGGTCACAACGCATCGAGAATTTGCTTCGTCGGGATCTGACGAATTTTTACGGATTTTCTTAGGGGTACCCCTAGGGAAAATCAGCAGAATCCAGAAATCGTAAAAAGTTGTGAAATTTTTTATCCGAGTCAAATAATTCGGGAAAATTTGATTGGAATAGCTACTGGAAGCTTGCCGGTCACAACGCGTCGAGAATTGGCTTCGTCGGGATCTGACGGATTTTTACGGATTTCCCAAGGGGTACCCCTAGAGAAAATCACCAAAATCGAGAAGTCATAAAAAGTTGTGAAATTTTGGATCCGAGTCCAATAATTTGGGAAAACTTGATTGGAATAGCTGCTGGAAGCTTGCCGGTCACAACGCGTCGAGAATTGGCTTCGTCGGGATCTGACGAATTTTTACGGATTTCCCTAGGGGTACCCCTAGGGAAAATCACCATAATCGAGAAATCGTAAAAAGTGGTGAAATTTTGGATCCGAGTCCAATAATTCGGGAAAACTTGATTGGAATAGCTACTGAAAGCTTACCGGTCACAACGCGTCGAGAATTGGCTTCGTCGGGATCTGACGAATTTTTACAAATTTTCCTATGGGTACCCCTAGGAAAAATCAGCAGAATCGAGAAATCGTAAAAAGTGGTGAAATTTTGGATCCGAGTCCAATAATTCGGGAAAACTAGATTTGAATAGCTACTGGAAGCTTGTCTCTCACAACACGTCGAGAATTGGGTTCGTCGGGATCTGACGAATTTTTCCTAAGGGTACCCCCAAGGAAAATCACCAGAATCGAGAAATCGTAAAATGTGGTGAAATTTTGGATCCGAGTCCAATAATTCGGGAAAACTTGATTGGAATAGCTACTGGAAGCTTGCCGATCACAACGCGTCGAGAATTGGCTTCGTCGGGATCTAACGAATTTTTACGGATTTCCCTAGGGGTACCCCTAGGGAAAATCACCAGAATCGAGAAATCGTAAAAAGTGGTGAAATTTTTGATCCGAGAGCAATAATTCGGGAAACCTTGATTGGAATAGCTACTGGAAGCTTGCCGGTCACAACGCGTCGAGAATTTGCTTCGTCGGGATCTGACGAATTTTTATGGATTTTCCTAGGGGTACCCCTAGGGAAAATCAGCAGAATCGAGAAATCGTAAAAAGTGGTTAAAATTTTTGATTCGAGTCAAATAATTCGGGAAAATTTGATTGGAATAGCTACTGGAAGCTTGTCGGTCACAACGCGTCGAGAATTGGCTTCGTCGGGATCTGACGGATTTTTATGGATTTCCCTAGGGGTACCCCTAGGGAAAATCACCAAAATCGAGAAGTCATAAAAAGTGGTGAAATTTTTGATCCGAGTCCAATAATTCGGGAAAACTTGATTGGAATTGCTACTGGAATCTTGCCGGTCACAACGCGTCAAGAATTAGTTTCGTCGGGATCTGATGAATTTTCCCTAGGGGTACCCCTAGGAAAAATCACCAGAATCGAGAAATCGTAAAAAGTGGTGAAATTTTGGATCCGAGTCCAATAATTCGGGAAAACTTGATTGGAATACCTACTGGAAGCTTGCCGATCACAACGCATCGAGAATTGGCTTCGTCGGGATCTGACGAATTTTTACGAAAATCACAAGAATCGAGAAATCGTAAAAAGTGGTAAAATTTTTGATCCGAGTCCAATAATTCGAGAAAACTTGATTGGAATAGCTACTGGAAGCTTGTCGGTCACAACGCGTCGAGAATTGGCTTCGTCGGGATCTGACGAATTTTTACGAATTTCCCTAGGGGTACCCCTAGGGAAAATCCCAAGAATCGAGAAATCGTAAAAAGTGGTGAAATTTTGGATCCGAGTCCAATAATTCGGGAAAACTTGATTGGAATAGTTACTGGAAGCTTGCCGGTCACAACACGTCGAGAATTGGCTTCGTCGGAATCTGACGAATTTTTACGGATTTCCCTAGGGGTACCCCTAGGGAAAATTACAAGAATCGAGAAATCGTAAAAAGTGGTGAAGTTTTGGATCCGAGTCCAATAAATCGGGAAAACTTGATTGGAATAGCTACTGGAAGCTTGCCGGTCACAACGCATCGAGAATTGGTTTCGTCGGGATCTGACGAATTTTTACGGATTTCCCTAGGGGTACCCCTAGGGAAAATCCCCAGAATCGAGAAATCGTAAAAAGTGGTGAAATTTTGGATCCGAGTCCAATAATTCGGAAAAACTTGATTGGAATAGTTACTGGAAGCTTGCCGGTCACAACGCGTCGAGAATTGGCTTCGTCGGGATCTGACGAATTTTCCCTAGGGGTACCCCTAGGGAAAATCACCAGAATCGAGAAATCGTAAAAAGTGGTGAAATTTTGGATCCGACTCCAATAATTCGGGAAAACTTGATTGGAGTAGCTACTGGAAGCTTGCCGGTCACAACGCATCGAGAATTTGCTTCGTCGGGATCTGACGAATTTTTACGGATTTTCTTAGGGGTACCCCTAGGGAAAATCAGCAGAATCCAGAAATCGTAAAAAGTTGTGAAATTTTTTATCCGAGTCAAATAATTCGGGAAAATTTGATTGGAATAGCTACTGGAAGCTTGCCGGTCACAACGCGTCGAGAATTGGCTTCGTCGGGATCTGACGGATTTTTACGGATTTCCCAAGGGGTACCCCTAGAGAAAATCACCAAAATCGAGAAGTCATAAAAAGTTGTGAAATTTTGGATCCGAGTCCAATAATTTGGGAAAACTTGATTGGAATAGCTGCTGGAAGCTTGCCGGTCACAACGCGTCGAGAATTGGCTTCGTCGGGATCTGACGAATTTTTACGGATTTCCCTAGGGGTACCCCTAGGGAAAATCACCATAATCGAGAAATCGTAAAAAGTGGTGAAATTTTGGATCCGAGTCCAATAATTCGAGAAAACTTGATTGGAATAGCTACAGGAAGCTTGTCGGTCACAACGCGTCGAGAATTGGCTTCGTCGGGATCTGACGAATTTTTACGAATTTCCCTAGGGGTACCCCTAGGGAAAATCCCAAGAATCGAGAAATCGTAAAAAGTGGTGAAATTTTTGATCCGAGTCCAATAATTAGGGAAAACTTGATTGGAATAGTTACTGGAAGCTTGCCGGTCACAACACGTCGAGAATTGGCTTCGTCGAAATCTGACGAATTTTTACGGATTTCCCTAGGGGTACCCCTAGGGAAAATTACAAGAATCGAGAAATCGTAAAAAGTGGTGAAGTTTTGGATCCGAGTCCAATAAATCGGGAAAACTTGATTGGAATAGTTACTGGAAGCTTGCCGGTCACAACACGTCGAGAATTGGCTTCGTCGGAATCTGACGAATTTTTACGGATTTCCCTAGGGGTACCCCTAGGGAAAATTACAAGAATCGAGAAATCGTAAAAAGTGGTGAAGTTTTGGATCCGAGTCCAATAAATCGGGAAAACTTGATTGGAATAGCTACTGGAAGCTTGCCGGTCACAACGCATTGAGAATTGGTTTCGTCGGGATCTGACGAATTTTTACGGATTTCCCTAGGGGTACCCCTAGGGAAAATCCCCAGAATCGAGAAATCGTAAAAAGTGGTGAAATTTTGGATCCGAGTCCAATAATTCGGAAAAACTTGATTGGAATAGTTACTGGAAGCTTGCCGGTCACAACGCGTCGAGAATTGGCTTCGTCGGGATCTGACGAATTTTCCCAAGGGGTACCCCTAGGGAAAATCACCAAAATCGAGAAATCGTAAAAAGTGGTGAAATTTTGGATCCGACTCCAATAATTCGGGAAAACTTGATTGGAATAGCTACTGGAAGCTTGCCGGTCACAACGCATCGAGAATTTGCTTCGTCGGGATCTGACGAATTTTTATGGATTTTCTTAGGGGTACCCCTAGGGAAAATCAGCAGAATCCAGAAATCGTAAAAAGTTGTGAAATTTTTTATTCGAGTCAAATAATTCGGGAAAATTTGATTGGAATAGCTACTGGAAGCTTGCCGGTCACAACGCGTCGAGAATTGGCTTCGTCGGGATCTGACGGATTTTTACGGATTTCCCAAGGGGTACCCCTAGAGAAAATCACCAAAATCGAGAAGTCATAAAAAGTTGTGAAATTTTGGATCCGAGTCCAATAATTTTGGAAAACTTGATTGGAATAGCTGCTGGAAGCTTGCCGGTCACAACACGTCGAGAATTGGCTTCGTCGGGATCTGACGAATTTTTACGGATTCCCTAGGGGTACCCCTAGGGAAAATCACCATAATCGAGAAATCGTAAAAAGTGGTGAAATTTTGGATCCGAGTCCAATAATTCGGGAAAACTTGATTGGAATAGCTACTGAAAGCTTCCCGGTCACAACGCGTCGAGAATTGGCTTCGTCGGGATCTGACGAATTTTTACAAATTTTCCTTTGGGTACCCCTAGGAAAAATCAGCAGAATCGAGAAATCGTAAAAAGTGGTGAAATTTTGGATCCAAGTCCAATAATTTGGGAAAACTAGATTTGAATAGCTACTGGAAGCTTGCCTCTCACAACACGTCGAGAATTGGGTTCGTCGGGATCTGACGAATTTTTCCTAAGGGTACCCCTAAGGAAAATCACCAGATCGAGAAATCGTAAAATGTGGTGAAATTTTGGATCCGAGTCCAATAATTAGGGAAAAATTGATTGGAATAGCTACTGGAAGCTTGCCGATCACAACGCGTCGAGAATTGGCTTCGTCGGGATCTAACGAATTTTTACGGATTTCCCTAGGGGTACCCCTAGGGAAAATCACCAGAATCGAGAAATCGTAAAAAGTGGTGAAATTTTTGATCCGAGAGCAATAATTCGGGAAAACTTTATTGGAATAGCTACTGGAAGCTTGCCGGTCACAACGCGTCGAGAATTGGGTTCGTCGGGATCTGACGAATTTTCCCTAGGGGTATCCCTAGGGAAAATCACCAAAATCGAGAAATCGTAAAAAGTGGTGAAATTTTGGATCCGAGTCCAATAATTCGGGAAAACTTGATTGGTATAGCTACTGGAAGCTTGCCGGTCACAACGCGTCGAGAATTGGCTTCGTCGGGATCTGACGAATTTTTACGGATTTCCCTAGGGGTACCCCTAGGGAAAATCACAAGAATCGAAAAATTATAAAAAGTGGTGAAATTTTGGATCCGAGTCCAATAATTCGGGAAAACTTGATTGGAATAGCTACTGGAAGCTTGTCAGTCACAACGCGTCGAGAATTGGCTTCGTCGGGATCTAACGAATTTTTACGAATTTTCCTAGGGGTACCCCTAGGAAAAATCCCCAGAATCGAGAAATCGTAAAAAGTGGTGAAATTTTGGATCCGAGTCCAATAATTCGGGAAAACTTGATTGGAATAGTTACTGGAAGCTTGCCGGTCACAACGCATCGAGAATTGGCTTCGTCGGGATCTGACGAATTTTTACGGATTTCCCTAGGGGTACCCCTAGGGAAAATCACAAGAATCGAGAAATCGTAAAAAGTGGTGAAATTTTTGATCCGAGTCCAATAAATCGGGAAAACTTGATTGGAATAGCTACTGGAAGCTTGCCGGTCACAACGCATTGAGAATTGGTTTCGTCGGGATCTGACGAATGTTTACGGATTTCCCTAGGGGTACCCCTAGCGAAAATCCCCAGAATCGAGAAATCGTAAAAAGTGGTGAAATTTTGGATCCGAGTCCAATAATTCGGGAAAACTTGATTGGAATAGCTACTGAAAGCTTGCCGGTCACAACGCGTCGAGAATTGGTTTCGTCGGGATCTGATGAATTTTCCCTAGGGGTACCCCTAGGAAAAATCACCAGAATCGAGAAATCGTAAAAAGTGGTGAAATTTTGGATCCGACTCCAATAATTCGGGAAAACTTGATTGGAATAGCTACTGGAAGCTTGCCGGTCACAACGCGTCGAGAATTTGCTTCGTCGGGATCTGACGAATTTTTACGGATTTTTCCTTGGGGTACCCCTAAGGAAAATCAGCAGAATCGAGAAATTGTAAAAAGTGGTGAAATTTTTAATCCGAGTCAAATAATTCGGGAAAATTTGATTGGAATAGCTATTGGAAGCTTGCCGGTCACAACGCGTCGAGAATTAGCTTCGTCGGGATCTGACGAATTTTCCCTAGGGGTACCCCTAGGGAAAATCACCAGAATCGAGAAATCGTAAAAAGTGGTGAAATTTTGGATCCGAGTCCAATAATTCGGGAAAACTTGATTGGAATATTTACTGCAAGCTTCCCGGTCACAACGCGTTGAGAATTGGCTTCGTCGGGATCAAACGAATTTTTACGAATTTTCCTAGGGGTACCCTTTGGAAAAATCACCAGAATCGAGAAATCGTAAAAAGTGGTGAAATTTTGGATCCGAGTCCAATAATTCGGGAAAACTTGATTGGAATAGCTACTGAAAGCTTGCCGCTCACAACGCGTCGAGAATTGAGTTCGTCGGGATCTGACGAATTTTTCCTAGGGGTACCCCTATGGAAAAACACAAGAATAGAGAAATCTTAAAAAGTGGTGAAATTTTGGATCCGAGTCCAATAATTCGGGAAAACTTGATTGGAATAGCTACTTGAAGCTTGCCGGTCACAACGCGTCGAGAATTGGCTTCGTCGGGATCTGACGAATTTTTACGGATTTCCCTAGGGGTACCCCTAGGGAAAATCACCATAATCGAGAAATCGTATAAAGTGGAAAATTTTTTGATCCGAGTCCAATAATTCGGGAAAACTTTATTGGAATAGCTACTGGAAGCTTTCCGATCACAACGCGTCGAGAATTGGCTTCGTCGGGATCTGACGAATTTTCCCTAGGGGTACCCCTAGGAAAAATCAGCAGAATCGAGAAATCGTAAAAAGTGGTGAAATTTTTGATCCGAGTCAAATAATTCGGGAAAATTTGATTGGAATAGCTACTAGAAGCTTGCCGGTCACAACGCGTCGAGAATTGGCTTCGTCGGGATCTGACGAATTTTTACGGATTTTCCTAGGGGTACCCCTAGGAAAAATCACCAGAATCGAGAAATTGTAAAAAGTGGTGAAATTTTAGATCCGAGTCTAATAATTCGGGAAAACTTGATTGGAATAGCTACTGGAAGCTGTCCGGTCACAACGCGTCGAGAATTGGCTTCGTCGGGATCTGACGAATTTTTCCTAGGGGTACCCCTAGAGAAAATCACCTGAATCGAGAAATCGTAAAAAGTGGTGAAATTTTTGATCCGAGTCAAATAATTCGGGAAAATTTGATTGGAATAGCTACTGGAAGCTTGCCGGTCACAACGCGTCGAGAATTGGCTTCGTCGGGATCTGACGAATTTTTACGGATTTTCCTAGGGGGTACCCCTAGGGAAAATCACCAGAATCGAGAAATCGTAAAAAGTGGTGAAATTTTGGATCCGAGTCCAATAATTCGGGAAAACTTCATTGGAATTGTTACTGGAAGCTTTCCGGTCACAACGCGTCGAGAATTGACATCGTCGGGATCTGACGAATTTTTCCTAGGGGTAACCCAAGGGAAAATCACCAGAATCGAGAAATCGTAAAAAGTGATGAAATTTTGGATCCGAGTCCAATAATTCGGGAAAACTTGATTGGAATAGCTACTGGAAGCTTTCCCGTCACAACGCGTCGAGAATTGGCTTCGTCGGGATCTGACGAATTTTACCTAGGGGTACCCCTAGGGAAAATCACCAGAATCGAGAAATCGTAAAAAGTGGTGAAATTTTTGATCCGAGTCCAATAATTCGGGAAAACTTGATTGGAATAGCTACTGGAAGCTTGCCGGTCACAACGCGTCAAGAATTGATTTCTTCGGGATCTGACGAATTTTTACGAATTTCCCTAGGGGTACCCCAGGGGAAAATCACCAGAATCGAGAAATCGTAAAAAGTGGTGAAATTTTTGATCCGAGTCCAATAATTCGGGAAAACTTGATTGGAATACCTACTGGAAGCTTGCCGGTCACATTCGTCGAGAATTGGCTTCGTCGGGATCTGATGAATTTTTACGAATTTTCCTAGGGGTACCCCTAGGGAAAATCACCAGAATCGAGAAATCGTAAAAAGTGGTGAAATTTTGGATCCGAGTCCAATAATTCGGGAAAACTTGATTGGAATAGCTACTGGAAGCTTGCCGGTCACAACACGTCGAGAATTGACTTCGTCGGGATCTGACGAATTTTCCCTAGGGGTACCCTTAGGGAAAATCACGAGAATCGAGAAATCGTAAAAAGTGGCGAAATTTTGGATTCGAGTTCAATAATTCGGGAAAAATTGATTGGAATAGCTACTGGAAGCTTGCCGGTCACAACGCGTCGAGAATTGGCTTCGTCGGGATCTGACGAATATTTCCTAGGGGTACCCCTAGGAAAAATCACGAGAATGGAGAAATCATAAAAAGTGGTGAAATTTTTTATCCGAGTCCAATAATTCAGGAAAACTTGATTGGAATAACTACTGGAAGCTTGCCGATCACAATGCGTTGAGAATTGGGTTCGTCGGGATCTAACGAATTTTCTCTAGGGCTACCCCTAGCGAAAATCGCCAGAATCGAGAAATCGTAAAAAGTGGTGAAATTTTTGATCCGAGTCCAATAATTCGGGAAAACTTTATTGGAATAGCTATTGCAAGCTTGCCGGTCACAACGCATCGAGAATTGGCTTCGTCGGGATCTGATGAATTTTTACGGATTTTCCTAGGGGAACCCCTAGGGAAAATCACCAGAATCGAGAAATCGTAAAAAGTGGTGAAATTTTTGATCCGAGTCCAATAATTCGGGAAAACTTAATTGGAATAGCTACTGGAAGCTTTCCGGTCACAAAGCGTCGAGAATTGACTTTGTCGGGATCTGACGAATTTTCCATTGGGGTACCCCAAGGGAAAATCACCAGAATCGAGAAATCGTAAAAA
Organism: Excoecaria cochinchinensis; assembly: GCA_947683425.1. NCBI lineage: Eukaryota > Viridiplantae > Streptophyta > Magnoliopsida > Malpighiales > Euphorbiaceae > Excoecaria > Excoecaria cochinchinensis. Next base: position 293,473 of record CANTUQ010000277.1, read on the forward strand.
GTGGTGAAATTTTGGATCCGAGTCCAATAATTAAGGAAAACTTGATTGGAATAGCTACTGGAAGTTTGCCGGTCACAACGCGTCGAGAATATGCTTCGTCAGGATCTGACGAATTTTCCCTAGGGGTACCGCTAGGGAAAATCACCAGAATCGAGAAATCGTAAAAAGTGATGAAATTTTGGATCCGAGTCCAATAATTCGGGAAAACTTGATTGGAATAGCTACTGGAAGCTTGCCGGTCACAACGCGTCGAGAATTTGCTTCATCGGGATCTGACGAATTTTTACGGATTTCCCTAGGGGTACCCCTAGGGAAAAACACCAGAATCAAGAAATCGTAAAAAGTGGTGAAATTTTTGATCCGAGTCCAATAATTCAGGAAAACTTGATTGGAATACCTACTGGAAGCTTCCCAGTCACAACGCGTCGAGAATTGGCTTCGTCGGGATCTAATGAATTTTTACGAATTTTCCTAGGGGTGCCCCTAGGGAAAATCACCAGAATCGAGAAGTCGTAAAAAGTGGTGAAATTTTGGATCCGAGTCCAATAATTCAGGAAACCTTGATCGGAATAGCTACTGGAAGCTTGCCGGTCACAACGCATCGAGAATTGGCCTCGTCGGGATCTGACGAATTTTTACGGATTTCCCTAGGGGTACCCCTAGGGAAAATCGCCAGAATCGAGAAATCTTAAAAAGTGGTGAAATTTTGGATCCGAGTCCAATAATTCGGGAAAACTTGATTGGAATAGCTACTGGAAGTTTACCGGTCACAACGCGTCGAGAATTGGCTTCGTCGGGATCTGACGAATTTTCCCTAGGGGTACCGCTAGGAAAAATCACCAGAATCGAGAAATCGTAAAAAGTGGTGAAATTTTGGATCCGAGTCCAATAATTCGGGAAAACTTGATTGGAATAGCTACTGGAAGCTTGCCGGTCACAACGCGTCGAGAATTTACTTCATCGGGATCTGACGAATTTTTACGGATTTCCCTAGGGGTACCCCTAGGGAAAAACACCAGAATCGAGAAATCGTAAAAAGTGGTGAAATTTTTGATCCGAGTCCAATAATTCAGGAAAACTTGATTGGAATACCTACTGGAAGCTTCCCAGTCACAACGCGTCGAGAATTGGCTTCGTCGGGATCTAATGAATTTTTACGAATTTTCCTAGGGGTGCCCCTAGGGAAAATCACCAGAATCGAGAAATCGTAAAAAGTGGTGAAATTTTGGATCAGAGTCCAATAATTCAGGAAACCTTGATCGGAATAGCTACTGGAAGCTTGCCGGTCACAACGCATCGAGAATTGGCCTCATCGGGATCTGACGAATTTTTACGGATTTCCCTAGGGGTACCCCTAGGGAAAATCGCCAGAATCGAGAAATCTTAAAAAGTGGTGAAATTTTGGATCCGAGTCCAATAATTCGGGAAAGCTTGATCGGAATAGCTACTGGAAGCTTGCCGGTCACAACGCATCGAGAATTGGCCTCGTCGGGATCTGACGAATTTTTACGGATTTCCCTAAGGGTACCCCTAGGGAAAATCGCCAGAATCGAGAAATCGTAAAAAGTGGTGAAATTTTGGATCCGAGTCCAATAATTCGGGAAAGCTTGATCGGAATAGCTACTGGAAGCTTGCCGGTCACAACGCATCGAGAATTGGCCTCGTCGGAATCTGACGAATTTCTCTAGGGGTACCCCTAGGGAAAATCGCCAGAATCGAGAAATCGTAAAAAGTGGTGAAATTTTTGATCCGAGTCCAATAATTCGGGAAAGCTTGATCGGAATAGCTACTGGAAGCTTGCCGGTCACAACGCATCGAGAATTGGCCTTGTCGGGATCTGACGAATTTCCCTAGGGGTACCCCTAGGGAAAATTGCCAGAATCGAGAAATCGTAAAAAGTGGTGAAATTTTTGATCCGAGTCCAATAATTCGGGAAAGCTTGATCGGAATAGCTACTGGAAGCTTGCCGGTCACAACGCATCGAGAATTGGCCTCGTCGAAATCTGACGAATTTCTCTAGGGGTACCCCTAGGGAAAATCGCCAGAATCGAGAAATCGTAAAAAGTGGTGAAATTTTGGATCCGAGTCCAATAATTCGGGAAAGCTTGATCGGAATAGCTACTGGAAGCTTGCCGGTCACAACGCATCGAGAATTGGCCTCGTCTGAATCTGACGAATTTCTCTAGGGGTACCCCTAGGGAAAATCGCCAGAATCGAGAAATCGTAAAAAGTGGTGAAATTTTTGATCCGAGTCCAATAATTCGGGAACGCTTGATCGGAATAGCTACTGGAAGCTTGCCGGTCACAACGCATCGAGAATTGGCTTCGTCTGAATCTGACGAATTTCTCTAGGGGTACCCCTAGGGAAAATCAGCAGAATCGAGAAATCGTAAAAAGTGGTGAAATTTTTGATCCGAGTCCAATAATTCGGAAAAACTTGATTGGAATAGCTAGTGGAAGCTTGTCGGTCACAACGCGTCGAGAATTGGCTTCGTCGGGATCTGACGAATTTTCCCTAGGGGTACCCCTAGGGAAAATCACCAGAATCGAGAAATCGTAAAAAGTGGTGAAATTTTGGATCCGACTCCAATAATTCGGGAAAACTTGATTGGAATAGCTACTGGAAGCTTGCCGGTCACAACGCGTCGAGAATTTGCTTCGTCGGGATCTGACGAATTTTTACGGATTTTCCTACGGTACCCCTAGGGAAAATCAGCAGAATCGAGAAATCGTAAAAAGTGGTGAAATTTTTGATCCGAGTCAAATAATTCGGGAAAATTTGATTGGAATAGCTACTGGAAGCTTGCCGGTCACAACGCGTTGAGAATTGGCTTCGTCGGGATCTGACGGATTTTTACGGATTTCCCTAGGGGTACCCCTAGGGAAAATCACCAAAATCGAGAAGTCATAAAAAGTGGTGAAATTTATGATCCGAGTCCAATAATTCGGAAAAACTTGATTGGAATAGCTAGTGGAAGCTTGTCGGTCACAACGCGTCGAGAATTGGCTTCGTCGGGATCTGACGAATTTTCCCTAGGGGTACCCCTAGGGAAAATCACCAGAATCGAGAAATCGTAAAAAGTGGTGAAATTTTGGATCCGACTCCAATAATTCAGGAAAACTTGATTGGAATAGCTACTGGAAGCTTGCCGGTCACAACGCGTCGAGAATTTGCTTCGTCGGGATCTGACGAATTTTTATGGATTTTCCTACGGTACCCCTAGGGAAAATCAGCAGAATCGAGAAATCGTAAAAAGTGGTGAAATTTTTGATTCGAGTCAAATAATTCGGAAAAATTTGATTGGAATAGCTACTGGAAGCTTGCCGGTCACAACACGTCGAGAATTGGCTTCGTCGGGATCTGACGAATTTTCCCTAGGGGTACCCCTAGGAAAAATCACCAGAATCGAGAAATCGTAAAAAGTGGTGAAATTTTGGATCCGACTCCAATAATTCGGGAAAACTTGATTGGAATAGCTACTGGAAGCTTGCCGGTCACAACGCGTCGAGAATTTGCTTCGTCGGGATCTGACGAATTTTTACGGATTTTTCCTAGGGGTACCCCTAGGGAAAATCAGCAGAATCGAGAAATCGTAAAAAGTGGTGAAATTTTAGATCCGAGTCAAATAATTCGGGAAAATTTGATTGGAATAGCTACTGGAAGCTTGCCGGTCACAACGCGTCGAGAATTGGCTTCGTCGGGATCTGACGGATTTTTACGGATTTTCCTAGGGGTACCCCTAGGGAAAATCACCAAAATCGAGAAGTCATAAAAAGTGGTGAAATTTTGGATCCGAGTCCAATAATTCGAGAAAACTTGATTGGAATAGCTACTGGAAGCTTGCCGGTCACAACGCGTAGAGAATTGGCTTCGTCGGGATCTGACGAATTTTCCCTAGGGGTACCCCTAGGGAAAATCACCAGAATCGAGAAATCGTAAAAAGTGGTGAAATTTTGGATCCGAGTCCTATAATTCGAGAAAACTTGATGGGAATAGCTACTGGAAGCTTGCCGGTTACAACGCATCGAGAATTGGCTTCGTCGGGATCTGACAATTTTTACGGATTTCCCTTGGGGTACCCCTAGGGAAAATCACCAGAATCGAAAAATCGTAAAAAGTGGTGAAATTTTGGATACGAGTCCCATAATTCGGGAAAACTTGATTGGAATAGCTACTGAAAGCTTGCCGCTCACAAAGCGTCGAGAATTGGGTTCGTCGGGATCTGACGAATTTTTCCTAGGGGTACCCCTAGGGAAAATCACAAGAATCGAGAAATCGTAAAAAGTGGTGAAATTTTGGATCAGAGTCCAATAATTCGGGAAAACTTGATTGGAATAGCTACTGGAAGCTTGCCAGTCACAACGCGTCGAGAATTGGTTTCGTCGGGATCTGACGAATTTTTACGGATTTCCCTAGGGGTACCCCTAGGGAAAATCACCAGAATCGAGAAATCGTAAAAAGTGGTGATATTTTTGATCCGAGTCCAATAATTCGGGAAAACTTTATTGGAATAGCTACTGGAAGCTTTCCGGTCACAACGCGTCGAGAATTGGCTTCGTCGGGATCTGACAAATTTTCCCTAGGGGTACCCTCAGGGAAAATCACCAGAATCGAGAAATCGTAAAAAGTGGTGAAATTTTGGATCCGAGTCCTATAATTCGGGAAAACTTGATGGGAATAGCTACTGGAAGCTTGCCGGTTACAACGCATCGAGAATTGGCTTCGTCGGGATCTGACAATTTTTACGGATTTCCCTTGGGGTACCCCTAGGGAAAATCACCAGAATCGAAAAATCGTAAAAAGTGGTGAAATTTTGGATCCGAGTCCCATAATTCGGGAAAACTTGATTGGAATAGCTACTGAAAGCTTGCCGCTCACAAAGCGTCGAGAATTGGGTTCGTCGGGATCTGACGAATTTTTACGGATTTTCCTAGGGGTACCCCTAGGGAAAATCACCAGAATCGAGAAATCGTAAAAAGTGGTGAAATTTTAGATCCGAGTCCAATAATTCGAGAAAACTTGATTGGAATAGCTACTGGAAGATTGCCGGTCACAACGCGTCGAGAATTGGCTTCGTCGGGATCTGACGAATTTTCCCTAGGGGTACCCCTAGAGAAAATCACCAGAATCGAGAAATCGTAAAAAGTGGTGAAATTTTTGATCCTAGTCAAATAATTCGGGAAAATTTGATTGGAATAGCTACTGGAAGCTTGCCGGTCACAACGCGTCGAGAATTGGCTTCGTCGGAATCTGACGAATTTTTACGGATTTTCCTAGGGGTACCCCTAGGGAAAATCACCAGAATCGAGAAATCGTAAAAAGTGGTGAAATTTTTGATCCGAGTCCAATAATTCGGGAAAACTTTATTGGAATAGCTACTGGAAGCTTGCCGGTCACAACGCGTCGAGAATTGGTTTCGTCGGGATCTGACGAATTTTCCCTAGTGGTACCCCTAGGGAAAATCACCAGAATCGAGAAATCGTAAAAAGTGGTGAAATTTTGGATCCGAGTCCAATAATTCAGGAAAACTTGATTGGAATAGCTACTGGAAGCTTGCCGGTCACAACGCGTCGAGAATTGGCTTCGTCGGGATCTGACGAATTTTTACAGATTTCCCAAGGGGTACCCCTAGGGAAAATCACAAGAATCGAGAAATCGTAAAAAGTGGTGAAATTTTGGATCCGAGTGCAATAATTCGGGAATACTTGATTGGAATAGCTACTGGAAGCTTGTCGGTCACAACGCGTCGAGAATTGGGTTCGCCGGGATCTGACGAATTTTTACGAATTTCCCTAGGGGTACCCCTAAGGAAAATCCCCAGAATCGAGAAATCGTAAAAACTTGTGAAATTTTGGATCCGAGTCCAACAATTCGAGAAAACATGATTGGAATAGTTACTGGAAGCTTGCCGATCACAACGCATCAAGAATTGGCTTCGTCGGGATCTAACAAATTTTTACGGATTTTCCTAGGGGTACCCTTAGGGAAAATCACAAGAATCGAGAAATCGTAAAAAGTGGTGAAATTTTGGATCCGAGTCCAATAAATCGGGAAAACTTGATTGGAATAGCTACTGGAAGCTTGCCGATCACAACGCATCGAGAATTGGTTTCGTCGGCATCTGACGAATTTTTACGGATTTCCCTAGGGGTAACCCTAGGGAAAATCCCCAGAATCGAGAAATCGTAAAAAGTGGTGAAATTTTGGATCCGAGTCCAATAATTCGGAAAAACTTGATTGGAATAGCTACTGGAAGCTTGTCGGTCACAACGCATCGAGAATTGGCTTCGTCGGGATCTGACAAATTTTCCCTAGGGGTACCCCTAGGGAAAATCACCAGAATCGAGAAATCGTAAAAAGTGGTGAAATTTTGGATCCGACTCCAATAATTCGGGAAAACTTGATTGGAATAGCTACTGGAAGCTTGCCGGTCACAACGCGTCGAGAATTTGCTTCGTCGGGATCTGACGAATTTTTACGGATTTTCCTAGGGGTACCCCTAGGGAAAATCAGCAGAATCGAGAAATCGTAAAAAGTGGTTAAAATTTTTGATTCGAGTCAAATAATTCGGGAAAATTTGATTGGAATAGCTACTGGAAGCTTGTCGGTCACAACGCGTCGAGAATTGGCTTCGTCGGGATCTGACGGATTTTTACGGATTTCCCTAGGGGTACCCCTAGGGAAAATCACCAAAATCGAGAAGTCATAAAAAGTGGTGAAATTTTTGATCCGAGTCCAATAATTCGGGAAAACTTGATTGGAATTGCTACTGGAATCTTGCCGGTCACAACGCGTCAAGAATTAGTTTCGTCGGGATCTGATGAATTTTCCCTAGGGGTACCCCTAGGAAAAATCACCAGAATCGAGAAATCGTAAAAAGTGGTGAAATTTTGGATCCGAGTCCAATAATTCGGGAAAACTTGATTGGAATACCTACTGGAAGCTTGCCGATCACAACGCATCGAGAATTGGCTTCGTCGGGATCTGACGAATTTTTACGAAAATCACAAGAATCGAGAAATCGTAAAAAGTGGTAAAATTTTTGATCCGAGTCCAATAATTCGAGAAAACTTGATTGGAATAGCTACTGGAAGCTTGTCGGTCACAACGCGTCGAGAATTGGCTTCGTCGGGATCTAACGAATTTTTACGAATTTCCCTACGGGTACCCCTAGGGAAAATCCCAAGAATCGAGAAATCGTAAAAAGTGGTGAAATTTTGGATCCGAGTCCAATAATTCGGGAAAACTTGATTGGAATAGTTACTGGAAGCTTGCCGGTCACAACACGTCGAGAATTGGCTTCGTCGGAATCTGACGAATTTTTACGGATTTCCCTAGGGTACCCCTAGGGAAAATTACAAGAATCGAGAAATCGTAAAAAGTGGTGAAATTTTGGATCCGAGTCCAATAAATCGGGAAAACTTGATTGGAATAGCTACTGGAAGCTTGCCGGTCACAACGCATCGAGAATTGGTTTCGTCGGGATCTGACGAATTTTTACGGATTTCCCTAGGGGTACCCCTAGGGAAAATCCCCAGAATCGAGAAATCGTAAAAAGTGGTGAAATTTTGGATCCGAGTCCAATAATTCGGAAAAACTTGATTGGATTAGTTACTGGAAGCTTGCTGGTCACAACGCGTCGAGAATTGGCTTCGTCGGGATCTGACGAATTTTCCCTAGGGGTACCCCTAGGGAAAATCACCAGAATCGAGAAATCGTAAAAAGTGGTGAAATTTTGGATCCGACTCCAATAATTCGGGAAAACTTGATTGGAATAGCTACTGGAAGCTTGCCGGTCACAACGCATCGAGAATTTGCTTCGTCGGGATCTGACGAATTTTTACGGATTTTCTTAGGGGTACCCCTAGGGAAAATCAGCAGAATCCAGAAATCGTAAAAAGTTGTGAAATTTTTTATCCGAGTCAAATAATTCGGGAAAATTTGATTGGAATAGCTACTGGAAGCTTGCCGGTCACAACGCGTCGAGAATTGGCTTCGTCGGGATCTGACGGATTTTTACGGATTTCCCAAGGGGTACCCCTAGAGAAAATCACCAAAATCGAGAAGTCATAAAAAGTTGTGAAATTTTGGATCCGAGTCCAATAATTTGGGAAAACTTGATTGGAATAGCTGCTGGAAGCTTGCCGGTCACAACGCATCGAGAATTGGCTTCGTCGGGATCTGACGAATTTTTACGGATTTCCCTAGGGGTACCCCTAGGGAAAATCACCATAATCGAGAAATCGTAAAAAGTGGTGAAATTTTGGATCGGAGTCCAATAATTCGGGAAAACTTGATTGGAATAGCTACTGAAAGCTTCCCGGTCACAACGCGTCGAGAATTGGCTTCGTCGGGATCTGACGAATTTTTACAAATTTTCCTATGGGTACCCCTAGGAAAAATCAGCAGAATCGAGAAATCGTAAAAAGTGGTGAAATTTTGGATCCGAGTCCAATAATTCGGGAAAACTAGATTTGAATAGCTACTGGAAGCTTGCCTCTCACAACACGTCGAGAATTGGGTTCGTCGGGATCTGACGAATTTTTCCTAAGGGTACCCCTAAGGAAAATCACCAGAATCGAGAAATCGTAAAATGTGGTGAAATTTTGGATCCGAGTCCAATAATTCGGGAAAACTTGATTGGAATAGCTACTGGAAGCTTGCCGATCACAACGCGTCGAGAATTGGCTTCGTCGGGATCTAACGAATTTTTACGGATTTTCCTAGGGGTACCCCTAGGGAAAATCACCAGAATCGAGAAATCGTAAAAAGTGGTGAAATTTTTGATCCGAGAGCAATAATTCGGGAAAACTTGATTGGAATAGCTACTGGAAGCTTGCCGGTCACAACGCATCGAGAATTTGCTTCGTCGGGATCTGACGAATTTTTACGGATTTTCCTAGGGGTACCCCTAGGGAAAATCAGCAGAATCGAGAAATCGTAAAAAGTGGTTAAAATTTTTGATTCGAGTCAAATAATTCGGGAAAATATGATTGGAATAGCTACTGGAAGCTTGTCGGTCACAACGCGTCGAGAATCGGCTTCGTCGGGATCTGACGGATTTTTACGGATTTCCCTAGGGGTACCCCTAGGGAAAATCACCAAAATCGAGAAGTCATAAAAAGTGGTGAAATTTTTGATCCGAGTCCAATAATTCGGGAAAACTTGATTGGAATTGCTACTGGAATCTTGCCGGTCACAACGCGTCAAGAATTAGTTTCGTCGGGATCTGATGAATTTTCCCTAGGGGTACCCCTAGGAAAAATCACCAGAATCGAGAAATCGTAAAAAGTGGTGAAATTTTGGATCCGAGTCCAATAATTCGGGAAAACTTGATTGGAATACCTACTGGAAGCTTGCCGATCACAACGCATCGAGAATTGGCTTCGTCGGGATCTGACGAATTTTTACGAAAATCACAAGAATCGAGAAATCGTAAAAAGTGGTAAAATTTTTGATCCGAGTCCAATAATTCGAGAAAACTTGATTGGAATAGCTACTGGAAGCTTGTCGGTCACAACGCGTCGAGAATTGGCTTCGTCGGGATCTGACGAATTTTTACGAATTTCCCTAGGGGTACCCCTAGGGAAAATCCCAAGAATCGAGAAATCGTAAAAAGTGGTGAAATTTTGGATCCGAGTCCAATAATTCGGGAAAACTTGATTGGAATAGTTACTGGAAGCTTGCCGGTCACAACACGTCGAGAATTGGCTTCGTCGGAATCTGACGAATTTTTACGGATTTCCCTAGGGGTACCCCTAGGGAAAATTACAAGAATCGAGAAATCGTAAAAAGTGGTGAAGTTTTGGATCCGAGTCCAATAAATCGGGAAAACTTGATTGGAATAGCTACTGGAAGCTTGCCGGTCACAACGCATCGAGAATTGGTTTCGTCGGGATCTGACGAATTTTTACGGATTTCCCTAGGGGTACCCCTAGGGAAAATCCCCAGAATCGAGAAATCGTAAAAAGTGGTGAAATTTTGGATCCGAGTCCAATAATTCGGAAAAACTTGATTGGAATAGTTATTGGAAGCTTGCCGGTCACAACGCGTCGAGAATTGGCTTCGTCGGGATCTGACGAATTTTCCCTAGGGGTACCCCTAGGGAAAATCACCAGAATCGAGAAATCGTAAAAAGTGGTGAAATTTTGGATCCGACTCCAATAATTCGGGAAAACTTAATTGGAGTAGCTACTGGAAGCTTGCCGGTCACAACGCATCGAGAATTTGCTTCGTCGGGATCTGACGAATTTTTACGGATTTTCTTAGGGGTACCCCTAGGGAAAATCAGCAGAATCCAGAAATCGTAAAAAGTTGTGAAATTTTTTATCCGAGTCAAATAATTCGGGAAAATTTGATTGGAATAGCTACTGGAAGCTTGCCGGTCACAACGCGTCGAGAATTGGCTTCGTCGGGATCTGACGGATTTTTACGGATTTTCCAAGGGGTACCCCTAGAGAAAATCACAAAAATCGAGAAGTCATAAAAAGTTGTGAAATTTTGGATCCGAGTCCAATAATTTGGGAAAACTTGATTGGAATAGCTGCTGGAAGCTTGCCGGTGACAACGCGTCGAGAATTGGCTTCGTCGGGATCTGACGAATTTTTACGGATTTCCCTAGGGCTACCCCTAGGGAAAATCACCATAATCGAGAAATCGTAAAAAGTGGTGAAATTTTGGATCCGAGTCCAATAATTCGGGAAAACTTGATTGGAATAGCTACTGAAAGCTTACCGGTCACAACGCGTCGAGAATTGGCTTCGTCGGGATCTGACGAATTTTTACAAATTTTCCTATGGGTACCCCTAGGAAAAATCAGCAGAATCGAGAAATCGTAAAAAGTGGTGAAATTTTGGATCCGAGTCCAATAATTCGGGAAAACTAGATTTGAATAGCTACTGGAAGCTTGCCTCTCACAACACGTCGAGAATTGGGTTCGTCGGGATCTGACGAATTTTTCCTAAGGGTACCCCTAAGGAAAATCACCAGAATCGAGAAATCGTAAAATGTGGTGAAATTTTGGATCCGAGTCCAATAATTCGGGAAAACTTGATTGGAATAGCTATTGGAAGCTTGCCGATCACAACGCGTCGAGAATTGGCTTCGTCGGGATCTAACGAATTTTTACGGATTTCCCTAGGGGTACCCCTAGGGAAAATCACCAGAATCGAGAAATCGTAAAAAGTGGTGAAATTTTTGATCCGAGAGCAATAATTCGGGAAAACTTGATTGGAATAGCTACTGGAAGCTTGCCGGTCACAACGCGTCGAGAATTTGCTTCGTCGGGATCTGACGAATTTTTACGGATTTTCCTAGGGGTACCCCTAGGGAAAATCAGCAGAATCGAGAAATCGTAAAAAGTGGTTAAAATTTTTGATTCGAGTCAAATAATTCGGGAAAATTTGATTGGAATAGCTACTGGAAGCTTGTCGGTCACAACGCGTCGAGAATTGGCTTCGTCGGGATCTGACGGATTTTTACGGATTTCCCTAGGGGTACCCCTAGGGAAAATCACCAAAATCGAGAAGTCATAAAAAGTGGTGAAATTTTTGATCCGAGTCCAATAATTCGGGAAAACTTGATTGGAATTGCTACTGGAATCTTGCCGGTCACAACGCGTCAAGAATTAGTTTCGTCGGGATCTGATGAATTTTCCCTAGGGGTACCCCTAGGAAAAATCACCAGAATCGAGAAATCGTAAAAAGTGGTGAAATTTTGGATCCGAGTCCAATAATTCGGGAAAACTTGATTGGAATAGCTACTGGAAGCTTGCCGATCACAACGCATCGAGAATTGGCTTCGTCGGGATCTGACGAATTTTTACGAAAATCACAAGAATCGAGAAATCGTAAAAAGTGGTAAAATTTTTGATCCGAGTCCAATAATTCGAGAAAACTTGATTGGAATAGCTACTGGAAGCTTGTCGGTCACAACGCGTCGAGAATTGGCTTCGTCGGGATCTGACGAATTTTTACGAATTTCCCTAGGGGTACCCCTAGGGAAAATCCCAAGAATCGAGAAATTGTAAAAAGTGGTGAAATTTTGGATCCGAGTCCAATAATTCGGGAAAACTTGATTGGAATAGTTACTGGAAGCTTGCCGGTCACAACACGTCGAGAATTGGCTTCGTCGGAATCTGACGAATTTTTACGGATTTCCCTAGGGGTACCCCTAGGGAAAATTACAAGAATCGAGAAATCGTAAAAAGTGGTGAAGTTTTGGATCCGAGTCCAATAAATCGGGAAAACTTGATTGGAATAGCTACTGGAAGCTTGCCGGTCACAACGCATCGAGAATTGGTTTCGTCGGGATCTGACGAATTTTTACGGATTTCCCTAGGGGTACCCCTAGGGAAAATCCCCAGAATCGAGAAATCGTAAAAAGTGGTGAAATTTTGGATCCGAGTCCAATAATTCGGAAAAACTTGATTGGAATAGTTACTGGAAGCTTGCCGGTCACAACGCGTCGAGAATTGGCTTCGTCGGGATCTGACGAATTTTCCCTAGGGGTACCCCTAGGGAAAATCACCAGAATCGAGAAATCGTAAAAAGTGGTGAAATTTTGGATCCGACTCCAATAATTCGGGAAAACTTGATTGGAATAGCTACTGGAAGCTTGCCGGTCACAACGCATCGAGAATTTGCTTCGTCGGGATCTGACGAATTTTTACGGATTTTCTTAGGGGTACCCCTAGGGAAAATCAGCAGAATCCAGAAATCGTAAAAAGTTGTGAAATTTTTTATCCGAGTCAAATAATTCGGGAAAATTTGATTGGAATAGCTACTGGAAGCTTGCCGGTCACAACGCGTCGAGAATTGGCTTCGTCGGGATCTGACGGATTTTTACGGATTTCCCAAGGGGTACCCCTAGAGAAAATCACCAAAATCGAGAAGTCATAAAAAGTTGTGAAATTTTGGATCCGAGTCCAATAATTTGGGAAAACTTGATTGGAATAGCTGCTGGAAGCTTGCCGGTCACAACGCATCGAGAATTGGCTTCGTCGGGATCTGACGAATTTTTACGGATTTCCCTAGGGGTACCCCTAGGGAAAATCACCATAATCGAGAAATCGTAAAAAGTGGTGAAATTTTGGATCCGAGTCCAATAATTCGGGAAAACTTGATTGGAATAGCTACTGAAAGCTTCCCGGTCACAACGCGTCGAGATTTGGCTTCGTCGGGATCTGACGAATTTTTACAAATTTTCCTATGGGTACCCTTAGGAAAAATCAGCAGAATCGAGAAATCGTAAAAAGTGGTGAAATTTTGGATCCAAGTCCAATAATTCGGGAAAACTAGATTTGAATAGCTACTGGAAGCTTGCCTCTCACAACACGTCGAGAATTGGGTTCGTCGGGATCTGACGAATTTTTCCTAAGGGTACCCCTAAGGAAAATCACCAGAATCGAGAAATCGTAAAATGTGGTGAAATTTTGGATCCGAGTCCAATAATTCGGGAAAAATTGATTGGAATAGCTACTGGAATCTTGCCGATCACAACGCGTCGAGAATTGGCTTCGTCGGGATCTAACGAATTTTTACGGATTTCCCTAGGGGTACCCCTAGGGAAAATCACCAGAATCGAGAAATCGTAAAAAGTGGTGAAATTTTTGATCCGAGAGCAATAATTCGGGAAAACTTTATTGGAATAGCTACTGGAAGCTTGCCGGTCACAACGCGTCGAGAATTGGGTTCGTCGGGATCTGACGAATTTTCCCTAGGGGTATCCCTAGGGAAAATCACCAAAATCGAGAAATCGTAAAAAGTGGTGAAATTTTGGATCCGAGTCCAATAATTCGGGAAAACTTGATTGGTATAGCTACTGGAAGCTTGCCGGTCACAACGCGTCGAGAATTGGCTTCGTCGGGATCTGACGAATTTTTACGGATTTCCCTAGGGGTACCCCTAGGGAAAATCACAAGAATCGAAAAATTATAAAAAGTGGTGAAATTTTGGATCCGAGTCCAATAATTCGGGAAAACTTGATTGGAATAGCTACTGGAAGCTTGTCAGTCACAACGCGTCGAGAATTGGCTTCGTCGGGATCTAACGAATTTTTACGAATTTTCCTAGGGGTACCCCTAGGAAAAATCCCCAGAATCGAGAAATCGTAAAAAGTGGTGAAATTTTGGATCCGAGTCCAATAATTCGGGAAAACTTGATTGGAATAGTTACTGGAAGCTTGCCGGTCACAACGCATCGAGAATTGGCTTCGTCGGGATCTGACGAATTTTTACGGATTTCCCTAGGGGTACCCCTAGGGAAAATCACAAGAATCGAGAAATCGTAAAAAGTGGTGAAATTTTGGATCCGAGTCCAATAAATCGGGAAAACTTGATTGGAATAGCTACTGGAAGCTTGCCGGTCACAACGCATTGAGAATTGGTTTCGTCGGGATCTGACGAATGTTTACGGATTTCCCTAGGGGTACCCCTAGCGAAAATCCCCAGAATCGAGAAATCGTAAAAAGTGGTGAAATTTTGGATCCGAGTCCAATAATTCGGGAAAACTTGATTGGAATAGCTACTGAAAGCTTGCCGGTCACAACGCGTCGAGAATTGGTTTCGTCGGGATCTGATGAATTTTCCCTAGGGGTACCCCTAGGAAAAATCACCAGAATCGAGAAATCGTAAAAAGTGGTGCAATTTTGGATCCGACTCCAATAATTCGGGAAAACTTGATTGTAATAGCTACTGGAAGCTTGCCGGTCACAACGCGTCGAGAATTTGCTTCGTCGGGATCTGACGAATTTTTACGGATTTTTCCTTGGGGTACCCCTAGGGAAAATCAGCAGAATCGAGAAATTGTAAAAAGTGGTGAAATTTTTAATCCGAGTCAAATAATTCGGGAAAATTTGATTGGAATAGCTATTGGAAGCTTGCCGGTCACAACGCGTCGAGAATTAGCTTCGTCGGGATCTGACGAATTTTCCCTAGGGGTACCCCTGGGGAAAATCACCAGAATCGAGAAATCGTAAAAAGTGGTGAAATTTTGGATCCGAGTCCAATAATTCGGGAAAACTTGATTGGAATATTTACTGCAAGCTTCCCGGTCACAACGCGTTGAGAATTGGCTTCGTCGGGATTAAACGAATTTTTACGAATTTTCCTAGGGGTACCCTTTGGAAAAATCACCAGAATCGAGAAATCGTAAAAAGTGGTGAAATTTTGGATCCGAGTCCAATAATTCGAGAAAACTTGATTGGAATAGCTACTGAAAGCTTGCCGCTCACAACGCGTCGAGAATTGAGTTCGTCGGGATCTGACGAATTTTTCCTAGGGGTACCCCTATGGAAAATCACAAGAATAGAGAAATCGTAAAAAGTGGTGAAATTTTGGATCCGAGTCCAATAATTCGGGAAAACTTGATTGGAATAGCTACTGGAAGCTTGCCGGTCACAACGCGTCGAGAATTGGCTTCGTCGGGATCTGACGAATTTTTACGGACTTCCCTAGGGGTACCCCTAGGGAAAATCACCATAATCGAGAAATCGTATAAAGTGGAAAATTTTTTGATCCGAGTCCAATAATTCGGGAAAACTTTATTGGAATAGCTACTGGAAGCTTTCCGGTCACAACGCGTCGAGAATTGGCTTCGTCGGGATCTGACGAATTTTCCCTAGGGGTACCCCTAGGAAAAATCAGCAGAATCGAGAAATCGTAAAAAGTGGTGAAATTTTTGATCCGAGTCAAATAATTCGGGAAAATTTGATTGGAATAGCTACTAGAAGCTTGCCGGTCACAACGCGTCGAGAATTGGCTTCGTCGGGATCTGACGAATTTTTACGGATTTTCCTAGGGGTACCCCTAGGAAAAATCACCAGAATCGAGAAATTGTAAAAAGTGGTGAAATTTTAGATCCGAGTCTAATAATTCGGGAAAACTTGATTGGAATAGCTACTGGAAGCTGTCCGGTCACAACGCGTCGAGAATTGGCTTCGTCGGGATCTGACGAATTTTTCCTAGGGGTACCCCTAGAGAAAATCACCTGAATCGAGAAATCGTAAAAAGTGGTGAAATTTTTGATCCGAGTCAAATAATTCGGGAAAATTTGATTGGAATAGCTACTGGAAGCTTGCCGGTCACAACGCGTCGAGAATTGGCTTCGTCGGGATCTGACGAATTTTTACGGATTTTCCTAGGGGGTACCCCTAGGGAAAATCACCAGAATCGAGAAATCGTAAAAAGTGGTGAAATTTTGGATCCGAGTCCAATAATTCGGGAAAACTTCATTGGAATTATTACTGGAAGCTTTCCGGTCACAACGCGTCGAGAATTGACATCGTCGGGATCTGACGAATTTTTCCTAGGGGTACCCCAAGGGAAAATCACCAGAATCGAGAAATCGTAAAAAGTGATGAAATTTTGGATCCGAGTCCAATAATTCGGGAAAACTTGATTGGAATAGCTACTGGAAGCTTTCCCGTCACAACGCGTCGAGAATTGGCTTCGTCGGGATCTGACGAATTTTACCTAGGGGTACCCCTAGGAAAAATCACCAGAATCGAGAAATCGTAAAAAGTGGTGAAATTTTTGATCCGAGTCCAATAATTCGGGAAAACTTGATTGGAATAGCTACTGGAAGCTTGCCGGTCACAACGCGTCAAGAATTGATTTCTTCGGGATCTGACAAATTTTTACGAATTTCCCTAGGGCTACCCCAAGGGAAAATCACCAGAATCGAGAAATCGTAAAAAGTGGTGAAACTTTTGATCCGAGTCCAATAATTCGGGAAAACTTGATTGGAATACCTACTGGAAGCTTGCCGGTCACATTCGTCGAGAATTGACTTCGTCGGGATCTGACGAATTTTCCCTAGGGGTACCCTTAGGGAAAATCACGAGAATCGAGAAATCGTAAAAAGTGGCGAAATTTTGGATTCGAGTTCAATAATTCGGGAAAAATTGATTGGAATAGCTACTGGAAGCTTGCCGGTCACAACGCGTCGAGAATTGGCTTCGTCGGGATCTGACGAATATTTCCTAGGGGTACCCCTAGGAAAAATCACGAGAATGGAGAAATTATAAAAAGTGGTGAATTTTTTTATCCGAGTCCAATAATTTAGGAAAACTTGATTGGAATAACTACTGGAAGCTTGCCGATCACAATGCGTTGAGAATTGGGTTCGTCGGGATCTAACGAATTTTCTCTAGGGGTACCCCTAGCGAAAATCGCCAGAATCGAGAAATCATAAAAAGTGGTGAAATTTTTGATCCGAGTCCAATAATTCGGGAAAACTTTATTGGAATAGCTATTGCAAGCTTGCCGGTCACAACGCATCGAGAATTGGCTTCGTCGGGATCTGATGAATTTTTACGGATTTTCCTAGGGGAACCCCTAGGGAAAATCACCAGAATCGAGAAATCGTAAAAAGTGGTGAAATTTTTGATCCGAGTCCAATAATTCGGGAAAACTTAATTGGAATAGCTACTGGAAGCTTTCCGGTCACAAAGCGTCGAGAATTGACTTTGTCGGGATCTGACGAATTTTCCATTGGGGTACCCCAAGGGAAAATCACCAGAATCGAGAAATCGTAAAAAGTGGTGAAATTTTGGATCCGAGTCCAATAATTAAGGAAAACTTGATTGGAATAGCTACTGGAAGTTTGCCGGTCACAACGCGTCGAGAATTGGCTTCGTCAGGATCTGACGAATTTTTCCTAGGGGTACCGCTAGGGAAAATCACCAGAATCGAGAAATCGTAAAAAGTGGTGAAATTTTGGATCCGAGTCCAATAATTCGGGAAAACTTGATTGGAATAGCTACTGGAAGCTTGCCGGTCACAACGCGTCGAGAATTTGCTTCATCGGGATCTGACGAATTTTTACGGATTTCCCTAGGGGTACCCCTAGGGAAAAACACCAGAATCAAGAAATCGTAAAAAGTGGTGAAATTTTTGATCCGAGTCCAATAATTCAGGAAAACTTGATTGGAATACCTACTGGAAGCTTCCCAGTCACAACGCGTCGAGAATTGGCTTCGTCGGGATCTAATGAATTTTTACGAATTTTCCTAGGGGTGCCCCTAGGGAAAATCGCCAGAATCGAGAAATCTTAAAAAGTGGTGAAATTTTGGATCCGAGTCCAATAATTCGGGAAAGCTTGATCGGAATAGCTACTAGAAGCTTGCCGGTCACAACGCATCGAGAATTGGCCTCGTCGGGATCTGACGAATTTTTACGGATTTCCCTAAGGGTACCCCTAGGGAAAATCGCCAGAATCGAGAAATCGTAAAAAGTGGTGAAATTTTGGATCCGAGTCCAATAATTCGGGAAAACTTGATTGGAATAGCTACTGGAAGTTTACCGGTCACAACGCGTCGAGAATTGGCTTCGTCGGGATCTGACGAATTTTCCCTAGGGGTACCGCTAGGGAAAATCACCAGAATCGAGAAATCGTAAAAAGTGGTGAAATTTTGGATCCGAGTCCAATAATTCGGGAAAACTTGATTGGAATAGCTACTGGAAGCTTGCCGGTCACAACGCGTCGAGAATTTACTTCATCGGGATCTGACGAATTTTTACGGATTTCCCTAGGGGTACCCCTAGGAAAAAACACCAGAATCGAGAAATCGTAAAAAGTGGTGAAATTTTTGATCCGAGTCCAATAATTCAGGAAAACTTGATTGGAATACCTACTGGAAGCTTCCCAGTCACAACGCGTCGAGAATTGGCTTCGTCGGGATCTAATGAATTTTTACGAATTTTCCTAGGGGTGCCCCTAGGGAAAATCACCAGAATCGAGAAATCGTAAAAAGTGGTGAAATTTTGGATCTGAGTCCAATAATTCAGGAAACCTTGATCGGAATAGCTACTGGAAGCTTGCCGGTCACAACGCATCGAGAATTGGCCTCATCGGGATCTGACGAATTTTTACGGATTTCCCTAGGGGTACCCCTAGGGAAAATCGCCAGAATCGAGAAATCTTAAAAAGTGGTGAAATTTTGGATCCGAGTCCAATAATTCGGGAAAGCTTGATCGGAATAGCTACTGGAA
The DNA here is from genome assembly GCA_947683425.1 of Excoecaria cochinchinensis. Taxonomy (NCBI): domain Eukaryota; kingdom Viridiplantae; phylum Streptophyta; class Magnoliopsida; order Malpighiales; family Euphorbiaceae; genus Excoecaria; species Excoecaria cochinchinensis. The sequence continues at coordinate 312,465 of CANTUQ010000277.1, forward strand.
GCTTGCCGGTCACAACGCATCGAGAATTGGCCTCGTCGGGATCTGACGAATTTTTACGGATTTCCCTAAGGGTACCCCTAGGGAAAATCGCCAGAATCGAGAAATCGTAAAAAGTGGTGAAATTTTGGATCCGAGTCCAATAATTCGGGAAAGCTTGATCGGAATAGCTACTGGAAGCTTGCCGGTCACAACGCATCGAGAATTGGCCTCGTCGGAATCTGACGAATTTCTCTAGGGGTACCCCTAGGGAAAATCGCCAGAATCGAGAAATCGTAAAAAGTGGTGAAATTTTTGATCCGAGTCCAATAATTCGGGAAAGCTTGATCGGAATAGCTACTGGAAGCTTGCCGGTCACAACGCATCGAGAATTGGCCTTGTCGGGATCTGACGAATTTCCCTAGGGGTACCCCTAGGGAAAATTGCCAGAATCGAGAAATCGTAAAAAGTGGTGAAATTTTTGATCCGAGTCCAATAATTTGGGAAAGCTTGATCGGAATAGCTACTGGAAGCTTGCCGGTTACAACGCATCGAGAATTGGCCTCGTCGAAATCTGACGAATTTCTCTAGGGGTACCCCTAGGGAAAATCGCCAGAATCGAGAAATCGTAAAAAGTGGTGAAATTTTGGATCCGAGTCCAATAATTCGGGAAAGCTTGATCGGAATAGCTACTGGAAGCTTGCCGGTCACAACGCATCGAGAATTGGCCTCGTCTGAATCTGACGAATTTCTCTAGGGGTACCCCTAGGGAAACTCGCCAGAATCGAGAAATCGTAAAAAGTGGTGAAATTTTTGATCCGAGTCCAATAATTCGGGAACGCTTGATCGGAATAGCTACTGGAAGCTTGCCGGTCACAACGCATCGAGAATTGGCCTCGTCGAAATCTGACGAATTTCTCTAGGGGTACCCCTAGGGAAAATCGCCAGAATCGAGAAATCGTAAAAAGTGGTGAAATTTTTGATCCGAGTCCAATAATTCGGGAAAGCTTGATCGGAATAGCTACTGAAGCTTGCCGGTCACAACGCATCGAGAATTGGCCTCGTCGGAATCTGACGAATTTCTCTGGGGGTACCCTAGGGGAAAATCGCCAGAATCGAGAAATCGTAAAAAGTGGTGAAATTTTTGATCCGAGTCCAATAATTCGGGAAAGCTTGATCGGAATAGCTACTGGAAGCTTGCCGGTCACAACGCATCGAGAATTGGCCTCGTCGGAATCTGATGAATTTCTCTAGGGGTACCCCTAGGGAAAATCGCCAGAATCGAGAAATCGTAAAAAGTGGTGAAATTTTTGATCCGAGTCCAATAATTCGGGAAAGCTTGATCGTAATAGCTACTGGAAGCTTGCCGGTCACAACGCATCGAGAATTGGCCTCGTCGGGATCTGACGAATTTTTACGGATTTCCCTAGGGGTACCCCTAGGGAAAATTGCCAGAATCGAGAAATCTTAAAAAGTGGTGAAATTTTGGATCCGAGTCCAATAATTCGGGAAAGCTTGATCGGAATAGCTACTGGAAGCTTGCGGTCACAATGCATCGAGAATTGGCCTCGTCGGGATCTGACGAATTTTTACGGATTTCCCTAGGGGTACCCCTAGGGAAAATCGCCAGAATCGAGAAATCGTAAAAAGTGGTGAAATTTTGGATCCGAGTCCAATAATTCGGGAAAGCTTGATCGGAATAGCTACTGAAAACTTGCCGGTCACAACGCATCGAGAATTGGCCTCGTCGGGATCTGACGAATTTCCCTAGGGGTACCCCTAGGGAATATCGCCAGAATCGAGAAATCGTAAAAAGTGGTGAAATTTTTGGATCCGAGTCCAATAATTCGGGGAAAGCTTGATCGGAATAGCTACTGGAAGCTTTCCGGTCACAACGCATCGAGAATTGGCCTCGTCGGAATCTGACGAATTTCTCTAGGGGTACCCCTAGGGAAAATCGCCAGAATCGAGAAATCGTAAAAAGTGGTGAAATTTTTGATCCGAGTCCAATAATTCGGGAAAGCTTGATCGGAATAGCTACTGGAAGCTTGCCGGTCACAACACATCGAGAATTGGCCTCGTCGGGATCTGACGAATTTTTACGGATTTCCCTAGGGGTACCCCTAGGGAAAATCGCCAGAATCGAGAAATCGCAAAAAGTGGTGAAATTTTTGATCCGAGTCCAATAATTCGGGAAAGCTTGATCGGAATAGCTACTGGAAGCTTGCCTGTCACAACGCATCGAGAATTGGCCTCGTCGGGATCTGACGAATTTCCCTAGGGGTATCCCTAGGGAAAATCGCGAGAATCGAGAAATCGTAAAAAGTGGTGAAATTTTGGATCCGAGTCCAATAATTCAGGAAAGCTTGATCCGAATAGCTACTGGAAGCTTGCCGGTCACAACGCATCGAGAATTTGCCTCGTCGGGATTTGACGAATTTCCGTAGGGGTACCCCTAGGGAAAATCGCCAGAATCGAGAAATCGTAAAAAGTGGTGAAATTTTTGATCCGAGTCCAATAATTCGGGAAAGCTTGATCGGAATAGCTACTTGAAGCTTGCCGGTCACAACGCATCGAGAATTGGCATCGTCGGGATCTGACGAATTTTTACGGATTTCCCTAGGGGTACCCCTAGGGAAAATCGCCAGAATCGAGAAATCGTAAAAAGTGGTGAAATTTTTGATCCGAGTCCAATAATTCGGGAAAGCTTGATCGGAATAGCTACTGGAAGCTTGCCGGTCACAACGCATCGAGAATTGGCCTCGTCGGGATCTAACGAATTTTTACGGATTTCCCTAGGGGTACTCCTAGGAAAAATCGCCAGAATCGAGAAATCGTAAAAAGTGGTGAAATTTTGGATCCGAGTCCAATAATTCGGGAAAGCTTGATCGGAATAGCTACTGGAAGCTTGCCGGTCACAACGCATCGAGAATTGGCTTCGTCGGGATCTGATGAATTTTTACGGATTTTCCTAGGGGAACCCCTAGGGAAAATCACCAGAATCGAGAAATCGTAAAAAGTGGTGAAATTTTGGATCCGAGTCCAATAATTCGGGAAAACTTCATTGGAATAGCTACTGTAAGCTTTCCGGTCACAACGAGTCGAGAATTGACTTTGTCGGGATCTGACGAATTTTCCATTGGGGTACCCCAAGGGAAAATCACCAAAATCGAGAAATCGTAAAAAGTGGTGAAATTTTGGATCCGAGTCCAATAATTCAGGAAAACTTGATTGGAATAGCTACTGGAAGCTTGCCGGTCACAACGCGTCGAGAATTGGTTTCGTCGGGATCTGACAAATTTTCCCTAGCGGTACCGCTAGGGAAAATCACCAGAATCGAGAAATCGTAAAAAGTGGTGAAATTTTGGATCCGAGTCCAATAATTCGGGAAAACTTGATTGGAATAGCTACTGGAAGCTTGCCGGTCACAACGCGTCGAGAATTTGCTTCATCGGGATCTGACGAATTTTTACGGATTTCCCTAGGGGTACCCCTAGGGAAAAACACCAGAATCGAGAAATCGTAAAAAGTGGTGAAATTTTTGATCCGAGTCCAATAATTAAGGAAAACTTGATTGGAACACCTACTGGAAGCTTGCCAGTCACAAAGCGTCGAGAATTGGCTTCGTCGGGATCTGATGAATTTTTACGAATTTTCCTAGGGGTACCCCTAGGGAAAATCGCCAGAATCGAGAAATCGTAAAAAGTGGTGAAATTTTGGATCCGAGTCCAATAATTCAGGAAAGCTTGATCGGAATAGCTACTGGAAGCTTGCCGGTCACAACGCATCGAGAATTGGCCTCGTCGGGATCTGACGAATTTTTACGGATTTTCCTAGGGGTACCCCTAGGGAAAATCGCCAGAATCGAGAAATCTTAAAAAGTGGTGAAATTTTGGATCCGAGTCCAATAATTCGGGAAAGCTTGATCGGAATAGCTACTGGAAGCTTGCCGGTCACAACGCATCGAGAATTGGCCTCGTCGGGATCTGACGAATTTCCGTAGGGGTACCCCTAGGGAAAATCGCCAGAATCGAGAAATCGTAAAAAGTGATGAAATTTTGGATCCGAGTCCAATAATTCGGGAAAGCTTGATCGAAAAAGCTACTGGAAACTTGCCAGTCACAACGCATCGAGAATTGGCCTCGTCGGGATCTGACGAATTTCCCTAGGGGTACCCCTAGGGAAAATCGCAAGAATCGAGAAATCGTAAAAAGTGGTAAAATTTTGGATCTGAGTCCAATAATTCGGGAAAGCTTGATCGGAATAGCTACTGGAAGCTTGCCGGTCACAACGCATCCAGAATTGGCCTCGTCGGGATCTGACGGATTTCCCTAGGTGTACCCCTAGGGAAAATCGCCAGAATCGAGAAATCATAAAAAGTGGTGAAATTTTGGATCCGAGTCCAATAATTCGGGAAAGCTTGATCGGAAAAGCTACTGGAAACTTGCCGGTCACAACGCATCGAGAATTGGCCTCGTCGGGATCTGACGAATTTCCCTAGGGGTACCCCTAGGAAAAATCGCCAGAATCGAGAAATCGTAAAAAGTGGTGAAATTTTGGATCCGAGTCCAATAATTCGGGAAAGCTTGATCGGAATAGCTACTGGAAGCTTGCCGGTCACAACGCATCGAAAATTGGCCTCGTCGGAATCGGACGAATTTCCCTAGGGGTACCCCTAGGAAAAATCGCCAGAATCGAGAAATCGTAAAAAGTGGTGAAATTTTGGATCCGAGTCCAATAATTCGGGAAAGCTTGATCGGAAAAGCTACTGGAACCTTGCCGGTCACAACGCATCGAGAATTGGCCTCGTCGGGATCTGACGAATTTCCCTAGGGGTACCCCTAGGGAAAATCGCCAGAATCGAGAAATCGTAAAAAGTGGTGAAATTTTGGATCCGAGTCCAATAATTCGGGAAAGCTTGATCGGAATAGCTACTGGAAGCTTGCCGGTCACAACGCATCGAGAATTGGCCTCGTCGGGATCTGACGAATTTCCCTAGGGGTACCCCTAGGAAAAATCGCCAGAATCGAGAAATCGTAAAAAGTGTTGAAATTTTGGATCCGAGTCCAATAATTCGGGAAAGCTTGATCGGAATAGCTACTGGAAGCTTTCCAGTCACCACGCATCGAGAATTGGCCTCGTCGGGATCTGACGAATTTCCCTAGGTGTACCCCTAGGGAAAATCGCCAGAATCGAGAAATCGTAAAAAGTGGTGAAATTTTGGATCCGAGTCCAATAATTCGGGAAATCTTGATCGGAATAGCTACTGGAAGCTTTCCGGTCACAACGCATTGAGAATTGGCCTCGTCGGGATCTGACGGATTTCCCTAGGGGTACCCCTAGGGAAAATCGCCAGAATCGAGAAATCGTAAAAAGTGGTGAAATTTTGGATCCGAGTCCAATAATTCGGGAAAGCTTGATCGGAATAGCTAATGGAAGCTTGCCGGTCACAACGCATCGAGAATTGGCCTCGTCGGGATCTGACGGATTTCCCTAGGTGTACCCCAATGGAAAATCGCCAGAATCGAGAAATCGTAAAAAGTGGTGAAATTTTGGATCCAAGTCCAATAATTCGGGAAAGCTTAATCGGAATAGCTACTGGAAACTTGCCGGTCATAACGCATCGAGAATTGGCCTCGTCGGGATCTGACGAATTTCCCTAGGGGTACCCCAAGGGAAAATCGCCAGAATCGAGAAATCGTAAAAAGTGGTGAAATTTTGGATCCGAGTCCAATAATTCGGGAAAGCTTGATTGGAATAGCTACTGGAAGCTTGCCGGTCATAACGCATCGAGAATTGGCCTCGTCGGGATCTGACGGATTTCCCTAGGTGTACCCCTAGGGAAAATCGCCAGAATCGAGAAATCGTAAAAAGTGGTGAAATTTTGGATCCGAGTCCAATAATTCGGGAAAGCTTGATCGGAATAGCTACTTGAAACTTGCCGGTCACAACGCATCGAGAATTGGCCTCGTCGGGATCTGACGAATTTCCCTAGGGGTACCCCTAGGGAAAATCGCCAGAATCGAGAAATCGTAAAAAGTGGTGAAATTTTGGATCCGAGTCCAATAATTCGGGAAAGCTTGATCGGAATAGCTACTGGAAGCTTGCCGGTCACAACGCATTGAGAATTGGCCTCGTCGGGATCTGACGGATTTCCCTAGGTGTACCCCTAGGGAAAATCGCCAGAATCGAGAAATCGTAAAAAGTGGTGAAATTTTGGATCCGAGTCCAATAATTCGGGAAAGCTTGATCGGAATAGCTACTGGAAACTTGCCGGTCACAACGCATCGAGAATTGGCCTCGTCGGGATCTGACGAATTTCCCTAGGGGTACCCCTAGGGAAAATCGCCAGAATCGAGAAATCGTAAAAAGTGGTGAAATTTTGGATCCGAGTCCAATAATTCGGGAAAGCTTGATCGGAATAGCTACTGGAAGCTTGCCGGTCACAACGTATCGAGAATTGGCCTCGTTGGGATCTGACAAATTTTTACGGATTTCCCTAGGGGTACCCCTAGGGAAAATCGCCAGAATCGAGAAATCGTAAAAAGTGGTGAAATTTTGGATCCGAGTCCAATAATTCGGGAAAGCTTGATCGGAATAGCTACTGGAAGCTTGCCGGTCACAACGCATCGAGAATTGGCCTCGTCGGGATCTGACGGATTTCCCTAGGTGTACCCCTAGGGAAAATCGCCAGAATCGAGAAATCATAAAAAGTGGTGAAATTTTGGATCCGAGTCCAATAATTCGGGAAAGCTTGATCGGAATAGCTACTGAAAACTTGCCGGTCAAAACGCATCGAGAATTGGCCTCGTCGGGATCTGACGAATTTCCCTAGGGGTACCCCTAGGGAAAATCGCCAGAATCGAGAAATCGTAAAAAGTGGTGAAATTTTGGATCCGAGTCCAATAATTCGGGAAAGCTTGATCGGAATAGCTACTGGAAGCTTGCCGGTCACAACGCATCGAGAATTGGCCTCGTCGGGATCTGACGGATTTCCCTAGGTGTACCCCTAGGGAAAATCGCCAGAATCGAGAAATCGTAAAAAGTGGTGAAATTTTGGATCCGAGTCCAATAATTCGGGAAAGCTTGATCGGAATAGCTACTGGAAACTTGCCGGTCACAACGCATCGAGAATTGGCCTCGTCGGGATCTGACGAATTTCCCTAGGGGTACCCCTAGGGAAAATCGCCAGAATCGAGAAATCGTAAAAAGTGGTGAAATTTTGGATCCGGGTCCAATAATTCGGGAAAGCTTGATCGGAATAGCTACTGGAAGATTGCCGGTCACAACGCATCGAGAATTGGCCTCGTCGGGATCTGACGAATTTCCCTAGGGGTACCCCTAGGGAAAATCGCCAGAATCGAGAAATCGTAAAAAGTGGTGAAATTTTGGATCCGAGTCCAATAATTCGGGAAAGCTTGAACGGAATAGCTCCTGGAAGCTTGCCGGTCACAACGCATCGAGAATTGGCCTCGTCGGGATCTGACGAATTTTTACGGATTTCCCTAGTGGTACCCCTAGGGAAAATTGCCAGAATCGAAAAATCGTAAAATGTGGTGAAATTTTGGATCCGAGCCCAATAATTCGGGAAAGCTTGATCGGAATAGCTACTGGAAGCTTGCCGGTCACAACGCATCGAGAATTGGCCTCGTCGGGATCTGACGGATTTTCCTAGGTGTACCCCTAGGGAAAATCGCTAGAATCGAGAAATCGTAAAAAGTGGTGAAATTTTTGATCCGAATCCAATAATTCGGGAAAGCTTGATCGGAATAGCTACTGGAAGCTTGCCGGTCACAACTTATCGAGAATTGGCCTCGTCGGGATCTGACGAATTTTTACGGATTTCCCTAGGGGTACCCCTAGGGAAAATCGCCAGAATCGAGAAATCGTAAAAAGTGGTGAAATTTTGGATCCGAGTCCAATAATTCGGGAAAGCTTGATCGGAATAGCTAATGGAAGCTTGCCGGTCACAACGCATCGAGAATTGGCCTCGTCGGAATCGGACGAATTTCCCTAGGGGTACCCCTAGGAAAAATCGCCAGAATCGAGAAATCGTAAAAAGTGGTGAAATTTTAGATCCGAGTCCAATAATTCGGGAAAGCTTGATCGGAAAAGCTACTGGAACCTTGCCGGTCACAACGCATCGAGAATTGGCCTCGTCGGGATCTGACGAATTTCCCTAGGGGTACCCCTAGGGAAAATCGCTAGAATCGAGAAATCGTAAAAAGTGGTGAAATTTTGGATCCGAGTCCAATAATTCGGGAAAGCTTGATCGGAATAGCTACTGGAAGCTTGCCGGTCACAACGCATCGAGAATTGGCCTCGTCGGGATCTGACGGATTTCCCTAGGTGTACCCCTAGGGAAAATCGCCAAAATCGAGAAATCGTAAAAAGTGGTGAAATTTTGGATCCGAGTCCAATAATTCGGGAAAGCTTGATCGGAATAGCTACTGGAAACTTGCCGGTCACAACGCATCGAGAATTGGCCTCGTCGGGATCTGACGAATTTCCCAAGGGGTACCCCTAGGAAAAATCGCCAGAATCGAGAAATCGTAAAAAGTGGTAAAATTTTGGATCCGAGTCCAATAATTCGGGAAAGCTTGATCAGAATAGCCACTGGGAGCTTGCCGGTCACAATGCATCGAGAATTGGCCTCGTCGGGATCTGACGGATTTCCCTAGGTGTACCCCTAGGGAAAATCGCCAGAATCGAGAAATCGTAAAAAGTGGTGAAATTTTGGATCCGAGTCCAATAATTTGGGAAAGCTTGATCGGAATAGCTACTGGAAGCTTTCCGGTCACAACGTATCGAAAATTAGCCTCGTAGGGATCTGACGAATTTCCCTAGGGGTACCCCTAGGAAAAATCGCCAGAATCGAGAAATCATAAAAAGTGGTGAAATTTTGGATCCGAGTCCAATAATTCGGGAAAGCTTGATCGGAATAGCTCCTGGAAGCTTGCCGGTCACAACGCATCGAGAATTGGCCTCGTCGGGATCTGACGAATTTTTACGGATTTCCCTAGGGGTACCCCCTAGGGAAAATCGCCAGAATCGAGAAATCATAAAAAGTGGTGAAATTTTGGATCCGAGTCCAATAATTCGGGAAAGCTTGATCGGAATAGCTAATGGAAGCTTGCCGGTCACAACGCATCGAGAATTGGCCTCGTCGGAATCGGACGAATTTCCCTAGGGGTACCCCTAGGAAAAATTGCCAGAATCGAGAAATCGTAAAAAGTGGTGAAATTTTAGATCCGAGTCCAATAATTCGGGAAAGCTTGATCGGAAAAGCTACTGGAACCTTGCCGGTCACAACGCATCGAGAATTGGCCTCGTCGGGATCTGACGAATTTCCCTAGGGGTACCCCTAGGGAAAATCGCCAGAATCGAGAAATCGTAAAAAGTGGTGAAATTTTGGATCCGAGTCCAATAATTCGGGAAAGCTTGATCGGAATAGCTACTGGAAGCTTGCCGGTCACAACGCATCGAGAATTGGCCTCGTCGGGATCTGACGGATTTCCCTAGGTGTACCCCTAGGGAAAATAGCCAAAATCGAGAAATCGTAAAAAGTGGTGAAATTTTGGATCCGAGTCCAATAATTCGGGAAAGCTTGATCGGAATAGCTACTGGAAACTTGCCGGTCACAACGCATCGAGAATTGGCCTCGTCGGGATCTGACGAATTTCCCAAGGGGTACCCCTAGGGAAAATCGCCAGAATCGAGAAATCGTAAAAAGTGGTAAAATTTTGGATCCGAGTCCAATAATTTGGGAAAGCTTGATCAGAATAGCCACTGGGAGCTTGCCGGTCACAACGCATCGAGAATTGGCCTCGTCGGGATCTGACGGATTTCCCTAGGTGTACCCCTAGGGAAAATCGCCAGAATCGAGAAATCGTAAAAAGTGGTGAAATTTTGGATCCGAGTCCAATAATTCGGGAAAGCTTGATCGGAATAGCTACTGGAAGCTTTCCGGTCACAACGTATCGAAAATTAGCCTCGTAGGGATCTGACGAATTTCCCTAGGGGTACCCCTAGGAAAAATCGCCAGAATCGAGAAATCATAAAAAGTGGTGAAATTTTGGATCCGAGTCCAATAATTCGGGAAAGTTTGATCGGAATAGCTCCTGGAAGCTTGCCGGTCACAACGCATCGAGAATTGGCCTCGTCGGGATCAGACGAATTTTTACGGATTTCCCTAGGGGTACCCCTAGGGAAAATCGCCAGAATCGAGAAATCATAAAAAGTGGTGAAATTTTGGATCCGAGTCCAATAATTCTGGAAAGCTTGATCGGAATAGCTACTGGAAGCTTGCCGGTCACAATGCATCATGAATTCGCCTCGTCGGGATCTGACGAATTTTTACGGATTTACCTAGGGGTACCCCTAGGAAAAATTGCCTGAATCGAGAAATCGTAAAAAGTGGTGAAATTTTGGATCCGAGTCCAATAATTCGGGAAAGCTTGATCGGAATAGCTACTGGAAGCTTGCCGGTCACAACGCATCGAGAATTTGCCTCGTCGGGATCTGACGAATTTTTACGGATTTACCTAGGGGTACCCCTAGGAAAAATCGCCAGAATCGAGAAATCGTAAAAAGTGGTGAAATTTTGGATCCGAGTCCAATAATTCGGGAAAGCTTGATCGGAATAGCTCCTGGAAGCTTGCCGGTCACAACGCATCGAGAATTGGCCTCGTCGGGATCTGACGAATTTTTACGGATTTCCCTAGGGGTACCCCTAGGGAAAATTGCCAGAATCGAGAAATCGTAAAAAGTGGTGAAATTTTGGATCCGAGTCCAATAATTCGGGAAAGCTTGATCGGAATAGCTACAGGAAGCTTGCCGGTCACAACGCATCGAGAATTTGCCTCGTCGGGATCTGATGAATTTTTACGGATTTACCTAGGGGTACCCCTAGGGAAAATTGCCTGAATCGAGAAATCGTAAAAAGTGGTGAAATTTTAGATCCGAGTCCAATAATTCGGGAAAGCTTGATCGGAATAGCTACCGGAAGGTTGCCGGTCACAACGCATCGAGAATTGGCCTCGTCGGGATCTGACGAATTTTTACGGATTTCCCTAGGGGTACCTCTAGGGCAAATCGCCAGAATCGAGAAATCGTAAAAAGTGGTGAAATTTTGGATCCGAGTCCAATAATTCGGGAAAGCTTGAACGGAATAGCTCCTAAAAGCTTGCCGGTCACAATGCATCGAGAATTGGCCTCGTCGGGATCTGACGAATTTTTACGGATTTCCCTAGGGGTACCCCTAGGGAAAATCGCCAGAATCGAGAAATCGTAAAAAGATGTGAAATTATTGATCCGAGTCCAATAATTCGGGAAAGCTTGATCGGAATAGCTACTGGAAGCTTGCCGGTCACAACGCATCGAGAATTTGCCTCGTCGGGATCTGATGAATTTTTACGGATTTACCTAGGGGTACCCCTAGGGAAAATTGCCTGAATCGAGAAATCGTAAAAAGTGGTGAAATTTTAGATCCGAGTCCAATAATTCGGGAAAGCTTGATCGGAATAGCTACCGGAAGGTTGCCGGTCACAACGCATCGAGAATTGGCCTCGTCGGGATCTGACGAATTTTTACGGATTTCCCTAGGGGTACCTCTAGGGCAAATCGCCAGAATCGAGAAATCGTAAAAAGTGGTGAAATTTTGGATCCGAGTCCAATAATTCGGGAAAGCTTGAACGGAATAGCTCCTAAAAGCTTGCCGGTCACAATGCATCGAGAATTGGCCTCGTCGGGATCTGACGAATTTTTACGGATTTCCCTAGGGGTACCCCTAGGGAAAATCGCCAGAATCGAGAAATCGTAAAAAGATGTGAAATTATTGATCCGAGTCCAATAATTCGGGAAAGCTTGATCGGAATAGCTACTGGAAGCTTGCCGGTCACAACGCATCGAGAATTGGCCTCGTCGGGATCTGACGAATTTTTACGGATTTCCCTAGGGGTCCCCCTAGGGAAAATCGCCAGAATCGAGAAATCGTAAAAAGTGGTGAAATTTTGGATCCGAGTCCAATAATTCGGGAAAGCTTGATCGGAATAGCTACTGGAAGCTTGCCGGTCACAACGAATCGAGAATTGGCCTCGTCGGGATCTGACGAATTTCCCTAGGGGTACCCCTAGGGAAAATCGCCAGAATCGAGAAATCGTAAAAAGTGGTGAAATTTTAGATCCGAGTCCAATAATTCGGGAAAGCTTGATCGGAATAGCTACTGGAAGCTTGCCGGTCACAACGCATCGAGAATTGGTCTCGTCGGGATCTGACGAATTTCCCTAGGGGTACCCCTAGGGAAAATCGCCAGAATCGAGAAATCGTAAAAAGTGGTGAAATTTTGGATCCGAGTCCAATAATTCGGGAAAGCTTGATCGGAATAGCTACTGGAAGCTTGCCGGTCACAACGCATCGAGAATTGGCCTCGTCGGGATCTGACGAATTTCCCTAGGGGCACCCCTAGGAAAAATCGCCAGAATCGAGAAATCGTAAAAAGTGGTGAAATTTTGGATCCGAGTTCAATAATTCGGGAAAGCTTGATCGGAATAGCTACTGGAAGCTTGCCGGTCACAACGTATCGAGAATTTGCCTCGTCGGGATCTGACAAATTTTTACGGATTTACCTAGGGGTACCCCTAGGAAAAATCGCCAGAATCGAGAAATCGTAAAAAGTGGTGAAATTTTGGATCCGAGTCCAATAATTCGGAAAAACTTGATCGGAATAGCTACTGGAAGCTTGCCGGTCACAACGCATCGAGAATTTTCCTCGTCGGGATCTGACGAATTTTTACGGATTTACCTTGGGGTACCCCTAGGAAAAATCGCCAGAATCGAGAAATCGTAAAAAGTGGTGAAATTTTGGATCCGAGTCCAATAATTCGGGAAAGCTTGAACGGAATAGCTCCTAAAAGCTTGCCGGTCACAATGCATCGAGAATTGGCCTCGTCGGGATCTGACGAATTTTTACGGATTTCCCTAGGGGTACCCCTAGGGAAAATCGCCAGAATCGAGAAATCGTAAAAAGTGGTGAAATTTTTGATACGAGTCCAATAATTCGGGAAAGCTTGATCGGAATAGCTACTGGAAGCTTGCCGGTCACAACGCATCGAGAATTGGCCTCGTCGGGATCTGACGAATTTCCCTAGGGGTACCCCTAGGAAAAATCGCCAGAATCGAGAAATCGTAAAAAGTGGTGAAATTTTGGATCCGAGTCCAATAATTCGGGAAAGCTTGATCGGAATAGCTCCTGGAAGCTTGCCGGTCACAACGCATCGAGAATTGGCCTCGTCGGGATCTGACGAATTTTTACGGATTTCCCTAGGGGTCCCCCTAGGGAAAATCGCCAGAATCGAGAAATCGTAAAAAGTGGTGAAATTTTGGATCCGAGTCCAATAATTCGAGAAAGCTTGAACTGAATAGCTCCTGAAAGCTTGCCAGTCAGAACGCATCGAAAATTGGCCTCGTCGGATCTGACGAATTTTTACGGATTTCCCTAGGGGTACCCCTAGGGAAAATCGCAAGAATCGAGAAATCGTAAAATGTGGTGAAATTTTGGATCCGAGTCCAATAATTCGGGAAAGCTTGATCGGAATAGCTACTGGAAGCTTGCCGGTCACAATGCATCGAGAATTGGCCTCGTCGGGATCTGACGAATTTTTACGGATTTCCCTAGGGGTCCCCCTAGGGAAAATCGCCAGAATCGAGAAATCGTAAAAAGTGGTGAAATTTTGGATCCGAGTCCAATAATTCGAGAAAGCTTGATCGGAATAGCTACTGGAAGCTTGCCGGTCACAACGCATCGAGAATTGGCCTCATCGGGATCTGACGAATTTCCCTAGGGGTACCACTAGGGAAAATCGCCAGAATCGAGAAATCGTAAAAAGTGGTGAAATTTTGGATCCGAGTCATATAATTCGGGAAAGCTTGATCGGAATAGCTACCGGAAGGTTGCCGGTCACAACGCATCGAGAATTGGCCTCGTCGGGATCTGACGAATTTTTACGGATTTCCCTAGGGGTACCTCTAGGGCAAATCGCCAGAATCGAGAAATCGTAAAAAGTGGTGAAATTTTGGATCCGAGTACAATAATTCGGGAAAGCTTGATCGGAATAGCTACTGGAAGCTTGCCGGTCACAACGCATCGAGAATTGGCCTCGTCGGGATCTGACGAATTTCCCTAGGGGTACCCCTAGGGAAAATCGCCAGAATCGAGAAATCGTAAAAAGTGGTGAAATTTTGGATCCGAGTCCAATAATTCGGGAAAGCTTGATCGGAATAGCTACTGGGAGCTTGCCGGTCACAACGCATCGAGAATTGGCCTCGTCGGGATCTGACGAATTTCCCTAGGGGTACCCCTAGGAAAAATCGACAGAATTGAGAAATCGTAAAAAGTGGTGAAATTTTGGATCCGAGTCCAATAATTCGGGAAAGCTTGATCGGAATAGCTACTGGAAGCTTGCCGGTCACAACGTATCGAGAATTTGCCTCGTCGGGATCTGACAAATTTTTACGGATTTACCTAGGGGTACCCCTAGGAAAAATCGCCAGAATCGAGAAATCGTAAAAAGTGGTGAAATTTTGGATCCGAGTCCAATAATTCGGAAAAGCTTGATCGGAATAGCTTCTGGAAGCTTGCCGGTCACAACGCATCGAGAATTTTCCTCGTCGGGATCAGACGAATTTTTACGGATTTACCTAGGGGTACCCCTAGGGAAAATCGCCAGAATCGAGAAATCGTAAAAAGTGGTGAAATTTTGGATCCGAGTCCAATAATTCGGGAAAGCTTGAACGGAATAGCTCCTAAAAGCTTGCCGGTCACAATGCATCGAGAATTGGCCTCGTCGGGATCTTACGAATTTTTACGGATTTTCCTAGGGGTACCCCTAGGGAAAATCGCCAGAATCGAGAAATCGTTAAAAGTGGTGAAATTTTGGATCCGAGTCCAATAATTCGGGAAAGCTTGATCGGAATAGCTCCTGGAAGCTTGCCGGTCACAACGCATCGAGAATTGGCCTCGTCGGGATCTGACGAATTTTTACGGATTTCCCTAGGGGTCCCCCTAGGGAAAATCGCCAGAATCGAGAAATCGTAAAAAGTGGTGAAATTTTGGATCCGAGTCCAATAATTCGAGAAAGCTTGAACTGAATAGCTCCTGAAAGCTTGCCAGTCAGAACGCATCGAAAATTGGCCTCGTCGGATCTGACGAATTTTTACGGATTTCCCTAGGGGTACCCCTAGGGAAAATCGCAAGAATCGAGAAATCGTAAAATGTGGTGAAATTTTGGATCCGAGTCCAATAATTCGGGAAAGCTTGATCGGAATAGCTACTGGAAGCTTGCCGGTCACAATGCATCGAGAATTGGCCTCGTCGGGATCTGACGAATTTTTACGGATTTCCCTAGGGGTCCCCCTAGGGAAAATCGCCAGAATCGAGAAATCGTAAAAAGTGGTGAAATTTTGGATCCGAGTCCAATAATTCGAGAAAGCTTGATCGGAATAGCTACTGGAAGCTTGCCGGTCACAACGCATCGAGAATTGGCCTCATCGGGATCTGACGAATTTCCCTAGGGGTACCACTAGGGAAAATCGCCAGAATCGAGAAATCGTAAAAAGTGGTGAAATTTTGGATCCGAGTCATATAATTCGGGAAAGCTTGATCGGAATAGCTACCGGAAGGTTGCCGGTCACAACGCATCGAGAATTGGCCTCGTCGGGATCTGACGAATTTTTACGGATTTCCCTAGGGGTACCTCTAGGGCAAATCGCCAGAATCGAGAAATCGTAAAAAGTGGTGAAATTTTGGATCCGAGTACAATAATTCGGGAAAGCTTGATCGGAATAGCTACTGGAAGCTTGCCGGTCACAACGCATCGAGAATTGGCCTCGTCGGGATCTGACGAATTTCCCTAGGGGTAACCCTAGGGAAAATCGCCAGAATCGAGAAATCGTAAAAAGTGGTGAAATTTTGGATCCGAGTCCAATAATTCGGGAAAGCTTGATCGGAATAGCTACTGGGAGCTTGCCGGTCACAACGCATCGAGAATTGGCCTCGTCGGGATCTGACGAATTTCCCTAGGGGTACCCCTAGGAAAAATCGACAGAATTGAGAAATCGTAAAAAGTGGTGAAATTTTGGATCCGAGTCCAATAATTCGGGAAAGCTTGATCGGAATAGCTACTGGAAGCTTGCCGGTCACAACGTATCGAGAATTTGCCTCGTCGGGATCTGACAAATTTTTACGGATTTACCTAGGGGTACCCCTAGGAAAAATCGCCAGAATCGAGAAATCGTAAAAAGTGGTGAAATTTTGGATCCGAGTCCAATAATTCGGAAAAGCTTGATCGGAATAGCTACTGGAAGCTTGCCGGTCACAACGCATCGAGAATTTTCCTCGTCGGGATCAGACGAATTTTTACGGATTTACCTAGGGGTACCCCTAGGGAAAATCGCCAGAATCGAGAAATCGTAAAAAGTGGTGAAATTTTGGATCCGAGTCCAATAATTCGGGAAAGCTTGAACGGAATAGCTCCTAAAAGCTTGCCGGTCACAATGCATCGAGAATTGGCCTCGTCGGGATCTGACGAATTTTTACGGATTTCCCTAGGGGTACCCCTAGGGAAAATCGCCAGAATCGAGAAATCGTAAAAAGTGGTGAAATTTTTGATCCGAGTCCAATAATTCGGGAAAGCTTGATCGGAATAGCTACTGGAAGCTTGCCGGTCACAACGCATCGAGAATTGGTCTCGTCAAGATCTGACGAATTTCCCTAGGGGTACCCCTAGGAAAAATCGCCAGAATCGAGAAATCGTAAAAAGTGGTGAAATTTTGGATCCGAGTCCAATAATTCGGGAAAGCTTGATCGGAATAGCTCCTGGAAGCTTGCCGGTCACAACGCATCGAGAATTGGCCTCGTCGGGATCTGACGGATTTCCCTAGGGGTACCCCTAGGGAAAATCGCCAGAATCGAGAAATCGTAAAAAGTGGTGAAATTTTGGATCCGACTCCAATAATTCGGGAAAGCTTGATCGGAATAGCTCCTGGAAGCTTGCCGGTCACAACGCATCGAGAATTGGCCTCGTCGGGATCTGACGAATTTCCCTAGGGGTACCCCTAGGGAAAATCGCCAGAATCGAGAAATCGTAAAAAGTGGTGAAATTTTGGATCCGAGTCCAATAATTCGGGAAAGCTTGATCGGAATAGCTTGATCGGAATAGCTCCTGGAAGCTTGCCGGTCACAACGCATCGAGAATTGGCCTCATCGGGATCTGACGAATTTTTACGGATTTCCCTAGGGGTACCCCTAGGGAAAATCGCCAGAATCGAGAAATCGTAAAAAGTGGTGAAATTTTGGATCCGAGTCCAATAATTCGGGAAAGCTTGATCGGAATAGCTACTGGAAGCTTGCCGGTCACAACGCATCGAGAATTGGCCTCGTCGGGATCTGACGAATTTTTACGGATTTCCCTAGGGGTACCTCTAGGGAAAATCGCCAGAATCGAGAAATCGTAAAAAGTGGTGAAATTTTGGATCCGAGTCCAATAATTTGGGAAAGCTTGATCGGAATAGCTACTGGAAGCTTGCCGGTCACAACGCATCAAGAATTGGCCTCGTCGGGATCTGACGAATTTTTACGGATTTCCCTAGGGGTCCCCCTAGGGAAAATCGCCAGAATCGAGAAATCTTAAAAAGTGGTGAAATTTTGGATCCGAGTCCAATAATTCGGGAAAGCTTGATCGGAATAGCTACTGTAAGCTTGCCGGTCACAACGCATCGAGAATTGGCCTCGTCGGAATCTGACGAATTTCCCTAGGGGTACCCCTAGGAAAAATCGCCAGAATCGAGAAATCGTAAAAAGTGGTGAAATTTTGGATCCGAGTCCAATAATTCGGGAAAGCTTGATCGGAATAGCTCCTGGAAGCTTGCCGGTCACAACGCATCGAGAATTGGCCTCATCTGGATCTGACGAATTTTTACGGATTTCCCTAGGGGTACCCCTAGGGAAAATCGCCAGAATCGAGAAATCGTAAAAAGTGGTGAAATTTTGGATCCGACTCCAATAATTCGGGAAAGCTTTATCGGAATAGCTCCTGGAAGCTTGCCGGTCACAACGCATCAAGAATTGGCCTCGTCGGGATCTGACGAATTTCCCTAGGGGTACCCCTAGGGAAAATCGCCAGAATCGAGAAATCGTAAAAAGTGGTGAAATTTTGGATCCGAGTCCAATAATTCGGGAAAGCTTGATCGGAATAGCTTGATCGGAATAGCTCCTGGAAGCTTGCCGGTCACAACGCATCGAGAATTGGCCTCATCGGGATCTGACGAATTTTTACGGATTTCCCTAGGGGTACCCCTAGGGAAAATCGCCAGAATCGAGAAATCGTAAAAAGTGGTGAAATTTTGGATCCGAGTCCAATAATTCGGGAAAGCTTGATCGGAATAGCTACTGGAAGCTTGCCGGTCACAACGCATCGAGAATTGGCCTCGTCGGGATCTGACGAATTTTTACGGATTTCCCTAGGGGTACCTCTAGGGAAAATCGCCAGAATCGAGAAATCGTAAAAAGTGGTGAAATTTTGGATCCGAGTCCAATAATTTGGGAAAGCTTGATCGGAATAGCTACTGGAAGCTTGCCGGTCACAACGCATCAAGAATTGGCCTCGTCGGGATCTGACGAATTTTTACGGATTTCCCTAGGGGTCCCCCTAGGGAAAATCGCCAGAATCGAGAAATCTTAAAAAGTGGTGAAATTTTGGATCCGAGTCCAATAATTCGGGAAAGCTTGATCGGAATAGCTACTGTAAGCTTGCCGGTCACAACGCATCGAGAATTGGCCTCGTCGGAATCTGACGAATTTCCCTAGGGGTACCCCTAGGAAAAATCGCCAGAATCGAGAAATCGTAAAAAGTGGTGAAATTTTGGATCCGAGTCCAATAATTCGGGAAAGCTTGATCGGAATAGCTCCTGGAAGCTTGCCGGTCACAACGCATCGAGAATTGGCCTCATCTGGATCTGACGAATTTTTACGGATTTCCCTAGGGGTACCCCTAGGGAAAATCGCCAGAATCGAGAAATCGTAAAAAGTGGTGAAATTTTGGATCCGACTCCAATAATTCGGGAAAGCTTGATCGGAATAGCTCCTGGAAGCTTGCTGGTCACAACGCATCAAGAATTGGCCTCGTCGGGATCTGACGAATTTCCCTAGGGGTACCCCTAGGGAAAATCGCCAGAATCGAGAAATCGTAAAAAGTGGTGAAATTTTGGATCCGAGTCCAATAATTCGGGAAAGCTTGATCGGAATAGCTTGATCGGAATAGCTCCTGGAAGCTTGCCGGTCACAACGCATCGAGAATTGGCCTCGTCGGGATCTGACGAATTTTTTCGGATTTTCCCTAGGGGTACCCCTAGGGAAAATCGCCAGAATCGAGAAATCGTAAAAAGTGGTAAAATTTTGGATCCGAGACCAATAATTCGGGAAAGCTTGATCGGAATAGCTACTGGAAGCTTGCCGGTCACAACGCATCGAGAATTGGCCTCGTCGGGATCTGACGAATTTTTACGGATTTCCCTAGGGGTACCCCTAGGGAAAATCGCCAGAATCGAGAAATCGTAAAAAGTGGTGAAATTTTGGATCCGAGTCCAATAATTCGGGAAAGCTTGATCAGAATAGCTACTGGAAGCTTGCCGGTCACAACGCATCGAGAATTTGCCTCGTCGGGATCTGACGAATTTTTACGGATTTACCTATGGATACCCCTAGGGAAAATTGCCTGAATCGAGAAATCGTAAAAAGTGGTGAAATTTTGGATCCGAGTCCAATAATTCGGGAAAGCTTGATCGGAATAGCTACTGGAAGCTTGCCGGTCACAACGCATCGAGAATTGGCCTCGTCGGTATCTGACGAATTTTTACGGATTTCCCTAGGGGTACCTCTAGGGAAAATCGCCAGAATCGAGAAATCGTAAAAAGTGGTGAAATTTTGGATCCGAGTCCAATAATTTGGGAAAGCTTGATCGGAATAGCTACTGGAAGCTTGCCGGTCACAACGCATCAAGAATTGGCCTCGTCGGGATCTGACAAATTTTTACGGATTTCCCTAGGGGTCCCCCTAGGGAAAATCGCCAGAATCGAGAAATCTTAAAAAGTGGTGAAATTTTGGATCCGAGTCCAATAATTCGGGAAAGTTTGATCGGAATAGCTACTGGAAGCTTGCCGGTCACAACGCATCGAGAATTGGCCTCGTCGGGATCTGACGAATTTCCCTAGGGGTACCCCTAGGAAAAATCGCCAGAATCGAGAAATCGTAAAAAGTGGTGAAATTTTGGATCCGAGTTCAATAATTCGGGAAAGCTTGATCAGAATAGCTCCTGGAAGCTTGCCGGTCACAACGCATCGAGAATTGGCCTCATCTGGATCTGACGAATTTTTACGGATTTCCCTAGGGGTACCCCTAGGGAAAATCGCCAGAATCGAGAAATCATAAAAAGTGGTGAAATTTTGGATCCGACTCCAATAATTCGGGAAAGCTTGATCGGAATAGCTCCTGGAAGCTTGCCGGTCACAACGCATCGAGAATTGGCCTCGTCGGGATCTGACGAATTTCCCTAGGGGTACCCCTAGGGAAAATCGCCAGAATCGAGAAATCGTAAAAAGTGGTGAAATTTTGGATCCGAGTCCAATAATTCGGGAAAGCTTGATCGGAATAGCTTGATCGGAATAGCTCCTGGAAGCTTGCCGGTCACAACGCATCGAGAATTGGCCTCGTCGGGATCTGACGAATTTTTTCGGATTTTCCCTAGGGGTACCCCTAGGGAAAATCGCCAGAATCGAGAAATCGTAAAAAGTGGTAAAATTTTGGATCCGAGACCAATAATTCGGGAAAGCTTGATCGGAATAGCTACTGGAAGCTTGCCGGTCACAACGCATCGAGAATTGGCCTCGTCGGGATCTGACGAATTTTTACGGATTTCCCTAGGGGTACCCCTAGGGAAAATCGCCAGAATCGAGAAATCGTAAAAAGTGGTGAAATTTTGGATCCGAGTCCAATAATTCGGGAAAGCTTGATCAGAATAGCTACTGGAAGCTTGCCGGTCACAAGGCATCGAGAATTTGCCTCGTCGGGATCTGACGAATTTTTACGGATTTACCTATGGATACCCCTAGGGAAAATTGCCTGAATCGAGAAATCGTAAAAAGTGGTGAAATTTTGGATCCGAGTCCAATAATTCGGGAAAGCTTGATCGGAATAGCTACTGGAAGCTTGCCGGTCACAACGCATCGAGAATTGGCCTCGTCGGGATCTGACGAATTTTTACGGATTTCCCTAGGAGTACCTCTAGGGAAAATCGCCAGAATCGAGAAATCGTAAAAAGTGGTGAAATTTTGGATCCGAGTCCAATAATTTGGGAAAGCTTGATCGGAATAGCTACTGGAAGCTTGCCGGTCACAACGCATCAAGAATTGGCCTCGTCGGGATCTGACGAATTTTTACGGATTTCCCTAGGGGTCCCCCTAGGGAAAATCGCCAGAATCGAGAAATCTTAAAAAGTGGTGAAATTTTGGATCCAAGTCCAATAATTCGGGAAAGCTTGATCGGAATAGCTACTGGAAGCTTGCCGGTCACAACGCATCGAGAATTGGCCTCGTCGGGATCTGACGAATTTCCCTAGGGGTACCCCTAGGAAAAATCGCCAGAATCGAGAAATCGTAAAAAGTGGTGAAATTTTGGATCCGAGTTCAATAATTCGGGAAAGCTTGATCAGAATAGCTCCTGGAAGCTTGCCGGTCACAACGCATCGAGAATTGGCCTCATCTGGATCTGACGAATTTTTACGGATTTCCCTAGGGGTACCCCTAGGGAAAATCGCCAGAATCGAGAAATCGTAAAAAGTGGTGAAATTTTGGATCCGACTCCAATAATTCGGGAAAGCTTGATCGGAATAGCTCCTGGAAGCTTGCCGGTCACAACGCATCGAGAATTAGCCTCGTCGGGATCTGACGAATTTCCCTAGGGGTACCCCTAGGGAAAATCGCCAGAATCGAGAAATCGTAAAAAGTGGTGAAATTTTGGATCCGAGTCCAATAATTCGGGAAAGCTTGATCGGAATAGCTTGATCGGAATAGCTCCTGGAAGCTTGCCGGTCACAACGCATCGAGAATTGGCCTCGTCGGGATCTGACGAATTTTTTCGGATTTTCCCTAGGGGTACCCCTAGGGAAAATCGCCAGAATCGAGAAATCGTAAAAAGTGGTGAAATTTTGGATCCGAGACCAATAATTCGGGAAAGCTTGATCGGAATAGCTACTGGAAGCTTGCCGGTCACAACGCATCGAGAATTGGCCTCGTCGGGATCTGACGAATTTTTACGGATTTCCCTAGGGGTACCCCTAGGAAAAATCGCCAGAATCGAGAAATCGTAAAAAGTGGTGAAATTTTGGATCCGAGTCCAATAATTCGGGAAAGCTTGATCAGAATAGCTACTGGAAGCTTGCCGGTCACAACGCATCGAGAATTTGCCTCGTCGGGATCTTACGAATTTTTACGGATTTACCTATGGATACCCCTAGGGAAAATTGCCTGAATCGAGAAATCGTAAAAAGTGGTGAAATTTTGGATCCGAGTCCAATAATTCGGGAAAGCTTGATCGGAATAGCTACTGGAAGCTTGCCGGTCACAACGCATCGAGAATTGGCCTCGTCGGGATCTGACGAATTTTTACAGATTTTCCTAGGGGTACCTCTAGGGAAAATCGTCAGAATCGAGAAATCGTAAAAAGTGGTGAAATTTTGGATCCGAGTCCAATAATTTGGGAAAGCTTGATCGGAATAGCTACTGGAAGCTTGCCGGTCACAACGCATCAAGAATTGGCCTCGTCGGGATCTGACGAATTTTTACGGATTTCCCTAGGGGTCCCCCTAGGGAAAATCGCCAGAATCGAGAAATCTTAAAAAGTGGTGAAATTTTGGATCCGAGTCCAATAATTCGGGAAAGCTAGATCGGAATAGCTACTGGAAGCTTGCCGGTCACAACGCATCGAGAATTGGCCTCGTCGGGATCTGACGAATTTCCCTAGGGGTACCCCTAGGAAAAATCGCCAGAATCGAGAAATCGTAAAAAGTGGTAAAATTTTGGATCCGAGTCCAATAATTCGGGAAAACTTGATCGGAATAGCTCCTGGAAGCTTGCCGGTCACAACGCATCGAGAATTGGCCTCGTCGGGATCTGACGAATTTTTACGGATTTCCCTAGGGGTACCCCTAGGGAAAATCGCTAGAATCGAGAAATCGTAAAAAGTGGTGAAATTTTGGATCCGAGTCCAATAATTCGGGAAAGCTTGATCGGAATAGCTACTGGAAGCTTGCCGGTCACAACGCATCGAGAATTTGCCTCGTCGGGATCTGACGAATTTTTACGGATTTACCTAGGGGTACCCCTAGGGAAAATTGCCAGAATCGAGAAATCGTAAAAAGTGGTGAAATTTTGGATCCGAGTCCAATAATTCGAGAAAGCTTGATCGGAATAGCTACTGGAAGCTTGCCGGTCACAACGCATCGAGAATTGGCCTCGTCGGGATCTGACGAATTTTTACGGATTTCCCTAGGGGTACCTCTAGGGAAAATCGCCAGAATCGAGAAATCGTAAAAAGTGGTGAAATTTTGGATCCGAGTCCAATAATTCGGGAAAGCTTGATCGGAATAGCTACTGGAAGCTTGCCGGTCACAACGCATCAAGAATTGGCCTCGTCGGGATCTGACGAATTTTTACGGATTTCCCTAGGGGTCCCCCTAGGGAAAATCGCCAGAATCGAGAAATCGTAAAAAGTGGTGAAATTTTGGATCCGAGTCCAATAATTCGGGAAAGCTTGATCGGAATAGCTTGATCGGAATAGCTACTGGAAGCTTGCCGGTCTCAACGCATCGAGAATTGGCCTCTTCGGGATCTGACGAATTTCCCTAGGGGTACCCCTAGGAAAAATCGCCAGAATCGAGAAATCGTAAAAAGTGGTGAAATTTTGGATCCGAGTCCAATAATTCGGGAAAGCTTGATCGGAATAGCTACAGGAAGCTTGCCGGTCACAACGCATCGAGAATTGGCCTCGTCGGGATCTAACGAATTTCCTTAGGGGTACCCCTAGGAAAAATCGCCAGAATCGATAAATCGTAAAAAGTGGTGAAATTTTGGATCCGAGTCCAATAATTCGGGAAAGCTTGATCGGAATAGCTACTGGAAGCTTGCCGGTCATAACGCATCGAGAATTGGGCCCGTCGGGATCTGATGAATTTTTACGGATTTCCCTAGGGGCACCCCTAGGGAAAATTGCCAGAATCGAGAAATCATAAAAAGTGGGGAAATTTTGGATCCGAGTCCAATAATTCGGGAAAGCTTGATCGGAATAGCTACTGGAAGCTTGCCGGTCACAACGCATCGAGAATTGGCCTCGTCGGGATCTGACGAATTTTTACGGATTTCCCTAGGGGTACCCCTAGGGAAAATCGCCAGAATCGAGAAATCGTAAAAAGTGGTGAAATTTTTGATCCGAGTCCAATAATTCGGGAAAGCTTGATCGGAATAGCTACTGGAATCTTGCCGGTTACAACGCATCGAGAATTGGCCTCGTCGGGATCTGACGGATTTCCCAAGGGGTACCCCTAGGGAAAATCGCCAGAATCGAGAAATCGTAAAAAGTGGTGAAATTTTGGATCCGAGTCCAATAATTCGGGAAAGCTTGATCGGAATAGCTACTGGAAGCTTGCCGGTCATAACGCATCGAGAATTGGCCTCGTCGGGATCTGACGAATTTCCTTAGGGGTACCCTTGGGGAAAATCGCCTGAATCGAGAAATCGTAAAAAGTGGTGAAATTTTGGATCCGAGTCCAATAATTCGGGAAAGCTTGATCGGAATAGCTACTGGAATATTGCCGGTCACAACGCATCGAGAATTGGCCTCGTCGGGATCTGACGGATTTCCCTAGGGGTACCCCTAGGGAAAATCGCCAGAATCGAGAAATCGTAAAAAGTTGTGAAATTTTGGATCCGAGTCTTATAATTCGGGAAAGTTTGATCGGAATAGCTACTGGAAGCTTGCCGGTCACAACGCATCGAGAATTGGCCTCGTCGGGATCTGACGAATTTCCCTAGGGGTACCCCTAGGGAAAATCGCCAGAATGAGAAATCGTAAAAAGTGGTGAAATTTTGGATCCGAGTCCAATAATTCGGGAAAGCTTGATCGGAATAGCTCCTGGAAGCTTGCCGGTCACAACGCATCGATAATTGGCCTCGTCGGGATCTGACGAATTTCCCTAGGGGTACCCCTAGGGAAAATTGCCAGAATCGATAAATCGTAAAAAGTGGTGAAATTTTAGATCCGAGTCCAATAATTCGGGAAAGCTTGATCGGAATAGCTCCTGGAAGCTTGCCGGTCACAACGCATCGAGAATTGGCCTCGTCGGGATCTGACGAATTTTATCGGATTTTCCCTAGGGGGTACCCATAGGGAAAATCGCCAGAATCGAGAAATCGTAAAAAGTGGTGAAATTTTGGATCCGAGTCCAATAATTCGGGAATGCTTGATCGGAATAGATACTGGAAGCTTGCCGGTCTCAACGCATCGAGAATTGGCCTCGTCGGGATCTGACGAATTTTTACTGATTTCCCTAGGGGTACCCCTAGGGAAAATCGCCAGAATGAGAAATCGTAAAAAGTGGTGAAATTTTGGATCCGAGTCCAATAATTCGGGAAAGCTTGATCGGAATAGCTCCTGGAAGCTTGCCGGTCACAACGCATCGAGAATTGGCCTCGTCGGGATCTGACGAATTTCCCTACGGGTACGTACCCCTAGGGAAAATCGCCAGAATCGAGAAATCGTAAAAAGTGGTGAAATTTTGGATCCGAGTCCAATAATTCGGGAAAGCTTGATCGGAATAGCTACTGGAAGCTTGCCGGTCACAATGCATCGAGATTTGGGCTTTTCGGGATCTGACGAATTTTTACGGATTTCCCTAGGGGTACCCCTAGGGAAAATCGTCAGAATCGAGAAATCGTAAAAAGTGGGGAAATTTTTGATCCGAGTCCAATAATTCGGGAAAGCTTGATCGGAATAGCTACTGGAAGCTTGCCGGTCACAACGCATCGATAATTGGCCTCGTCGGGATCTGACGAATTTCTTTAGGGGTACCCCTAGGGAAAATAGCCAGAATCGAGAAATCGTAAAAAGTGGTGAAATTTTGGATCCGAGTCCAATAATTCGGGAAAGCTTGATCGGAATAGCTACTGGAAGCTTGCCGGTCACAACGCATCGAGAATTGGGCTCGTCGAGATCTGACGAATTTTTACGGATTTCCCTAGGGGTACCCCTAGGGAAAATCGCCAGAATCGAGAAATCGTAAAAAGTGGGGAAATTTTGGATCCGAGTCCAATAATTCGGGAAAGCTTGATCGGAGTAGCTACTGGAAGCTTACCGATCACAACGCATCGAGAATTGGCCTCGTCGGGATCTGACGAATTTTTACGGATTTCCCTAGGGGTACCCCTAGGGAAAATCGCCAGAATCGAGAAATCATTAAAAGTGGTGAAATTTTGGATCCGAGTCCAATAATTCGGGAAAGCTTGATCGGAATAGCTACTGGAAGCTTGCCGGTCACAACGCATCGAGAATTGGCCTCGTCGGGATCTGACGAATTTTTACGGATTTCCCTAGGGGTACCTCTAGGGAAAATCGCCAGAATCGAGAAATCGTAAAAAGTGGGAAAATTTTGGATCCGAGTCCAATAATTCGGGAAAGCTTGATCGGAGTAGCTACTGGAAGCTTACCGATCACAACGCATCGAGAATTGGCCTCGTCGGGATCTGACGAATTTTTACGGATTTCCCTAGGGGTACCCCTAGGGAAAATCACCAGAATCGAGAAATCGTTAAAAGTGGTGAAATTTTGGATCCGAGTCCAATAATTCGGGAAAGCTTGATCGGAATAGCTACTGGAAGCTTGCCGGTCACAACGCATCGAGAATTGGCCTCGTCGGGATCTGACGAATTTTTACGGATTTCCCTAGGGGTACCCCTAGGGAAAATCGCCAGAATCGAGAAATCGTAAAAAGTGGTGAAATTTTGGATCCGAGTCTAATAATTCGGGAAAGCTTGATCGGAATAGCTACTGGAAGCTTTCCGGTCACAACGCATCGAGAATTGGCCTCGTCGGGATCTGACGAATTTTTACGGATTTCCCTAGGGGTACCCCTAGGGAAAATTGCCAGAATCGAGAAATCGTAAAAAGTGGTGAAATTTTGGATCCGAGTCCAATAATTCGGGAAAGCTTGATCGGAATAGCTACTGGAAGCTTGCCGGTCACAACACATCGAGAATTGGCCTCGTCGGGATCTGATGAATTTTTACGGATTTCCCTAGGGTACCCCTAGGGAAAATCGCCAGAATCGAGAAATCGTAAAAAGTGGGCAAATTTTGGATCCGAGTCCAATAATTCGGGAAAGCTTGATCGGAGTAGCTACTGGAAGCTTACCGATCACAACGCATCGAGAATTGGCCTCGTCGGGATCTGACGAATTTTTACGGATTTCCCTAGGGGTACCCCTAGGGAAAATCGCCAGAATCGAGAAATCGTTAAAAGTGGTGAAATTTTGGATCCGAGTCCAATAATTCGGGAAAGCTTGATCGGAATAGCTACTGGAAGCTTGCCGGTCACAACGCATCGAGAATTGGCCTCGTCGTGATCTGACGAATTTTTACGGATTTCCCTAGGGGTACCCCTAGGGAAAATCGCCAGAATCGAGAAATCGTAAAAAGTGGTGAAATTTTGGATCCGAGTCTAATAATTCGGGAAAGCTTGATCGGAATAGCTACTGGAAGCTTGCCGGTCACAACGCATCGAGAATTGGTCTCGTCGGGATCTGACAAATTTTTACGGATTTCCCTAGGGGTACCCCTAGGGAAAATTGCCAGAATCGAGAAATCGTAAAAAGTGGTGAAATTTTGGATCCGAGTCCAATAATTCGGGAAAGCTTGATCGGAATAGCTACTGGAAGCTTGCCGGTCACAACGCATCGAGAATTGGCCTCGTCGGGATCTGACGAATTTTTACGGATTTCCCTAGGGGTACCCCTAGGGAAAATCGCCAGAATCGAGAAATCGTAAAAAGTTGTGAAATTTTGGATCCGAGTTTATTAATTCGGGAAAGCTTGATCGGAATAGCTACTGGAAGCTTGCCGGTCACAACGCATCGAGAATTGGCCTCGTCGGGATCTGACGAATTTTTCTAGGGATACCCTTAGGGAAAATCGCCAGAATCGAGAAATCGTAAAAAGTGGTGAAATTTTGGATCCGAGTCCAATAATTCGGGAAAGCTTGATCGGAATAGCTACTGGAAGCTTGCCGGTCACAACGCATCGAGAATTGGCCTCGTCGGGATCTGACGAATTTTTACGGATTTCCTTAGGGGTACCCCTAGGGAAAATCGCCAGAATCGAGAAATCGTTAAAAGTGGTGAAATTTTGGATCCGAGTCCAATAATTCGGGAAAGCTTGATCGGAATAGCTACTGGATGTTTGCCGGTCACAACGCATCGAGAATTGTCCTCGTCGGGATCTGACGAATTTCCCTAGGGGTACCCCTAGGGAAAATCGCTAGAATCGAGAAATCGTAAAAAGTGGTGAAATTTTGGATCCGAGTCCAATAATTCGGGAAAGCTTGATCGGAATAGCTCCTAAAAGCTTGCCAGTCACAACACATCGAGAATTGGCCTCGTCGGGATCTGACGAATTTTTACGGATTTTCCTAGGGGTACCCCTAGGGAAAATCGCCAGAATCGAGAAATCGTAAAAAGTGGTGAAATTTTTGATCCGAGTCCAATAATTCGGGAAAGCTTGATCGGAATAGCTACTGGAAGCTTGCCGGTCACAACGCATCGAGAATTGGCCTCGTCGGGATCTGACGAATTTTTACGGATTTCCCTAGGGGTACCTCTAGGGAAAATCGCCAGAATCGAGAAATCGTAAAAAGTGGTGAAATTTTTGATCCGAGTCCAATAATTCGGGAAAGCTTGATCGAAATAGCTACTGGAAGCTTGCCGGTCACAACGCATCAATAATTGGCCTCGTCCGGATCTGACGAATTTTTACGGATTTTCCTAGGGGTCCCCCTAGGAAAAATTGCCAGAATCGAGAAATCGTAAAAAGTGGTGAAATTTTGGATCCGAGTCCAATAATTCGGGAAAGCTTGAACGGAATAGCTCCTGGAAGCTTGCCGGTCATAACGCATCGAGAATTGGCCTCGTCGGGATCTGACGTATTTCCCTAGGGGTACCCCTAGGGAAAATCGTCAGAATCGAGAAATCGTAAAAAGTGGTGAAATTTTGGATCCGAGTCCAATAATTCGGGAAAGCTTGATCGGAATAGCTCCTGAAAGCTTGCCGGTCACAACACATCGAGAATTGGCCTCGTCGGGATCTGACGAATTTTTACGGATTTTCCTAGGGGTACCCCTAGGGAAAATCGCCAGAATCGAGAAATCGTTAAAAGTGGTGAAATTTTGGATCCGAGTCCAATAATTCGGGAAAGCTTGATCGGAATAGCTACTGGAAGCTTGCCGGTCACAACGCATCGAGAATTGGCCTCGTCGGGATCTGACGAATTTCCCTAGGGGTACCCCTAGGAAAAATCGCTAGAATCGAGAAATCGTAAAAAGTGGTGAAATTTTGGATCCGAGTCCAATAATTCGGGAAAGCTTGATCGGAATAGCTCCTGAAAGCTTGCCAGTCACAACACATCGAGAATTGGCCTCGTCGGGATCTTACGAATTTTTACGGATTTTCCTAGGGGTACCCCTAGGGAAAATCGCCAGAATCGAGAAATCGTTAAAAGTGGTGAAATTTTGGATCCGAGTCCAATAATTCGGGAAAGCTTGATCGGAATAGCTACTGGAAGCTTGCCGGTCACAACGCATCGAGAATTGGCCTCGTCGGGATCTGACGAATTTTTACGGATTTCCCTAGGGGTACCCCTAGGGAAAATCGCCAGAATCGAGAAATCGTAAAAAGTGGTGAAATTTTGGATCCGACTCTAATAATTCGGGAAAGCTTGATCGGAATAGCTACTGGAAGCTTGCCGGTCACAACGCATCGAGAATTGGCCTCGTCGGGATCTGACGAATTTTTACGGATTTTCCTAGGGGTACCTCTAGGGAAAATCGCCAGAATCGAGAAATCGTAAAAAGTGGTGAAATTTTGGATCCGAGTCCAATAATTCGGGAAAGCTTGATCGAAATAGCTACTGGAAGCTTGCCGGTCACAACGCATCAAGAATTGGCCTCGTCCGGATCTGACGAATTTTTACGGATTTCCCTAGGGGTCCCCCTAGGAAAAATCGCCAGAATCGAGAAATCGTAAAAAGTGGTGAAATTTTGGATCCGAGTCCAATAATTCGGGAAAGCTTGAACGGAATAGCTCCTGAAAGTTTGCCGGTCACAACGCATCGAGAATTGGTTTCGTCGGGATCTGACGAATTTCCCTAGGGGTACCCCTAGGGAAAATCGCCAGAATCGAGAAATCGTAAAAAGTGGTGAAATTTTGGATCCGAGTCAAATAATTCGGGAAAGCTTGATCGGAATAGCTCCTGGAAGCTTGCTGGTCACAACGCATCGAGAATTGGCCTCGTCGGGATCTGACGAATTTCCCTAGGGGTACCCCTAGGGAAAATCGCCAGAATCGAGAAATCGTAAAAAGTGGTGAAATTTTTGATCCGAGTCCAATAATTCGGGAAAGCTTGATCGGAATAGCTCCTGGAAGCTTGCCGGTCACAACGCATCGAGAATTGGCCTCGTCGGGATCTGACGAATTTTTTCGGATTTTTCCTAGGGGTACCCCTAGGGAAAATCGCCAGAATCGAGAAATCGTAAAAAGTGGTGAAATTTTTGATCCGAGTCCAATAATTCGGGAAAGCTTGATCGGAATAGCTACTGGAAGCTTGCCGGTCACAACGCATTGAGAATTGAGCTCGTCGGGATCTGACGAATTTTTACGGATTTACCTAGGGGTACCCCTAGGGAAAATTGCCAGAATCGATAAATCGTAAAAAGTGGTGAAATTTTTGATCCGAGTCCAATAATTCGGGAAAGCTTGATCGGAATAGCTACTGGAAGCTTGCCGGTCACAACGCATCGAGAATTGGCCTCGTCGGGATCTGACGAATTTTTACGGATTTCCCTAGGGGTACCCCTAGGGAAAATCGCCAGAATCGAGAAATCGTAAAAAGTGGTGAAATTTTGGATCCGACTCTAATAATTCGGGAAAGCTTGATCGGAATAGCTACTGGAAGCTTGCCGGTCACAACGCATCGAGAATTGGCCTCGTCGGGATCTGACGAATTTTTACGGATTTTCCTAGGGGTACCTCTAGGGAAAATCGCCAGAATCGAGAAATCGTAAAAAGTGGTGAAATTTTGGATCCGAGTCCAATAATTCGGGAAAGCTTGATCGAAATAGCTACTGGAAGCTTGCCGGTCACAACGCATCAAGAATTGGCCTCGTCCGGATCTGACGAATTTTTACGGATTTCCCTAGGGGTCCCCCTAGGAAAAATCGCCAGAATCGAGAAATCGTAAAAAGTGGTGAAATTTTGGATCCGAGTCCAATAATTCGGGAAA
The DNA here is from genome assembly GCA_947683425.1 of Excoecaria cochinchinensis. Classification (NCBI taxonomy): domain Eukaryota; kingdom Viridiplantae; phylum Streptophyta; class Magnoliopsida; order Malpighiales; family Euphorbiaceae; genus Excoecaria; species Excoecaria cochinchinensis. The sequence continues at coordinate 344,087 of CANTUQ010000277.1, forward strand.
GCTTGAACGGAATAGCTCCTGAAAGTTTGCCGGTCACAACGCATCGAGAATTGGTTTCGTCGGGATCTGACGAATTTCCCTAGGGGTACCCCTAGGGAAAATCGCCAGAATCGAGAAATCGTAAAAAGTGGTGAAATTTTGGATCCGAGTCAAATAATTCGGGAAAGCTTGATCGGAATAGCTCCTGGAAGCTTGCTGGTCACAACGCATCGAGAATTGGCCTCGTCGGGATCTGACGAATTTCCCTAGGGGTACCCCTAGGGAAAATCGCCAGAATCGAGAAATCGTAAAAAGTGGTGAAATTTTTGATCCGAGTCCAATAATTCGGGAAAGCTTGATCGGAATAGCTCCTGGAAGCTTGCCGGTCACAACGCATCGAGAATTGGCCTCGTCGGGATCTGACGAATTTTTTCGGATTTTTCCTAGGGGTACCCCTAGGGAAAATCGCCAGAATCGAGAAATCGTAAAAAGTGGTGAAATTTTTGATCCGAGTCCAATAATTCGGGAAAGCTTGATCGGAATAGCTACTGGAAGCTTGCCGGTCACAACGCATTGAGAATTGAGCTCGTCGGGATCTGACGAATTTTTACGGATTTACCTAGGGGTACCCCTAGGGAAAATTGCCAGAATCGATAAATCGTAAAAAGTGGTGAAATTTTTGATCCGAGTCCAATAATTCGGGAAAGCTTGATCGGAATAGCTACTGGAAGCTTGCCGGTCACAACGCATCGAGAATTGGCCTCGTCGGGATCTGACGAATTTTCCTAGGGGTACCCTTAGGGAAAATCGCCAGAATCGAGAAATCGTAAAAAGTGGTGAAATTTTGGATCCGAGTCCAATAATTCGGGAAAGCTTGATCGAAATAGCTACTGGAAGCTTGCCGGTCACAACGCATCAAGAATTGGCCTCATCCGGATCTGACGAATTTTTACGGATTTCCCTAGGGGTCCCCCTAGGGAAAATCGCCAGAATCGAGAAATCGTAAAAAGTGGTGAAATTTTGGATCCGAGTCCAATAATTCGGGAAAGCTTGAACGGAATAGCTCCTGGAAGCTTGCCGGTCACAACGCATCGAGAATTGGCCTCGTCGGGATCCGACGAATTTCCCTAGGGGTACCCCTAGGAAAAATCGCCAGAATCGAGAAATCGTAAAAAGTGGTGAAATTTTTGATCCGAGTCCAATAATTCGGGAAAGCTTGATCGGAATAGCTCCTGGAAGCTTGCCGGTCACAACGCATCGAGAATTGGCCTCGTCGGGATCTGACGAATTTCCCTAGGGGTATCCTTAGGGAAAATCGCCAAAATCGAGAAATCGTAAAAAGTGGTGAAATTTTGGATCCGAGTCCAATAATTCGGGAAAGCTTGATCGGAATAGCTCCTGGAAGCTTGCCGGTCACAACGCATCGAGAATTGGCCTCGTCGGGATCTAACGAATTTTTTCGGATTTTCCCTAGGGGTACCCCTAGGGAAAATCGCCAGAATCGAGAAATCGTAAAAAGTGGTGAAATTTTTTATCCGAGTCCAATAATTCGGGAAAGCTTGATCGGAATAGCTACTGGAAGCTTGCCGGTCACAACGCATTGAGAATTGAGCTCGTCGGGATCTGACGAATTTTTACGGATTTACCTAGGGGTACCCCTAGGGAAAATTGCCAGAATCGAGAAATCGTAAAAAGTGGTGAAATTTTTGATCCGAGTCCAATAATTCGGGAAAGCTTGATCGGAATAGCTACTGGAAGCTTGCCGGTCACAACGCATCGAGAATTGGCCTCGTCGGGATCTGACGAATTTTCCTAGGGGTCCCTTAGGGAAAATCTCCAGAATCGAGAAATCGTAAAAAGTGGTGAAATTTTGGATCCGAGTCCAATAATTCGGGAAAGCTTGATCGGAATAGCTACTGGAAGCTTGCCGGTCACAACGCATCAAGAATTGGCCTCGTCCAGATCTGACGAATTTTTACGGATTTCCCTAGGTGTCCCCCTAGGGAAAATCGCCAGAATCGAGAAATCGTAAAAAGTGGTGAAATTTTGGATCCGAGTCCAATAATTCGGGAAAGCTTGAACGGAATAGCTCCTGGAAGCTTGCCGATCACAATGCATCGAGAATTGGCCTCGTCGGGATCTGACGAATTTCCCTAGGGGTACCCCTAGGGAAAATCGCCAGAATCGAGAAATCGTAAAAAGTGGTGAAATTTTGGATCCGAGTCCAATAATTTGGGAAAGCTTGATCGGAATAGCTACTGGAAGCTTGCCGGTCACAACGCATCGAGAATTGGCCTCGTCGGGATCTGACGAATTTTTACGGATTTCCCTAGGGGTACCCCTAGGAAAAATCGCCAGAATCGAGAAATCGTAAAAAGTGGTGAAATTTTGGATCCGAGTCCAATAATTCGGGAAAGCTTGATCGAAATTGCTACTGGAAGCTTGCCGGTCACAACTCATCGAGAATTGGCCTCGTCGGGATCTGACGAATTTTCCTAGGGGAACCTTTAGGGAAAATCGCCAGAATCTAGAAATCGTAAAAAGTGGTGAAATTTTGGTTCCGAGTCCAATAATTCGGGACAGCTTGATCGGAATAGCTACTGGAAGCTTGCCGGTCACAATGCATCGAGAATTCGGCTTTTCGGGATCTGACGAATTTTTATGGATTTCCCTAGGGGTACCCCTAGGGAAAATCATCAGAATCGAGAAATCGTAAAAAGTGGGGAAATTTTTTATCCGAGTCCAATAATTCGGGAAAGCTTGATCGGAATAGCTACTGGAAGCTTGCCGGTCACAACGCATCGAGAATTGGCCTCGTCGGGATCTGACGAATTTCCTTAGGGGTACCCCTAGGGAAAATCGCCAGAATCGATAAATCGTAAAAAGTAGTGAAATTTTAGATCCGAGTCCAATAATTCGGGAAAGCTTGATCGGAATAGCTACTGGAAGCTTGCCGGTCACAACGCATCGAGAATTGGGCTCGTCGAGATCTGACTAATTTTTACGGATTTCCCTAGGGGTACCCCTAGGGAAAATCGCCAGAATCGAGAAATCGTAAAAAGTGGGGAAATTTTGGATCCGAGTGCAATAATTCGGGAAAGCTTGATCAGAGTAGCTACTGGAAGCTTACCGATCACAACGCATCGAGAATTGGCCTCGTCGGGATCTGACGAATTTTTACGGATTTCCCTAGGGGTACCCCTAGGGAAAATCGCCAGAATCGAGAAATCGTAAAAAGTGGTGAAATTTTGGATCCGAGTCTAATAATTCGGGAAAGCTTGATCGGAATAGCTACTGGAAACTTGCCGGTCACAACGCATCGAGAATTGGCCTCGTCGGGATTTGATGAATTTTTACGGATTTCCCTAGGGGTACCCCTAGGGAAAATTGCCAGAATCGAGAAATCGTAAAAAGTGGTGAAATTTTGGATCCGAGTCCAATAATTCAGGAAAGCTTGATCGGAATAGCTACTGGAAGCTTGCCGGTCACAACGCATCTAGAATTGGTCTCGTCGGGATCTGACGAATTTTTACGGATTTCCCTAGGGGTACCCCTAGGGAAAATCGCCAGAATCGAGAAATCGTAAAAAGTGGTGAAATTTTGGATCCGAGTCTAATAATTCGGGAAAGCTTGATCGGAATAGCTACTGGAAGCTTGCCGGTCACAACGCATCGAGAATTGGCCTCGTCGGGATCTGACGAATTTTCCTAGGGGTACCCTTAGGGAAAATCGCCAGAATCGAGAAATCGTAAAAAGTGGTGAAATTTTGGATCTGAGTCCAATAATTCGGGAAAGCTTGATCGGAATAGCTCCTGGAAGCTTGCCGGTCACAACGCATCGAGAATTGGCCTCGTCGGGATCTGACGAATTTTTACGGATTTCCCTAGGGGTACCCCTAGGGAAAATCGCCAGAATCGAGAAATCGTTAAAAGTGGTGAAATTTTGGATCCGAGTCCAATAATTCGGGAAAGCTTGATCGGAATAGCTACTGGAAGCTTGCCGGTCACAACGCATCGAGAATTGTCCTCGTCGGGATCTGACGAATTTCCCTAGGGGTACCCCTAGGGAAAATCGCTAGAATCGAGAAATCGTAAAAAGTGGTGAAATTTTGGATCCGAGTCCAATAATTCGGGAAAGCTTGATCGGAATAGCTCCTGAAAGCTTGCCAGTCACAATGCATCGAGAATTGGCCTCATCGGGATCTGACGAATTTTTTCGGATTTTTCCTAGGGGTACCCCTAGGGAAAATCGCCAGAATCGAGAAATCGTAAAAAGTGGTGAAATTTTTGATCCGAGTCCAATAATTCGGGAAAGCTTGATCGGAATAGCTACTGGAAGCTTGCCGGTCACAACGCATTGAGAATTGAGCTCGTCGGGATCTGACGAATTTTTACGGATTTACCTAGGGGTACCCCTAGGGAAAATTGCCAGAATCGATAAATCGTAAAAAGTGGTGAAATTTTTGATCCGAGTCCAATAATTCGGGAAAGCTTGATCGGAATAGCTACTGGAAGCTTGCCGGTCACAACGCATCGAGAATTGGCCTCGTCGGGATCTGACGAATTTTCCTAGGGGTACCCTTAGGGAAAATCGCCAGAATCGAGAAATCGTAAAAAGTGGTGAAATTTTGGATCCGAGTCCAATAATTCGGGAAAGCTTGATCGAAATAGCTACTGGAAGCTTGCCGGTCACAACGCATCAAGAATTGGCCTCATCCGGATCTGACGAATTTTTACGGATTTCCCTAGGGGTCCCCCTAGGGAAAATCGCCAGAATCGAGAAATCGTAAAAAGTGGTGAAATTTTGGATCCGAGTCCAATAATTCGGGAAAGCTTGAACGGAATAGCTCCTGGAAGCTTGCCGGTCACAACGCATCGAGAATTGGCCTCGTCGGGATCCGACGAATTTCCCTAGGGGTACCCCTAGGAAAAATCGCCAGAATCGAGAAATCGTAAAAAGTGGTGAAATTTTAGATCCGAGTCCAATAATTCGGGAAAGCTTGATCGGAATAGCTCCTGGAAGCTTGCCGGTCACAACGCATCGAGAATTGGCCTCGTCGGGATCTGACGAATTTCCCTAGGGGTATCCTTAGGGAAAATCGCCAAAATCGAGAAATCGTAAAAAGTGGTGAAATTTTGGATCCGAGTCCAATAATTCGGGAAAGCTTGATCGGAATAGCTCCTGGAAGCTTGCCGGTCACAACGCATCGAGAATTGGCCTCGTCGGGATCTAACGAATTTTTTCGGATTTTCCCTAGGGGTACCCCTAGGGAAAATCGCCAGAATCGAGAAATCGTAAAAAGTGGTGAAATTTTTTATCCGAGTCCAATAATTCGGGAAAGCTTGATCGGAATAGCTACTGGAAGCTTGCCGGTCACAACGCATTGAGAATTGAGCTCGTCGGGATCTGACGAATTTTTACGGATTTACCTAGGGGTACCCCTAGGGAAAATTGCCAGAATCGAGAAATCGTAAAAAGTGGTGAAATTTTTGATCCGAGTCCAATAATTCGGGAAAGCTTGATCGGAATAGCTACTGGAAGCTTGCCGGTCACAACGCATCGAGAATTGGCCTCGTCGGGATCTGACGAATTTTCCTAGGGGTCCCTTAGGGAAAATCTCCAGAATCGAGAAATCGTAAAAAGTGGTGAAATTTTGGATCCGAGTCCAATAATTCGGGAAAGCTTGATCGGAATAGCTACTGGAAGCTTGCCGGTCACAACGCATCAAGAATTGGCCTCGTCCAGATCTGACGAATTTTTACGGATTTCCCTAGGTGTCCCCCTAGGGAAAATCGCCAGAATCGAGAAATCGTAAAAAGTGGTGAAATTTTGGATCCGAGTCCAATAATTCGGGAAAGCTTGAACGGAATAGCTCCTGGAAGCTTGCCGATCACAATGCATCGAGAATTGGCCTCGTCGGGATCTGACGAATTTCCCTAGGGGTACCCCTAGGGAAAATCGCCAGAATCGAGAAATCGTAAAAAGTGGTGAAATTTTGGATCCGAGTCCAATAATTTGGGAAAGCTTGATCGGAATAGCTACTGGAAGCTTGCCGGTCACAACGCATCGAGAATTGGCCTCGTCGGGATCTGACGAATTTTTACGGATTTCCCTAGGGGTACCCCTAGGAAAAATCGCCAGAATCGAGAAATCGTAAAAAGTGGTGAAATTTTGGATCCGATTCTAATAATTCGGGAAAGCTTGATCGAAATTGCTACTGGAAGCTTGCCGGTCACAACGCATCGAGAATTGGCCTCGTCGGGATCTGACAAATTTTTACGGATTTCCCTAGGGGTACCCCTAGGGAAAATCGCCAGAATCGAGAAATCGTAAAAAGTGGTGAAATTTTGGATCCGAGTCCAATAATTCGGGAATGCTTGATCGGAATAGCTACTGGAAGCTTGCCGGTCACAACTCATCGAGAATTGGCCTCGTCGGGATCTGACGAATTTTCCTAGGGGAACCTTTAGGGAAAATCGCCAGAATCTAGAAATCGTAAAAAGTGGTGAAATTTTGGTTCCGAGTCCAATAATTCGGGACAGCTTGATCGGAATAGCTACTGGAAGCTTGCCGGTCACAATGCATCGAGAATTCGGCTTTTCGGGATCTGACGAATTTTTATGGATTTCCCTAGGGGTACCCCTAGGGAAAATCATCAGAATCGAGAAATCGTAAAAAGTGGGGAAATTTTTTATCCGAGTCCAATAATTCGGGAAAGCTTGATCGGAATAGCTACTGGAAGCTTGCCGGTCACAACGCATCGAGAATTGGCCTCGTCGGGATCTGACGAATTTCCTTAGGGGTACCCCTAGGGAAAATCGCCAGAATCGATAAATCGTAAAAAGTAGTGAAATTTTAGATCCGAGTCCAATAATTCGGGAAAGCTTGATCGGAATAGCTACTGGAAGCTTGCCGGTCACAACGCATCGAGAATTGGGCTCGTCGAGATCTGACTAATTTTTACGGATTTCCCTAGGGGTACCCCTAGGGAAAATCGCCAGAATCGAGAAATCGTAAAAAGTGGGGAAATTTTGGATCCGAGTGCAATAATTCGGGAAAGCTTGATCAGAGTAGCTACTGGAAGCTTACCGATCACAACGCATCGAGAATTGGCCTCGTCGGGATCTGACGAATTTTTACGGATTTCCCTAGGGGTACCCCTAGGGAAAATCGCCAGAATCGAGAAATCGTAAAAAGTGGTGAAATTTTGGATCCGAGTCTAATAATTCGGGAAAGCTTGATCGGAATAGCTACTGGAAACTTGCCGGTCACAACGCATCGAGAATTGGCCTCGTCGGGATTTGATGAATTTTTACGGATTTCCCTAGGGGTACCCCTAGGGAAAATTGCCAGAATCGAGAAATCGTAAAAAGTGGTGAAATTTTGGATCCGAGTCCAATAATTCAGGAAAGCTTGATCGGAATAGCTACTGGAAGCTTGCCGGTCACAACGCATCGAGAATTGGTCTCGTCGGGATCTGACGAATTTTTACGGATTTCCCTAGGGGTACCCCTAGGGAAAATCGCCAGAATCGAGAAATCGTAAAAAGTGGTGAAATTTTGGATCCGAGTCTAATAATTCGGGAAAGCTTGATCGGAATAGCTACTGGAAGCTTGCCGGTCACAACGCATCGAGAATTGGCCTCGTCGGGATCTGACGAATTTTCCTAGGGGTACCCTTAGGGAAAATCGCCAGAATCGAGAAATCGTAAAAAGTGGTGAAATTTTGGATCTGAGTCCAATAATTCGGGAAAGCTTGATCGGAATAGCTCCTGGAAGCTTGCCGGTCACAACGCATCGAGAATTGGCCTCGTCGGGATCTGACGAATTTTTACGGATTTCCCTAGGGGTACCCCTAGGGAAAATCGCCAGAATCGAGAAATCGTTAAAAGTGGTGAAATTTTGGATCCGAGTCCAATAATTCGGGAAAGCTTGATCGGAATAGCTACTGGAAGCTTGCCGGTCACAACGCATCGAGAATTGTCCTCGTCGGGATCTGACGAATTTCCCTAGGGGTACCCCTAGGGAAAATCGCTAGAATCGAGAAATCGTAAAAAGTGGTGAAATTTTGGATCCGAGTCCAATAATTCGGGAAAGCTTGATCGGAATAGCTCCTGAAAGCTTGCCAGTCACAATGCATCGAGAATTGGCCTCATCGGGATCTGACGAATTTTTACGGATTTCCCTAGGGGTACCCCTAGGGAAAATCGCCAGAGTCGAGAAATCGTAAAAAGTGGTGAAATTTTTGATCCGAGTCCAATGATTCGGGAAAGCTTGATCGGAATAGCTACTGGAAGCTTGCCGGTAACAACGCATCGAGAATTGGCCTCGTCGGGATCTGACGAATTTCCTTAGGGGTACCCCTAGGGAAAATCGCCAGAATCGAGAAATCGTAAAAAGTGGTGAAATTTTGGATCCGAGTCCAATAATTCGGGAAAGCTTGATCGGAATAGCTACTGGAAGCTTGCCGGGTGACAACGTATCGAGAATTGGCCTCGTCGGGATCTGACGAATTTCCCTAGGGGTACCCCTAGGGAAAATCGCCAGAATCGAGAAATCGTAAAAAGTGGTGAAATTTTGGATCCGAGTCCAATAATTCGGGAAAGCTTGATCGGAATAGCTACTGGAAGCTTACCGGTCACAACGCATCGAGAATTGGCCTCGTCGGGATCTGACGAATTTCCCTAGGGGTACCCCTAGGGAAAATCTCCAGAATCGAGAAATCGTAAAAAGTGGTGAAATTTTGGATCCGAGTCCAATAATTCGGGAAAGCTTGATCGAAATAGCTACTGGAAGCTTGCCGGTCACAACGCATCGAGAATTGGCCTCGTCGGGATCTGACGAATTTTTACGGATTTTCCTAGGGGTACCCCTAGGGAAAATCGCCAGAATCGAGAAATCGTAAAAAGTGGTGAAATTTTTGATCCGAGTCCAATAATTCGGGAAAGCTTGATCGGAATAGCTACTGGAAGCTTGCCGGTCACAACGCATCGAGAATTGGCCTCGTCGGGATCTGACGAATTTTTACGGATTTCCCTAGGGGTACCCCTAGGGAAAATCGCCAGAATCGAGAAATCGTAAAAAGTGGTGAAATTTTGGATCCGAGTCTAAAAATTGGGGAAAGCTTGATCGGAATAGCTCCTGGAATCTTGCCGGTCACAACGCATCGAGAATTGGCCTCGTCGGGATCTGACGAATTTTTACGGATTTCCCTAGAGGTACCCCTAGGGAAAATCGCCAGAATCGAGAAATCGTAAAAAGTGGTGAAATTTTGGATCCGAGTCCAATAATTCGGGAAAGCTTGATCGGAATAGCTACTGGAAGCTTGCCGGTCACAACTCATCGAGAATTGGCCTCGTCGGGATCTGACGAATTTTCCTAGGGGAACCTTTAGGGAAAATCGCCAGAATCGAGAAATCGTAAAAAGTGGTGAAATTTTTGTTCCGAGTCAAATAATTCGGGAAAGCTTGATCGGAATAGCTACTGGAAGCTTGCCGGTCACAATGCATCGAGAATTGGGCTTTTCGGGATCTGACGAATTTTTACGGATTTCCCTAGGGGTACCCCTAGGGAAAATCGTCAGAATCGAGAAATCGTAAAAAGTGGGGAAATTTTTGATCCGAGTCCAATAATTCGGAAAAGCTTGATCGGAATAGCTACTGGAAGCTTGCCGGTCACAACGCATCGAGAATTGGCCTCGTCGGGATCTGACGAATTTCCTTAGGGGTACCCCTAGGGAAAATCGCCAGAATCGAGAAATCGTAAAAAGTGGTGAAATTTTGGATCCGAGTCCAATAATTCGGGAAAGCTTGATCGGAATAGCTACTGGAAGCTTGCCGGTCACAACGCATCGAGAATTGGGCTCGTCGAGATCTGACGAATTTTTACGGATTTCCCTAGGGGTACCCCTAGGGAAAATCGCCAGAATCGAGAAATCGTAAAAAGTGGGGAAATTTTGGATCCGAGTCCAATAATTCGGGAAAGCTTGATCGGAGTAGCTACTGGAAGCATACCGATCACAACGCATCGAGAATTGGCCTCGTCGGGATCTGACGAATTTTTACGGATTTCCCTAGGGGTACCCCTAGGGAAAAACGCCAGAATCGAGAAATCGTAAAAAGTGGTGAAATTTTGGATCCGAGTCCAAAAATTGGGGAAAGCTTGATCGGAATAGCTCCTGGAAGCTTGCCGGTCACAACGCATCGAGAATTGGCCTCGTCGGGATCTGACGAATTTTTACGGATTTCCCTAGGGGTACCCCTAGGGAAAATCGCCAGAATCGAGAAATCGTAAAAAGTGGTGAAATTTTGGATCCGAGTCCAAATATTGGGGAAAGCTTGATCGGAATAGCTCTTGGAAGCTTGCCGGTCACAACGCATCGAGAATTGGCCTCGTCGAGATCTGACGAATTTCCCTAGGGGTACCCCTAGGGAAAATCGCCAGAATCGAGAAATCGTAAAAAGTGGTGAAATTTTGGATCCGAGTCCAATAATTTGGGAAAGCTTGATCGGAATAGCTACTGCAAGCTTGCCGGTGACAACGTATCGAGAATTGGCCTCGTCGGGATCTGACGAATTTCCCTAGGGGTACCCCTAGGGAAAATCGCTAGAATCGAGAAATCGTAAAAAGTGGTGAAATTTTGGATCCGAGTCCAATAATTCGGGAAAGCTTGATCGGAATAGCTACTGGAAGCTTGCCGGTCAGAACGCATCGAGAATTGGCCTCGTCGGGATCTGACAAATTTACTTAGGGGTACCCCTAGGGAAAATCGCCAGAATCGAGAAATCGTAAAAAGTGGTGAAATTTTGGATCCGAGTCCAATTATTCGGGAAAGCTTGATCGAAATAGCTACTGGAAGCTTGCCGGTCACAACGCATCGAGAATTGGCCTCGTCGGGATCTGACGAATTTTTACGGATTTCCCTAGGGGTACCCCTAGGGAAAATCGCCTGAATCGAGAAATCGTAAAAAGTGGTGAAATTTTGGATCCGAGTCCAATAATTCGGGAAAGCTTGATCGGAATAGCTACTGGAAGCTTGCCGGTCACAACGCATCGAGAATTGGCCTCGTCGGGATCTGACAAATTTTTACGGATTTCCCTAGGGGTACCCCTAGGGAAAATCGCCAGAATCGAGAAATCGTAAAAAGTGGTGAAATTTTTGATCCGAGTCCAATAATTCGGGAAAGCTTGATCGGAATAGCTACTGGAAGCTTGCCGGTCACAACGCATCGAGAATTGGGCTCGTCGGGATCTGACGAATTTTTACGGATTTCCCTAGGGAAAATCGCCAGAATCGAGAAATCGTAAAAAGTGGTAAAATTTTGGATCCGAGTCCAAAAATTGGGGAAAGCTTGATCGGAATAGCTCCTGGAAGCTTGCCGGTCACAACGCATCGAGAATTGGCCTCGTCGGGATCTGACGAATTTTTACGGATTTCCCTAGGGGTACCCCTAGGGAAAATCGCCTGAATCGAGAAATCGTAAAAAGTGGTGAAATTTTGGATCCGAGTCCAATAATTCGGGAAAGCTTGATCGGAATAGCTACTGGAAGCTTGCCGGTCACAACGCATCGAGAATTGGCCTCGTCGGGATCTGACAAATTTTTACGGATTTCCCTAGGGGTACCCCTAGGGAAAATCGCCAGAATCGAGAAATCGTAAAAAGTGGTGAAATTTTTGATCCGAGTCCAATAATTCGGGAAAGCTTGATCGGAATAGCTACTGGAAGCTTGCCGGTCACAACGCATCGAGAATTGGGCTCGTCGGGATCTGACGAATTTTTACGGATTTCCCTAGGGGTACCCCTAGGGAAAATCGCCAGAATCGAGAAATCGTAAAAAGTGGTAAAATTTTGGATCCGAGTCCAAAAATTGGGGAAAGCTTGATCGGAATAGCTCCTGGAAGCTTGCCGGTCACAACGCATCGAGAATTGGCCTCGTCGGGATCTGACGAATTTTTACGGATGTCCCTAGGGGTACCCCTAGGGAAAATTGCCAGAATCGGGAAATCGTAAAAAGTGGTGAAATTTTGGATCCGAGTCCAATAATTCGGGAAAGCTTGATCGAAATAGCTACTGGAAGCTTGCCGGTCACAATGCATCGAGAATTTGCCTCGTCGGGATCTGACGAATTTCTCTAGGGGTACCCCTAGGGAAAATCGCCAGAATCGAGAAATCGTAAAAAGTGGTGAAATTTTGGATCCGAGTCCAATAATTCGGGAAAGCTTGATCGGAATAGCTACTGGAAGCTTACCGGTCACAACGCATCGAGAATTGGGCTCGTCGGGATCAGACCAATTTTTACGGATTTCCCTAGGGGTACCCCTAGGGAAAATCGCCAGAATCGAGAAATCGTAAAAAGTGTGGAAATTTTTGATCGGAGTTCAATAATTCGGGAAAGCTTGTTCGGAATAGCTACTGGAAGCTTGCCGGTCACAACGCATCGAGAATTGGCCTCGTCGAGATCTGACGAATTTCCCTATGGGTACCCCTAGGGAAAATCGCCAGAATCGAGAAATCGTAAAAAGTGGTAAAATTTTGGATCCGAGTCCAATAATTCGGGAAAGCTTGATCGGAATAGCTAATGGAAGCTTGCCGGTCACAACGCATCGAGAATTGGCCTCGTCGGGATCTGACGAATTTTTACGGATTTCCCTTGGGGTACCCCTAGGGAAAATCGCCTGAATCAAGAAATCGTAAAAAGTGGTGAAATTTTGGATCCGAGTCCAATAATTCGGGAAAGCTTGATCGGAATAGCTACTGGAAGCTTGCCGGTCACAATGCATCGAGAATTGGCCTCGTCGGGATCTGACAAATTTTTACGGATTTCCCTAGGGGTACCCCTAGGGAAAATCGCCAGAATCGAGAAATCGTAAAAAGTGGTAAAATTTTTGATCCGAGTCCAATAATTCGGGAAAGCTTGATCGGAATAGCTACTGGAAGCTTGCCGGTCACAACGCATCGAGAATTGGGCTCGTCGGGATCTGACGAATTTTTACGGATTTCCCTAGGGAAAATCGCCAGAATCGAGAAATCGTAAAAAGTGGTAAAATTTTGGATCCGAGTCCAAAAATTGGGGAAAGCTTGATCGGAATAGCTCCTGGAAGCTTGCCGGTCACAACGCATCGAGAATTGGCCTCGTCGGGATCTGACGAATTTTTACGGATTTCCCTAGGGGTACCCCTAGGGAAAATCGCCTGAATCGAGAAATCGTAAAAAGTGGTGAAATTTTGGATCCGAGTCCAATAATTCGGGAAAGCTTGATCGGAATAGCTACTGGAAGCTTGCCGGTCACAACGCATCGAGAATTGGCCTCGTCGGGATCTGACAAATTTTTTCGGATTTCCCTAGGGGTACCCCTAGGGAAAATCGCCAGAATCGAGAAATCGTAAAAAGTGGTGAAATTTTTGATCCGAGTCCAATAATTCGGGAAAGCTTGATCGGAATAGCTACTGGAAGCTTGCCGGTCACAACGCATCGAGAATTGGGCTCGTCGGGATCTGACGAATTTTTACGGATTTCCCTAGGGGTACCCCTAGGGAAAATCGCCAGAATCGAGAAATCGTAAAAAGTGGTAAAATTTTGGATCCGAGTCCAAAAATTGGGGAAAGCTTGATCGGAATAGCTCCTGGAAGCTTGCCGGTCACAACGCATCGAGAATTGGCCTCGTCGGGATCTGACGAATTTTTACGGATGTCCCTAGGGGTACCCCTAGGGAATTGCCAGAATCGGGAAATCGTAAAAAGTGGTGAAATTTTGGATCCGAGTCCAATAATTCGGGAAAGCTTGATCGAAATAGCTACTGGAAGCTTGCCGGTCACAACGCATCGAGAATTTGCCTCGTCGGGATCTGACGAATTTCTCTAGGGGTACCCCTAGGGAAAATCGCCAGAATCGAGAAATCGTAAAAAGTGGTGAAATTTTGGATCCGAGTCCAATAATTCGGGAAAGCTTGATCGGAATAGCTACTGGAAGCTTACCGGTCACAACGCATCGAGAATTGGGCTCGTCGGGATCAGACCAATTTTTACGGATTTCCCTAGGGGTACCCCTAGGGAAAATCGCCAGAATCGAGAAATCGTAAAAAGTGTGGAAATTTTTGATCGGAGTTCAATAATTCGGGAAAGCTTGTTCGGAATAGCTACTGGAAGCTTGCCGGTCACAACGCATCGAGAATTGGCCTCGTCGAGATCTGACGAATTTCCCTATGGGTACCCCTAGGGAAAATCGCCAGAATCGAGAAATCGTAAAAAGTGGTAAAATTTTGGATCCGAGTCCAATAATTCGGGAAAGCTTGATCGGAATAGCTAATGGAAGCTTGCCGGTCACAACGCATCGAGAATTGGCCTCGTCGGGATCTGACGAATTTTTACGGATTTCCCTTGGGGTACCCCTAGGGAAAATCGCCTGAATCAAGAAATCGTAAAAAGTGGTGAAATTTTGGATCCGAGTCCAATAATTCGGGAAAGCTTGATCGGAATAGCTACTGGAAGCTTGCCGGTCACAATGCATCGAGAATTGGCCTCGTCGGGATCTGACAAATTTTTACGGATTTCCCTAGGGGTACCCCTAGGGAAAATCGCCAGAATCGAGAAATCGTAAAAAGTGGTAAAATTTTTGATCCGAGTCCAATAATTCGGGAAAGCTTGATCGGAATAGCTACTGGAAGCTTGCCGGTCACAACGCATCGAGAATTGGGCTCGTCGGGATCTGACGAATTTTTACGGATTTCCCTAGGGAAAATCGCCAGAATCGAGAAATCGTAAAAAGTGGTAAAATTTTGGATCCGAGTCCAAAAATTGGGGAAAGCTTGATCGGAATAGCTCCTGGAAGCTTGCCGGTCACAACGCATCGAGAATTGGCCTCGTCGGGATCTGACGAATTTTTACGGATGTCCCTAGGGGTACCCCTAGGGAAAATTGCCTGAATCGAGAAATCGTAAAAAGTGGTGAAATTTTGGATCCGAGTCCAATAATTCGGGAAAGCTTGATCGGAATAGCTACTGGAAGCTTGCCGGTCACAACGCAACGAGAATTGGCCTCGTCGGGATCTGACAAATTTTTACGGATTTTCCTAGGGGTACCCCTAGGGAAAATCGCCAGAATTGAGAAATCGTAAAAAGTTGTGAAATTTTTGATCCGAGTCCAATAATTCGGGAAAGCTTGATTGGAATAGCTACTGGAAGCTTGCCGGTCACAACGCATCGAGAATTGGGCTCGTCGGGATCTGACGAATTTTTACGGATTTCCCTAGGGGTACCCCTAGGGAAAATCGCCAGAATCGAGAAATCGTAAAAAGTGGTAAAATTTTGGATCCGAGTCCAAAAATTGGGGAAAGCTTGATCGGAATAGCTCCTGGAAGCTTGCCGGTCACAACGCATCGAGAATTCGCCTCGTCGGGATCTGACGAATTTCCTTAGGGGTACCCCTAGGGAAAATCGCCAGAATCGAGAAATCGTAAAAAGTGGTGAAATTTTGGATCCGAGTCCAATAATTCGGGAAAGCTTGATCGGATTAGCTACTGGAAGCTTGCCGGTCACAACGCATCGAGAATTGGGCTCGTCGAGATCTGATGAATTTTTACGGATTTCCCTAGGGGTACCCCTAGGGAAAATCGCCAGAATCGAGAAATCGTAAAAAGTGGGGAAATTTTGGATCCGAGTCCAATAATTCGGGAAAGCTTGATCGGAGTAGCTACTGGAAGCTTACCGATCACAACGCATCGAGAATTGGCCTCGTCGGGATCTGACGAATTTTTACGGATTTCCCTAGGGGTACCCCTAGGAAAAATCGCCAGAATCGAGAAATCGTTAAAAGTGGTGAAATTTTGGATCCGAGTCCAATAATTCGGGAAATCTTGATCGGAATAGCTACTGGAAGCTTGCCGGTCACAACGCATCGAGAATTGGCCTCGTCGGGATCTGACGAATTTTTACGGATTTCCCTAGGGGTACCCCTAGGGAAAATCGCCAGAATCGAGAAATCGTAAAAAGTGGTGAAATTTTGGATCCGAGTCTAATAATTCGGGAAAGCTTGATCGGAATAGCTACTGGAAACTTGCCGGTCACAACGCATCGAGAATTGGCCTCGTCGGGATTTGACGAATTTTTACGGATTTCCCTAGGGGTACCCCTAGGGAAAATTGCGAGAATCGAGAAATCGTAAAAAGTGGTGAAATTTTGGATCCGAGTCCAATAATTCGGGAAAGCTTGATCGGAATAGCTACTGGAAGCTTGCCGGTCACAACGCATCGAGAATTGGTCTCGTCGGGATCTGACGAATTTTTACGGATTTCCCTAGGGGTACCCCTAGGGAAAATCGCCAGAATCGAGAAATCGTAAAAAGTGGTGAAATTTTGGATCCGAGTCTAATAATTCGGGAAAGCTTGATCGGAATAGCTACTGGAAGCTTGCCGGTCACAACGCATCGAGAATTGGCCTCGTCGGGATCTGACGAATTTTCCTAGGGGTACCCTTAGGGAAAATCGCCAGAATCGAGAAATCGTAAAAAGTGGTGAAATTTTGGATCTGAGTCCAATAATTCGGGAAAGCTTGATCGGAATAGCTACTGGAAGCTAGCCGGTCACAACGCATCGAGAATTGGCCTCGTCGGGATCTGACGAATTTTTACGGATTTCCCTAGGGGTACCCCTAGGGAAAATCGCCAGAATCGAGAAATCGTTAAAAGTGGTGAAATTTTGGATCCGAGTCCAATAATTCGGGAAAGCTTGATCGGAATAACTACTGGAAGCTTGCCGGTCACAACGCATCGAGAATTGTCCTCGTCGGGATCTGACGAATTTCCCTAGGGGTACCCCTAGGAAAAATCGCTAGAATCGAGAAATCGTAAAAAGTGGTGAAATTTTGGATCCGAGTCCAATAATTCGGGAAAGCTTGATCGGAATAGCTCCTGAAAGCTTGCCAGTCACAATGCATCGAGAATTGGCCTCGTCGGGATCTGACGAATTTTTACGGATTTCCCTAGGGGTACCCCTAGGGAAAATCGCCAGAGTCGAGAAATCGTAAAAAGTGGTGAAATTTTGGATCCGAGTCCAATAATTCGGGAAAGCTTGATCGGAATAGCTACTGGAAGCTTGCCGGTAACAACGCATCGAGAATTGGCCTCGTCGGGATCTGACGAATTTCCTTAGGGGTACCCCTAGGGAAAATCGCCAGAATCGAGAAATCGTAAAAAGTATTGAAATTTTGGATCCGAATCCAATAATTCGGGAAAGCTTGATCGGAATAGCTACTGGAAGCTTGCCGGTGACAACGTATTGAGAATTGGCCTCGTCGGGATCTGACGAATTTCCCTAGGGGTACCCCTAGGGAAAATCGCCAGAATCGAGAAATCGTAAAAAGTGGTGAAATTTTGGATCCGAGTCCAATAATTCGGGAAAGCTTGATCGGAATAGCTACTGGAAGCTTACCGGTCACAACGCATCGAGAATTGGCCTCGTCGGGATCTGACGAATTTCCCTAGGGGTACCCCTAGGGAAAATCTCCAGAATCGAGAAATCGTAAAAAGTGGTGAAATTTTGGATCCGAGTCCAATAATTCGGGAAAGCTTGATCGAAATAGCTACTGGAAGCTTGCCGGTCACAACGCATCGAGAATTGGCCTCGTCGGGATCTGACGAATTTTTACGGATTTTCCTAGGGGTACCCCTAGGGAAAATCGCCAGAATCGAGAAATCGTAAAAAGTGGTGAAATTTTTGATCCGAGTCCAATAATTCGGGAAAGCTTGATCGGAATAGCTACTGGAAGCTTGCCGGTCACAACGCATCGAGAATTAGCCTCGTCGGGATCTGACGAATTTTTACGGATTTCCCTAGGGGTACCCCTAGGGAAAATCGCCAGAATCGAGAAATCGTAAAAAGTGGTGAAATTTTGGATCCGAGTCCAAAAATTGGGGAAAGCTTGATCGGAATAGCTCCTGGAAGCTTGCCGGTTACAACGCATCGAGAATTGGCCTCGTCGGGATCTGACGAATTTTTACGGATTTCCCTAGGGGTACCCCTAGGAAAATCGCCAGAATCGAGAAATCGTAAAAAGTGGTGAAATTTTGGATCCGAGTCCAATAATTCGGGAAAGCTTGATCGGAATAGCTACTGGAAGCTTGCCGGTCACAAGTCATCGAGAATTAGCCTCGTCGGGATCTGACGAATTTTCCTAGGGGAACCTTTAGGGAAAATCGCCAGAATCGAGAAATCGTAAAAAGTGGTGAAATTTTTGTTCCGAGTCCAATAATTCGGGAAAGCTTGATCGGAATAGCTACTGGAAGCTTGCCGGTCACAATGCATCGAGAATTGGGCTTTTCGGGATCTGACGAATTTTTACGGATTTCCCTAGGGGTACCCCTAGGAAAAATCGTCAGAATCGAGAAATCGTAAAAAGTGGGGAAATTTTTGATCCGAGTCCAATAATTCGGGAAAGCTTGATCGGAATAGCTACTGGAAGCTTGCCGGTCACAATGCATCGAGAATTGGCCTCGTCGGGATCTGACGAATTTCCTTAGGGGTACCCCTAGGGAAAATCGCCAGAATCGAGAAATCGTAAAAAGTGGTAAAATTTTGGATCCGAGTCCAATAATTCGGGAAAGCTTGATCGGAATAGCTACTGGAAGCTTGCCGGTCACAACGCATCGAGAATTGGGCTCGTCGAGATCTGACGAATTTTTACGGATTTCCCTAGGGGTACCCCTAGGGAAAATCGCCAGAATCGAGAAATCGTAAAAAGTGGGGAAATTTTGGATCCGAGTCCAATAATTCGGGAAAGCTTGATCGGAGTAGCTACTAGAAGCATACCGATCACAACGCATCGAGAATTGGCCTCGTCGGGATCTGACGAATTTTTACGGATTTCCCTAGGGGTACCCCTAGGGAAAATCGCCAGAATCGAGAAATCGTTAAAAGTGGTGAAATTTTGGATCCGAGTCCAATAATTCGGGAAAGCTTGATCGGAATAGCTACTGGAAGCTTGCCGGTCACAACGCATCGAGAATTGGCCTCGTCGGGATCTGACGAATTTTTACGGATTTCCCTAGGGGTACCCCTAGGGAAAATCGCCAGAATCGAGAAATCGTAAAAAGTGGTGAAATTTTGGATCCGAGTCCAAAAATTGGGGAAAGCTTGATCGGAATAGATCCTGAAAGCTTGCCGGTCACAACGCATCGAGAATTGGCCTCGTCGGGATCTGACGAATTTTTACGGATTTCCCTAGGGGTACCCCTAGGGAAAATCGCCAGAATCGAGAAATCGTAAAAAGTGGTGAAATTTTGGATCCGAGTCCAAATATTGGGGAAAGCTTGATCGGAATAGCTCTTGGAAGCTTGCCGGTCACAACGCATCTAGAATTGGCCTCGTCGAGATCTGACGAATTTCCCTAGGGGTACCCCTAGGGAAAATCGCCAGAATCGAGAAATCGTAAAAAGTGGTGAAATTTTGGATCCGAGTCCAATAATTCGGGAAAGCTTGATCGGAATAGCTACTGCAAGCTTGCCGGTGACAACGTATCGAGAATTGGACTCGTCGGGATCTGACGAATTTCCCTAGGGGTACCCCTAGGGAAAATCGCCAGAATCGAGAAATCGTAAAAAGTGGTGAAATTTTGGATCCGAGTCCAATAATTCGGGAAAGCTTGATCGGAATAGCTACTGGAAGCTTGCCGGTCACAACGCATCGAGAATTGGCCTCGTCGGGATATGACAAATTTCCTTAGGGGTACCCCTAGGGAAAATCGCCAGAATCGAGAAATCGTAAAAAGTGGTGAAATTTTGGATCCGAGTCCAATTATTCGGGAAAGCTTGATCGAAATAGCTACTGGAAGCTTGCCGGTCACAACGCATCGAGAATTGGCCTCGTCGGGATCTGACGAATTTTTACGAATTTCCCTAGGGGTACCCCTAGGGAAAATCGCCTGAATCGAGAAATCGTAAAAAGTGGTGAAATTTTGGATCCGAGTCCAATAATTCGGGAAAGCTTGATCGGAATAGCTACTGGAAGCTTGCCGGTCACAACGCATCGAGAATTGGCCTCGTCGGGATCTGACAAATTTTTACGGATTTCCCTAGGGGTACCCCTAGGGAAAATCGCCAGAATCGAGAAATCGTAAAAAGTGGTGAAATTTTTGATCCGAGTCCAATAATTCGGGAAAGCTTGATCGGAATAGCTACTGGAAGCTTGCCGGTCACAACGCATCGAGAATTGGGCTCGTCGGGATCTGACGAATTTTTACGGATTTCCCTAGGGGTACCCCTAGGGAAAATCGCCAGAATCGAGAAATCGTAAAAAGTGGTAAAATTTTGGATCCGAGTCCAAAAATTGGGGAAAGCTTGATCGGAATAGCTCCTGGAA
This sequence comes from Excoecaria cochinchinensis, assembly GCA_947683425.1. Lineage (NCBI taxonomy): Eukaryota > Viridiplantae > Streptophyta > Magnoliopsida > Malpighiales > Euphorbiaceae > Excoecaria > Excoecaria cochinchinensis. The sequence goes on from CANTUQ010000277.1 coordinate 364,413, forward strand.
GCTTGCCGGTCACAACGCATCGAGAATTGGCCTCGTCGGGATCTGACGAATTTTTACGGATGTCCCTAGGGGTACCCCTAGGGAAAATTGCCAGAATCGAGAAATCGTAAAAAGTGGTGAAATTTTGGATCCGAGTCCAATAATTCGGGAAAGCTTGATCGAAATAGCTACTGGAAGCTTACCGGTCACAACGCATCGAGAATTTTCCTCGTCGGGATCTGACGAATTTCCCAAGGGGTACCCCTAGGGAAAATCGCCAGAATCGAGAAATCGTAAATAGTGGTGAAATTTTGGATCCGAGTCCAATAATTCGGGAAAGCTTGATCGGAATAGCTACTGGAAGCTTACCGGTCACAACGCATCGAGAATTGGGCTCGTCGGGATCAGATCAATTTTTACGGATTTCCCTAGGGGTACCCCTAGGGAAAATCGCCAGAATCGAGAAATCGTAAAAAGTGTGGAAATTTTTGATCGGAGTTCAATAATTCGGGAAAGCTTGTTCGGAATAGCTACTGGAAGCTTGCCGGTCACAACGCATCGAGAATTGGCCTCGTCGGGATCTGACGAATTTCCCTATGGGTACCCCTAGGGAAAATCGCCAGAATCGAGAAATCGTAAAAAGTGGTTAAATTTTGGATCCGAGTCCAATGATTCGGGAAAGCTTGATCGGAATAGCTAATGGAAGCTTGCCGGTCACAACGCATCGAGAATTGGCCTCGTCGGGATCTGACGAATTTTTACGGATTTCCCTTGGGGTACCCCTAGGGAAAATCGCCTGAATCAAGAAATCGTAAAAAGTGGTGAAATTTTGGATCCGAGTCCAATAATTCGGGAAAGCTTGATCGGAATAGCTACTGGAAGCTTGCCGGTCACAACGCATCGAGAATTGGCCTCGTCGGGATCTGACAAATTTTTACGGATTTCCCTAGGGGTACCCCTAGGGAAAATCGCCAGAATCGAGAAATCGTAAAAAGTGGTGAAATTTTTGATCCGAGTCCAATAATTCGGGAAAGCTTGATCGGAATAGCTACTGGAAGCTTGCCGGTCACAACGCATCGAGAATTGGGCTCGTCGGGATCTGACGAATTTTTACGGATTTCCCTAGGGGTACCCCTAGGGAAAATCGCCAGAATCGAGAAATCGTAAAAAGTGGTAAAATTTTGGATCCGAGTCCAAAAATTGGGGAAAGCTTGATCGGAATAGCTCCTGGAAGCTTGCCGGTCACAACGCATCGAGAATTGGCCTCGTCGGGATCTGACGAATTTTTACGGATGTCCCTAGGGGTACCCCTAGGGAAAATTGCCTGAATCGAGAAATCGTAAAAAGTGGTGAAATTTTGGATCCGAGTCCAATAATTCGGGAAAGCTTGATCGGAATAGCTACTGGAAGCTTGCCGGTCACAACGCATCGAGAATTGGCCTCGTCGGGATCTGACAAATTTTTACGGATTTCCCTAGGGGTACCCCTAGGGAAAATCGCCAGAATCGAGAAATCGTAAAAAGTGGTGAAATTTTTGATCCGAGTCCAATAATTCGGGAAAGCTTGATCGGAATAGCTACTGGAAGCTTGCCGGTCACAACGCATCGAGAATTGGGCTCGTCGGGATCTGACGAATTTTTACGGATTTCCCTAGGGGTACCCCTAGGGAAAATCGCCAGAATCGAGAAATCGTAAAAAGTGGTAAAATTTTGGATCCGAGTCCAAAAATTGGGGAAAGCTTGATCGGAATAGCTCCTGGAAGCTTGCCGGTCACAACGCATCGAGAATTGGCCTCGTCGGGATCTGACGAATTTCCCTATGGGTACCCCTAGGGAAAATCGCCAGAATCGAGAAATCGTAAAAAGTGGTAAAATTTTGGATCCGAGTCCAATAATTCGGGAAAGCTTGATCGGAATAGCTAATGGAAGCTTGCCGGTCACAACGCATCGAGAATTGGGCTCGTCGGGATCTGACGAATTTTTACGGATTTCCCTAGGGGTACCCCTAGGGAAAATCGCCAGAATCGAGAAATCGTAAAAAGTGGTAAAATTTTGGATCCGAGTCCAAAAATTGGGGAAAGCTTGATCGGAATAGCTCCTGGAAGCTTGCCGGTCACAACGCATCGAGAATTGGCCTCGTCGGGATCTGACGAATTTTTACGGATTTCCCTAGGGGTACCCCTAGGGAAAATCGCCTGAATCGAGAAATCGTAAAAAGTGGTGAAATTTTGGATCCGAGTCCAATAATTCGGGAAAGCTTGATCGGAATAGCTACTGGAAGCTTGCCGGTCACAACGCATCGAGAATTGGCCTCGTCGGGATCTGACAAATTTTTACGGATTTCCCTAGGGGTACCCCTAGGGAAAATCGCCAGAATCGAGAAATCGTAAAAAGTGGTGAAATTTTTGATCCGAGTCCAATAATTCGGGAAAGCTTGATCGGAATAGCTACTGGAAGCTTGCCGGTCACAACGCATCGAGAATTGGGCTCGTCGGGAACTGACGAATTTTTACGGATTTCCCTAGGGGTACCCCTAGGGAAAATCGCCAGAATCGAGAAATCGTAAAAAGTGGTAAAATATTGGATCCGAGTCCAAAAATTGGGGAAAGCTTGATCGGAATAGCTCCTGGAAGCTTGCCGGTCACAACGCATCGAGAATTGGCCTCGTCGGGATCTGACGAATTTCCCTATGGGTACCCCTAGGGAAAATCGCCAGAATCGAGAAATCGTAAAAAGTGGTAAAATTTTGGATCCGAGTCCAATAATTCGGGAAAGCTTGATCGGAATAGCTAATGGAAGCTTGCCGGTCACAACGCATCGAGAATTGGGCTCGTCGGGATCTGACGAATTTTTACGGATTTCCCTAGGGGTACCCCTAGGAAAAATCGCCAGAATCGAGAAATCGTAAAAAGTGGTAAAATTTTGGATCCGAGTCCAAAAATTGGGGAAAGCTTGATCGGAATAGCTCCTGGAAGCTTGCCGGTCACAACGCATCGAGAATTGGCCTCGTCGGGATCTGACGAATTTTTACGGATTTCCCTAGGGGTACCCCTAGGGAAAATCGCCTGAATCGAGAAATCGTAAAAAGTGGTGAAATTTTTGATCCGAGTCCAATAATTCGGGAAAGCTTGATCGGAATAGCTACTGGAAGCTTGCCGGTCACAACGCATCGAGAATTGGCCTCGTCGGGATCTGACAAATTTTTACGGATTTCCCTAGGGGTACCCCTAGGGAAAATCGCCAGAATCGAGAAATCGTAAAAAGTGGTGAAATTTTTGATCCGAGTCCAATAATTTGGGAAAGCTTGATCGGAATAGCTACTGGAAGCTTGCCGGTCACAACGCATCGAGAATTGGGCTCGTCGGGATCTGACGAATTTTTACGGATTTCCCTAGGGGTACCCCTTGGGAAAATCGCCAGAATCGAGAAATCGTAAAAAGTGGTAAAATATTGGATCCGAGTCCAAAAATTGGGGAAAGCTTGATCGGAATAGCTCCTGGAAGCTTGCCGGTCACAACGCATCGAGAATTGGCCTCGTCGGGATCTGACGAATTTCCCTATGGGTACCCCTAGGGAAAATCGCCAGAATCGAGAAATCGTAAAAAGTGGTAAAATTTTGGATCCGAGTCCAATAATTCGGGAAAGCTTGATCGGAATAGCTAATGGAAGCTTGCCGGTCACAACGCATCGAGAACTGGGCTCATCGGGATCTGACGAATTTTTACGGATTTCCCTAGGGGTACCCCTAGGGAAAATCGCCAGAATCGAGAAATCGTAAAAAGTGGTAAAATTTTGGATCCGAGTCCAAAAATTGGGGAAAGCTTGATCGGAATAGCTCCTGGAAGCTTGCCGGTCACAACGCATCGAGAATTGGCCTCGTCGGGATCTGACGAATTTTTACGGATGTCCCTAGGGGTACCCCTAGGGAAAATCGCCTGAATCGAGAAATCGTAAAAAGTGGTGAAATTTTGGATCCGAGTCCAATAATTCGGGAAAGCTTGATCGGAATAGCTACTGGAAGCTTGCCGGTCACAACGCATCGAGAATTGGGCTCATCGGGATCTGACGAATTTTCCTAGGGGTACCCCTAGGGAAATTCGCCAGAATCGAGAAATCGTAAAAAGTGGAGAAATTTTGGATCCAAGTCCAATAATTCGGGAAAGCTTGATCGGAATAGCTACTGGAAGCTTGCCGGTCACAACGCTTCGAGAATTGACCTCGTCGGGATCTGACGAATTTTTACGGATTTCCCTAGGGGTACCCCTAGGGAAAATCGCCAGAATCGAGAAATCGTAAAAAGTGTTGAAATTTTGGATCCGAGTCCAATAATTTGGGAAAGCTTGATCGGAATAGCTACTGGAAGCTTGCCGATCACAACGCATCAAGAATTGGCCTCGTCGGGATCTGACGAATTTCCCTAGGGTTACCCCTAGGGAAAATCGCCAGAATCGATAAATCGTAAAAAGTGGTGAAATTTTGGATCCGAGTCCAATAATTTGGGAAAGCTTGATAGGAATAGCTACTGGAAGCTTGCCGGTCACAACGCATCAAGAATTGTCCTCGTCGGGATCTGACGAATTTCCCTAGGGGTACCCCTAGGGAAAATCGCCAGAATCGAGAAATCGTAAAAAGTGGTGAAATTTTGGATCCGAGTCCAATAATTCGGGAAAGCTTGATCGGAATAGCTACTGGAAGCTTGCCGGTCACAACGCTTCGAGAATTGACCTCGTCGGGATCTGACGAATTTTTACGGATTTCCCTAGGGGTACCCCTAGGGAAAATCGCCAGAATCGAGAAATCGTAAAAAGTGTTGAAATTTTGGATCCGAGTCCAATAATTTGGGAAAGCTTGATCGGAATAGCTACTGGAAGCTTGCCGATCACAACGCATCAAGAATTGGCCTCGTCGGGATCTGACGAATTTCCCTAGGGGTACCCCTAGGGAAAATCGCCAGAATCGATAAATCGTAAAAAGTGGTGAAATTTTGGATCCGAGTCTAATAATTCGGGAAAGCTTGATCGGAATAGCTCCTGAAAGCTTGCCGGTCACAACGCATCGAGAATTGGCCTCGTCAGGATCTGATGAATTTCCCTAGGGGTACCCCCAGGGAAAATCGCCAGAATCGAGAAATCGTAAAAAGTGGTGAAATTTTGGATCCGAGTCCAATAATTCGGGAAAGCTTGATCGGAATAGCTACTGGAAGCTTTCCGGTCACAACGCATCGAGAATTGGCCTCGTCGGGATCTGACGAATTTTCCTTGGTGTACCCCTAGGGAAAATCGCTAGAATCGAGAAATCGTAAAAAGTGGTAAAATTTTGGATCCGAGTCCAATAATTCGGGAAAGCTTTATCGGAATAGCTCCTGAAAGCTTGCCGGTCACAACGCTTCGAGAATTGGCCTCGTCAGGATCTGATGAATTTCCCTAGGGGTACCCCTAGGGAAAATCGCCAGAATCGAGAAATCGTAAAAAGTGGTGAAATTTTGGATTCTGAGTCCAATAAAAATTCTGATTTCACCACTTTTTACGGATTTTCCTAGGGAAAATCGCCAGAATCGAGAAATCGTAAAAAGTGGTGAAATTTTGGATCCGAGTCCAATAATTCGGGAAAGCTTGATCGGAATAGATACTGGAAGCTTGCCGGTCACAACGCATCGAGAATTGGCCTTGTCGGGATCTGACGAATTTTTACGGATTTCCCTAGGGGTACCCCTAGGGAAAATCGCCAGAATCGAGAAATCGTAAAAAGTGGTGAAATTTTGGATCCGAGTCTAATAATTCGGGAAAGCTTGATCGGAATAGCTACTGGAAGCTTGCCGGTCACAACGCATCGAGAATTGGCCTCGTCGGGATCTGACGAATTTTCCTAGGGGTACCCCTAGGGAAAATCGCCAGAATCGAGAAATTGTAAAAAGTGGTGAAATTTTGGATCCGAGTCCAATAATTCGGGAAAGCTTGATCGGAATAGCTACTGGAAGCTTGCCGGTCACAACGCATCGAGAATTGAGCTCGTCGGGATCTGATGAATTTTTACGGATTTCCCTAGGGGGTACCCCTAGGGAAAATCGTCAGAATCGAGAAATCGTAAAAAGTGGGGAAATTTTTGATCCTAGTCCAATAATTCGGGAAAGCTTGATCGGAATAGCTACCGGAAGCTTTCCGGTCACAACGTATCGAGAATTGGCCTCGTCGGGATCTGACGAATTTTTACGGATTTCCCTAGGGGTACCCCTAGGGAAAATCGCCAGAATCGAGAAATCGTTAAAAGTGGTGAAATTTTCGATCCGAGTCCAATAATTCGGGAAAGCTTGATCGGAATAGCTACTGGAAGCTTGTCGGTCACAACGCATCGAGAATTGGTCTCGTCGGGATCTGACGAATTTCCCTGGGGGTACCCCTAGGGAAAATCGCCAGAATCGAGAAATCGTAAAAAGTGGTGAAATTTTGGATCCGAGTCCAATAATTTGGGAAAGCTTGATCGGAATAGCTACTGGAAGCTTGCCCGTCACAACGCATCGAGAATTGGCCTCGTCGGGATCTGACGAATTTCCCTAGGGGTACCCCTAGGGAAAATCGCCAGAATCGAGAAATCGTAAAAAGTGGTGAAATTTTTAGATCCGAGTCCAATAATTCGGGAAAGCTTGATCGGAATAGCTCCTGAAAGCTTGCTGGTCACAACGCATCGAGAATTGGCCTCGTCGGGATCTGACGAATTTTCCTAGGAGTACCCCTAGGGAAAATCGCCAGAATCGAGAAATCGTAAAAAGTGGTGAAATTTTGGATCCGAGTCCAATAATTCGGGAAAGCTTGATCGGAATAGCTACTGGAAGCTTGCCGGTCACAACGCATCGAGAATTGGCCTCGTCGGGATCTGACAAATTTTTACGGATTTCCCTAGGGGTACCCCTAGGGAAAATCGCCAGAATCGAGAATTCGTAAAAAGTGGTGAAATTTTGGATCCGAGTCCAATAATTCGGGAAAGCTTGATCGGAATAGCTACTGGAAGCTTTCCGGTCACAACTCATCGAGAATTGGCCTCGTTGGGATCTGACGGATTTCCCTAGGGGTACCCCTAGGGAAAATCGCCAGAATCGAGAAATCGTAAAAAGTGGTGAAATTTTGGATCCGAGTCTAATAATTCGGGAAAGCTTGATCGGAATAGCTACTGGAAGCTTGCCGGTCACAACGCATCGAGAATTGGCCTCGTTGGGATCTGACGAATTTTCCTAGGGGTACCCCTAGGGAAAATCGCCAGAATCGAGAAATTGTAAAAGGTGGTGAAATTTTGGATCCGAGTCCAATAATTCGGGAAAGCTTGATCGGAATAGCTACTGGAAGCTTGCCGGTCACAACGCATCGAGAATTGGGCTCGTAGGGATCTGATGAATTTTTACGGATTTCCCTAGGGGTACCCCTAGGGAGAATCGTCAGAATCGAGAAATCGTAAAAAGTGGGGAAATTTTTGATCCGAGTCCAATAATTCGGGAAAGCTTGATCGGAATAGCTACTGGAAGCTTTCCGGTCACAACGTATCGAGAATTGGCCTCGTCGGGATCTGACGAATTTTTACGGATTTCCCTAGGGGTACCCCTAGGGAAAATCGCCAGAATCGAGAAATCGTTAAAAGTGGTGAAATTTTCGATCCGAGTCCAATAATTCGGGAAAGCTTGATCGGAATAGCTACTGGAAGCTTGTCGGTCACAACGCATCGAGAATTGGTCTCGTCGGGATCTGACGAATTTACCTGGGGGTACCCCTAGGGAAAATCGCCAGAATCGAGAAATCGTAAAAAGTGGTGAAATTTTGGATCCGAGTCCAATAATTTGGGAAAGCTTGATCGGAATAGCTACTGGAAGCTTGCCAGTCACAACGCATCGAGAATTGGCCTCGTCGGGATCTGACGAATTTCCCTAGGGGTACCCCTAGGGAAAATCGCCAGAATCGAGAAATCGTAAAAAGTGGTGAAATTTTTAGATCCGAGTCCAATAATTCGGGAAAGCTTGATCGGAATAGCTCCTGAAAGCTTGCTGGTCACAACGCATTGAGAATTGGCCTCGTCGGGATCTGACGAATTTTCCTAGGAGTACCCCTAGGGAAAATCGCCAGAATCGAGAAATCGTAAAAAGTGGTGAAATTTTGGATCCGAGTCCAATAATTCGGGAAAGCTTGATCGGAACAGCTACTGGAAGCTTGCCGGTCACAACGCATCGAGAATTGGCCTCGTCGGGATCTGACAAATTTTTACGGATTTCCCTAGGGGTACCCCTAGGGAAAATCGCCAGAATCGAGAAATCGTAAAAAGTGGTGAAATTTTGGATCCGAGTCCAATAATTTGGGAAAGCTTGATCGGAATAGCTACTGGAAGCTTTCCGGTCACAACTCATCGAGAATTGGCCTCGTTGGGATCTGACGAATTTTCCTAGGGGTACCCCTAGGGAAAATCGCCAGAATCGAGAAATCGTAAAAAGTGGTGAAATTTTGGTTCCGAGTCAAATAATTCGGGAAAGCTTGATCGGAATAGATACTGGAAGCTTGCCGGTCACAACGCATCGAGAATTGGCCTCGTCGGGATCTGACGAATTTTCCTAGGGGTACCCCTAGGGAAAATCGCCAGAATCGAGAAATTGTAAAAGGTGGTGAAATTTTGGATCCGAGTCCAATAATTCGGGAAAGCTTGATCGGAATAGCTACTGGAAGCTTACCGGTCACAATGCATCGAGAATTGGGCTCGTGGGGATCTGATGAATTTTTACGGATTTCCCTAGGGGTACCCCTAGGGAGAATCGTCAGAATCGAGAAATCGTAAAAAGTGGGGAAATTTTTGATCCGAGTCCAATAATTCGGGAAAGCTTGATCGGAATAGCTACTGGAAGCTTTCCGGTCACAACGTATCGAGAATTGGCCTCGTCGGGATCTGACGAATTTTTACGGATTTCCCTAGGGGTACCCCTAGGGAAAATCGCCAGAATCGAGAAATCGTTAAAAGTGGTGAAATTTTCGATCCGAGTCCAATAATTCGGGAAAGCTTGATCGGAATAGCTACTGGAAGCTTGTCGGTCACAACGCATCGAGAATTGGTCTCGTCGGGATCTGACGAATTTACCTGGGGGTACCCCTAGGGAAAATCGCCAGAATCGAGAAATCGTAAAAAGTGGTGAAATTTTGGATCCGAGTCCAATAATTTGGGAAAGCTTGATCGGAATAGCTACTGGAAGCTTGCCAGTCACAACGCATCGAGAATTGGCCTCGTCGGGATCTGACGAATTTCCCTAGGGGTACCCCTAGGGAAAATCGCCAGAATCGAGAAATCGTAAAAAGTGGTGAAATTTTTAGATCCGAGTCCAATAATTCGGGAAAGCTTGATCGGAATAGCTCCTGAAAGCTTGCTGGTCACAACGCATTGAGAATTGGCCTCGTCGGGATCTGACGAATTTTCCTAGGAGTACCCCTAGGGAAAATCGCCAGAATCGAGAAATCGTAAAAAGTGGTGAAATTTTGGATCCGAGTCCAATAATTCGGGAAAGCTTGATCGGAATAGCTACTGGAAGCTTGCCGGTCACAACGCATCGAGAATTGGCCTCGTCGGGATCTGACAAATTTTTACGGATTTCCCTAGGGGTACCCCTAGGGAAAATCGCCAGAATCGAGAAATCGTAAAAAGTGGTGAAATTTTGGATCCGAGTCCAATAATTCGGGAAAGCTTGATCGGAATAGCTACTGGAAGCTTTCCGGTCACAACTCATCGAGAATTGGCCTCGTTGGGATCTGACGAATTTTCCTAGGGGTACCCCTAGGGAAAATCGCCAGAATCGAGAAATCGTAAAAAGTGGTGAAATTTTGGATCCGAGTCTAATAATTCGGGAAAGCTTGATCGGAATAGCTACTGGAAGCTTGCCGGTCACAACGCATCGAGAATTGGCCTCGTCGGGATCTGACGAATTTTCCTAGGGGTACCCCTAGGGAAAATCGCCAGAATCGAGAAATTGTAAAAAGTGGTGAAATTTTGGATCCGAGTCCAATAATTCGGGAAAGCTTGATCGGAATAGCTACTGGAAGCTTGCCGGTCACAACGCATCGAGAATTGGGCTCGTCGGGATCTGATGAATTTTTACGGATTTCCCTAGGGGTACCCCTAGGGAGAATCGTCAGAATCGAGAAATCGTAAAAAGTGGGGAAATTTTTGATCCGAGTCCAATAATTCGGGAAAGCTTGATCGGAATAGCTACTGGAAGCTTTCCGGTCACAACGTATCGAGAATTGGCCTCGTCGGGATCTGACGAATTTTTACGGATTTCCCTAGGGGTACCCCTAGGGAAAATCGCCAGAATCGAGAAATCGTTAAAAGTGGTGAAATTTTCGATCCGAGTCCAATAATTCGGGAAAGCTTGATCGGAATAGCTACTGGAAGCTTGTCGGTCACAACGCATCGAGAATTGGTCTCGTCGGGATCTGACGAATTTACCTGGGGGTACCCCTAGGGAAAATCGCCAGAATCGAGAAATCGTAAAAAGTGGTGAAATTTTGGATCCGAGTCCAATAATTTGGGAAAGCTTGATCGGAATAGCTACTGGAAGCTTGCCAGTCACAACGCATCGAGAATTGGCCTCGTCGGGATCTGACGAATTTCCCTAGGGGTACCCCTAGGGAAAATCGCCAGAATCGAGAAATCGTAAAAAGTGGTGAAATTTTTAGATCCGAGTCCAATAATTCGGGAAAGCTTGATCGGAATAGCTCCTGAAAGCTTGCTGGTCACAACGCATTGAGAATTGGCCTCGTCGGGATCTGACGAATTTTCCTAGGAGTACCCCTAGGGAAAATCGCCAGAATCGAGAAATCGTAAAAAGTGGTGAAATTTTGGATCCGAGTCCAATAATTCGGGAAAGCTTGATCGGAACAGCTACTGGAAGCTTGCCGGTCACAACGCATCGAGAATTGGCCTCGTCGGGATCTGACAAATTTTTACGGATTTCCCTAGGGGTACCCCTAGGGAAAATCGCCAGAATCGAGAAATCGTAAAAAGTGGTGAAATTTTGGATCCGAGTCCAATAATTTGGGAAAGCTTGATCGGAATAGCTACTGGAAGCTTTCCGGTCACAACTCATCGAGAATTGGCCTCGTTGGGATCTGACGAATTTTCCTAGGGGTACCCCTAGGGAAAATCGCCAGAATCGAAAAATCGTAAAAAGTGGTGAAATTTTGGTTCCGAGTCAAATAATTCGGGAAAGCTTGATCGGAATAGATACTGGAAGCTTGCCGGTCACAACGCATCGAGAATTGGCCTCGTCGGGATCTGACGACTTTTCCTAGGGGTACCCCTAGGGAAAATCGCCAGAATCGAGAAATTGTAAAAGGTGGTGAAATTTTGGATCCGAGTCCAATAATTCGGGAAAGCTTGATCGGAATAGCTACTGGAAGCTTGCCGGTCACAACGCATCGAGAATTGGGCTCGTGGGGATCTGATGAATTTTTACGGATTTCCCTAGGGGTACCCCTAGGGAGAATCGTCAGAATCGAGAAATCGTAAAAAGTGGGGAAATTTTTGATCCGAGTCCAATAATTCGGGAAAGCTTGATCGGAATAGCTACTGGAAGCTTTCCGGTCACAACGTATCGAGAATTGGCCTCGTCGGGATCTGACGAATTTTTACGGATTTCCCTAGGGGTACCCCTAGGGAAAATCGCCAGAATCGAGAAATCGTTAAAAGTGGTGAAATTTTCGATCCGAGTCTAATAATTCGGGAAAGCTTGATCGGAATAGCTACTGGAAGCTTGTCGGTCACAACGCATCGAGAATTGGTCTCGTCGGGATCTGACGAATTTACCTGGGGGTACCCCTAGGGAAAATCGCCAGAATCGAGAAATCGTAAAAAGTGGTGAAATTTTGGATCCGAGTCCAATAATTTGGGAAAGCTTGATCGGAATAGCTACTGGAAGCTTGCCAGTCACAACGCATCGAGAATTGGCCTCGTCGGGATCTGACGAATTTCCCTAGGGGTACCCCTAGGGAAAATCGCCAGAATCGAGAAATCGTAAAAAGTGGTGAAATTTTTAGATCCGAGTCCAATAATTCGGGAAAGCTTGATCGGAATAGCTCCTGAAAGCTTGCTGGTCACAACGTATTGAGAATTGGCCTCGTCGGGATCTGACGAATTTTCCTAGGAGTACCCCTAGGGAAAATCGCCAGAATCGAGAAATCGTAAAAAGTGGTGAAATTTTGGATCCGAGTCCAATAATTCGGGAAAGCTTGATCGGAATAGCTACTGGAAGCTTGCCGGTCACAACGCATCGAGAATTGGCCTCGTCGGGATCTGACAAATTTTTACGGATTTCCCTAGGGGTACCCCTAGGGAAAATCGCCAGAATCGAGAAATCGTAAAAAGTGGTGAAATTTTGGATCCGAGTCTAATAATTCGGGAAAGCTTGATCGGAATAGCTACTGGAAGCTTGCCGGTCACAACGCATCGAGAATTGGCCTCGTCGGGATCTGACGAATTTTCCTAGGGGTACCCCTAGGGAAAATCGCCAGAATCGAGAAATTGTAAAAAGTGGTGAAATTTTGGATCCGAGTCCAATAATTCGGGAAAGCTTGATCGGAATAGCTACTGGAAGCTTGCCGGTCACAACGCATCGAGAATTGGCCTCGTCGGGATCTGACAAATTTTTACGGATTTCCCTAGGGGTACCCCTAGGGAAAATCGCCAGAATCGAGAAATCGTAAAAAGTGGTGAAATTTTGGATCCGAGTCCAATAATTCGGGAAAGCTTGATCGGAATAGCTACTGGAAGCTTTCCGGTCACAACTCATCGAGAATTGGCCTCGTTGGGATCTGACGAATTTTCCTAGGGGTACCCCTAGGGAAAATCGCCAGAATCGAGAAATCGTAAAAAGTGGTGAAATTTTGGTTCCGAGTCAAATAATTCGGGAAAGCTTGATCGGAATAGATACTGGAAGCTTGCCGGTCACAACGCATCGAGAATTGGCCTCGTCGGGATCTGACGAATTTTTACGGATTTCCCTAGGGGTACCCCTAGGGAAAATCGCCAGAATCGAGAAATCGTAAAAAGTGGTGAAATTTTGGATCCGAGTCTAATAATTCGGGAAAGCTTGATCGGAATAGCTACTGGAAGCTTGCCGGTCACAACGCATCGAGAATTGGCCTCGTCGGGATCTGACGAATTTTCCTAGGGGTACCCCTAGGGAAAATCGCCAGAATCGAGAAATTGTAAAAAGTGGTGAAATTTTGGATCTGAGTCCAATAATTCGGGAAAGCTTGATCGGAATAGCTACTGGAAGCTTGCCGGTCACAACGCATCGAGAATTGGGCTCGTCGGGATCTGATGAATTTTTACGGATTTCCCTAGGGGTACCCCTAGGGAGAATCGTCAGAATCGAGAAATCGTAAAAAGTGGGGAAATTTTTGATCCGAGTCCAATAATTCGTGAAAGCTTGATCGAAATAGCTACTGGAAGCTTTCCGGTCACAACGTATCGAGAATTGGCCTCGTCGGGATCGGACGAATTTTTACGGATTTCCCTAGGGGTACCCCTAGGGAAAATCGCCAGAATCGAGAAATCATTAAAAGTGGTGAAATTTTCGATCCGAGTCCAATAATTCGGGAAAGCTTGACCGGAATAGCTACTGGAAGCTTGTCGGTCACAACGCATCGAGAATTGGTCTCGTCGGGATCTGACGAATTTCCCTGGGGGTACCCCTAGGGAAAATCGCCAGAATCGAGAAATCGTAAAAAGTGGTGAAATTTTTAGATCCGAGTCCAATAATTCGGGAAAGCTTGATCGGAATAGCTCCTGAAAGCTTGCCGGTCACAACGCATCGAGAATTGGCCTCGTCGGGATCTGACGAATTTTCCTAGGAGTACCCCTAGGGAAAATCGCCAGAATCGAGAAATCGTAAAAAGTGGTGAAATTTTGGATCCGAGTCCAATAATTCGGGAAAGCTTGATCGGAATAACTACTGGAAGCTTGCCGGTCACAACGCATCGAGAATTGGCCTCGTCGGGATCTGTCAAATTTTTACGGATTTCCCTAGGGGTACCCCTTGGGAAAATCGCCAGAATCGAGAAATCGTAAAAAGTGGTGAAATTTTGGATCCGAGTCCAATAATTCGGGAAAGCTTGATCGGAATAGCTACTGGAAGCTTTCCGGTCACAACTCATCGAGAATTGGCCTCGTTGGGATCTGACGAATTTTCCTAGGGGTACCCCTAGGGAAAATCGCCAGAATCGAGAAATCGTAAAAAGTGGTGAAATTTTGGTTCCGAGTCAAATAATTCGGGAAAGCTTGATCGGAATAGATACTGGAAGCTTGCCGGTCACAACGCATCGAGAATTGGCCTCGTCGGGATCTGACGAATTTTTACGGATTTCCCTAGGGGTACCCCTAGGGAAAATCGCCAGAATCGAGAAATCGTAAAAAATGGTGAAATTTTGGATCCGAGTCTAATAATTCGGGAAAGCTTGATCGGAATAGCTACTGGAAGCTTGCCGGTCACAACGCATCGAGAATTGGCCTCGTCGGGATCTGACGAATTTTCCTAGGGGTACCCCTAGGGAAAATCGCCAGAATCGAGAAATTGTAAAAAGTGGTGAAATTTTGGATCCGAGTCCAATAATTCGGGAAAGCTTGATCGGAATAGCTACTGGAAGCTTGCCGGTCACAACGCATCGAGAATTGGGCTCGTCGGGATCTGATGAATTTTTACGGATTTCCCTAGGGGTACCCCTAGGGAGAATCGTCAGAATCGAGAAATCGTAAAAAGTGGGGAAATTTTTGATCCGAGTCCAATAATTCGGGAAAGCTTGATCGAAATAGCTACTGGAAGCTTTCCGGTCACAACGTATCGAGAATTGGCCTCGTCGGGATCGGACGAATTTTTACGGATTTCCCTAGGGGTACCCCTAGGGAAAATCGCCAGAATCGAGAAATCATTAAAAGTGGTGAAATTTTCGATCCGAGTCCAATAATTCGGGAAAGCTTGACCGGAATAGCTACTGGAAGCTTGTCGGTCACAACGCATCGAGAATTGGTCTCGTCGGGATCTGACGAATTTCCCTGGGGGTACCCCTAGGGAAAATCGCCAGAATCGAGAAATCGTAAAAAGTGGTGAAATTTTTGATCCGAGTCCAATAATTTGGGAAAGCTTGATCGGAATAGCTACTGGAAGCTTGCCAGTCACAACGCATCGAGAATTGGCCTCGTCGGGATCTGACGAATTTCCCTAGGGGTACCCCTAGGGAAAATCGCCAGAATCGAGAAATCGTAAAAAGTGGTGAAATTTTTAGATCCGAGTCCAATAATTCGGGAAAGCTTGATCGGAATAGCTCCTGAAAGCTTGCCGGTCATAACGCATCGAGAATTGGCCTCGTCGGGATCTGACGAATTTTCCTAGGAGTACCCCTAGGGAAAATCGCCAGAATCGAGAAATCGTAAAAAGTGGTGAAATTTTGGATCCGAGTCCAATAATTCGGGAAAGCTTGATCGGAATAACTACTGGAAGCTTGCCGGTCACAACGCATCGAGAATTGGCCTCGTCGGGATCTGTCAAATTTTTACGGATTTCCCTAGGGGTACCCCTTGGGAAAATCGCCAGAATCGAGAAATCGTAAAAAGTGGTGAAATTTTGGATCCGAGTCCAATAATTCGGGAAAGCTTGATCGGAATAGCTACTGGAAGCTTTCCGGTCACAACTCATCGAGAATTGGCCTCGTTGGGATCTGACGAATTTTCCTAGGGGTACCCCTAGGGAAAATCGCCAGAATCGAGAAATCGTAAAAAGTGGTGAAATTTTGGTTCCGAGTCAAATAATTCGGGAAAGCTTGATCGGAATAGATACTGGAAGCTTGCCGGTCACAACGCATCGAGAATTGGCCTCGTCGGGATCTGACGAATTTTTACGGATTTCCCTAGGGGTACCCCTAGGGAAAATCGCCAGAATCGAGAAATCGTAAAAAATGGTGAAATTTTGGATCCGAGTCTAATAATTCGGGAAAGCTTGATCGGAATAGCTACTGGAAGCTTGCCGGTCACAACGCATCGAGAATTGGCCTCGTCGGGATCTGACGAATTTTCCTAGGGGTACCCCTAGGGAAAATCGCCAGAATCGAGAAATTGTAAAAAGTGGTGAAATTTTGGATCCGAGTCCAATAATTCGGGAAAGCTTGATCGGAATAGCTACTGGAAGCTTGCCGGTCACAACGCATCGAGAATTGGGCTCGTCGGGATCTGATGAATTTTTACGGATTTCCCTAGGGGTACCCCTAGGGAGAATCGTCAGAATCGAGAAATCGTAAAAAGTGGGGAAATTTTTGATCCGAGTCCAATAATTCGGGAAAGCTTGATCGAAATAGCTACTGGAAGCTTTCCGGTCACAACGTATCGAGAATTGGCCTCGTCGGGATCGGACGAATTTTTACGGATTTCCCTAGGGGTACCCCTAGGGAAAATCGCCAGAATCGAGAAATCATTAAAAGTGGTGAAATTTTCGATCCGAGTCCAATAATTCGGGAAAGCTTGACCGGAATAGCTACTGGAAGCTTGTCGGTCACAACGCATCGAGAATTGGTCTCGTCGGGATCTGACGAATTTCCCTGGGGGTACCCCTAGGGAAAATCGCCAGAATCGAGAAATCGTAAAAAGTGGTGAAATTTTTGATCCGAGTCCAATAATTTGGGAAAGCTTGATCGGAATAGCTACTGGAAGCTTGCCAGTCACAACGCATCGAGAATTGGCCTCGTCGGGATCTGACGAATTTCCCTAGGGGTACCCCTAGGGAAAATCGCCAGAATCGAGAAATCGTAAAAAGTGGTGAAATTTTTAGATCCGAGTCCAATAATTCGGGAAAGCTTGATCGGAATAGCTCCTGAAAGCTTGCCGGTCATAACGCATCGAGAATTGGCCTCGTCGGGATCTGACGAATTTTCCTAGGAGTACCCCTAGGGAAAATCGCCAGAATCGAGAAATCGTAAAAAGTGGTGAAATTTTGGATCCGAGTCCAATAATTCGGGAAAGCTTGATCGGAATAGCTACTGGAAGCTTGCCGGTCACAACGCATCGAGAATTGGCCTCGTCGGGATCTGACGAATTTTTACGGATTTCCCTAGGGGTACCCCTAGGGAAAATCGCCAGAATCGAGAAATCGTAAAAAGTGGTGAAATTTTGGATCCGAGTCTAATAATTCGGGAAAGCTTGATCGGAATAGCTACTGGAAGCCTTTCGGTCACAACTCATCGAGAATTGGCCTCGTTGGGATCTGACGAATTTTCCTAGGGGTACCCCTAGGGAAAATCGCCAGAATCGAGAAATCGTAAAAAGTGGTGAAATTTTGGTTCCGAGTCAAATAATTCGGGAAAGCTTGATCGGAATAGATACTGGAAGCTTGCCGGTCACAACGCATCGAGAATTGGCCTCGTCGGGATCTGACGAATTTTTACGGATTTCCCTAGGGGTACCCCTAGGGAAAATCGCCAGAATCGAGAAATCGTAAAAAGTGGTGAAATTTTGGATCCGAGTCTAATAATTCGGGAAAGCTTGATCGGAATAGCTACTGGAAGCTTGCCGGTCACAACGCATCGAGAATTGGCCTCGTCGGGATCTGACGAATTTTCCTAGGGGTACCCCTCGGGAAAATCGCCAGAATCGAGAAATTGTAAAAAGTGGTGTAATTTTGGATCCGAGTCCAATAATTCGGGAAAGCTTGATCGGAATAGCTACTGGAAGTTTGCCGGTCACAACGCATCGAGAATTGGGCTCGTCGGGATCTGACAAATTTTTACGGATTTCCCTAGGGGTACCCCTAGGGAGAATCGTCAGAATCGAGAAATCGTAAAAAGTGGGGAAATTTTTGATCCGAATCCAATAATTCGGGAAAGCTTGATCGGAATAGCTACTGGAAGCTTTCCGGTCACAACGTATCGAGAATTGGCCTCGTCGGGATCTGACGAATTTTTACGGATTTCCCTAGGGGTACCCCTAGGGAAAATCGCCAGAATCGAGAAATCGTTAAAAGTGGTGAAATTTTCGATCCGAGTCCAATAATTCGGGAAAGCTTGATCGGAATAGCTACTGGAAGCTTGTCGGTCACAACGCATCGAGAATTGGTCTCGTCGGGATCTGACGAATTTACCTGGGGGTACCCCTAGGGAAAATCGCCAGAATCGAGAAATCGTAAAAAGTGGTGAAATTTTGGATCCGAGTCCAATAATTTGGGAAAGCTTGATCGGAATAGCTACTGGAAGCTTGCCAGTCACAACGCATCGAGAATTGGCCTCGTCGGGATCTGACGAATTTCCCTAGGGGTACCCCTAGGGAAAATCGCCAGAATCGAGAAATCGTAAAAAGTTGTGAAATTTTTAGATCCGAGTCCAATAATTCGGGAAAGCTTGATCGGAATAGCTCCTGAAAGCTTGCTGGTCACAACGCATTGAGAATTGGCCTCGTCGGGATCTGACGAATTTTCCTAGGAGTACCCCTAGTGAAAATCGCCAGAATCGAGAAATCGTAAAAAGTGGTGAAATTTTGGATCCGAGTCCAATAATTCGGGAAAGCTTGATCGGAATAGCTACTGGAAGCTTGCCGGTCACAACGCATCGAGAATTGGCCTCGTCGGGATCTGACAAATTTTTACGGATTTCCCTAGGGGTACCCCTAGGAAAAATCGCCAGAATCGAGAAATCGTAAAAAGTGGTGAAATTTTGGATCCGAGTCCAATAATTCGGGAAAGCTTGATCGGAATAGCTACTGGAAGCTTTCCGGTCACAACTCATCGAGAATTGGCCTCGTTGGGATCTGACGAATTTTCCTAGGGGTACCCCTAGGGAAAATCGCCAGAATCGAGAAATCGTAAAAAGTGGTGAAATTTTGGTTCCGAGTCAAATAATTCGGGAAAGCTTGATCGGAATAGATACTGGAAGCTTGCCGGTCACAACGCATCGAGAATTGGCCTCGTCGGGATCTGACGAATTTTTACGGATTTCCCTAGGGGTACCCCTAGGGAAAATCGCCAGAATCGAGAAATCGTAAAAAGTGGTGAAATTTTGGATCCGAATCTAATAATTCGGGAAAGCTTGATCGGAATAGCTACTGGAAGCTTGCCGGTCATAACGCATCGAGAATTGGCCTCGTCGGGATCTGACGAATTTTCCTAGGGGTACCCCTAGGGAAAATCGCCAGAATCGAGAAATTGTAAAAAGTGGTGAAATTTTGGATCCGAGTCTAATAATTCGGGAAAGCTTGATCGGAATAGCTACTGGAAGCTTGCCGGTCACAACGCATCGAGAATTGGGCTCGTCGGGATCTGATGAATTTTTACGGATTTCCCTAGGGGTACCCCTAGGGAAAATCGCCAGAATCGAGAAATCGTAAAAAGTGGTGAAATTTTTGATCCGAGTCCAATAATTTGGGAAAGCTTGATCGGAATAGCTACTGGAAGCTTGCCAGTCACAACGCATCGAGAATTGGCCTCGTCGGGATCTGACGAATTTCCCTAGGGGTACCCCTAGGGAAAATCGCCAGAATCGAGAAATCGTAAAAAGTGGTGAAATTTTTAGATCCGAGTCCAATAATTCGGGAAAGCTTGATCGGAATAGCTCCTGAAAGCTTGCCGGTCATAACGCATCGAGAATTGGCCTCGTCGGGATCTGACGAATTTTCCTAGGAGTACCCCTAGGGAAAATCGCCAGAATCGAGAAATCGTAAAAAGTGGTGAAATTTTGGATCCGAGTCCAATAATTCGGGAAAGCTTGATCGGAATAGCTACTGGAAGCTTGCCGGTCACAACGCATCGAGAATTGGCCTCGTCGGGATCTGACGAATTTTTACGGATTTCCCTAGGGGTACCCCTAGGGAAAATCGCCAGAATCGAGAAATCGTAAAAAGTGGTGAAATTTTGGATCCGAGTCTAATAATTCGGGAAAGCTTGATCGGAATAGCTACTGGAAGCCTTTCGGTCACAACTCATCGAGAATTGGCCTCGTTGGGATCTGACGAATTTTCCTAGGGGTACCCCTAGGGAAAATCGCTAGAATCGAGAAATCGTAAAAAGTGGTGAAATTTTGGTTCCGAGTCAAATAATTCGGGAAAGCTTGATCGGAATAGATACTGGAAGCTTGCCGGTCACAACGCATCGAGAATTGGCCTCGTCGGGATCTGACGAATTTTTACGGATTTCCCTAGGGGTACCCCTAGGGAAAATCGCCAGAATCGAGAAATCGTAAAAAGTGGTGAAATTTTGGATCCGAGTCTAATAATTCGGGAAAGCTTTATCGGAATAGCTACTGGAAGCTTGCCGGTCACAACGCATCGAGAATTGGTCTCGTCGGGATCTGACGAATTTTCCTAGGGGTACCCCTAGGGAAAATCGCCAGAATCGAGAAATTGTAAAAAGTGGTGTAATTTTGGATCCGAGTCCAATAATTCGGGAAAGCTTGATCGGAATAGCTACTGGAAGCTTGCCGGTCACAATGCATCGAGAATTGGGCTCGTCGGGATCTGACAAATTTTTACGGATTTCCCTAGGGGTACCCCTAGGGAGAATCGTCAGAATCGAGAAATCGTAAAAAGTGGGGAAATTTTTGATCCGAATCCAATAATTCGGGAAAGCTTGATCGGAATAGCTACTGGAAGCTTTCCGGTCACAACGTATCGAGAATTGGCCTCGTCGGGATCTGACGAATTTTTACGGATTTCCCTAGGGGTACCCCTAGGGAAAATCGCCAGAATCGAGAAATCGTTAAAAGTGGTGAAATTTTCGATCCGAGTCCAATAATTCGGGAAAGCTTGATCGGAATAGCTACTGGAAGCTTGTCGGTCACAACGCATCGAGAATTGGTCTCGTCGGGATCTGACGAATTTACCTGGGGGTACCCCTAGGGAAAATCGCCAGAATCGAGAAATCGTAAAAAGTGGTGAAATTTTGGATCCGAGTCCAATAATTTGGGAAAGCTTGATCGGAATAGCTACTGGAAGCTTGCCAGTCACAACGCATCGAGAATTGGCCTCGTCGGGATCTGACGAATTTCCCTAGGGGTACCCCTAGGGAAAATCGCCAGAATCGAGAAATCGTAAAAAGTTGTGAAATTTTTAGATCCGAGTCCAATAATTCGGGAAAGCTTGATCGGAATAGCTCCTGAAAGCTTGCTGGTCACAACGCATTGAGAATTGGCCTCGTCGGGATCTGACGAATTTTCCTAGGAGTACCCCTAGTGAAAATCGCCAGAATCGAGAAATCGTAAAAAGTGGTGAAATTTTGGATCCGAGTCCAATAATTCGGGAAAGCTTGATCGGAATAGCTACTGGAAGCTTGCCGGTCACAACGCATCGAGAATTGGCCTCGTCGGGATCTGACAAATTTTTACGGATTTCCCTAGGGGTACCCCTAGGAAAAATCGCCAGAATCGAGAAATCGTAAAAAGTGGTGAAATTTTGGATCCGAGTCCAATAATTCGGGAAAGCTTGATCGGAATAGCTACTGGAAGCTTTCCGGTCACAACTCATCGAGAATTGGCCTCGTTGGGATCTGACGAATTTTCCTAGGGGTACCCCTAGGGAAAATCGCCAGAATCGAGAAATCGTAAAAAGTGGTGAAATTTTGGTTCCGAGTCAAATAATTCGGGAAAGCTTGATCGGAATAGATACTGGAAGCTTGCCGGTCACAACGCATCGAGAATTGGCCTCGTCGGGATCTGACGAATTTTTACGGATTTCCCTAGGGGTACCCCTAGGGAAAATCGCCAGAATCGAGAAATCGTAAAAAGTGGTGAAATTTTGGATCCGAATCTAATAATTCGGGAAAGCTTGATCGGAATAGCTACTGGAAGCTTGCCGGTCATAACGCATCGAGAATTGGCCTCGTCGGGATCTGACGAATTTTCCTAGGGGTACCCCTAGGGAAAATCGCCAGAATCGAGAAATTGTAAAAAGTGGTGAAATTTTGGATCCGAATCTAATAATTCGGGAAAGCTTGATCGGAATAGCTACTAGAAGCTTGCCGGTCACAACGCATCGAGAATTGGGCTCGTCGGGATCTGATGAATTTTTACGGATTTCCCTAGGGGTACCCCTAGGGAAAATCGCCAGAATCGAGAAATCGTAAAAAGTGGTGAAATTTTTGATCCGAGTCCAATAATTTGGGAAAGCTTGATCGGAATAGCTACTGGAAGCTTGCCAGTCACAACGCATCGAGAATTGGCCTCGTCGGGATCTGACGAATTTCCCTAGGGGTACCCCTAGGGAAAATCGCCAGAATCGAGAAATCGTAAAAAGTGGTGAAATTTTTAGATCCGAGTCCAATAATTCGGGAAAGCTTGATCGGAATAGCTCCTGAAAGCTTGCCGGTCATAACGCATCGAGAATTGGCCTCGTCGGGATCTGACGAATTTTCCTAGGAGTACCCCTAGGGAAAATCGCCAGAATCGAGAAATCGTAAAAAGTGGTGAAATTTTGGATCCGAGTCCAATAATTCGGGAAAGCTTGATCGGAATAGCTACTGGAAGCTTGCCGGTCACAACGCATCGAGAATTGGCCTCGTCGGGATCTGACGAATTTTTACGGATTTCCCTAGGGGTACCCCTAGGGAAAATCGCCAGAATCGAGAAATCGTAAAAAGTGGTGAAATTTTGGATCCGAGTCTAATAATTCGGGAAAGCTTGATCGGAATAGCTACTGGAAGCCTTTCGGTCACAACTCATCGAGAATTGGCCTCGTTGGGATCTGACGAATTTTCCTAGGGGTACCCCTAGGGAAAATCGCTAGAATCGAGAAATCGTAAAAAGTGGTGAAATTTTGGTTCCGAGTCAAATAATTCGGGAAAGCTTGATCGGAATAGATACTGGAAGCTTGCCGGTCACAACGCATCGAGAATTGGCCTCGTCGGGATCTGACGAATTTTTACGGATTTCCCTAGGGGTACCCCTAGGGAAAATCGCCAGAATCGAGAAATCGTAAAAAGTGGTGAAATTTTGGATCCGAGTCTAATAATTCGGGAAAGCTTTATCGGAATAGCTACTGGAAGCTTGCCGGTCACAACGCATCGAGAATTGGTCTCGTCGGGATCTGACGAATTTTCCTAGGGGTACCCCTAGGGAAAATCGCCAGAATCGAGAAATTGTAAAAAGTGGTGTAATTTTGGATCCGAGTCCAATAATTCGGGAAAGCTTGATCGGAATAGCTACTGGAAGCTTGCCGGTCACAACGCATCGAGAATTGGGCTCGTCGGGATCTGACAAATTTTTACGGATTTCCCTAGGGGTACCCCTAGGGAGAATCGTCAGAATCGAGAAATCGTAAAAAGTGGGGAAATTTTTGATCCGAATCCAATAATTCGGGAAAGCTTGATCGGAATAGCTACTGGAAGCTTTCCGGTCACAACGTATCGAGAATTGGCCTCGTCGGGATCTGACGAATTTTTACGGATTTCCCTAGGGGTACCCCTAGGGAAAATCGCCAGAATCGAGAAATCGTTAAAAGTGGTGAAATTTTCGATCCGAGTCCAATAATTCGGGAAAGCTTGATCGGAATAGCTACTGGAAGCTTGTCGGTCACAACGCATCGAGAATTGGTCTCGTCGGGATCTGACGAATTTACCTGGGGGTACCCCTAGGGAAAATCGCCAGAATCGAGAAATCGTAAAAAGTGGTGAAATTTTGGATCCGAGTCCAATAATTTGGGAAAGCTTGATCGGAATAGCTACTGGAAGCTTGCCAGTCACAACGCATCGAGAATTGGCCTCGTCGGGATCTGACGAATTTCCCTAGGGGTACCCCTAGGGAAAATCGCCAGAATCGAGAAATCGTAAAAAGTTGTGAAATTTTTAGATCCGAGTCCAATAATTCGGGAAAGCTTGATCGGAATAGCTCCTGAAAGCTTGCTGGTCACAACGCATTGAGAATTGGCCTCGTCGGGATCTGACGAATTTTCCTAGGAGTACCCCTAGGGAAAATCGCCAGAATCGAGAAATCGTAAAAAGTGGTGAAATTTTGGATCCGAGTCCAATAATTCGGGAAAGCTTGATCGGAATAGCTACTGGAAGCTTGCCGGTCACAACGCATCGAGAATTGGCCTCGTCGGGATCTGACAAATTTTTACGGATTTCCCTAGGGGTACCCCTAGGAAAAATCGCCAGAATCGAGAAATCGTAAAAAGTGGTGAAATTTTGGATCCGAGTCCAATAATTCGGGAAAGCTTGATCGGAATAGCTACTGGAAGCTTTCCGGTCACAACTCATCGAGAATTGGCCTCGTTGGGATCTGACGAATTTTCCTAGGGGTACCCCTAGGGAAAATCGCCAGAATCGAGAAATCGTAAAAAGTGGTGAAATTTTGGTTCCGAGTCAAATAATTCGGGAAAGCTTGATCGGAATAGATACTGGAAGCTTGCCGGTCACAACGCATCGAGAATTGGCCTCGTCGGGATCTGACGAATTTTTACGGATTTCCCTAGGGGTACCCCTAGGGAAAATCGCCAGAATCGAGAAATCGTAAAAAGTGGTGAAATTTTGGATCCGAATCTAATAATTCGGGAAAGCTTGATCGGAATAGCTACTGGAAGCTTGCCGGTCATAACGCATCGAGAATTGGCCTCGTCGGGATCTGACGAATTTTCCTAGGGGTACCCCTAGGGAAAATCGCCAGAATCGAGAAATTGTAAAAAGTGGTGAAATTTTGGATCCGAGTCTAATAATTCGGGAAAGCTTGATCGGAATAGCTACTGGAAGCTTGCCGGTCACAACGCATCGAGAATTGGGCTCGTCGGGATCTGATGAATTTTTACGGATTTCCCTAGGGGTACCCCTAGGGAAAATCGCCAGAATCGAGAAATCGTAAAAAGTGGTGAAATTTTTGATCCGAGTCCAATAATTTGGGAAAGCTTGATCGGAATAGCTACTGGAAGCTTGCCAGTCACAACGCATCGAGAATTGGCCTCGTCGGGATCTGACGAATTTCCCTAGGGGTACCCCTAGGGAAAATCGCCAGAATCGAGAAATCGTAAAAAGTGGTGAAATTTTTAGATCCGAGTCCAATAATTCGGGAAAGCTTGATCGGAATAGCTCCTGAAAGCTTGCCGGTCATAACGCATCGAGAATTGGCCTCGTCGGGATCTGACGAATTTTCCTAGGAGTACCCCTAGGGAAAATCGCCAGAATCGAGAAATCGTAAAAAGTGGTGAAATTTTGGATCCGAGTCCAATAATTCGGGAAAGCTTGATCGGAATAGCTACTGGAAGCTTGCCGGTCACAACGCATCGAGAATTGGCCTCGTCGGGATCTGACGAATTTTTACGGATTTCCCTAGGGGTACCCCTAGGGAAAATCGCCAGAATCGAGAAATCGTAAAAAGTGGTGAAATTTTGGATCCGAGTCTAATAATTCGGGAAAGCTTGATCGGAATAGCTACTGGAAGCCTTTCGGTCACAACTCATCGAGAATTGGCCTCGTTGGGATCTGACGAATTTTCCTAGGGGTACCCCTAGGGAAAATCGCTAGAATCGAGAAATCGTAAAAAGTGGTGAAATTTTGGTTCCGAGTCAAATAATTCGGGAAAGCTTGATCGGAATAGATACTGGAAGCTTGCCGGTCACAACGCATCGAGAATTGGCCTCGTCGGGATCTGACGAATTTTTACGGATTTCCCTAGGGGTACCCCTAGGGAAAATCGCCAGAATCGAGAAATCGTAAAAAGTGGTGAAATTTTGGATCCGAGTCTAATAATTCGGGAAAGCTTGATCGGAATAGCTACTGGAAGCTTGCCGGTCACAACGCATCGAGAATTGGTCTCGTCGGGATCTGACGAATTTTCCTAGGGGTACCCCAAGGGAAAATCGCCAGAATCGAGAAATTGTAAAAAGTGGTGTAATTTTGGATCCGAGTCCAATAATTCGGGAAAGCTTGATCGGAATAGCTACTGGAAGCTTGCCGGTCACAACGCATCGAGAATTGGGCTCGTCGGGATCTGACAAATTTTTACGGATTTCCCTAGGGGTACCCCTAGGGAGAATCGTCAGAATCGAGAAATCGTAAAAAGTGGGGAAATTTTTGATCCGAATCCAATAATTCGGGAAAGCTTGATCGGAATAGCTACTGGAAGCTTTCCGGTCACAACGTATCGAGAATTGGCCTCGTCGGGATCTGACGAATTTTTACAGATTTCCCTAGGGGTACCCCTAGGGAAAATCGCCAGAATCGAGAAATCGTTAAAAGTGGTGAAATTTTCGATCCGAGTCCAATAATTCGGGAAAGCTTGATCGGAATAGCTACTGGAAGCTTGTCGGTCACAACGCATCGAGAATTGGTCTCGTCGGGATCTGACGAATTTACCTGGGGGTACCCCTAGGGAAAATCGCCAGAATCGAGAAATCGTAAAAAGTGGTGAAATTTTGGATCCGAGTCCAATAATTTGGGAAAGCTTGATCGGAATAGCTACTGGAAGCTTGCCAGTCACAACGCATCGAGAATTGGCCTCGTCGGGATCTGACGAATTTTCCTAGGGGTACCCCTAGGGAAAATCGCCAGAATCGAGAAATCGTAAAAAGTTGTGAAATTTTTAGATCCGAGTCCAATAATTCGGGAAAGCTTGATCGGAATAGCTCCTGAAAGCTTGCTGGTCACAACGCATTGAGAATTGGCCTCGTCGGGATCTGACGAATTTTCCTAGGAGTACCCCTAGGGAAAATCGCCAGAATCGAGAAATCGTAAAAAGTGGTGAAATTTTGGATCCGAGTCCAATAATTCGGGAAAGCTTGATCGGAATAGCTACTGGAAGCTTGCCGGTCACAACGCATCGAGAATTGGCCTCGTCGGGATCTGACAAATTTTTACGGATTTCCCTAGGGGTACCCCTAGGAAAAATCGCCAGAATCGAGAAATCGTAAAAAGTGGTGAAATTTTGGATCCGAGTCCAATAATTCGGGAAAGCTTGATCGGAATAGCTACTGGAAGCTTTCCGGTCACAACTCATCGAGAATTGGCCTCGTTGGGATCTGACGAATTTTCCTAGGGGTACCCCTAGGGAAAATCGCCAGAATCGAGAAATCGTAAAAAGTGGTGAAATTTTGGTTCCGAGTCAAATAATTCGGGAAAGCTTGATCGGAATAGATACTGGAAGCTTGCCGGTCACAACGCATCGAGAATTGGCCTCGTCGGGATCTGACGAATTTTTACGGATTTCCCTAGGGGTACCCCTAGGGAAAATCGCCAGAATCGAGAAATCGTAAAAAGTGGTGAAATTTTGGATCCGAATCTAATAATTCGGGAAAGCTTGATCGGAATAGCTACTGGAAGCTTGCCGGTCACAACGCATCGAGAATTGGCCTCGTCGGGATCTGACGAATTTTCCTAGGGGTACCCCTAGGGAAAATCGCCAGAATCGAGAAATTGTAAAAAGTGGTGAAATTTTGGATCCGAGTCTAATAATTCGGGAAAGCTTGATCGGAATAGCTACTGGAAGCTTGCCGGTCACAACGCATCGAGAATTGGGCTCGTCGGGATCTGATGAATTTTTACGGATTTCCCTAGGGGTACCCCTAGGGAGAATCGTCAGAATCGAGAAATCGTAAAAAGTGGGGAAATTTTTGATCCGAGTCAAATAATTCGGGAAAGCTTGATCGGAATAGCTACTGGAAGCTTTCCGGTCACAACGTATCGAGAATTGGCCTCGTCGGGATCTGACGAATTTTTACGGATTTCCCTAGGGGTACCCCTAGGGAAAATCGCCAGAATCGAGAAATCGTTAAAAGTGGTGAAATTTTCGATCCGAGTCCAATAATTCGGGAAAGCTTGATCGGAATAGCTACTGGAAGCTTGTCGGTCACAACGCATCGAGAATTGATCTCGTCGGGATCTGACGAATTTCCCTGGGGGTACCCCTAGGGAAAATCGCCAGAATCGAGAAATCGTAAAAAGTGGTGAAATTTTGGATCCGAGTCC
Organism: Excoecaria cochinchinensis; assembly: GCA_947683425.1. NCBI lineage: Eukaryota > Viridiplantae > Streptophyta > Magnoliopsida > Malpighiales > Euphorbiaceae > Excoecaria > Excoecaria cochinchinensis. Next base: position 392,319 of record CANTUQ010000277.1, read on the forward strand.
AATAATTTGGGAAAGCTTGATCGGAATAGCTACTGGAAGCTTGCCAGTCACAACGCATCGAGAATTGGCCTCGTCGGGATCTGACGAATTTCCCTAGGGGTACCCCTAGGGAAAATCGCCAGAATCGAGAAATCGTAAAAAGTGGTGAAATTTTTAGATCCGAGTCCAACAATTCGGGAAAGCTTGATCGGAATAGCTCCTGAAAGCTTGCCGGTCACAACGCATCGAGAATTGGCCTCGTCGGGATCTGACGAATTTTCCTAGGAGTACCCCTAGGGAAAATCGCCAGAATCGAGAAATCGTAAAAAGTGGTGAAATTTTGGATCCGAGTCCAATAATTTGGGAAAGCTTGATCGGAATAGCTACTGGAAGCTTGCCAGTCACAACGCATCGAGAATTGGCCTCGTCGGGATCTGACGAATTTCCCTAGGGGTACCCCTAGGGAAAATCGCCAGAATCGAGAAATCGTAAAAAGTGGTGAAATTTTTAGATCCGAGTCCAATAATTCGGGAAAGCTTGATCGGAATAGCTCCTGAAAGCTTGCTGGTCACAACGCATTGAGAATTGGCCTCGTCGGGATCTGACGAATTTTCCTAGGAGTACCCCTAGGGAAAATCGCCAGAATCGAGAAATCGTAAAAAGTGGTGAAATTTTGGATCCGAGTCCAATAATTCGGGAAAGCTTGATCGGAATAGCTACTGGAAGCTTGCCGGTCACAACGCATCGAGAATTGGCCTCGTCGGGATCTGACAAATTTTTACGGATTTCCCTAGGGGTACCCCTAGGAAAAATCGCCAGAATCGAGAAATCGTAAAAAGTGGTGAAATTTTGGATCCGAGTCCAATAATTCGGGAAAGCTTGATCGGAATAGCTACTGGAAGCTTTCCGGTCACAACTCATCGAGAATTGGCCTCGTTGGGATCTGACGAATTTTCCTAGGGGTACCCCTAGGGAAAATCGCCAGAATCGAGAAATCATAAAAAGTGGTGAAATTTTGGTTCCGAGTCAAATAATTCGGGAAAGCTTGATCGGAATAGATACTGGAAGCTTGCCGGTCACAACGCATCGAGAATTGGCCTCGTCGGGATCTGACGAATTTTTACGGATTTCCATAGGGGTACCCCTAGGGAAAATCGCCAGAATCGAGAAATCGTAAAAAGTGGTGAAATTTTGGATCCGAATCTAATAATTCGGGAAAGCTTGATCGGAATAGCTACTGGAAGCTTGCCGGTCACAACGCATCGAGAATTGGCCTCGTCGGGATCTGACGAATTTTCCTAGGGGTACCCCTAGGGAAAATCGCCAGAATCGAGAAATTGTAAAAAGTGGTGAAATTTTGGATCCGAGTCGAATAATTCGGGAAAGCTTGATCGGAATAGCTACTGGAAGCTTGCCGGTCACAACGCATCGAGAATTGGGTTCGTCGGGATCTGATGAATTTTTACGGATTTCCCTAGGGGTACCCCTAGGGAGAATCGTCAGAATCGAGAAATCGTAAAAAGTGGGGAAATTTTTGATCCGAGTCCAATAATTCGGGAAAGCTTGATCGGAATAGCTACTGGAAGCTTTTCGGTCACAACGTATCGAGAATTGGCCTCGTCGGGATCTGACGAATTTTTACGGATTTTCCTAGGGGTACCCCTAGGGAAAATCGCCAGAATCGAGAAATCGTTAAAAGTGGTGAAATTTTCGATCCGAGTCCAATAATTCGGGAAAGCTTGATCGGAATAGCTACTGGAAGCTTGTCGGTCACAACGCATCGAGAATTGGTCTCGTCGGGATCTGACGAATTTCCCTGGGGGTACCCCTAGGGAAAATCGCCAGAATCGAGAAATCGTAAAAAGTGGTGAAATTTTGGATCCGAGTCCAATAATTTGGGAAAGCTTGATCGGAATAGCTACTGGAAGCTTGCCAGTCACAACGCATCGAGAATTGGCCTCGTCCGGATCTGACGAATTTCCCTAGGGGTACCCCTAGGGAAAATCGCCAGAATCGAGAAATCGTAAAAAGTGGTGAAATTTTTAGATCCGAGTCCAATAATTCGGGAAAGCTTGATCGGAATAGCTCCTGAAAGCTTGCCGGTCACAACGCATCGAGAATTGGCCTCGTCGGGATCTGACGAATTTTCCTAGGAGTACCCCTAGGGAAAATCGCCAGAATCGAGAAATCGTAAAAAGTGGTGAAATTTTGGATCCGAGTCCAATAATTCGGGAAAGCTTGATCGGAATAGCTACTGGAAGCTTGCCGGTCACAACGCATCGAGAATTGGCCTCGTCGGGATCTGTCAAATTTTTACGGATTTCCCTAGGGGTACCCCTTGGGAAAATCGCCAGAATCGAGAAATCGTAAAAAGTGGTGAAATTTTGGATCCGAGTCCAATAATTCGGGAAAGCTTGATCGGAATAGCTACTGGAAGCTTTCCGGTCACAACTCATCGAGAATTGGGCTCGTTGGGATCTGACGAATTTTCCTAGGGGTACCCCTAGGGAAAATCGCCAGAATCGAGAAATCGTAAAAAGTGGTGAAATTTTGGTTCCGAGTCAAATAATTCGGGAAAGCTTGATCGGAATAGATACTGGAAGCTTGCCGGTCACAACGCATCGAGAATTGGCCTCGTCGGGATCTGACGAATTTTTACGGATTTCCCTAGGGGTACCCCTAGGGAAAATCGCCAGAATCGAGAAATCGTAAAAAGTGGTGAAATTTTGGATCCGAGTATAATAATTCGGGAAAGCTTGATCGGAATAGCTACTGGAAGCTTGCCGGTCACAACGCATCGAGAATTGGCCTCGTCGGGATCTGACGAATTTTCCTAGGGGTACCCCTAGGGAAAATCGCCAGAATCGAGAAATTGTAAAAAGTGGTGAAATTTTGGATCCGAGTCCAATAATTCGGGAAAGCTTGATCGGAATAGCTACTGGAAGCTTGCCGGTCACAACGCATCGAGAATTGGGCTCGTCGGGATCTGATGAATTTTTACGGATTTCCCTAGGGGTACCCCTAGGGAGAATCGTCAGAATCGAGAAATCGTAAAAAGTGGGGAAATTTTTGATCCGAGTCCAATAATTCGGGAAAGCTTGATCGAAATAGCTACTGGAAGCTTTCCGGTCACAACGTATCGAGAATTGGCCTCGTCGGGATCGGACGAATTTTTACGGATTTCCCTAGGGGTACCCCTAGGGAAAATCGCCAGAATCGAGAAATCATTAAAAGTGGTGAAATTTTCGATCCGAGTCCAATAATTCGGGAAAGCTTGACCGGAATAGCTACTGGAAGCTTGTCGGTCACAACGCATCGAGAATTGGTCTCGTCGGGATCTGACGAATTTCCCTGGGGGTACCCCTAGGGAAAATTGCCAGAATCGAGAAATCGTAAAAAGTGGTGAAATTTTTAGATCCGAGTCCAATAATTCGGGAAAGCTTGATCGGAATAGCTCCTGAAAGCTTGCCGGTCACAACGCATCGAGAATTGGCCTCGTCGGGATCTGACGAATTTTCCTAGGAGTACCCCTAGGGAAAATCGCCAGAATCGAGAAATCGTAAAAAGTGGTGAAATTTTGGATCCGAGTCCAATAATTCGGGAAAGCTTGATCGGAATAGCTACTGGAAGCTTGCCGGTCACAATGCATCGAGAATTGGCCTCGTCGGGATCTGTCAAATTTTTACGGATTTCCCTAGGGGTACCCCTTGGGAAAATCGCCAGAATCGAGAAATCGTAAAAAGTGGTGAAATTTTGGATCCGAGTCCAATAATTCGGGAAAGCTTGATCGGAATAGCTACTGGAAGCTTTCCGGTCACAACTCATCGAGAATTGGCCTCGTTGGGATCTGACGAATTTTCCTAGGGGTACCCCTAGGGAAAATCGCCAGAATCGAGAAATCGTAAAAAGTGGTGAAATTTTGGTTCCGAGTCAAATAATTCGGGAAAGCTTGATCGGAATAGATACTGGAAGCTTGCCGGTCACAACGCATCGAGAATTGGCCTCGTCGGGATCTGACGAATTTTTACGGATTTCCCTAGGGGTACCCCTAGGGAAAATCGCCAGAATCGAGAAATCGTAAAAAGTGGTGAAATTTTGGATCCGAGTCTAATAATTCGGGAAAGCTTGATCGGAATAGCTACTGGAAGCTTGCCGGTCACAACGCATCGAGAATTGGCCTCGTCGGGATCTGACGAATTTTCCTAGGGGTACCCCTAGGGAAAATCGCCAGAATCGAGAAATTGTAAAAAGTGGTGAAATTTTGGATCCGAGTCCAATAATTCGGGAAAGCTTGATCGGAATAGCTACTGGAAGCTTGCCGGTCACAACGCATCGAGAATTTGGCTCGTCGGGATCTGATGAATTTTTACGGATTTCCCTAGGGGTACCCCTAGGGAGAATCGTCAGAATCGAGAAATCGTAAAAAGTGGGGAAATTTTTGATCCGAGTCCAATAATTCGGGAAAGCTTGATCAAAATAGCTACTGGAAGCTTTTCGGTCACAACGTATCGAGAATTGGCCTCGTCGGGATCGGACGAATTTTTACGGATTTCCCTAGGGGTACCCCTAGGGAAAATCGCCAGAATCGAGAAATCATTAAAAGTGGTGAAATTTTCGATCCGAGTCCAATAATTCGGGAAAGCTTGACCGGAATAGCTACTGGAAGCTTGTCGGTCACAACGCATCGAGAATTGGTCTCGTCGGGATCTGACGAATTTCCCTGGGGGTACCCCTAGGGAAAATCGCCAGAATCGAGAAATCGTAAAAAGTGGTGAAATTTTTGATCCGAGTCCAATAATTTGGGAAAGCTTGATCGGAATAGCTACTGGAAGCTTGCCAGTCACAACGCATCGAGAATTGGCCTCGTCGGGATCTGACGAATTTCCCTAGGGGTACCCCTAGGGAAAATCGCCAGAATCGAGAAATCGTAAAAAGTGGTGAAATTTTTAGATCCGAGTCCAATAATTCGGGAAAGCTTGATCGGAATAGCTCCTGAAAGCTTGCCGGTCACAACTCATCGAGAATTGGCCTCGTCGGGATCTGACGAATTTTCCTAAGAGTACCCCTAGGGAAAATCGCCAGAATCGAGAAATCGTAAAAAGTGGTGAAATTTTGGATTCGAGTCCAATAATTCGGGAAAGCTTAATCGGAATAGCTACTGGAAGCTTGCCGGTCACAACGCATCGAGAATTGGCCTCGTCGGGATCTGACGAATTTTTACGGATTTCCCTAGGGGTACCCCTAGGGAAAATCGCCAGAATCGAGAAATCGTAAAAAGTGGTGAAATTTTGGATCCGAGTCTAATAATTCGGGAAAGCTTGATCGGAATAGCTACTGGAAGCTTGCCGGTCACAACGCATCGAGAATTGGCCTCGTCGGGATCTGACGAATTTTCCTAGGGGTACCCCTAGGGAAAATCGCCAGAATCGAGAAATTGTAAAAAGTAGTGAAATTTTGGATCCGAGTCCAATAATTCGGGAAAGCTTGATCGGAATAGCTACTGGAAGCTTGCCGGTCACAACGCATCGAGAATTGGGCTCGTCGGGATCTGATGAATTTTTACGGATTTCCCTAGGGGTACCCCTAGGGAGAATCGTCAGAATCGAGAAATCGTAAAAAGTGGGAAAATTTTTGATCCGAGTCCAATAATTCGGGAAAGCTTGATCGAAATAGCTACTGGAAGCTTTCCGGTCACAACGTATCGAGAATTGGCCTCGTCGGGATCGGACGAATTTTTACGGATTTCCCTAGGGGTACCCCTAGGGAAAATCGCCAGAATCGAGAAATCATTAAAAGTGGTGAAATTTTCGATCCGAGTCCAATAATTCGGGAAAGCTTGATCGGAATAGCTACTGGAAGCTTGTCGGTCACAACGCATCGAGAATTGGTCTCGTCGGGATCTGACGAATTTCCCTGGGGGTACCCCTAGGGAAAATCGCCAGAATCGAGAAATCGTAAAAAGTGGTGAAATTTTTGATCCGAGTCCAATAATTTGGGAAAGCTTGATCGGAATAGCTACTGGAAGCTTGCCAGTCACAACGCATCGAGAATTGGCCTCGTCGGGATCTGACGAATTTCCCTAGGGGTACCCCTAGGGAAAATCGCCAGAATCGAGAAATCGTAAAAAGTGGTGAAATTTTTAGATCCGAGTCCAATAATTCGGGAAAGCTTGATCGGAATAGCTACTGGAAGCTTGCCGGTCACAACGCATCGAGAATTGGCCTCGTCGGGATCTGACGAATTTCCTTAGGGGTACCCCTAGGGAAAATCGCCAGAATCGAGAAATCGTAAAAAGTGGTGAAATTTTGGATCCGAGTCCAATAATTCGGGAATGCTTGATCGGAATAGCTACTGGAAGCTTGCCGGTCACAACGCATCGAGAATTGGGCTCGTCGGGATCTGACGAATTTTTACGGATTTCCCTAGGGGTACCCCTAGGGAAAATCGCCAGAATCGAGAAATCGTAAAAAGTGGGAAAATTTTGGATCCGAGTCCAATAATTCGGGAAAGCTTGATCGGAATAGCTACTGGAAGCTTGCCGGTCAAAACGCATCGAGAATTGGCCTCGTCGGGATCTGACGAATTTTTACGGATTTCCCTAGGGGTACCCCTAGGGAAAATCGCCAGAATCGAGAAATCGTAAAAAGTGGTGAAATTTTGGATCCGAGTCCAATAATTCGGGAAAGCTTGATCGGAATAGATACTGGAAGCTTGCCGGTCACAACGCATCGAGAATTGGCCTCGTCGGGATCTGACGAATTTTTACGGATTTCCCTAGGTGTACCCCTAGGGAAAATCGCCAGAATCGAGAAATTGTAAAAAGTGGTGAAATTTTGGATCCGAGTCTAATAATTCGGGAAAGCTTGATCGGAATAGCTACTGGAAGCTTGCCGATCACAACGCATCGAGATTTGGTCTCGTCGGGATCTGACGAATTTTCCTAGGGGTACCCTTAGGGAAAATCGCCAGAATCGAAAAATCGTAAAAAGTGGTGAAATTTTGGATCCGAGTCCAATAATTCGGGAAAGCTTGATCGGAATAGCTACTGGAAGCTTGCCGGTTACAACGCATCGAGAATTGGTCTCGTCGGCATCTGACGAATTTCCCTAGGAGTACCCCTAGGGAAAATCGCCAGAATCGAGAAATCGTAAAAAGTGGTGAAATTTTGGATCCGAGTCCAATAATTCGGGAAAGCTTGATTGGAATAGCTACTGGAAGCTTGCCGGTCACAACGCATCGAGAATTGGCCTCGTCGAGATCTGACGAATTTTTACGGATTTCCCTAGGGGTACCCCTAGGGAAAATCGTCAGAATCGAGAAATCATAAAAAGTGGGGAAATTTTTGATCCGAATCCAATAATTCGGGAAAGCTTGATCGGAATAGCTACTGGAAGCTTGCCGGTCACAACGCATCGAGAATTGGCCTCATCGGGATCTGACGAATTTTTACGGATTTCCCTAGGGGTACCCCTAGGGAAAATCGCCAGAATCGAGAAATCGTTAAAAGTGGTGAAATTTTTGATCCGAGTCCAATAATTCGGGAAAGCTTGATCGGAATAGCTACTGGAAGCTTGCCGGTCACAACGCATCGAGAATTGGCCTCGTCGGGATCTGACAAATTTCCCTGGGGGTACCCCTAGGGAAAATCGCCAAAATCGAGAAATCGTTAAAAGTGGTAAAATTTTGGATCCGAGTCCAATAATTCGGGAAAGCTTGATCGGAATAGCTACTGGAAGCTTGCCGGTCACAACGCATCGAGAATTGGCCTCGTCGGGATCTGACGAATTTCCCTGGGGGTACCCCTAGGGAAAATCGCCAGAATCGAGAAATCGTAAAAAGTGGTGAAATTTTGGATCCGAGTCCAATAATTCGGGAAAGCTTGATCGGAATAGCTACTGGAAGCTTGCCGGTCACAACGCATCGAGAATTGGCCTCGTCGGGATCTGACGAATTTTTACGGATTTCCCTAGGGGTACCCCTAGGGAAAATCGCCAGAATCGAGAAATCGTAAAAAGTGGTGAAATTTTGGATCCGAGTCCAAAAATTGGGGAAAGCTTGATCGGAATAGCTCCTGGAAGCTTGCCGGTCACAACGCATCGAGAATTGGCATCGTCGGGATCTGACGAATTTTTACGGATTTCCCTAGGGGTACCCCTAGGGAAAATCGCCAGAATCGAGAAATCGTAAAAAGTGGTGAAATTTTGGATCCGAGTCCAAAAATTGGGGAAAGCATGATCGGAATAGCTCCTGGAAGCTTGCCGGTCACAACGCATCGAGAATTGGCCTCGTCGGGATCTGACGAATTTCCCTAGGGGTACCCCTAGGGAAAATCTCCAGAATCGAGAAATCGTAAAAAGTGGTGAAATTTTGGATCCGAGTCCAATAATTCGGGAAAGCTTGATCGGAATAGCTACTGGAAGCTTGCCAGTGACAACGTATCGAGAATTGGCCTCGTCGGGATCTGACGAATTTCCCTAGGGGGTACCCCTAGGGAAAATCGCCAGAATCGAGAAATCGTAAAAAGTGGTGAAATTTTGGATCCGAGTCTAATAATTCGGGAAAGCTTGATCGGAATAGCTACTGAAAGCTTGCCGGTCACAACGCATCGATAATTGGCCTCGTCGGGATCTGACAAATTTCGTTAGGGGTACCCCTAGGGAAAATCGCCAGAATCGAGAAATCGTAACAAGTGGTAAAATTTTGGATCCGAGTCCAATTATTCGGGAAAGCTTGATCGAAATAGCTACTGGAAGCTTGCCGGTCACAACGCATCGAGAATTGGCCTCGTCGGGATCTGACGAATTTCCCTAGGGGTACCCCTAGGGAAAATCGCCAGAATCGAGAAATCGTAAAAAGTGGTGAAATTTTGGATCCGAGTCTAATAATTCGGGAAAGCTTGATCGGAATAGCTACTGAAAGCTTGCCGGTCTCAACGCATCGAGAATTGGCCTCGTCGGGATCTGACGAATTTCCCTAGGGGTACCCCTAGGGAAAATCGCCAGAATCGAGAAATCGTAAAAAGTGGTGAAATTTTGGATCCGAGTCTAATAATTCGGGAAAGCTTGATCGGAATAGCTACTGGAAGCTTACCGGTCACAACGCATCGAGAATTGGGCTCGTCTGGATCAGACGAATTTTTACGGATTTCCCTAGGGGTACCCCTAGGGAAAATCGCCAGAATCGAGAAATCGTAAAAAGTGGGGAAATTTTAAATCCGAGTCCAATAATTCGGGAAAGCTTGTTCGGAATAGCTACTGGAAGCTTGCCGGTCACAACGCATCGAGAATTCTGACGAATTTTTACGGATTTCCCTAGGGGTACCCCTAGGGAAAATCGCCAGAATCGAGAAATCGTAAAAAGTGGTGAAATTTTGGATCCGAGTCCAATAATTTGGGAAAGCTTGATCGGAATAGCTACTGGAAGCTTGCCGGTCACAACGCATCGAGAATTGGCCTCGTCGGGATCTGACGAATTTTCCTAGGGGTACCCCTAGGGAAAATCGCCAGAATCGAGAAATCGTAAAAAGTTGTGAAATTTTGGATCCGAGTCCAATAATTCGGGAAAGCTTGATCGAAATAGCTACTGAAAGCTTGCCGGTCACAACGCATCGAGAATTGGCCTCGTCGGGATCTAACGAATTTCCCTAGGGGTACCCGTAGGGAAAATCGCCAGAATCGAGAAATCGTAAAAAGTGGTGAAATTTTGGATCCGAGTCCAAAAATTGGGGAAAGCTTGATCGGAATAGCTCCTGGAAGCTTGCCGGTCACAACGCATCAAGAATTGGCCTCGTCGGGATCTGACGAATTTTTACGGATTTCCCTAGGGGTACCCCCAGGGAAAATCGCCAGAATCGAGAAATCGTAAAAAGTGGTGAAATTTTGGATCCGAGTCCAATAATTCGGGAAAGCTTGATCGGAATAGATACTGGAAGCTTGCCGGTCAAAACGCATCGAGAATTTGCCTCGTCGGGATCTGACGAATTTTTACGAATTTCCCTAGGGGTACCCCTAGGGAAAATCGCCAGAATCGAGAAATAGTAAAAAGTGGTGAAATTTTGGATCCGAGTCTAATAATTCGGGAAAGCTTGATCGGAATAGCTACTGGAAGCTTGCCGGTCACAACGCATCGAGAATTGGCCTCGTCGGGATCTGACGAATTTTCCTAGGTGTACCCCTAGGGAAAATCGCCAGAATCGAGAAATCGTAAAAAGTGGTGAAATTTTGGATCCGAGTCCAATAATTCGGGAAAGCTTGATCGGAATAGCTACTGGAAGCTTGCCGGTCACAACGCATCGAGAATTGGCCTCGTCGGGATCTGACGAATTTCCCTAGGAGTACCCCTAGGGAAAATCGCCAGAATCGAGAAATCGTAAAAAGTGGTAAAATTTTGGATCCGAGTCCAATAATTCAGGAAAGCTTGATTGGAATAGCTACTGGAAGCTTGCCGGTCACAACGCATCGAGAATTGGCCTCGTCGGGATCTGACGAATTTTCCTAGGGGTACCCCTAGGGAAAATCGCCAGAATCGAGAAATCGTAAAAAGTGGTGAAATTTTGGATCCGAGTCCAATAATTTGGGAAAGCTTGATCGGAATAGCTACTGGAAGCTTGACGATCACAACGCATCGAGAATTGGCCTCGTCGGGATCTGACAAATTTTTACGGATTTCCCTAGGGGTACCCCTAGGGAAAATCGCCAGAATCGAGAAATCGTAAAAAGTTGTGAAATTTTGGATCCGAGTCCAATAATTCGGGAAAGTTTGATCGGAATAGCTACTGGAAGCTTGCCGGTCACAACGCATCGAGAATTGGCCTCGTCGGGATCTGACGAATTTTTACGGATTTTCCTAGGGGTACCCCTAGGGAAAATCGCCAGAATCGAGAAATCGTAAAAAGTGGTGAAATTTTGGATCCGAGTCCAATAATTCGGGAAAGCTTGATCGGAATAGCTACTGGAAGCTTGCTGGTCACAACGCATCGAGAATTGGGCTCGTCGGGATCTGACGAATTTTCCTAGGGGTACCCCTAGGGAAAATCGCCAGAATCGAGAAATCGTAAAAAGTGGTGAAATTTTGGATCCGAGTCCAATTATTCGGGAAAGCTTGATCGAAATAGCTACTGGAAGCTTGCCGGTCATAACGCATTGAGAATTGGCCTCGTCGGGATCTGACGAATTTTTACGGATTTCCCTAGGGGTACCCCTAGGGAAAATCGCCAGAATCGAGAAATCGTAAAAAGTGGTGAAATTTTGGATCCGAGTCCAATAATTCGGGAAAGCTTGATCGGAATAGCTACTGGAAGCTTGCCGGTCACAACGCATCGAGAATTGGGCTCGTCGGGATCTGACGAATTTTCCTAGGGGTACCCCTAGGGAAAATCGCCAGAATCGAGAAATCGTAAAAAGTGGTGAAATTTTGGATCCGAGTCCAATTATTCGGGAAAGCTTGATCAAAATAGCTACTGGAAGCTTGCCGGTCATAACGCATTGAGAATTGGCCTCGTCGGGATCTGACGAATTTTTACGGATTTCCCTAGGGGTACCCCTAGGGAAAATCGCCAGAATCGAGAAATCGTAAAAAGTGGTGAAATTTTGGATCCGAGTCCAATAATTCGGGAAAGCTTGATCGGAATAGCTACTGGAAGCTTGCCGGTCACAACGCATCGAGAATTGGCCTCGTCGGGATCTGACGAATTTTCCTAGGGGTACCCCTAGGGAAAATCGCCAGAATCGAGAAATCGTAAAAAGTTGTGAAATTTTGGATCCGAGTCCAATAATTCGGGAAAGCTTGATCGAAATAGCTACTGAAAGCTTGCCGGTCACAACGCATCGAGAATTGGCCTCGTCGGGATCTAACGAATTTCCCTGGGGGTACCCCTAGGGAAAATCGCCAGAATCGAGAAATCGTAAAAAGTGGTGAAATTTTGGATCCGAGTCCAAAAATTGGGGAAAGCTTGATCGGAATAGCTCCTGGAAGCTTGCCGGTCACAACGCATCAAGAATTGGCCTCGTCGGGATCTGACGAATTTTTACGGATTTCCCTAGGGGTACCCCTAGGGAAAATCGCCAGAATCGAGAAATCGTAAAAAGTGGTGAAATTTTGGATCCGAGTCCAATAATTCGGGAAAGCTTGATCGGAATAGATACTGGAAGCTTGCCGGTCAAAACGCATCGAGAATTTGCCTCGTCGGGATCTGACGAATTTTTACGAATTTCCCTAGGGGTACCCCTAGGGAAAATCGCCAGAATCGAGAAATCGTAAAAAGTGGTGAAATTTTGGATCCGAGTCTAATAATTCGGGAAAGCTTGATCGGAATAGCTACTGGAAGCTTGCCGGTCACAACGCAACGAGAATTGGCCTCGTCGGGATCTGACGAATTTTCCTAGGGGTACCCCTAGGGAAAATCGCCAGAATCGAGAAATCGTAAAAAGTGGTGAAATTTTGGATCCGAGTCCAATAATTCGGGAAAGCTTGATCGGAATAGCTACTGGAAGCTTGCCGGTCACAACGCATCGAGAATTGGCCTCGTCGGGATCTGACGAATTTCCCTAGGAGTACCCCTAGGGAAAATCGCCAGAATCGAGAAATCGTAAAAAGTGGTAAAATTTTGGATCCGAGTCCAATAATTCAGGAAAGCTTGATTGGAATAGCTACTGGAAGCTTGCCGGTCACAACGCATCGAGAATTGGCCTCGTCGGGATCTGACGAATTTTTACGGATTTCCCTAGGGGTACCCCTAGGGAAAATCGTCAGAATCGAGAAATCGTAAAAAGTGGGGAAATTTTTGATCCGAATCCAATAATTCGGGAAAGCTTGATCGGAATAGCTACTGGAAGCTTGCCGGTCACAACGCATCGAGAATTGGCCTCGTCGGGATCTGACGAATTTTTACGGATTTCCCTAGGGGTACCCCTAGGGAAAATCGCCAGAATCGATAAATCGTAAAAAGTGGTGAAATTTTGGATTCGAGTCCAATAATTTGGGAAAGCTTGATCGGAATAGCTACTGGAAGCTTGACGATCACAACGCATCGAGAATTGGCCTCGTCGGGATCTGACAAATTTTTACGGATTTCCCTAGGGGTACCCCTAGGGAAAATCGCCAGAATCGAGAAATCGTAAAAAGTTGTGAAATTTTGGATCCGAGTCCAATAATTCGGGAAAGTTTGATCGGAATAGCTACTGGAAGCTTGCCGGTCACAACGCATCGAGAATTGGCCTCGTCGGGATCTGACGAATTTTTACGGATTTTCCTAGGGGTACCCCTAGGGAAAATCGCCAGAATCGAGAAATCGTAAAAAGTGGTGAAATTTTGGATCCCAGTCCAATAATTCGGGAAAGCTTGATCGGAATAGCTACTGGAAGCTTGCCGGTCACAACGCATCGAGAATTGGGCTCGTCGGGATCTGACGAATTTTCCTAGGGGTACCCCTAGGGAAAATCGCCAGAATCGAGAAATCGTAAAAAGTGGTGAAATTTTGGATCCGAGTCCAATTATTCGGGAAAGCTTGATCGAAATAGCTACTGGAAGCTTGCCGGTCATAACGCATTGAGAATTGGCCTCGTCGGGATCTGACGAATTTTTACGGATTTCCCTAGGGGTACCCCTAGGGAAAATCGCCAGAATCGAGAAATCGTAAAAAGTGGTGAAATTTTGGATCCGAGTCCAATAATTCGGGAAAGCTTGATCGGAATAGCTACTGGAAGCTTGCCGGTCACAAGGCATCGAGAATTGGGCTCGTCGGGATCTGACGAATTTTTACGGATTTCCCTAGGGGTACCCCTAGGAAAAATCGCCAGAATCGAGAAATCGTAAAAAGTGGTGAAATTTTGGATCCGAGTCCAAAAATTGGGGAAAGCTTGATCGGAATAGCTACTGGAAGCTTGCCGGTCACAAGGCATCGAGAATTGGCCTCGTCGGGATCTGACGAATTTTTACGGATTTCCCTAGGGGTACCCCTAGGGAAAATCGCGAGAATCGAGAAATCGTAAAAAGTGGTGAAATTTTGGATCGGAGTCCAATAATTCGGGAAAGCTTGATCGAAATAGCTACTGGAAGCTTGCCGGTCACAACGCATCGAGAATTTGCCTCATCGGGATCTGACGAATTTCCCTAGGGGTACCCCTAGGGAAAATCGCCAGAATCGAGAAATCGTAAAAAGTTGTGAAATTTTGGATCCGAGTCCAATAATTCGGGAAAGCTTGATCGGAATAGCTACTGGAAGCTTACCGGTCACAACGCATCGAGAATTGGGCTCGTCTGGATCAGACGAATTTTTACGGATTTCCCTAGGGGTACCCCTAGGGAAAATCGCCAGAATCGAGAAATCGTAAAAAGTGGGGAAATTTTGGATCCGAGTCCAATAATTCGGGAAAGCTTGTTCGGAATAGCTACTGGAAGCTTGCCGGTCACAACGCATCGAGAATTCTGACGAATTTTTACGGATTTCCCTAGGGGTACCCCTAGGGAAAATCGCCAGAATCGAGAAATCGTAAAAAGTGGTGAAATTTTGGATCCGAGTCCAATAATTTGGGAAAGCTTGATCGGAATAGCTACTGGAAGCTTGCCGGTCACAACGCATCGAGAATTGGCCTCGTCGGGATCTGACGAATTTTCCTAGGGGTACCCCTAGGGAAAATCGCCAGAATCGAGAAATCGTAAAAAGTTGTGAAATTTTGGATCCGAGTCCAATAATTCGGGAAAGCTTGATCGAAATAGCTACTGAAAGCTTGCCGGTCACAACGCATCGAGAATTGGCCTCGTCGGGATCTAACGAATTTCCCTAGGGGTACCCCTAGGGAAAATCGCCAGAATCGAGAAATCGTAAAAAGTGGTGAAATTTTGGATCCGAGTCCAAAAATTGGGGAAAGCTTGATCGGAATAGCTCCTGGAAGCTTGCCGGTCACAACGCATCAAGAATTGGCCTCGTCGGGATCTGACGAATTTTTACGGATTTCCCTAGGGGTACCCCTAGGGAAAATCGCCAGAATCGAAAAATCGTAAAAAGTGGTGAAATTTTGGATCCGAGTCCAATAATTCGGGAAAGCTTGATCGGAATAGATACTGGAAGCTTGCCGGTCAAAACGCATCGAGAATTTGCCTCGTCGGGATCTGACGAATTTTTACGAATTTCCCTAGGGGTACCCCTAGGGAAAATTGCCAGAATCGAGAAATCGTAAAAAGTGGTGAAATTTTGGATCCGAGTCTAATAATTCGGGAAAGCTTGATCGGAATAGCTACTGGAAGCTTGCCGGTCACAACGCAACGAGAATTGGCCTCGTCGGGATCTGACGAATTTTCCTAGGGGTACCCCTAGGGAAAATCGCCAGAATCGAGAAATCGTAAAAAGTGGTGAAATTTTGGATCCGAGTCCAATAATTCGGGAAAGCTTGATCGGAATAGCTACTGGAAGCTTGCCGGTCACAACGCATCGAGAATTGGCCTCGTCGGGATCTGACGAATTTCCCTAGGAGTACCCCTAGGGAAAATCGCCAGAATCGAGAAATCGTAAAAAGTGGTAAAATTTTGGATCCGAGTCCAATAATTCAGGAAAGCTTGATTGGAATAGCTACTGGAAGCTTGCCGGTCACAACGCATCGAGAATTGGCCTCGTCGGGATCTGACGAATTTTTACGGATTTCCCTAGGGGTACCCCTAGGGAAAATCGTCAGAATCGAGAAATCGTAAAAAGTGGGGAAATTTTTGATCCGAATCCAATAATTCGGGAAAGCTTGATCGGAATAGCTACTGGAAGCTTGCCGGTCACAACGCATCGAGAATTGGCCTCGTCGGGATCTGACGAATTTTTACGGATTTCCCTAGGGGTACCCCTAGGGAAAATCGGCAGAATCGAGAAATCGTAAAAAGTGGTGAAATTTTGGTTTCGAGTCCAATAATTTGGGAAAGCTTGATCGGAATAGCTACTGGAAGCTTGACGATCACAACGCATCGAGAATTGGCCTCGTCGGGATCTGACAAATTTTTACGGATTTCCCTAGGGGTACCCCTAGGGAAAATCGCCAGAATCGAGAAATCGTAAAAAGTTGTGAAATTTTGGATCCGAGTCCAATAATTCGGGAAAGTTTGATCGGAATAGCTACTGGAAGCTTGCCGGTCACAACGCATCGAGAATTGGCCTCGTCGGGATCTGACGAATTTTTACGAATTTCCCTAGGGGTACCCCTAGGGAAACTCGCCAGAATCGAGAAATCGTAAAAAGTGATGAAATTTTGTATCCGAGTCCAATAATTCGGGAAAGCTTGATCGGAATAGCTACTGGAAGTTTTCCGGTCACAACGCATCGAGAATTGGCCTCGTCGGGATCTGACGAATTTTTACGGATTTTCCTAGGGGTACCCCTAAGGAAAATCGCCAGAATCGAGAAATCGTAAAAAGTGGTGAAATTTTGGATCCTAGTCCAATAATTCGGGAAAGTTTGATCGGAATAGCTACTGTAAGCTTGCCGGTCACAACGCATCGAGAATTGGTCTCATCGGGATCTGACGAATTTCCCTAGGGGTACCCATAGGGAAAATCGCCAGAATCGAGAAATCGTAAAAAGTGGTGAAATTTCGGATCCGAGTCGAATAATTCGGGAAAGCTTGATCGGAATAGCTATTGGAAGCTTGCCGGTCACAACTCATCGAGAATTGGTCTCATCGGGATCTGACGAATTTCCCTAGGGGTACCCCTAGGTAAAATCGCCAGAATCGAGAAATCGTAAAAAGTGGTGAAATTTTGGATCCGAGTCCAATAATTCGGGAAATCTTGATCGGAATAGCTCCTGAAAGCTTGCCGGTCACAACGCATCGAGAATTGGCCTCGTCGGGATCTGACGAATTTTTACGGAGGGAAAATCGCCAGAATCGAGAAATCGTAAAAAGTGGTGAAATTTTGGATCCGAGTCCAATAATTCGGGAAAGCTTGATCGGAATAGCTACTGGAAGCTTGCCGGTCACAACGCATCGAGAATTTCCTCGTCGGGATCTGACGAATTTCCCTAGGGGTACCCCTAGGGAAAATCGATAGAATCGAGAAATCGTAAAAAGTGGTGAAATTTCGGATTCGAGTCCAATAATTCGGGAAAGCTTGATCGGAATAGCTACTGGAAGCTTGCAGGTCACAACGCATCAAAAATTGGTCTCGTCGGGATCTGACGAATTTCCCTAGGGGTACCCCTAGGGAAAATCGCCAGAATCGAGAAATCGTAAAAAGTGGTGAAATTTTGGATCCGAGTCTAATAATTCGGGAAAGCTTGATCGGAATAGCTACTGGAAGCTTGCCGGTCACAACGCATCGAGAATTGCCTCGTCGGGATCTGACGAATTTCCCTAGGGGTACCCCTAGGGAAAATCGCTAGAATCGAGAAATCGTAAAAAGTGGTGAAATTTTGGATCCGAGTCCACTAATTCGGGAAAGCTTGATCGGAATAGCTACTGGAAGCTTGCCGGTCACAACGCATCGAGAATTGGTCACGTCGGGATCTGACGAATTTTCCTAGGGGTACCCCTAGGGAAAATCGCCAGAATCGAGAAATCGTAAAAAGTGGTGAAATTTTGGATCCGAGTCTAATAATTTGTGAAAGCTTGATCGGAATAGTTACTGGAAGCTTGCCGGTCACAACGCATCGAGAATTAGGCTCGTCGGGATCTGACGAATTTCCCTAGGGGTACCCGTAGGAAAAATCGCCAGAATCGAGAAATCGTAAAAAGTGGTGAAATTTTGGATCCGAGTCCAATAATTCGGGAAAGCTTGATCGGAATAGCTACTGGAAGCTTGCCGGTCACAACGCATCGAGAATTGGCCTCGTCGGGATCTGACGAATTTCCCTAGGGGTACCCCTAGGGAAAATCGCCAGAATCGAGAAATCGTAAAAAGTGGTGAAATTTTGGATTCGAGTCCAATAATTCGGGAAAGCTTGATCGGAATAGCTACTGGAAGCTTGCCGGTCACAACGCATCGAGAATTGGCCTCGTCGGGATCTGACGAATTTCCCTAGGGGTACCGCAAGGGAAAATCGCCAGAATCGAGAAATCGTAAAAAGTGGTGAAATTTTGGATCCGAGTCCAATAATTCGGGAAAGCTTGATCGGAATAGCTCCTAGAAGCTTGCCAGTCACAACGCATCGAGAATTGGCCTCGTCGGGATCTGACGAATTTTTACGGATTTCCCTAGGGGTACCCCTAGGGAAAATCGCCAGAATCGAGAAATCGTAAAAAGTGGTGAAATTTTGGATTCGAGTCCAATAATTCGGGAAAGCTTGATCGGAATAGCTACTGGAAGCTTACCGGTCACAATGCATCGAGATTTGGCATCGTCGGGATCTGACGAATTTCCCTAGGGGTACCCCTAGGGAAAATCACCAGAATCGAGAAATCGTAAAAAGTGGTGAAATTTTGGATTCGAGTCCAATAATTTGGGAAAGCTTGATCGGAATAGCTACTGGAAGCTTGACGGTCACAACGCATCGAGAATTGGCCTCATCGGGATCTGACAAATTTTTACGGATTTCCCTAGGGGTACCCCTAGGGAAAATCGCCAGAATCGAGAAATTGTAAAAAGTGGTGAAATTTTGGATCCGAGTCCAAATCTGAACATTCCCTCTAGATCCTTGCTCAACTGGTGTACCCTTTGCTTTCTTAACACTCACATTTCCTCCTTCTGGTGCTCTCCTCTTGCTAGCCATTCTCTGCTTAATCTCCTCAGATTCCTCTAACCTCATTGCTGCAGCCACAATCTGATAATACCCAACTGGCTGCAAAACAATCATCGCAGATAAGGGGCCTCTGAATACCTCACGCAATCCCTCTAAAAAGTGCCTACATCTGAACTCATCTGTCAACAACTGCTCAGGCACATACTTGCTCAGCCTATTGAACTCTTTGTCATACTCACTGACAGTCATTCCCCTCTGCTTCAAGCTAATGAACTCTCTCCACTTAGCTTCTTGATATGCTTTTGTTATATACTTCTGCTCAAACTCTTTCTTGAAATAATCCCATGTCAGCTCAGCTGGCCGCTGAGGATTCCTCATCACAAGTTCCCACCAATCGTAGGCTGGTCCCTGAAGCAACGATATAGCACAAGTAGCTCTCTGATCAGCAGGACATCTAATCTCTTGTAAAATCCTGTCCACCCTCTTCAACCAAAACTCAGCTTGCCGGTCACAACGCATCGAGAATTTGCCTCGTCGGGATCTGACGAATTTCCCTAGGGGTACCCCTAGGGAAAATCGCCAGAATCGAGAAATCGTAAAAAGTGGTGAAATTTTGTATCCGAGTCCAATAATTCGGGAAAGCTTGATAGGAATAGCTACTGGAAGCTTGCCGGTCACAACGAATCGAGAATTGTCCTCGTCGGGATCTGACGAATTTCCCTAGGGGTACCCCTAGGAAAAATTGCCAGAATCGAGAAATCGTAAAAAGTGGTGAAATTTTGGATCCGAGTCCAATAATTCGGGAAAGCTTGATCGGAATAGCTACTGGAAGCTTGCCGGTCACAACGCATCGAGAATTGTCCTCGTCAGGATCTGACGAATTTCCCTAGGGGTCCCTAGGGAAAATCGCCAGAATCGAGAAATCGTAAAAAGTGGTGAAATTTTTGATCCGAGTCCAATAATTCGGGAAAGCTTGATCGGAATAGCTACTGGAAGCTTGCTGGTCACAACGCATCGAGAATTGGCCACGTCGGGATCTGACGAATTTTTACGGATTTCCATAGGGGTACCCCTAGGGAAAATCGCCAGAATCGAGAAATCGTATAAAGTGGCGAAATTTTGGATCCGAGTCCAATAATTCGGGAAAGCTTGATCGGAATAGCTACTGGAAGCTTGCCGGTCACAACGCATCGAGAATTGGCCTCGTCGGGATCTGATGAATTTCCCTAGGGGTACCCCTAGGGAAAATCGCCAGAATCGAGAAATCGTACAAAGTGGTGAAATTTTGGATCTGAGTCCAATAATTCGGGAAAGGTTGATCGGAATAGCTACTGGAAGCTTGCCGGTCACAACGCATCGAGAATTGGCCTCGTCGGGATCTGATGAATTTCCCTAGGGGTACCCCTAGGGAAAATCGCCAGAATCGAGAAATCGTAAAAAGTGGTGAAATTTTGGATCCGAGTCCAATAATTCGGAAAAGCTTGATCGGAATAGCTACTGGAAGCTTGCCGGTCACAACGCATCGAGAATTGGCCTCGTCGGGATCTGACGAATTTCCCTAGGGGTACCCCTAGGGAAAATCGCCAGAATCGAGAAATCGTAAAAAGTTGTGAAATTTTGGATCCGAGTCCAATAATTCGGGAAATTTTGATCGGAATAGCTACTGGAATCTTGCCGGTCACAATGCATCGAGAATTGGTCTCGTCGGGATCTGACGAATTTTTACGAATTTCCCTAGGGGTAACCCTAGGGAAAATTGCCAGAATCGAGAAATCGTAAAAAGTGGTGAAATTTTGGATCTGAGTCCAATAATTCGGGAAAGCTTGATCGGAATAGCTACTGGAAGCTTGCCGGTCACAACGCATCGAGAATTGGCCTCGTCGGGATCTGAAGAATTTCCCTAGTGGTACCCCTAGGGAAAATCGCCAGAATCGAGAAATCGTAAAAAGTGGTAAAATTTTGGATCCGAGTCCAATAATTCGGGAAAGCTTGATCGGAATAGCACCTGGAAGCTTGCCGGTCACAACGCTTCGAGAATTGGCCTCGTCGGGATCTGACGATTTTTTACGGATTTCCCTAGGGGTACCCCTAGGAAAAATCGCCAGAATCGAGAAATCGTAAAAAGTGGTGAAATTTTGGATCCGAGTCCAATAATTCGGGAAAGCTTGATCGGAATAGCTACTGGAAGCTTGCCGGTCACAACACATCGAGAATTGGTCTCGTCGGGATCTGACAAATTTTTACGGATTTCCCTAGGGGTACCCCTAGGTAAAATCGCCAGAATCGAGAAATCGTAAAAAATGGTGAAATTTTGGATCCGAGTCCAATAATTTGGGAAAGCTTAATCGGAATAGCGACTGGAAGCTTGCCGGTCACAACGCATCGAGAATTGGCCTCGTCGGGATCTGATGAATTTTCCTAGGGGTACCCCTAGGGAAAATCGACAAAATCGAGAAATCGTAAAAAGTGTTGAAATTTTGGATCCGAGTCCAATAATTCGGGAAAGCTTGATCGGAATAGCTACTGGAAGCTTGCCGGTCACAACGCATCGATAATTTGCCTCGTCGGGATCTGACAAATTTTTACAGATTTCCCTAGGGGTACCCCTAGGGAAAATCGCCAGAATCGAGAAATCGTAAAAAGTGGTGAAATTTTGGATCCGAGTCCAATAACTCGGGAAAGCTTGATCGGAATAGCTACTGGAAGCTTGCCGGTCACAACGCATCGAGAATTGGCCTCGTCGGGATCTGACGAATTTCCCTAGGGGTACCCCTAGGGAAAATCGCCAGAATCGAGAAATCGTAAAAAGTGGTGAAATTTTGGATCTGAGTCCAATAATTCGGGAAAGCTTGATCGGAATAGCTACTGAAAGCTTGCCGGTCACAACGCATCGAGAATTGGCCTCGTCGGGATCTGACGAATTTTTACGGATTTCCCTAGGGGTACCCCTAAAGAAAATCGCCAGAATCGAGAAATCGTAAAAAGTGGTGAAATTTTGGATCCGAGTCCAATAATTCGGAAAAGCTTGATCGGAATAGCTACTGGAAGCTTGCCGGTCACAACGCATCGAGAATTGGTCTCGTCGGGATCTGACGAATTTTTACGGATTTCCCTAGGGGTACCCCTAGGGAAAATCGCCAGAATCGAGAAATCGTAAAAAGTGGTGAAATTTTTGATCCGAGTCCAATAATTCGGGAAAGCTTGATCGGAATAGCTACTGGAAGCTTGCCGGTCACAACGCATCGAGAATTGGCCTCGTCGGGATCTGACGAATTTTTACGGATTTCCCTAGGGGTACCCCTAGGGAAAATCGCCAGAATCGAGAAATCGTAAAAAGAGGTGAAATTTTGGATCCGAGTCCAATAATTCGGGAAAGCTTGATCGGAATTGCTACTGGAAGCTTGCCGGTCACAACGCATCGAGAATTGGCCTCGTCGGGATCTGACGAATTTTTACGGATTTCCCTAGGGGTACCCCTAGGGAAAATCGCCAGAATCGAGAAATTGTAAAAAGTGGTGAAATTTTGGATCCGAGTCCAATAATTCTGGAAATCTTGATCGGAATAGCTACTGGAAGCTTGCCGGTCACAACGCATCGAGAATTGGCCTCGTCGGGATCTGACGAATTTCCCTAGGGGTACCCCTAGGGAAAATCGCCAGAATCGAGAAATCTAAAAAGTGGTGAAATTTTGGATCCGAGTCCAATAATTCGGGAAAGCTTGATCGGAATAGCTACTGGAAGCTTGCCGGTCACAACGCATCGAGAATTGGCCTCGTCGGGATCTGACGAATTTCCCTAGGGGTACCCCTAGGGAAAATCGCCAAAATTGAGAAATCGTAAAAAGTGGTGAAATTTTGGATCCGAGTCCAATAATTCGGGAAAGCTTGATTGGAAAAGCTACTGGAAGCTTGCCGGTCACAACACATCGAGAATTTGCCTCGTCGGGATCTGACGAATTTTTACGGATTTCCCGAGAGGTACCCCTAGGGAAAATCGCCAGAATCGAGAAATCGTAAAAAGTGGTGAAATTTTGGATCCGAGTCCAATAATTCTGGAAAGCTTGATCGGAATAGCTACTAGAAGCTTGCCGGTCACAACGCATCGAGAATTGGCCTCGTCGGGATCTGACGAATTTCCCTAGGGGTACCCCTATGGAAAATCGCCAGAATCGTGAAATCGTAAAAAGTGGTGAAATTTTGGATCCGAGTCCAATAATTCGGGAAATTTTGATCGGAATAGCTACTGAAATCTTGCCGGTCACAATGCATCGAGAATTGGTCTCGTCGGGATCTGACGAATTTTTACGAATTTCCCTAGGGGTAACCCTAGGGAAAATTGCCAGAATCGAGAAATCGTAAAAAGTGGTGAAATTTTGGATCTGAGTCCAATAATTCGGGAAAGCTTGATCGGAATAGCTACTGGAAGCTTGCCGGTCACAACGCATCGAGAATTGGCCTCGTCGGGATCTGAAGAATTTCCCTAGTGGTACCCCTAGGGAAAATCGCCAGAATCGAGAAATCGTAAAAAGTGGTAAAATTTTGGATCCGAGTCCAATAATTCGGGAAAGCTTGATCGGAATAGCACCTGGAAGCTTGCCGGTCACAACGCTTCGAGAATTGGCCTCGTCGGGATCTGACGATTTTTTACGGATTTCCCTAGGGGTACCCCTAGGAAAAATCGCCAGAATCGAGAAATCGTAAAAAGTGGTGAAATTTTGGATCCGAGTCCAATAATTCGGGAAAGCTTGATCGGAATAGCTACTGGAAGCTTGCCGGTCACAACACATCGAGAATTGGTCTCGTCGGGATCTGACAAATTTTTACGGATTTCCCTAGGGGTACCCCTAGGTAAAATCGCCAGAATCGAGAAATCGTAAAAAATGGTGAAATTTTGGATCCGAGTCCAATAATTTGGGAAAGCTAAATCGGAATAGCGACTGGAAGCTTGCCGGTCACAACGCATCGAGAATTGGCCTCGTCGGGATCTGATGAATTTTCCTAGGGGTACCCCTAGGGAAAATCGACAAAATCGAGAAATCGTAAAAAGTGTTGAAATTTTGGATCCGAGTCCAATAATTCGGGAAAGCTTGATCGGAATAGCTACTGGAAGCTTGCCGGTCACAACGCATCGATAATTTGCCTCGTCGGGATCTGACAAATTTTTACAGATTTCCCTAGGGGTACCCCTAGGGAAAATCGCCAGAATCGAGAAATCGTAAAAAGTGGTGAAATTTTGGATCCGAGTCCAATAACTCGGGAAAGCTTGATCGGAATAGCTACTGGAACCTTGCCGGTCACAACGCATCGAGAATTGGCCTCGTCGGGATCTGACGAATTTCCCTAGGGGTAGCCCTAGGGAAAATCGCCAGAATCGAGAAATCGTAAAAAGTGGTGAAATTTTGGATCTGAGTCCAATAATTCGGGAAAGCTTGATCGGAATAGCTACTGAAAGCTTGCCGGTCACAACGCATCGAGAATTGGCCTCGTCGGGATCTGACGAATTTTTACGGATTTCCCTAGGGGTACCCCTAAAGAAAATCGCCAGAATCGAGAAATCGTAAAAAGTGGTGAAATTTTGGATCCGAGTCCAATAATTCGGAAAAGCTTGATCGGAATAGCTACTGGAAGCTTGCCGGTCACAACGCATCGAGAATTGGTCTCGTCGGGATCTGACGAATTTTTACGGATTTCCCTAGGGGTACCCCTAGGGAAAATCGCCAGAATCGAGAAATCGTAAAAAGTGGTGAAATTTTTGATCCGAGTCCAATAATTCGGGAAAGCTTGATCGGAATAGCTACTGGAAGCTTGCCGGTCACAACGCATCGAGAATTGGCCTCGTCGGGATCTGACGAATTTTTACGGATTTCCCTAGGGGTACCCCTAGGGAAAATCGCCAGAATCGAGAAATCGTAAAAAGAGGTGAAATTTTGGATCCGAGTCCAATAATTCGGGAAAGCTTGATCGGAATTGCTACTGGAAGCTTGCCGGTCACAACGCATCGAGAATTGGCCTCGTCGGGATCTGACGAATTTTTACGGATTTCCCTAGGGGTACCCCTAGGGAAAATCGCCAGAATCGAGAAATTGTAAAAAGTGGTGAAATTTTGGATCCGAGTCCAATAATTCTGGAAATCTTGATCGGAATAGCTACTGGAAGCTTGCCGGTCACAACGCATCGAGAATTGGCCTCGTCGGGATCTGACGAATTTCCCTAGGGGTACCCCTAGGGAAAATCGCCAGAATCGAGAAATCTAAAAAGTGGTGAAATTTTGGATCCGAGTCCAATAATTCGGGAAAGTTTGATCGGAATAGCTACTGGAAGCTTGCCGGTCACAACGCATCGAGAATTGGCCTCGTCGGGATCTGACGAATTTCCCTAGGGGTACCCCTAGGGAAAATCGCCAAAATTGAGAAATCGTAAAAAGTGGTGAAATTTTGGATCCGAGTCCAATAATTCGGGAAAGCTTGATCGGAAAAGCTACTGGAAGCTTGCCGGTCACAACACATCGAGAATTGGCCTCGTCGGGATCTGACGAATTTTTACGGATTTCCCGAGAGGTACCCCTAGGGAAAATCGCCAGAATCGAGAAATCGTAAAAAGTGGTGAAATTTTGGATCCGAGTCCAATAATTCTGGAAAGCTTGATCGGAATAGCTACTAGAAGCTTGCCGGTCACAACGCATCGAGAATTGGCCTCGTCGGGATCTGACGAATTTCCCTAGGGGTACCCCTATGGAAAATCGCCAGAATCGAGAAATCGTAAAAAGTGGTGAAATTTTGGATCCGAGTTCAATAATTCGGAAAAGCTTGATCGGAATAGTTACTGGAAGCTTACCGGTCACAACGCATCGAGAATTGGCCTCGTCGGGATCTGACGAATTTCCCTAGGGGTACCCCTAGGGAAAATCGCCATAATCGAGAAATCGTAAAAAGTGGTGAAATTTTGGATCCGAGTCCAATAATTCTGGAAAGCTTGATCGGAATAGATACTAGAAGCTTGCCGGTCACAACGCATCGAGAATTGGCCTCGTCGGGATCTGACGAATTTCCCTAGGGGTACCCCTAGGGAAAATCGCCAGAATCGAGAAATCGTAAAAAGTGGTGAAATTTTGGATCCGAGTCCAATAATTCGGGAAAGCATGATCAGAATAGCTACTGGAAGCTTGCCGGTCACAACGCATCGAGAATTGACCTCGTCGGGATTTGACGAATTTTTACGGATTTCCCTAGGGGTACCCCTAGGGAAAATCGCCAGAATCGAGAAATCGTAAAAAGTGGTGAAATTTTTGATCCGAGTCCAATAATTCGGGAAAGCTTGATCGGAATAGCTACTGGAAGCTTGCCGGTCACAACGCATCGATAATTTGGCTCGTCGGGATCTGACGAATTTTTACGGATTTCCCTAGGGGTACCCCTAGGGAAAATCGCCAGAATCGAGAAATCGTAAAAAGTGGCGAAATTTTGGATCTGAGTCCAATAATTCGGGAAAGCTTGATCGGAATAGCTACTGAAAGCTTGCCGGTCACAACGCATCGAGAATTGGCCTCGTCGGGATCTGACGAATTTTTACGGATTTCCCTAGGGGTACCCCTAAAGAAAATCGCCAGAATCGAGAAATCGTAAAAAGTGGTGAAATTTTGGATCCGAGTCAAATAATTCGGGAAAGCTTGATCGGAATAGCTACTGAAAGCTTGCCGGTCACAACGCATCGAGAATTGGCCTCGTCGGGATCTGACGAATTTTTACGGATTTCCCTAGGGGTACCCCTAAAGAAAATCGCCAGAATCGAGAAATCGTAAAAAGTGGTAAAATTTTGGATCCGAGTCCAATAATTCGGGAAAGCTTGATCGGAATAGCTCCTGAAAGCTTGCCGGTCACAATGCATCGAGAATTGGCCTCGTCGGGATCTGACGAATTTTCCTAGGGGTACCCCTAGGGAAAATCGCCAGAATCGAGAAATCGTAAAAAGTGGTGAAATTTTGGATCCGAGTCCAATAATTCGGGAAAGCTTGATCGGAATAGCTACTGGAAGCTTGCCGGTCACAACGCATCGAGAATTGGCCTCGTCGGGATCTGATGAACTTCCCTAGGGGTACCCCTAGGGAAAATCGCCAGAATCGAGAAATCGTAAAAAGTGGTGAAATTTTGGATCCGAGTCCAATAATTTGGGAAAGCTTGATCGGAATAGCTACTGGAAGCTTGCCGGTCACAACGCATCGAGAATTGACCTCGTCTGGATCTGACGAATTTTCCTAGGGGTACCCCTAGGGAAAATCGCCAGAATCGAGAAATCGTAAAAAGTGGTGAAATTTTGGATCCGAGTCCAATAATTTGGGAAAGCATGATCAGAATAGCTACTGGAAGCTTGCCGGTCACAACGCATCGAGAATTGACCTCGTCGGGATCTGACGAATTTTTACGGATTTCCCTAGGGGTACCCCTAGGGAAAATCGCCAGAATCGAGAAATCGTAAAAAGTGGTGAAATTTTGGATCCGAGTCCAATAATTCGGGAAAGCTTGATCGGAATAGCTACTGGAAGCTTGCCGGTCACAACGCATCGATAATTTGGCTCGTCGGGATCTGACGAATTTTTACGGATTTCCCTAGTGGTACCCCTAGGGAAAATCGCCAGAATCGAGAAATCGTAAAAAGTGGTGAAATTTTGGATCCGAGTCCAATAACTCGGGAAAGCTTGATCGGAATAGCTACTGGAAGCTTGCCGATCACAACGCATCGAGAATTGGCCTCGTCGGGATCTGACGAATTTCCCTAGGGGTACCCCTAGGGAAAATCGCCAGAATCGAGAAATCGTAAAAAGTGGTGAAATTTTGGATCCGAGTCCAATAATTCGGGAAAGCTTGATCGGAATAGCTACTGGAAGCTTGCCGGTCACAACGCATCGAGAATTGGTCTCGTCGGGATCTGACGAATTTTTACGGATTTCCCTAGGGGGTACCCCTAGGGAAAATCGCCAGAATCGAGAAATCGTAAAAAGTGGTGAAATTTTGGATCCGAGTCCAATAATTCGGGAAAGCTTGATCGGAATAGCTACTGGAAGCTTGCCGGTCACAACGCATCGATAATTTGCCTCGTCGGGATCTGACGAATTTTTACGGATTTCCCTAGGGGTACCCCTAGGGAAAATCGCCAGAATCGAGAAATCGTAAAAAGTGGTGAAATTTTGGATCCGAGTCCAATAATTCGGGAAAGCTTGATCGGAATAGCTCCTGGAAGCTTGCCGGTCACAACGCATTGAGAATTGGCCTCGTCGAGATCTGATGAATTTTTACGGATTTCCCTAGAGGTACCCCTATGGAAAATCGCCAGAATCGAGAAATCGTAAAAAGTGGTGAAATTTTTGATCCGAGTCCAATAATTCGGGAAAGCTTGATCGGAATAGCTACTGGAAGCTTGCCGGTCACAACGCATCGAGAATTGGCCTCGTCGGGATCTGACTAATTTTTACGGATTTCCCTAGGGGTACCCCTAGGAAAAATCGCCAGAATCGAGAAATCGTAAAAAGTGGTGAAATTTTGGATCCGAGTCCAATAATTCGGGAAAGCTTGATCGGAATAGCTACTGGAAGCTTGCCGGTCACAACGCATCGAGAATTGGCATCGTCGGGATCTGACGAATTTTTACGGATTTCCCTAGGGGTACCCCTAGGGAAAATCGCCAGAATCGAGAAATCGTAAAAAGTGGTGAAATTTTTGATCCGAGTCCAATAATTCGGGAAAGCTTGATCGGAATAGCTACTGGAAGCTTGCCGGTCACAACGCATCGAGAATTGGCGTCGTCGGGATCTGACTAATTTTTACGGATTTCCCTAGGGGTACCCCTAGGGAAAATCGCCAGAATCGAGAAATCGTAAAAAGTGGTGAAATTTTGGATCCGAGTCCAATAATTCGGGAAAGCTTGATCGGAATAGGTACTGGAAGCTTGCCGGTCACAACGCATCGAGAATTGGCCTCGTCGGGATCTGACGAATTTTTACGGATTTCCCTAGGGGGTACCCCTAGGGAAAATCGCCAGAATCGAGAAATCGTAAAAAGTGGTGAAATTTTGGATCCGAGTCCAATAATTCGGGAAAGCTTGATCGGAATAGCTACTGGAAGCTTGCCGGTCACAACGCATCGATAATTTGCCTCGTCGGGATCTGACGAATTTTTACGGATTTCCCTAGGGGTACCCCTAGGGAAAATCGCCAGAATCGAGAAATCGTAAAAAGTGGTGAAATTTTGGATCCGAGTCCAATAATTCGGGAAAGCTTGATCGGAATAGCTCCTGGAAGCTTGCCGGTCACAACGCATCGAGAATTGGCCTCGTCGAGATCTGATGAATTTTTACGGATTTCCCTAGAGGTACCCCTATGGAAAATCGCCAGAATCGAGAAATCGTAAAAAGTGGTGAAATTTTTGATCCGAGTCCAATAATTCGGGAAAGCTTGATCGGAATAGCTACTGGAAGCTTGCCGGTCACAACGCATCGAGAATTGGCCTCGTCGGGATCTGACGAATTTTTACGGATTTCCCTAGGGGTACCCCTAGGAAAAATCGCCAGAATCGAGAAATCGTAAAAAGTGGTGCAATTTTGGATCCGAGTCCAATAATTCGGGTAAGCTTGATCGGAATAGCTACTGGAAGCCTACCTGTCGCAACGCATCGAGAATTGGTCTCGTCTGGATCTAACGAATTTCCCTAGGGGTACCCCTAGGGAAAATCGCCAGAATCGAGAAATCGTAAAAAGTGGTGAAATTTTGGATCCGAGTCCAATAATTCGGGAAAGCTTGATCGGAATAGCTACTGGAAGCTTGCCGGTCATACCGCATCGACAATTGGCCTCGTCGGGATCTGACGAATTTTTACGGATTTCCCTAGGGGTACCCCTAGGGAAAATCGCCAGAATCGAGAAATCGTAAAAAGTGGTGAAATTTTGGATCCGAGTCCAATAATTCGGGAAAGCTTGATCGGAATAGCTACTGGAAGCTTGCCGGTCACAACGCATCGAGAATTGGCCTCGTCGGGATCTTATGAATTTCCCTAGGGGTACCCCTAGGGAAAATCGCCAAAATCGAGAAATCGTAAAAAGTGGTGAAATTTTGGATCCGAGTCCAATAATTCAGGAAAGCTTGATCGGAATAGCTACTGGAAGCTTTTCGGTCACAACGCATCGAGAATTGGCCTCGTCGGGATCTGACGAATTTTTACGGATGTCCCTAGGGGTACCCCTAGGGAAAATCGCTAGAATCGAGAAATCGTAAAAAGTGGTGAAATTTTGGATCCGAGTCCAATAATTCGGGAAAGCTTGATCGGAATAGCTACTGGAAGCTTGCCGGTCACAACGCATCGAGAATTGGCCTCGTCGGGATTTGCCGAATTTTTACGGATTTCCCTAGGGGTACCCCTAGGGAAAATCGCCAGAATCGAGAAATCGTAAAAAGTGGTGAAATTTTGGATCCGAGTCCAATAATTCGGGAAAACTTGATCGGAATAGCTACTGGAAGCTTGCCGGTCACAACGCATCGAGAATTGGCCTCGTCGGGATCTGACGAATTTTTACGGATTTTCCTAGGGGTACCTGTTGTGCATTTTCTATTGATGCAACATACCGCAAGTATATGGTGTACCGCAATAGTACTTTAGATATCGATCCCACAGGGAACGTGTTACACACTATTACTAATTGATTTTAATCTTGTTTACAATGATAAAATGGTGGAGAAGTTATTCTAATTTAATCTAATATGTAAACTTACTAAGTCAAGTTTATAGAATCCAAGAAGATAGAAAGTATTAATGATGCTAGATATAAAAATGGAACTCAAATTAATTGTTCTTAATGACTTTAGCATTCTTGTCTTGTAAGTCAAGTTGAATAAATTTCCTACTTACTTTTTCAATATAAATAGGACTGCCCAAAACATACACATATAAGTCTAATTCCAAATTTTCATTTAAGAACTAGATTATTATATATGCAAATCTTAAGAATAAAACACAACCTATAACAACCATTTTAATATTCTGATTTCTCAAACAATATCTCGATGATGAATTTCCAATTAGATGTAAGAATGAATTTATTTCTCAATCAAACTCATACTTATAATGACAATAAATAATGTACTAATGAGAAATTTTACAATTAAGAACACTTGAATAAATATGAACAATAAAATAATTTAATATTAAACATTTAAGTTCAGAATTCACATCATAAAACAATTACAAAGAAGAATTAAAAGATAGGAATTGAAGAAGGAGATTTCTCAACCCTTTTCAAGTCACCAATTGTAGTCCTCTTCCTTGTATAATATCTTCTCTTCAACACATAAACTCTACTTAAGAAAAACTAAAAGAAAACTATATTTTTTTAACTACAGAAAAAAAATATTCAAATGTTCAATTCTAAGTTATTATTTCAATTTACAGTTAAAAACAGAATTTATAATGTCAGCTCATGCCCCTTCAGATGTCCTTCTACAAAGGATGTAATAGTTGGTGGAAAGATGCAACTTTTAAAGTTCAAATTTGAACTTTAGTATCTAACGGATCCCTCTGTCACGATCGCGACGATGTCGCGACGTCGCGACAGAGCACGCCTTCACTTTCGCTCGCCTTTCCTCACGTGTGCCTTCTCCGCGCCTCGTCGCGACCTCGCGACGCCTTCACTTGGTCGCGACAGCTTCTCTTTTCTTCTCTTTCCTCTTCCTTCCTTAGCGCGCTCTGTCGCGCTCGCGCCACTCATCGCGATCGCGACAGAAGCTTTTCTGCCTTGGCTCATTTCTTCTTCTTCTCTTCATTTGCTCCATATTTTCTCCATTTACTCCATTTTTCCTCCATTTGTCTCCTACATACAAAACTTAACAAAACACATAAAACATACCTAATTCCTACAAATAAAAACACTCAAAACATAACTTATAACCACAAAATATAGTTTAATTATGAGCTATTTAAGCTCATATCAAACCCCCACACTTAAACATTTGCTTGTCCTCAAGCAAAACACTTTAACAACATTTAAACAACACAATCACCAAATAACAAACAAAATATTTTGGAGCTCACTTAGACATTTGACAATTATTTGAAATTATCATGCATAGAATTATCCTTCTAACACACTAGCCTCAATATGCAACCATTTAGACAGTCCCATCATTCATTAAACTTTAACCCTCTTTGCACATTTGGAAAAACATAAAATGGCAAAACACAATGATGTTTGATCTCAAGAAATCAAATATCTTAATACATGTATAGATTATTTCACACAAATCATTGCCTAAAATAATTTTCACTCAACACTTATTTTGATAAACACTCAATCACTCAAGTGTATAAAGGTTAGTGTTTTCCCTCATTCCTTGATTATGCCATTACATACCATAAGCTTGTAAGTAATAAAAATCTCCACTACTAGTAAAAGGTAGTAAAGAGGATCAAAGGGTCTTAAAAGGGTTGTAATGTGGCTTAGGTTAAGGTAAGGAACTTTTGGGTTTAAGTAGCTATTATTGTGCAGAGAAAAGCATTAATACAACATAGGAGAATTAACCAAATCAAAATAGCAACAAGCATGATATTTTTAATCAAATTCCCTTCTTAAGAATATAAATTTGCTGCTAGCTCTTAATTTATACTTACTATTTTTTTTCTCTTTTTATTTTTATTTTTTTTTCTTTTTTTTTTTTTATCTTAGGATAGCAAGAGAATTTAGTGTGGGTGCATTTTAATGCTCCATCCCTCACATAAGTAATTTAGATGTACATCTTGCTAATCCCATTTTTTCTCTTTTATTTTATTTCTACTAGCAGTTGGAATTCTAACTTTGAAAAGAAGGACTTTGCAATTGCAACTTTTTACTAAGTTCATGCTTTTCAATGACAAATATATCTCCCATGCTATATCAATCCTAATTTCTCCACAATAGGGTAATTACAAAGAAATTAGGCCTTGTTTAAGCAAAAGTTTGGGTTAGTAATATGTTTAAACAAGAAAAAACAGATATAGGCTCAAAATTGGCTACCTAAAGTCAAAAGGTAAAGGAATTGAAAAGTAAGCCAAAATTAGTGTAATCTAAGTGCCCTTATCATATCCCGTGTACATCCTCTACTAACATGTAATCTCGAAATTTATTACAAACAAGTTCTAGAGGATATGGCATAATAAGGCTCTCATACAAAGAAAAATTTGTGTATAAGGCTTCAAAAGCTCACATGGCTATAGATTAAACTATAATAGGCAATAAATTGGCAAAACAATCTTTATTTACATATAAAAATATATTTAACTTAAAAAGAACCTACACCAAAGTGTTTTGCTAAGTCATACCCTTCACTATGTACAACAAAAAGCTAAAGTAAAACAAATAAGGAAAATGGTCAAAAAGTTACTATCTAAGCTAATGATCAAAAACATAAAACCTATACATGCTCCAATTTTCAAATATTCATCAAATACTAAGCTCCAAAAAGTTTTGCCTAAAACAACCTAAAACAATATAAAACAATACATACCTAAGTCTAGCAGTTCATGCAAACACAAGCTATACTACATAATAACCACACATGCATATATGTATTAAAAACAGAACATATCAAAACATACCCCCCCACACTTAAAGGACACAATGTCCCTATTGTGTAAAAAGGTTTAAACTAACAAACAAACTAACATAAACAAAACACAAATACGAACACGAACAAAATAAAGAAAAAGAAAGGAGACAAACTTCAGAAACTCCCACTAGGGGAGCTTGGTGGAGTTGGAGAAAATTCCACATTCTGCTTGCGGAAGAAACTTAAGAGTTTGCGTCCCAAACTCTTCTGGTTTTGAAGCACAGTCCGCACATCTGACTCGAGAACATCCATCCTAGCAGCCATACTCTGATTTGCTGCCTCTATGCCATCTAATCGTTGCAAGACAGGCTCTAAATCGACAGCAGCACCTCGATCATTCCTCCTCTCAGCATTATCAGCACCAACAGCCGCCTCATCCTCACTTGAGGAGTCATGAGCAGGAGCTGCTGATGCTGACTCACGTGCCCTATCACGGGGCACGCTTGGTCCAGCTATATTAGGGTCATCCCGACTGGATCCACCTGCACATCTATCAACAAACCTTGGGGGCCAAGCTCCCTTGGCTTTTGTCGCCTACATGCTTTGTTCTCACCATGTCTAAATCGGTTTCCAATTTAAGAACAATACGAGAAGAAAAAGAAAAATAAAAAAAACAGATTTATAGAAGAAGAAGAAAACGAGATTTGCGTTTGGAAGTTGGAGAAAATCGTGAGAAAGATCGTGCGAGAATCGTGTGAAATTAGAGAGAAGAAAACTGAAGAGGCAGAAAATATAATAAAAAGAGAAGTTATGAAGGAAGAAAAAGAGAAGGTGGGGAATTAATTGAAATCCAAACGGTTGGTTTGCCCTAAAAAATCGAATTCCGCGTTCTGTCGCGACCTCGCGACTTTGCCGCGATCGCGACAGAAGCAAAATGAAAAATTTGAACGTCGCGCTATACATCGCGTCACCGCGACAATTTATTCCCGCTCTTCATCGCGACATCGCGACAGAATGAAATTTTTGAAAAACCAATTTTTCTGTCGCGATGATACGCACCGTCGCGATGAAGTCTAAAAATAAACTTGCCTCATTCTGTCGCGCTCGCGCCAATGTCGCGATCGCGACAGAATGAAATTTTTAAAAATAACATTTGCTTTTCCTTCCAAAAACAACACATGAAGGTATATAAAATAAATTTATATATGAAAAACATCTGTGGAACAAAAGAACAACATTAGTAGATATAAATATCACACATAAAACAATAAATGAAAAAGAAAAGTTAAACCAAGTAATCATGAAATCATTCTTAATGAAAGAAATGAAACCTCCCTTCCATGAAATGTTTCCTCCAAATACACTTTACATCTTTGACCATTGGCTTTAAATAACTCATTTTTATTATTTTTAAGTTCCAAAAACCCTTGATCAAAAACTTGTGTAACTTCAAAAGGTCCACTCCATCTTGATCTTAATTTTCCCGGGAAGCGTTTCAATCTAGAATTATACAATAAGACCTTGTCCCCAATATTAAAATTTTTAATCCGTATATGTGCATCATGCCATTTTTTAGTCCTTTCTTTATAAATCTTAGCATTCTCAAATGCAAGAAGTCTTAATTCATCTAGCTCATTCAATTGTAAACATCTTTTGACACTTGCATCTTTAAGATCATAATTCAAAGTTCTAATGGCCCAATATGCTTTGTGCTCTAACTCCACAGGTAAATGACACGCTTTTCCATAAACCATTCTATATGGTGTCATTCCAATTGGAGCTTTGAATGCAGTGCGATATGCCCACAAAGCATCATCTAATTTATGTGCCCAATCCTTCATAGAAGTAGAGACTGTTTTTTCTAATATCCACTTTAACTCTCTATTGGACACTTCCACTTGACCACTTGTTTGTGGGTGATATGGTGTAGCTACTCTATGATGAACTCCATATTTTTGCAATAATGAATCAAAAGAACGGTTTATGAAATGCTTACCTCCATCACTTATGATGGCTCTTGGCACTCCAAATCTTGAGAAAAGCTTCTTCAAAAACTTTATCACTACCTTTGAATCATTGGTAGGTGTGGCTTTGGCTTCAACCCATTTTGATACATAATCTACTCCAACTAAGATGTAGTTTTGACCAAAAGAAGTAGGGAAGGGACCCATGAAGTCAATCCCCCACACATCAAACACTTCAACTTCCAATATGTTATTCAAAGGCATTTCATCTCTTTTCCCAATATTACCAGCCCTTTGACATTTATCACATTTAGCTACATAAATCTTTGCATCATGAAATAAAGTTGGCCAAAAGAATCCACATTCAAGCACTCTAGATGCAGTTTTATTAGCACCATTATGACCAGAATATAATGCACCATGACAATGCATCAAAATGTTTTGATACTCCTCCTCACTTACACAACGACGAATTATACCATCCCCAACTATCTTAAACAAGTAAGGCTCTTCCCAAAGATAATTTTTAACATCACTAAAGAATTTCTTCTTTTGTTGCCATGTCAAATTTTCAGGTACAATTCCAGCAGCAAGATAGTTAGCAAAATCAGCATACCAAGGCACATGCATATTCAAAATTGACATCAAGGCTTCATCCGGAAATGATTCATTAATTTCAAGGGTTGATTTCACCCATGGTCACTCAACTTATCACTTATCGCGCAAAAGTAACCGATTTTTTTTTTCTTACTTAAATGTCACTGAACTTTTAACATTATTGCACAAAAGTCATGTTGACCGGAATCCGGCGACGACTCTTGCCGGATTGATAAGTTCAACAAATACTACATTTAAATTAATTTCACTCACGGTCACTAGACTTATCATTTATCTCGCAAAAGTAATTAACTTTTTTTTTTCAACTTAAATGTTACTGAACTTTTAACATTTTTGCAAAAAAGTCATCAATCCGGCAAGGGTCGTCGCCGGATTCCGGTCAACATGACTTTTGTGCAATAATGTTAAAAGTTCAGTGACATTTAAGTAAGAAAAAAAAAGTCGGTTACTTTTGCGCGATAAGTGATAAGTTGAGTGACCATGAGTGAAATTGACCCTTAATTTCAATATCATCACCTAAAGTTTGTTCATTGTTTTCTAATCTAGACAAATGGTCAGCAACAAGATTTTCACTTCCCTTTTTGTCTTTGATTACAAGGTCAAACTCTTGCAATAACAATACCCAACGAATCAACCTAGGTTTAGCATCTTTCTTTGCAAATAAATACCTCAATGCAGCATGATCGGTATAGATTATGACTTTAGATCCCAACAAGTATGATCTAAACTTGTCACATGCATAAACCACAGCTAACATTTCTTTTTCAGTTGTTGTATAATTAACTTGAGGAGGAGACAAAGTATGACTAGCATAATATATCACATGCAAATTCTTACCATGTCTTTGGCCTAATACACAACCCACAGCAAGATCACTTGCATCACACATAATCTCAAATGGCAATTCCCAATTAGGAGCAACAATAATAGGAGCACTTATAAGAGCCTTCTTCAAAGTTTCAAAAGCATGCATACATTCTTTAGAAAATTCAAAGGAAACATCCTTAACTAGCAAATTAGTTAAAGGTTTAGCAATTAAAGAAAAATCCTTTATGAATCTTCTATAAAATCCAGCATGTCCAAGAAAAGATCTTACCCCTTTTAGTGTAGTGGGTGGAGGTAACTTCTCAATTAATTCAGTTTTTGCTCTATCAACCTCAATACCCCTACTTGAAATTTTGTGCCCTAAGATTATCCCTTCATCTACCATAAAATGGCATTTCTCCCAATTAAGAACTCAGTTAGTTTCTTCACACCTAGCCAATACTTTGTCTAAATTTTTCAAACAAAGCTCAAACGAATCTCCATATACAGAAAAATCATCCATAAAGACTTCCATTATATCCTCTATCATGTCTCCAAAAATTGAAGTCATACATCTTTGAAATGTGGCTGGGGCATTACAAAGCCCAAAAGGCATTCGCCTATAAGCAAAAGTTCCATAAGGACAAGTAAATGTAGTTTTCTCTTGGTCACTAGGGTAAATAAAAATTTGGAAATACCCTGAATATCCATCAAGAAAACAGTAATGAGAATGACCAGCAATTCTTTAAAGCATTTGGTCAATGAATGGTAAAGGAAAATGATCCTTTCTAGTGGCCAAATTAAGCTTTCTATAATCTATACATACCCTCCATCCTGTGGTGGTTCTAGTTGGAATTAAATCTCCATTCTCATTCCTTACTACTGTCATACCCCCCTTTTTTGGAACACAATGTATTGGACTTACCCAATCACTATCCGAAATGGGATAAATGATTCCAGCATCAAGCAATTTAATAACTTCCTTTTTGACTACCTCTTTCATATGAGGATTAAGCCTCCTTTGTCTATCAGCTATTGGTTTATAGTCATCCTCCATATTTATCCTATGCATGACAACATTAGGACTAATACCCTTCAAATCAGATATTTGCCATCCAATACTTTTTATCCTTTTTCTAACAACTTCTAATAATGCATGCTCTTGTTCTTTATTTAGTTTATTAGAAATAATAATAGGCAAAGTATGATTTAATCCAAGAAAGGCGTACCTCAAATGACTAGGTAATTCCTTTAGATCAACATTTGGTGGACTTTCAATGGAAGGTGGTAAAGGTGCTTCATTACGAATAAGAGGTTCACTTCTAACACTTTCTTGCTCTACCTCTTCATGAACTTCTTCTTCCATTTGGACTTCCTCTTCATCTGCATTTTCTAAGACTTCCACAACACATGCATCAATGATATCTATTTTCATGCACACATTTTCATCCATTGGGTATTTTAGTGCCTTTTCCATGTGATATTCAACACTATCATCCCCTACTCTTAAAACTAATGTGCCCTCATAGACATCAACTAAAGCTCTACCAGTCCTCATGAAAGGTCTACCCAATATTAAGGGACATTTCTCATCATATGCAAAATCCAAAATGACAAAATCAGCTGGCAAAATAAATTTATCCACTTTTACAAGCACATCTTCAACTATTCCATATGGTTTCTTAATGGATTGATCAGCTAGTTGTAAAACCATGGAAGTAGGTTTAACATAATCTAAACCCAACTTTTTAAAGATAGAATAAGGCATGAGATTAATACTTGCCCCCAAATCACATAAACACTTAGGAAACTCTTTATCCCCTAAGGTACATGGAATTGTGAAACTACCATTATCTTTAAGTTTGGTAGGCAAATTATTTGTGATTATAGAACTACATGCTTCAGTCAATGCAATAGTGGATATATCCTCCCAACTTCTTTTCTTAGAAATTAATTCTTTAAGAAATTTTGCATAGTTAGGAATTTGTGATATGGCCTCAATGAAATTCAAATTTATATGCAAATGCTTCAATTTATCAATAAAAGATTGAAATTGCTTATCTTGGTTTTGTCTCTTTAGGCGTTGCGGAAACGGTGGACAAGGTTGAAAAATTTTGGAAGAATTTGCTTTAGATGCCCCCTCTGTAGCGACCGCGATAGGTGTCGCGATCGCGACAGAAGACTCTCCTCCTGCTGTCGCGTTCACGTCTGGTATCGCGCCTAGTGTCGCGCCTGGAACTTTGATTTGCTTCTCTTCTGTCGCGACCGCGACAGGCGTCGCGCTCGTGACAGAAGAATCTTTCTTCTTTTCATTTTCCTGAAATTCTCCATTCTTGTTAGTAATAACAAATTCATTGGTGTAAGATTTACCTGACCTCAAATTTATGGCCTTTAGATGTTCTCTTGGGTTCTCCTCCGTATTACTTGGTAAAGTACCTTGTAATCTTGAAGGTAAAGCCTTTGCTAATTGCCCAATTTGCACTTCTAGGTTGTGAATGGATGAGGCTTGATTCTTTGTGATTTGATCAAACTTATTTTCTAACCTCTTTTGGTTCTCCTCTTGTGAATTAAATTTCATATTAATCCCCTCTAAGAACCTATCCATTTTAATCTCCAAGGCCCCAAACCTATCTTGAGGTGGTTGAAAACTTACTCCTTTGTTTTGATTACTACTATTCCCCCATGAGAAATTGGGATGGTCCCTCCATCCAGGGTTATATGTATTGGAAAATGGGTTACCTCTTCCTTGCCCTTGGATAAAATTAACTTGCTCCTCCGTACTATTTATGCCTAAATTACATACCTCACTTGGATGTCCTTGTTGTCCACAAATATTGCATTTAGTTGGTTGATTACCTCCCATACCCATATTATTGAGTTTGTGAGTCAATGCTTCCACTTGAGCTTGCAATGCAACCACTGAATCAAGTGCATGAACTCCTCTCACATTAGTAGAATTTGAATCTCTACTTCTCTCGGTAGGCCACATGCAATTGTTCATGGACATCTCCTCCAACAATTCAAATGCCGCTTCAGTAGTTTTTCTCATCAAAGATCCTCCAGCAGCAGCATCAATAGTTCCTCTTGTGGTAGGATTTACTCCATTATAGAATGTTTGCATCAACAATTCTCTTGGCAAGTTATGGTGTGGACACATTCTTTGCAATTCTTTGAATCTTTCCCAAGCCTCATATAATGATTCATTTTCATTTTGAAAAAATATAGTGATATCCTTTATGATTTTTGCGGTTTTGGCCAATGGAAAATATTTTGATAAAAATGCTTGGGCCAATTGGTCCCAAGTAGTTATAGAACCTCTTGTTAAAGAATTCAACCAAGCTTTTGCTTTATCCTTCAATGTGAATGGAAAAAGCCTAAGCTTGATTGCATCATTTGAAACCCCATTTATCTTAAAGGTATCACAAATCTCAAGAAAATTTGCCAAATGAGCATTTGGATCCTCATTTGCCAAACCATAAAATTGAATACTATTTTGAATCATTTGTAACAACGAAGGCTTAATTTCAAATTGATTGGCATTTACCGTTGGTCTTACCACTCCTTGTTGAGCACCACTCAAAGCAGGTGTGGCAAAGTCCATCAATCTTGGTGGATTTTCATCAGCCATGATAATTGCTCTCCTATTTTTGTTCTTCTTTTTATTTGATTTTCGATTACTCAATAAAAACCTCTCAATTTCAGGATTTAAAGGCTCAAGCTCTTCTAAAGAACTCCTTGTACTAGGCATGAACTTCTAAAATCCTGTAAAAACAAAACACAAAATTAATTTAAACAAAAAAAAAATTAAAACAAAACAAAATATTGTAATCCAAAATCATAAATCAATTTTCACAATGGCAAAGAACCGTTCTCCGGCAACGGCGCCAAAAACTTGTTGTGCATTTTCTATTGATGCAACATACCGCAAGTATACGGTGTACCGCAATAGTACTTTAGATATCGATCCCACAGGGAACGTGTTACACACTATTACTAATTGATTTTAATCTTGTTTACAATGATAAAATGGTGGAGAAGTTATTCTAATTTAATCTAATATGTAAACTTACTAAGTCAAGTTTATAGAATCCAAGAAGATAGAAAGTATTAATGATGCTAGATATAAAAATGGAACTCAAATTAATTGTTCTTAATGACTTTAGCATTCTTGTCTTGTAAGTCAAGTTGAATAAATTTCCTACTTACTTTCTCAATATAAATAGGACTGCCCAAAATATACACATATAAGTCTAATTCCAAATTTTCATTTAAGAACTAGATTATTATATATGCAAATCTTAAGAATAAAACACAACCTATAACAACCATTTTAATATTCTGATTTCTCAAACAATATCTCGATGATGAATTTCCAATTAGATGTAAGAATGAATTTATTTCTCAATCAAACTCATACTTATAATGACAATAAATAATGTACTAATGAGAAATTTTACAATTAAGAACACTTGAATAAATATGAACAATAAAATAATTTAATATTAAATATTTAAGTTCAGAATTCACATCATAAAACAATTACAAAGAAGAATTAAAAGATAGGAATTGAAGAAGGAGATTTCTCAACCCTTTTCAAGTCACCAATTGTAGTCCTCTTCCTTGTATAATATCTTCTCTTCAACACATAAACTCTACTTAAGAAAAACTAAAAGAAAACTATATTTTTTTAACTACAGAAAAAAATATTCAAATGTTCAATTCTAAGTTATTATTTCAATTTACAGTTAAAAACAGAATTTATAATGTCAGCTCATGCCCCTTCAGATGTCCTTCTACAAAGGATGTAATAGTTGGTGGAAAGATGCAACTTTTAAAGTTCAAATTTGAACTTTAGTATCTAACGGATCCCTCTGTCGCGATCGCGACGATGTCGCGACGTCGCGACAGAGCACGCCTTCACTTTCGCTCGCCTTTCCTCACGTGTGCCTTCTCCGCGCCTCGTCGCGACCTCGCGATGCCTTCACTTGGTCGCGACAGCTTCTCTTTTCTTCTCTTTCCTCTTCCTTCCTTAGCGCGCTCTGTCGCGCTCGCGCCACTCATCGCGATCGCGACAGAAGCTTTTCTGCCTTGGCTCATTTCTTCTTCTTCTCTTCATTTGCTCCATATTTTCTCCATTTACTCCATTTTTCCTCCATTTGTCTCCTACATACAAAACTTAACAAAACACATAAAACATACCTAATTCCTACAAATAAAAACACTCAAAACATAACTTATAACCACAAAAAATAGTTTAATTATGAGCTATTTAAGCTCATATCAGTACCCCTAGGGAAAATCGCCAGAATCGAGAAATCGTAAAAAGTGGTGAAATTTTGGATCCGAGTCCAATAATTCGAGAAAGCTTGATCGGAATAGCTCCTGGAAGCTTGCCGGTCACAACGCATCGAGAATTGGCCTCGTCGGGATCTGATGAATTTTTACGGATTTCCCTAGGGGTACCCCTAGGGAAAATTGCCAGAATCGAGAAATCGTAAAAAGTGGTGAAATTTTGGATCCAAGTCCAATAATTCGGGAAAGCTTGATCGAAATAGCTACTGGAAGCTTGCCGGTCACAACGCATCGAGAATTGGCCTCGTCGGGATCTGACGAATTTTTACGAATTTCCCTAGGGGTACCCCTAGGGAAAATCGCCAGAATCGAGAAAGCGTAAAAAGTGGTGAAATTTTTGATCCGAGTCCAATAATTCGGGAAAGCTTGATCGGAATAGCTACTGGAAGCTTGCCGGTCACAACGCATCGAGAATTGGCCTCGTCGGGATCTGACGAATTTCCCTAGGGGTACCCCTAGGGAAAATCGCCAGAATCGAGAAATCGTAAAAAGTGGTGAAATTTTGGATCCGAGTCCAATAATTCGGGAAAGCTTGATCGGAATAGCTACTGGAAGCTTGCCGGTCACAACGCATTTAGAATTGGCTTCGTCGGGATCTGACGAATTTCCCTAGGGGTATCCCTAGGGAAAATCGCCAGAATCGAGAAATCGTAAAAAGTGGTAAAATTTTGGATTCGAGTCCAATAATTCGGGAAAGCTTGATCGGAATAGCTACTGGAAGCTTGCCGGTCACAACGCATCGAGAATTGGCCTCATCGGGATCTGACGAATTTCCCTAGGGGTATCCCTAGGGAAAATTGCCAGAATCGAGAAATCGTACAAAGTGGTGAATTTTTGGATCCGAGTCCAATAATTCGGGAAAGCTTGATCGAAATAGCTACTGGAAGCTTTCCGGTCACAACGCATCGAGAATTGGCCTCGTCGGGATCTGACGAATTTCCCTAGGGGTACCCCTAGGGAAAATCGCTAGAATCGAGAAATCGTACAAAT
The DNA here is from genome assembly GCA_947683425.1 of Excoecaria cochinchinensis. Taxonomy (NCBI): domain Eukaryota; kingdom Viridiplantae; phylum Streptophyta; class Magnoliopsida; order Malpighiales; family Euphorbiaceae; genus Excoecaria; species Excoecaria cochinchinensis. Next base: position 435,237 of record CANTUQ010000277.1, read on the forward strand.
TGGTGAAATTTTGGATCCGAGTCCAATAATTCGGGAAAGCTTGATCGGAATAGCTCCTGGAAGCTTGCCGGTCACAACGCATCGAGAATTGGCCTCGTCGGGATCTGACGTATTTTTACGGATTTCCCTAGGGGTACCCCTAGGGAAAATCGCCAGATTCGAGAAATCGTAAAAAGTGGTGAAATTTTGGATCCGAGTCCAATAATTCGGGAAAGCTTGATCGGAATAGCTACTGGAAGCTTGCCGGTCACAACGCATCGAGAATTGGCCTCGTCGGGTGATAATTGTGAAATTAATGATATTTTTAGTGTGTTTTTATTTATTTATTTAAGTTAATTTAGTATTTATTTGGTTGAATTATAGTTGAATTAGTTAATTTTATATTTTAGAGTTTAATTGTTGATTTTGGTATTTTTCAGGATTAAAATAAAGGAAAAAGGATTTAATTGAAAATAATGCTAAGTTTGGATCAATTTGGTAATTCTCAGATTTGTGGAAGTCAAAGAATGGAATAAAGTACATGTGCATAATGCACGGGAGTGCAAATTCTCACATGGCCAAGTGATTGTTATTTGCTTAATGCACGGGAGTGCAAAATTTCACATGGCCGTGCATTTGCAATTAGAAAATTCAACACGACAGTGCAGTTTGATGACTTTTTCTTCAACTGCCAGCATTTTCATAAATTCAAAACCTACCAAATTTCCGAAGAAAAGAGAGAATCGTTTTCCCATTTACCGACCGAAAGAATTTCGGCAATAAAAAGTCAGAAAGAATACCAGATCGAGGGGAGTTTTGCTGGAACGAGAAAGGAAGATTTATTTTCTGCAACTTAAGATTTAGATTTTTGATATAGTTTTAGAGTTTAATTTATGCTGTTGTTATTTTAAATCGGAGAGAATAATCAGAGATAGTGGGAAGTTATTATTTCTTTTTGAAGTTTTGAGAATAGATCAGACGGAAGAACATTAATTTTATTATTGTAAGAATTTCATTTTCAGATCTCAAATGGGTAATATCAACTTATCTCTATTTAATTCAGTTTTTATTTCAATTATGAGTGAGTAGTCTCTTTTCTTGTTAAGGGATGCTTTGAATCCCCAATAATCATGTGAATGCTTTGTGTGGATTGATTTATGCATATGCTTCAGTTTTATCTTCTCTGAATAAATCTGTTGGTTATTGAAATTAATGCCAGTTTAAGATTGATCTACTGTGATAATCTTTGATTATATTCATTTCATGAACTTACACATACTCTGTTCTATTTCTATTGATTTTCACTGGTTTGATTAATCCGAGATGGTAGTTAAATCTGCGGATCTCTATTTTAATAGGTTCAGAATTGTAGAAGATAATTGAGCTTTGATATCTTAATCCGGGATGGTAGGATCATCTAAGTTTAGGACTTAAAGACCTGTTTCGATGCTAAAATATGTGCTGAATCCAGGGTGGTAGGTGCATATCTTAGAAAAGCTTGATCCGAAAGGCAGGCTATGGTATAGGCTAGGTTGTTCACTGATTTGCATATGTTATTGATAAGTTAAAGCATTTACATGGATCTGTTGGGGAGGATGAGTATTCCTTGACAAGATCTTTTAAGTTATTTCATCAAATCTGTATTGGTATTGAGTCTGTTTAATATTCTCTAATTAGTTATTTTATCAATTACAGTATTTAATTTTCACCTTAAATAATTAATCACATCAAACAATTGGGAATTCTTTAGCATACATTTAATTGTTAAAATTTTACACAACACAGTCCCTTGGGTTCGATAACTTGTGGTCTTAATTATACATCACTATATTACTTGCCGATTCAGTACACTTGCTGAGGTCGCGTCAAGTTTTTGGCGCCGTTGCCGGGGACTTGGAGTTGTTAGTAAGTTTTAATTATTATTTGTATGTGTTTTTATTTTTCTGATTTTATTCTTTTTATTCTTTTCAGGTAGTTGTAGTGTATGAGTAGATTGAGGCAAGAAGAAGTAGTACCATACGACCCTGAAATCGAGAGGACTTTGCATCAACGAAGGAGAGCCAACAACATGGAAAACAATCCTCTCCCTATTGATGAATTCCCTCCCGAGAACGAACAAGTGCCACGAGCACAAGAAGAGATGTCGGGTAATTATGGAGGAGAAGTCCCAAGGCAGAGGACAATAAGAGACTATGCTGTACCAAGATGGAATGAGGATCACAGGACAATTATGTTGCCCAGGGGAATGCAATTTGAACTTAAACCAGCAACCATTACTATGGTACAAAGAAACCAGTTTTCAGGATCAGAATTGGAGGATCCTGCACAGCATTTAGATATATTTTTGGAGGTCAGTGACACAGTTCAAATACCGGGTGTCACTTCTGACGCAGTAAGGTTGAAATTGTTCCCATTTACGCTGATTGGAAAAGCAAGGGATTGGTTGCAGATGTTACCAAGTCAATCAATTCGATCATGGGAGCAATTACAAGAGAAATTCCTAATGAGATTTTTTCCTCCCACCAAGACCGCAAGAATTCGTAACAACATTATGGGTTTTGCTCAAATGAATGAAGAGCCTTTTCATGAGGCTTGGGAGAGATTTAGGAGACTATTGAGAAGTTGCCCACACCATGAGATAGCTGTACATCAACTGATGACTTTATTCTATGCTGGAGTTACCCCACAGACAAGGTCACTTTTGGATGCATCATCAGGAGGTTCCTTTTTGAATAGGTTGCTAGAAGAAGCTTTTCTTATGTTGGATGAGATGGCAGCAAATGATGCTCAATGGGTTGCTCCAAGATCAATTCCAAAAAGGCAAGGAATACACAATGTGGATGAAGTATCAATGCTGAAGGCACAGATAGAATCAATGCAGAAGGAGATGAGTGGATTGAAGGTTCGAAATGTGTCCTCAGTCTCTCAAGAGAGTGGGCAGTATGAAAGTGTTCAATATAGTCAAGAAGGTGGAACCATAGGAGATGTAAATGCTGTAGGAGACTACCGCAGGAATGACCCTTACAGCAACACTTATAACCCAGGTTGGAGGAGCCATCCTAACTTCTCTTGGAAGGATGGAAATCAGAATGCGTCATCTTCTCAACCACAAGGGAGAGCCCCTTTCAATCAAAACATGCATAACAGCCACAATCAGTCATACCAACATCAATCGTCCACTCAATACCAAGCACCATATCCATCGAACTATAACCAAGGGCAGGGCTCAAACCAATCCCATTCTCAAGCTTATCACCCACCAGGTTATCAACCAAGGCCACCTGTACAAGAAAAGAAGCCAAATTTGGAGGATATGTTGGCTAGCTTCATGAATAGTCAGCAACAGTTTGTGAATAGCCAACAACAATTTATGGCCAGTCAAGAAGCAAGGTGGAAATCCCAAGAACAATGGAATCGGAATCAAGACGCATCAATGAGAAATTTAGAAACTCAATTGGGACAACTTGCAAATTCTGTGTCTCAAAGACAACCAGGAACATTTCCATCAAATGTGGACCGGAATCCTAAGGAAGAGGCGAAAGCAATCACTTTGAGAAGTGGCAGAGAGATGGCACCAAGAGAGGACCAAGGTAAAAATTCTTCACCATCCACAAGTAAGGAGGAGCCAACGCGGGAGGTAAGTAATCCTAACTCTAAGGTAGAGGTTAATGAAAAGACTCCTAAAAATGATAAGGGTAAAAGTCTAGTGAATCCTAGAGTAGAGGATCTTGATATCAATAGATTGCTATTTCCTGCTGTAGCTAAAAAAGAAAAGAAAAATGAGCAATTGGCTAGATTTTTAGAAATGTTTAAGAAACTACATATTAATCTACCATTTGCTGAAGCTTTAGCTCACATGCCTAACTATGCTAAATTTATGAAAGAATTATGTTCCAATAAAAAGAAATTAGAAGGGCATGGAACTGTGCAGCTTACAGAAAATTGCAGTGCATTGATAATGAACAAAATTCCTGAAAAATTGGAGGATCCAGGTAGTTTCACTCTACCCTGTGCAATTGGTGAAGATTTTAATGGAAATGCTTTATGTGATTTGGGTGCGAGCATAAATCTGATGCCTTATTCTATTTGCAGGAAGCTGAATCTTGGAGAGCTCAAGGAGACTGGAATGAGACTCCAACTTGCAGATAGGTCGGTAAGGAGACCCAAAGGAGTGATCGAGGATTTATTGGTGAAAGTGGGGAAATTTATTTTTCCAGTAGATTTTGTAGTAATGGAAATGGAAGAGGATCGAAAGATACCATTAATTGTGGGAAGACCATTTCTAAATACAGCAAAGGCGCTGATTGATGTACATGGTCAGATAGTCACCTTGAGATTCAATGATGAGAAATTAGTGGTGGATATGAACAAGGCTCAAATGTATCCAATGGGAGATGTGGAAGAGTCTGTTTATTTTATGGATGCAGTAGATGAGTGTATAGAGGAAGTGCAAGAAAAAATAGAAGGAGAAGTAATAGCAGCTGTAGAAAAAGAAGATGGAAAAGAGGAAGTACAGCAAGAAGAGTTTAAGCCAAAAGAGGGGGATTCAAATTCTGAACTTAAACCCCTTCCTTCTCATTTAAAATATGTATTTTTAGAAGATGAGAAAAAGTCAGTGATTATTTCTTCTTTGTTGACAGATATCGAGGAGAAAATGCTACTTGAGGTGTTGAAAAAGCACAAAGGAGCCATTGGATGGGAAACCTCAGATTTGAAGGGGATTGACCCAAGTTACTGCACACACCGAATTCCGATGGAAAAAGAATGTAAGCCGGTTGCTCAACCTCAAAGGAGACTTAATCCGGCAATGCAAAAAGTGGTAAAGAAGGAGGTATTGAAACTCCTTGACTCAGGTATTATCTATCCTATTTCTGACAGTAAGTGGGTTAGTCCAGTACAGTGCGTGCCTAAGAAGGGGGGGATGACTGTGGTTAAAAATGAGCTGAATGAATTTATCCCGACTCGTACTGTTACGGGGTGGAGAGTTTGTATTGATTTCAGAAGGTTAAACAATGCCACAAGAAAAGACCATTTTCCCTTGCCATTTATTGACCAAATGTTAGAAAGGTTATCAGGTAATAAGTTTTACTATTTTTTAGATGGGTACTCGGGATATTTACAAATCCCTATAGCCCCTGAAGACCAAGAGAAAACAACTTTTACTTGCCCTTATGGCACATTCGCCTATAGGAGAATGCCTTTCGGATTATGTAATGCACCGGCTACGTTTCAGCGGTGTATGATGGCTATCTTTCATGATTTCATAGAGAAATTTATGGAGGTTTTTATGGATGATTTCACCATTTATGGGGCTGACTTTAAAAATTGTTTAGAGCATCTTGATGTAGTGCTAGGGAGGTGTGAAAAAACCAACTTAGTACTAAATTGGGAAAATGTCACTTTATGGTGAGAGAAGGCATTGTACTTGGACACAAAATTTCTGAAAATGGGATAGAGGTCGATAGGGCCAAGGTAGAGGTGATAGAGAAGTTGCCACCCCCAACTAGTGTAAAGGGTATTAGGAGTTTCTTGGGACATGCAGGGTTTTATCGACGTTTTATCAAAGATTTTTCGAAAATTGCTAAACCCTTGTCAAATTTGCTTATGAAAGATGCTCCTTTTAATTTTGACAGTGAATGTATGCTAGCTTTTAAAACTTTGAAGCAACGGCTAATTTCAGCTCCGGTAATTATATCTCCGGATTGGAATTTGCCATTTGAATTAATGTGTGATGCTAGTGATTTTGCAGTTGGGGGCAGTGCTTGGACAAAGGCGAGATAAAGTATTTTGTGCAGTTTATTATGCTAGTCATACTTTGACAGGAGCACAGGTTAACTACACAACCACTGAGAAAGAACTTCTAGCAATTGTGTATGCTTTTGAGAAGTTCAGACCATACTTGCTGGGAGCAAAAATCGTGGTGTGGTCAGACCATGCAGCTTTGAGGCATTTGTTTGCCAAAAAGGAATCCAAGCCAAGGCTGATTAGATGGGTGCTGTTATTGCAAGAGTTTGATTTGCAAATCAAGGACAAGAAGGGAGCGGAAAATTTTGTAGCAGATCATTTATCGAGATTGGAGAGTGAACACATTGAAGAAGGGGAAATTTTGGATTTGTTTCCTGATGAACATATTTGTGTTTTATTTGCATGTAAAATTTCTGTTCCTTGGTTCGCTAACATAGCCAACTTTCTTGCAGGAGGCTTTATGCCAAAAGACTTTACATGGCAACAAAGGAAGAAGCTGCGAGCTGATGCCAAATATTACATTTGGGACGACCCGTACTTATTCCGCTTGTGTACCGATCAAGTAATAAGAAGGTGCATTTCAGATGGAGAAAAAGGAGAAATCATTAAGGCTTGTCATAGTGGGGAAGCTGGTGGCCATCATGGGCCAAATCGAACGGTAGCAAAAATTTTATCTTCTGGTTTTTATTGGCCTGCCATGTTTAAAGATGTTCAAAGTTTTGTGAAAACATGTGATAGATGTCATCGGGTAGGAAATATTTCTAAGAAAGATGAAATGCCGTTAACCAATATGCTTGAAGTGGAATTATTTGATGTGTGGGGGATAGATTTCATGGGGCCTTTTCCAATATCCTTTGGTTTTGAGTATATATTAGTAGCTGTGGATTATGTGAGTAAGTGGGTAGAAGCCATAGCTACTAAGACATGCGATGCCAAAATTGTACTAGAATTCCTTAGGAGGAACATTTTCACTAGGTTTGGCACGCCAAAGGCCATAATTAGTGATGGGGGCAGGCACTTTGTTAATCATCAATTCACTGCCCTATTAAAGAAATTTGGTGTGAGGCACAAAATTACCACCCCATATCATGCTCAAGCAAATGGACAGGTTGAGGTTTCTAATAGAGAACTCAAAACAATCCTAGAAAAGACTGTAAATTCATCTAGGAAGGATTGGTATTTGAGGCTGGATGAAGCTTTATGGGCCTATAGAACCGCATTCAAAACGCCTATAGGGTTATCCCCGTTTAAGTTAGTCTATGGTAAGGCATGCCATCTCCCTGTCAAACTTGAACACAAAGCTTATTGGGCAACCAAATTCCTTAATTTCGATGTTAAGAGTGCAGGTGAGAAGAGACTTCTCCAGATGAATGAATTGGAAGAAATACGCTTTTGGTCGTATCAACAAGCAGAGAAGTATAAGGAAAATACGAAGAGATGGCACGACAAGAAACTGATCAGAAAGGAATTCACTCTAGGTATGAAAGTCCTATTGTACAATAGTCGATTAAGATTGTTTCCTGGAAAATTGAAGTCGCGGTGGACGGGACCATTTGAAGTGGTAAGTGTGACTGACTTCGGAGCTATCACGATCAGAAAACAACCTGGGAGTGAGGAATTCAAGGTAAATGGCCATCGATTAAAACCATATTTTGAGAACCGCGCTGAATTGGCAGCGGTAATCATTATTTTCGATGCTGAGTGAGGTAAATTCAAAGTCTAGCTGAGGACTCTTAAACTCAGAACTACATTCTCTGCTCTATTTGTTTTAATTTTAAATTTTAGTCATTTTTATTTCTTGTGTGTTTTTAGTTAGTTTAAATTTTTGTCAATAGATTCATGAACTATAAAAATATAAAGTTGAAGCAAATTGGATTGCAGATTCTGGACATATGCATGATAAAAGTTTTTAAAGCAGAGCATTAGTTTGAGTTTTTTTTTAAAATGCATTAATAGATGGACGTGTGTTTCAATTAAATTAAGGAGTTTAAAATAAAAAAATAAAAAATAAAAAATAAAAAAACAGAAACATTGTAGGTTAATTTACCAATTCATTTTGTATTTGTTGAATTTTTAGCATTAGAATTTTTTTTTTTTTTTAAGTCTCAGAGGTGAATTACTCAGCCGCGTAAGCAATTGCCCCGCCGCGTGAAAAAAATGCCCAGTCGCGTAGAAACTGCCCTGGCCGAGTGAGGCCATGCGCAGCCACGCATAGAAACGAACCCACCGCGCAAGGAACTGTGCGGCCGAGTGGGAATTTGCCCACCTGCGCAAGTGCCATGCGCGGTTGAGTGGGAAATTACCCACCTGCGCATGGCCCATGCACAGCTGCGCATGAGAGATGCGCAGCCGCGCATCTCCCTTGCGCAGCTGCGCATGAGAGATGCGCAGCCGCGCATCTTCCATGCGCAGCTGCGCATGAGAGATGCGCAGCCGCGCATCTCCCTTGCGCAGCCGCGCATGAGAGATGCGCAGCCGCGCATCTCCCTTCGCATAAGACATGCGCGGCTACGCATGTCACATGCGCAGCCGCGCATGTTCCCCCTTCCAACCTCACGCAACCGCGCCTGAGGTGCCCCCCCCCCCCGGCCCTCTTTTATTTATTTGTTTCTCTTTCTTTTCACATTCACTCTGCATCTCTCCATATACCCACGGCAGTGCATCCCCTTCACACACCATCACTACATAAACCTCCATTTCTCAAATTCCTTGCATCATTCCACTCCATTTCATTTTAAGTAAGTGGTTTTCTTTAACTATTGTTCCTTAATTTGATTAATCATTTCCATTTTTACTTTATTCTTTATTCTTAATGTACATGATTTGGGTTAATTTCAACTTGCCATTCAAATCTCATTTTAAATTCTTTTGGCAAACTTATTTCTTGTGTGCTTAATGTGCATGTACATGTTGCTTAGTTTGAATTTTGGTAGCAAACGCACCTTAATTTGGTTTCCAAATTCACTGTCAAACATGTGCACACCACCTGTTCGATGAAATGCCCCAATCAATTTTTTTCAATTTTGTTCATGGTTTCTTATTTTGTGCCGTATCTCTACATTGTGATTTTAATTTGCTATTGATCAATTTTCATTCACGAATTGGCGATCAAATGACATAATAAAAAATAAAAAAGAAAAAAAAATGAAAAATAATAATAATAATAATAATAATAATAATAATAATAATGATAATAATAATAATAAAATTTACTTGTGTTTGTGTTTTTCATTTACAAATTTTTGCCCAATTGTCTGCATTCCCATTCTTCTATTTCAATATTGCATCTGGTAGTTGCTTGCTATTATTTTGCTTAAATTTTATGTTGCCATTTTACATGCTCATAATTTTTTATTATTTTCACAGTGGCACCTAAAAAGGCAAAGAACACTGAAGCATCAAGCTCTTCTGGCACTCATATACCTTCTTATGTCAGTCCAGAAAAATCTGACATGTATGAGTACTTTAGCACGTGCCAATATGTCCAACCAGCATTTCTCAGTCGTTTTTATCTACATGTTCCTGTTGGAGACCTTTGGACAGAGATATTACTATTGATTCAGGGCATTGGCTGGGAACAATTTATGGAGCATAAGGTGCAGGTATTTCCAGATCTTGCTCGGGATTTATTATATTCTTTTGAATGTCATTTTGATGGAGATAGAAATGCTTCTGGCACTATTAAGTTTCGATTGGGTAAGAAGGGTTATTTAATGTCCTTTAAGAAATTCTCACAGCATTTAGGATTCTCACCTGATGCATTGGTGGAACTACCTAATGCCTCTACTGAAGAAAATTGGGAAAAAATTCGTGATCCATTAAATGCTGAGCCGTAGAGAGGTGGTAAGCTTAAAGTTCATGCACTTCGGGATCATGCTTTGAGAATTATTCACAGATTTCTATCCCGAAGTATATATAATAATCTTCAAAGCCTGAGTTCATTTAATGCTTCACAGATTATGTTACTTAGGTGTATGGTGGATGGTATTCCTATTAATGGCTCTTTGCTTATAGCACAGCGGATACAGGATTTACAAAAGTATTCTTCGAATATTTCTGCTGTTTCCATCGGTTGGATAGCAACCGTTCTGGCTGAGGCTGTTAATTATACTCGTTCTTTTGGCGATCCACTTGATGGTGACATAGCTTATATTGATAATGTCATGCTTAAACGCATGAAGATTTGGAAAACAAAGCCAAGATGTCACTGGACAACTCGAGAGGAATATCTGAGAGAAAATGGCATACATATTGATGAGATTCCGGGAGCGCCAAATGATAACAGAGGTGATGATGAGCCAGCAGCGGTTCCACCAGCTGAGACAGCTATGCCATCTGATTTAGAAGATCGCCTTAACCGGCTTAGCAGCAGGATGGACCACCAGCAGATCCGCTTGGATAGGATGCAGGGGAGGATGGATACCATGCAGGATACTATTGTTGAGGTTAAGCAGACCATGGAGAAGTTCATGCATGATTTCTGGACACGATTTCCTCCACCACCACTCCCACCACCTTAGATGGCTTACTACATTTGTTGTGGACAGCAAAAATTTTTGAAGGGGGTAGAGCTTGTTCAGTTAAGCTCAATTTTGGTTCAGGAAGTAGACACATCTTACCCCTTTATTGTTCATGAATCTATATTCTGTTTATTTATTTTAATGTTTTTATTTTTATTTTTATTTTTAATTTGATGTTTTATAAGTTATGTAATAACTTACCCTTAGCGTAATGAATGAGAGTTGCTTTACAATTTTCTAGTTTTGCTTAGAAATAACATTAGTTTTTTTTATTACCATTTAGTTTACACTAAAACTTAGTTTGCCCCTGTTATTCCTCAAATATTGAACATATTGAACTTAAAATTTAGAATGTGCAATTAAGGACTTTTGCTTAGCACGAGAACAAACATGTTGTTTGATGAATTTTTAGCTAGATTAACATTCAATTTGGCTTAAATTTGTTAGTTTCTACTTTTTGAGCACATAAGACCCGTTTTTAATTTCTTTAAATTAAAAAATATTTATATGAAAAAAAAAAAAAAAAAACAATGCATAAAATAGTTGAGCAAGGAATTTTAGAGCACTAGAACCTTCCTCATCACCCTTCAAAGCATACAAACAACTCAATTCAACTTAGAAAGTGATCTAGGCAATATTTTCTTGTTTAACCATATTTTGAACTATTTTCCTACCCTTTTTATACATTGATCCTTGTTAGCCAAGTTGAGCTTAATGAGATATGCTAAAAGCGTGTCAAAATGTTATTTTTTTGATATACCTGTACAAATTACCATATAGCCTAAAAAGCCTTTTGCCTACCTTTTATAGAGTTGCCACTCTATGATTGTGTAGATTAACAGGAATGGATTTATGGGTATAGTAAGACAATTTCATTTTCAAGGATTATGGCTAAAGTCAAATAATAGTGGAAATTATACCTTGTAACTATCCAAGAGTATCATTGTATTGCCAAAAAAAAAAAAAATTGAAATTACAAATAACATGCATGGCAAAATCTTAAGTGTGGGGTACTTACAAGGGAAAATAATTATGACTTCTTTTTAGAAGGGGTATAAATTGTGAAAGTGAGAGATTTTAATTAGTTTCTCTCATAAGAGCTGTGAATTATCAAAGGTTAAGCAAGTTAAGTTCTTTATTGATAAGTTAATGGGAGACACTTTAGAATTGTTAGTCTATTTGATCTTAGAGTGGCTATTTTATTGTTTGATCCTTTATCCATTCTTTGATAACTAATACCTTAACCCCATTACAACCTTTGAAAGACCTAAGTGATTCTAAGTTTGGTTTTTAAGTTGTTCAGTGGAGATGACCTTCGGGTTCCGGTGCTAAAGGAGAGGGTTATGGTGTTTCTAGAGTTTCAAATGCGAAACCATTTGTACATTGAAGTGTACATTCATTCTAAGCTTGGCTATAAGTTTGCATTGGTGTTTTGATTTTTTTTTAAATACTTAAAATGTTTTGGTCTTGCACACACACAAAGAAACTAACTTATTTTGCCTTGTTTGAATTTATTGTGGTTGAAATTTTTAAGTGCTCTTGTTAAATTGCTAAGCATGATTCTGAATTGCATGATTCTTTATTTCAGCTTGATTATTTTGAGGAGTTGGATTGTTCTAATTTGCTCGGGGCGAGCAAAGTCTAAGTGTGGGGTATTTGATAATTGTGAAATTAATGATATTTTTAGTGTGTTTTTATTTATTTATTTAAGTTAATTTAGTATTTATTTGGTTGAATTATAGTTGAATTAGTTAATTTTATATTTTAGAGTTTAATTGTTGATTTTGGTATTTTTCAGGATTAAAATAAAGGAAAAAGGATTTAATTGAAAATAATGCTAAGTTTGGATCAATTTGGTAATTCTCAGATTTGTGGAAGTCAAAGAATGGAATAAAGTACATGTGCATAATGCACGGGAGTGCAAATTCTCACATGGCCAAGTGATTGTTATTTGCTTAATGCACGGGAGTGCAAAATTTCACATGGCCGTGCATTTGCAATTAGAAAATTCAACACGACAGTGCAGTTTGATGACTTTTTCTTCAACTGCCAGCATTTTCATAAATTCAAAACCTACCAAATTTCCGAAGAAAAGAGAGAATCGTTTTCCCATTTACCGACCGAAAGAATTTCGGCAATAAAAAGTCAGAAAGAATACCAGATCGAGGGGAGTTTTGCTGGAACGAGAAAGGAAGATTTATTTTCTGCAACTTAAGATTTAGATTTTTGATATAGTTTTAGAGTTTAATTTATGCTGTTGTTATTTTAAATCGGAGAGAATAATCAGAGATAGTGGGAAGTTATTATTTCTTTTTGAAGTTTTGAGAATAGATCAGACGGAAGAACATTAATTTTATTATTGTAAGAATTTCATTTTCAGATCTCAAATGGGTAATATCAACTTATCTCTATTTAATTCAGTTTTTATTTCAATTATGAGTGAGTAGTCTCTTTTCTTGTTAAGGGATGCTTTGAATCCCCAATAATCATGTGAATGCTTTGTGTGGATTGATTTATGCATATGCTTCAGTTTTATCTTCTCTGAATAAATCTGTTGGTTATTGAAATTAATGCCAGTTTAAGATTGATCTACTGTGATAATCTTTGATTATATTCATTTCATGAACTTACACATACTCTGTTCTATTTCTATTGATTTTCACTGGTTTGATTAATCCGAGATGGTAGTTAAATCTGCGGATCTCTATTTTAATAGGTTCAGAATTGTAGAAGATAATTGAGCTTTGATATCTTAATCCGGGATGGTAGGATCATCTAAGTTTAGGACTTAAAGACCTGTTTCGATGCTAAAATATGTGCTGAATCCAGGGTGGTAGGTGCATATCTTAGAAAAGCTTGATCCGAAAGGCAGGCTATGGTATAGGCTAGGTTGTTCACTGATTTGCATATGTTATTGATAAGTTAAAGCATTTACATGGATCTGTTGGGGAGGATGAGTATTCCTTGACAAGATCTTTTAAGTTATTTCATCAAATCTGTATTGGTATTGAGTCTGTTTAATATTCTCTAATTAGTTATTTTATCAATTACAGTATTTAATTTTCACCTTAAATAATTAATCACATCAAACAATTGGGAATTCTTTAGCATACATTTAATTGTTAAAATTTTACACAACACAGTCCCTTGGGTTCGATAACTTGTGGTCTTAATTATAAATCACTATATTACTTGCCGATTCAGTACACTTGCTGAGTTCGCGTCATCGGGATCTGACGAATTTCCATAGGGGTATCCCTAGGGAAAATCGCCAGAATCGAGAAATCGTAAAAAGTGGTGAAATTTTGGATCCGAGTCAAATAATTCGGGAAAGCTTGATCGGAATAGCTACTGGAAGCTTGCCGGTCACAACGCATCGAGAATTGGCCTGGTCGGGATCTGACGAATTTCCCTAGCGGTATCCCTAGGGAAAATCGCCAGAATCGAGAAATCGTACAAAGTGGTGAAATTTTGGATCCGAGTCCAATAATTCAGGAAAGCTTGATCGGAATAGCTACTGGAAGCTTGCCGGTCACAATGCATCGAGAATTGGCCTCGTCGGGATCTGACGAATTTCCCTAGGGGTACCCCTAGGGAAAATCGCCAGAATCGAGAAATCGTAAAAAGTGGTGAAATTGTGGATCCGAGTCCAATAATACGGGTAAGCTTGATCGGAATAGCTACTGGAAGCTTGCCGGTCACAACGCATCGAGAATTGGCCTCGTCGGGATCTGACGAATTTCCCTAGGGGTACCCCTAGGGAAAATCGCCAGAATCGAGAAATCGTAAAAAGTGGTGAAATTTTGGATCCGAGTCCAATAATTCGCGAAAGCTTGATCGGAATAGCTACTGGAAGCTTGCCGGTCACAATGCATCGAGAATTGGCCTCGTCGGGATCTGACGAATTTTTACTGATTTCCCTAGGGGTACCCCTAGGGAAAATCGCCAGAATAGAGAAATCGTAAAAAGTGGTGAAATTTTGGATCCGAGTCCAATAATTCGGGAAAGCTTGATCGGAATAGCTATTGGAAGCTTGCCGGTCACAACGCATTGAAAATTGGCCTCGTCGGGATCTTACAAATTTTTACGGATTTCCCTAGGGGTACCCCTAGGGAAAATCGCCAGAATCGAGAAATCGTAAAAAGTGGTGAAATTTTGGATCCGAGTCCAATAATTCGGGAAAGCTTGATCGGAATAGCTACTGGAAGCTTGCCGGTAACAACGCATCGAGAATTGGCCTCGTCAGGATCTGACGAATTTTTACAGATTTTCCTAGGGGTACCCCTAGGGAAAATTGCCAGAATCGAGAAATCGTAAAAAGTGGTGAAATTTTGGATCCGCGTCCAATAATTCGGGAAAGCTTGATCAGAATAGCTACTGGAAGCTTGCCGGTCACAACGCATCAAGAATTGGCCTCGTCGGGATCTGACGAATTTTTACGGATTTCCCTAGGGGTACCCCTAGGGAAAATCGCCAGAATCGAGAAATCGTAAAAAGTGGTGAAATTTTGGATCCGAGTCCAATAATTTGGGAAAGCTTGATCGGAATAGCTACTGGAAGCTTGCCGGTCACAACGCATCGAGAATTGGCCTCGTCGGGATCTGAAGAATTTCCCTAGGGGTACCCCTAGGGAAAATCGCCAGAATCGAGAAATCGTAAAAAGTGGTGAAATTTTGGATCCGAGTCCAATAATTCGGGAAAGCTTGATTGGAATAGCTACTGGAAGCTTGCCGGTCACAACGCATCGAGAATTGGCCTCGTCGGGATCTGATGAATTTTTAAGGATTTTCCTATAGGTACCCATAGGGAAAATCGCCAGAATCGAGAAATCGTAAAAAGTGGTGAAATTTTTGATCCGAGTCCAATAATTTGGGAAAGTTTGATCGGAATAGCTATTGGAAGCTTGCCGGTCACAACGCATCGAGAATTGGCCTCGTCGGGATCTGACGAATTTTTACGGATTTCCCTAGGGGTACCCCTAGGGAAAATCGCCAGAATCGAGAAATCGTAAAAAGTGGTGCAATTTTGGATCCGAGTCCAATAATTCGGGTAATCTTGATCGGAATAGCTACTGGAAGCCTGCCTGTCACAACGCATCGAGAATTGGCCTCGTCTGGATCTAACGAATTTCCCTAGGGGTACCCCTAGGGAAAATTGCCAGAATCGAGAAATCGTAAAAAGTTGTGAAATTTTGGATCCGAGTCCAATAATTCGGGAAAGCTTGATCGGAATAGCTACTGGAAGCTTGCCGGTCATACCGCATCGAGAATTGGCCTCGTCGGGATCTGACGAATTTTTACGGATTTCCCTAGGGGTACCCCTAGGGAAAATCGCCAGAATCGAGAAATCATAAAAAGTGGTGAAATTTTGGATCCGAGTCCAATAATTCGGGAAAGCTTGATCGGAATAGCTACTGGAAGCTTGCCGGTCACAACGCATCGAGAATTGGCCTCGTCGGGATCTGATGAATTTCCCTAGGGGTACCCCTAGGGAAAATCGCCAGAATCGAGAAGTCGTAAAAAGTAGTAAAATTTTGGATCCGAGTCCAATAATTCGGGAAAGCTTGATCAGAATAGCTACTGGAAGCTTGCCGGTCATAACGCATCGAGAATTGGCCTCGTCGGGATCTGATGAATTTTTACGGAATTCCGTAGGGGTACCCCTAGGGAAAATCGCCAGAATCGAGAAATCGTAAAAAGTGGTGAAATTTTGGATCCGAGTCCAATAATTTGGGAAAGCTTGATCGGAATAGCTACTGGAATCTTGCCGGTCACAACGCATCGAGAATTGGCCTCGTCGGGATCTGACGAATTTTTACAGATTTCCCTAGGGGTACCCCTAGGGAAAATCGCCAGAATAGAGAAATCGTAAAAAGTGGTGAAATTTTGGATCCGAGTCCAATAATTCGGGTAAGCTTGATCGGAATAGCTACTGGAAGCTTGCCGGTCACAACGCATCGAGAATTGGCCTCGTCGGGATCTGACGAATTTTTACGGATTTCCCTAGGGGTACCCCTAGGGAAAATCGCCAGAATCGAGAAATCGTAAAAAGTGGTGAAATTTTGGATCCGAGTCCAATAATTCGGGAAAGCTTGATCGGAATAGCTCCTGGAAGCTTGCCGGTCATAACGCATCGAGAATTGGCTTCGTCGGGATCTAACAAATTTTTAAGGATTTCCCTAGGGGTACCCCTAGGGAAAATCGCCAGAATCGAGAAATCGTAAAAAGTGGTGAAATTTTGGATCCGAGTCCAATAATTCGGGTAAGCTTGATAGGAATAGCTACTAGAAGCTTGCCGGTCACAACGCATCGAGAATTGGCATCGTCTGGATCTGACGAATTTCCCTAGGGGTACCCCTAGGGAAAATCACCAGAATCGAGAAATCGTAAAAAGTGGTGAAATTTTGGATCCGAGTCCAATAATTCGGGAAAGCTTGATCGGAATAGCTCCTGGAAGCTTGCCGGTCACAACGCATCGAGAATTGGCCTCGTCGGGATCTGATGAATTTTTACGAATTTCCCTAGGGGTACCCCTAGGGAAAATCGCCAGAATCGAGAAATCGTAAAAAGTGGTGAAATTTTGGATCCGAGTCCAATAATTCGGGAAAGCTTGATCGAAATATCTACTGGAAGCTTGCCGGTCACAACGCATCGAGAATTGGCCTCCTCGGAATCTGACAAATTTTTACGGATTTTCCTAGGGGTACCCCTAGGGAAAATCGCCAGAATCGAGAAATCGTAAAAAGTGGTGCAATTTTGGATCCGAGTCTAATAATTCGGGCAAGCTTGATCGGAATAGCTACTGGAAGCTTGCCGGTCACAACGCATCGAGAATTGGCCTCGTCTGGATCTGACGAATTTCCCTAGGGGTACCCCTAGGGAAAATCGCCAGAATCGAGAAATCGTAAAAAGTGGTGAAATTTTTGATCCGAGTCCAATAACTCGGGAAAGCTTGATCGGAATAGTTACTGGAAGCTTGCCGGTCACAACGCATCGAGAATTGGTCTCGTCGGGATCTGACAAATTTTTACGGATTTCCCAGGGGTACCCCTAGGGAAAATCGCCAGAATCGAGAAATCGTAAAAAGTGGTGAAATTTTGGATCCGAGTCCAATAATTCTGGAAAGCTTGATCGGAATAGCTACTGGAAGCTTGCCGGTCACAACGCATCGAGAATTGGCCTCGTCGGGATCTGACGAATTTCCCTAGGGGTACCCCTAGGGAAAATCGCCAGAATCGAGAAATCGTAAAAAGTGGTGAAATTGTGGATCCGAGTCCAATAATTCGGGTAAGCTTGATCAGAATAGCTACTGGAAGCTTGCCGGTCACAACGCATCGAGAATTGGCCTCGTCGGGATCTGACGAATTTCCCTAGGGGTACCCCTAGGGAAAATCGCCAGAATCGAGAAATCGTAAAAAGTGGTGAAATTTTGGATCCGAGTCCAATTATTCGGGAAAGCTTGATCAGAATAGCTACTGGAAGCTTGCCGGTCACAACGCATCGAGAATTGGCCCCGTCGGGATCTGACGAATTTTTACGGATTTCCCTAGGGGTACCCCTAGGGAAAATCGCCAGAATCGAGAAATCGTAAAAAGTGGTGCAATTTTGGATCCGAGTCCAATAATTTGGGAAAGCTTGATCGGAATAGCTACTGGAAGCTTGCCGGTCACAACGCATCGAGAATTGGCCTCGTCGGGATCTGACGAATTTTTACGGATTTCCCTAGGGTTACCCCTAGGGAAAATCGCCAGAATAGAGAAATCGTAAAAAGTGGTGCAATTTTGGATCCGAGTCCAATAATTCGGGTAAGCTTGATCGGAATAGCTACTGGAAGCTTGCCGGTCACAACGCATCGAGAATTGGCCTCGTCGGGATCTGACGAATTTTTACGGATTTCCCTAGGGGTACCCCTAGGGAAAATCGCCAGAATCGAGAAATCGTAAAAAGTGGTGAAATTTTGGATCCGAGTCCAATAATTCGGGAAAGCTTGATCGGAATAGCTCCTGGAAGCTTGCCGGTCATAACGCATCGAGAATTGGCTTCGTCGGGATCTAACAAATTTTTAAGGATTTCCCTAGGGGTACCCCTAGGGAAAATCGCCAGAATCGAGAAATCGTAAAAAGTGGTGCAATTTTGGATCCGAGTCCAATAATTCGGGTAAGCTTGATCGGAATAGCTACTAGAAGCTTGCCGGTCACAACGCATCGAGAATTGGCATCGTCTGGATCTGACGAATTTCCCTAGGGGTACCCCTAGGGAAAATCACCAGAATCGAGAAATCGTAAAAAGTGGTGAAATTTTGGATCCGAGTCCAATAATTCGGGAAAGCTTGATCGGAATAGCTCCTGGAAGCTTGCCGGTCACAACGCATCGAGAATTGGCCTCGTCGGGATCTGATGAATTTTTACGGATTTCCCTAGGGGTACCCCTAGGGAAAATCGCCAGAATCGAGAAATCGTAAAAAGTGGTGAAATTTTGGATCCGAGTCCAATAATTCGGGAAAGCTTGATCGAAATATCTACTGGAAGCTTGCCGGTCACAACGCATCGAGAATTGGCAACCTCGGAATCTGACGAATTTTTACGGATTTCCCTAGGGGTACCCCTAGGGAAAATCGCCAGAATCGAGAAATCGTAAAAAGTGGTGCAATTTTGGATCCGAGTCCAATAATTCGGGCAAGCTTGATCGGAATAGCTACTGGAAGCTTGCCGGTCACAACGCATCGAGAATTGGCCTCGTCTGGATCTGACGAATTTCCCTAGGGGTACCCCTAGGGAAAATCGCCAGAATCGAGAAATCGTAAAAAGTGGTGAAATTTTTGGTCCGAGTCCAATAACTCGGGAAAGCTTGATCGGAATAGCTACTGGAAGCTTGCCGGTCACAACGCATCGAGAATTGGTCTCGTCGGGATCTGACAAATTTTTACGGATTTCCCAGGGGTACCCCTAGGGAAAATCGCCAGAATCGAGAAATCGTAAAAAGTGGTGAAATTTTGGATCCGAGTCCAATAATTCGGGAAAGCTTGATCGGAATAGCTACTGGAAGCTTGCCGGTCACAACGCATCGAGAATTGGCCTCGTCGGGATCTGACGAATTTCCCTAGGGGTACCCCTAGGGAAAATCGCCAGAATCGAGAAATCGTAAAAAGTGGTGAAATTGTGGATCCGAGTCCAATAATTCGGGTAAGCTTGATCAGAATAGCTACTGGAAGCTTGCCGGTCACAACGCATCGAGAATTGGCCTCGTCGGGATCTGACGAATTTCCCTAGGGGTACCCCTAGGAAAAATCGCCAGAATCGAGAAATCGTAAAAAGTGGTGAAATTTTGGATCCGAGTCAATTTATTCGGGAAAGCTTGATCAGAATAGCTACTGGAAGCTTGCCGGTCACAACGCATCGAGAATTGGCCCCGTCGGGATCTGACGAATTTTTACGGATTTTCCTAGGGGTACCCCTAGGAAAAATCGCCAGAATCGAGAAATCGTAAAAAGTGGTGAAATTTTGGATCCGAGTCCAATAATTCGGGAAAGCTTGATCGGAATAGCTACTGGAAGCTTGCCGGTAACAACGCATCGAGAATTGGCCTCGTCGTGATGTGACGAATTTTTACGGATTTTCCTAGTGGTACCCCTACGGAAAATCGCCAGAATCGAGAAATCGTAAAAAGTGGTGAAATTTTGGATCCGAGTCAAATAATTCGGGAAAGCTTGATCGGAATAGCTCCTGGAAGCTTGCCGGTCACAACGCATCGAGAATTGGCTTCGTCGGGATCTGACGAATTTCCCTAGGGGTATCCCTAGGGAAAATCGCCAGAATCGAGAAATCGTAAAAAGTGGTGAAATTTTGGATCCGAGTCCAATAATTCGGGAAAGCTTGATCGGAATAGCTACTGGAAAGTTGCCGGTCACAACGCATCAAGAATTGGCCTCGCCGGGATCTGACGAATTTCCCTAGGGGTACCCCTAGGGAAAATCGCCAGAATCGAGAAATCGTAAAAAGTGGTGAAATTTTGGATCCGAGTCCAATAATTCGGAAAAGCTTGATCGGAATAGCTACTGGAAGCTCGCCGGTCACAACGCATCGAGAATTGGCCTCGTCGGGATCTGACGAATTTTTACTGATTTCCCTAGGGGTACCCCTAGGGAAAATCGCCAGAATCAAGAAATCGTAAAAAGTGGTGAAATTTTGGATCCGAGTCCAATAATTCGGGAAAGCTTGATCGGAATAGCTCCTGGAAGCTTGCCGGTCATAACGCATCGAGAATTGGCTTCGTCGGGATCTAATAAATTTTTAAGGATTTCCCTAGGGGTACCCCTAGAGAAAATCGCCAGAATCGAGAAATCGTAAAAAGTGGTGCAATTTTGGATCCGAGTCCAATAATTCAGGTAAGCTTGATCGGAATAGCTACTAGAAGCTTGCCGGTCACAACGCATCGAGAATTGGCATCGTCTGGATCTGACGAATTTCCCTAGGGGTAACCCTAGGGAAAATCACCAGAATCGAGAAATCGTAAAAAGTGGTGAAATTTTGGATCCGAGTCCAATAATTCGGGAAAGCTTGATCGGAATAGCTCCTGGAAGCTTGCCGGTCACAACGCATCGAGAATTGGCCTCGTCGGGATCTGATGAATTTTTACAGATTTCCCTAGGGGTACCCCTAGGGAAAATCGCCAGAATCGAGAAATCGTAAAAAGTGGTGAAATTTAGGATCCGAGTCCAATAATTCGGGAAAGCTTGATCGAAATATCTACTGGAAGCTTGCCGGTCACAACGCATCGAGAATTGGCATCCTCAGAATCTGACGAATTTTTACGAATTTCCCTAGGGGTACCCCTAGGGAAAATCGCCAGAATCGAGAAATCGTAAAAAGTGGTGCAATTTTGGATCCGAGTCCAATAATTCGGGCAAGCTTGATCGGAATAGCTACTGGAAGCTTGCCGGTCACAACGCATCGAGAATTGGCCTCGTCTGGATCTGACGAATTTCCCTAGGGGTACCCCTAGGGAAAATCGCCAGAATCGAGAAATCGTAAAAAGTGGTGAAATTTTTGATCCGAGTCCAATAACTCGGGAAAGCTTGATCGGAATAGCTACTGGAAGCTTGCCGGTCACAACGCATCGAGAATTGGTCTATTCGAGATCTGACAAATTTTTACAGATTTCCCAGGGGTACCCCTAGGGAAAATCGCCAGAATCGAGAAATCGTAAAAAGTGGTGAAATTTTGGATCCGAGTCCAATAATTCGGGAAAGCTTGATCGGAATAGCTACTGGAAGCTTGCCGGTCACAACGCATCGAGAATTGGCCTCGTCGGGATCTGACGAATTTCCCTAGGGGTACCCCTAGGGAAAATCGCCAGAATCGAGAAATCGTAAAAAGTGGTGAAATTGTGGATCCGAGTCCAATAATTCGGGTAAGCTTGATCAGAATAGCTACTGGAATCTTGCCGGTCACAACGCATCGAGAATTGGCCTCGTCGGGATCTGACGAATTTCCCTAGGGGTACCCCTAGGAAAAATCGCCAGAATCGAGAAATCGTAAAAAGTGGTGAAATTTTGGATCCGAGTCCAATTATTCGGGAAAGCTTGATCAGAAAAGCTACTGGAAGCTTGCCGGTCACAACGCATCGAGAATTGGCCCCGTCGGGATCTGACGAATTTTTACGGATTTTCCTAGGGGTACCCCTAGAGAAAATCGCCAGAATCGAGAAATCGTAAAAAGTGGTGAAATTTTGGATCCGAGTCCAATAATTCGGGAAAGCTTGATCGGAATAGCTACTGGAAGCTTGCCGGTAACAACGCATCGAGAATTGGCCTCGTCGTGATGTGACGAATTTTTACAGATTTTTCTAGTGGTACCCCTACGGTAAATTGCCAGAATCGAGAAATCGTAAAAAGTGGTGAAATTTTGGATCCGAGTCCAATAATTCGGGAAAGCTTGATCGGAATAGCTCCTGGAAGCTTGCCGGTCACAACGCATCGAGAATTGGCTTCGTCGGGATCTGACGAATTTCCCTAGGGGTATCCCTAGGGAAAATCGCCAGAATCGAGAAATCGTAAAAAGTGGTGAAATTTTGGATCCGAGTCCAATAATTCGGGAAAGCTTGATCGGAATAGCTCCTGGAAGCTTGCCGGTCACAACGCATCGAGAATTGGCCTCGTCGGGATCTGACGAATTTTTACAGATTTTCCTAGGGGTACCCCTAAGGAAAATCGCCAGAAATTGAAATCGTAAAAAGTGGTGAAATTTTGGATCCGAGTCCAATAATTCGGGAAAGCTTGATCGGAATACCTACTGGAAGCTTGCCGGTCACAACGCATCGAGAATTGGTCTCGTCGGGATCTGACGAATTTCCCTAGGGGTACCCCTAGGGAAAATCGCCAGAATCGAGAAATCGTAAAAAGTGGTGAAATTTTGAATCCGAGTACAATAATTCGGGAAAGCTTGATCGGAATAGCTACTTGAAAGTTGCCGGTCACAACGCATCAAGAATTGGCCTCGCCGGGATCTGACGAATTTCCCTAAGGGTACCCCTAGGGAAAATCGCCAGAATCGAGAAATCGTAAAAAGTGGTGAAATTTTGGATCCGAGTCCAATAATTCGGAAAAGCTTGATCGGAATAGCTACTGGAAGCTCGCCGGTCACAACGCATCGAGAATTGGCCTCGTCGGGATCTGACGAATTTTTACTGATTTCCCTAGGGGTACCCCTAGGAAAAATCGCCAGAATCAAGAAATCGTAAAAAGTGGTGAAATTTTGGATCCGAGTCCAATAATTCGGGAAAGCTTGATCGGAATAGCTACTGGAAGCTTGCCGGTCACAACGCATCGAAAATTGGCATCGTCGGGATCTGACGAATTTTTACGGATTTCCCTAGAGGTACCCCTTGGGAATATCGCCAGAATAGAGAAATCGTAAAAAGTGGTAAAATTTTGGATCCGAGTCCAATAATTCGGGAAAGCTTGATCGGAATAGCTACTGGAAGCTTGCTGGTCACAACGCATTGAAAATTGGCCTCGTCGGGATCTGACGAATTTTTACGGATTTCCCTAGGGGTACCCCTAGGGAAAATCGCCAGAATTGAGAAATCGTAAAAAGTGGTGAAATTTTGGATCCGAGTCCAATAATTCGGGAAAGCTTGATCGGAATATCTACTGGAAGCTTGCCGGTCACAACGCATCGAGAATTGGCCTCGTCGGGATCTGACGAATTTTTACGGATTTTCCTAGGGGTACCCTTAGGGAAAATCGGCAGAATCGAGAAATCGTAAAAAGTGGTGAAATTTTGGATCCGAGTCCAATAATTCGGGAAAGCTTGATCGTAATAGCTCCTGGAAGCTTGCCGGTCACAACGCATCGAGAATTGGCCTCGTCGGGATCTGACGAATTTTTACGTATTTCCCTAGGGGTACCCCTATGGAAAAATGCCAGAATCGAGAAATCGTAAAAAGTGGTGAAATTTTGGATCCGAGTCCAATAATTCGGGAAAGCTTGATCGGAATAGCTACTGGAAGCTTGCCGGTAACAACGCATCGAGAATTGGCCCCGTCGGGATGTGACGAATTTTTATGGATTTTCCTAGGGGTACACCTAGGAAAAATCGCCAGAATCGAGAAATCGTAAAAAGTGGTGAAATTTTGGATCCGAGTCCAATAATTCGGGAAAGCTTGATCGGAATAGATCCTGGAAGCTTGCCGGTCACAACGCATCGAGAATTGGCTTCGTCGGGATCTGACGAATTTTTACTGATTTCCCTAGGGGTACCCCTAGGGAAAATCGCAAGAATCGAGAAATCATAAAAAGTGGTAAAATTTTGGATCCGAGTCCAATAATTCGGGAAAGCTTGATCGGAATAGCTACTGGAAGCTTGGCGGTCACAACGCATCGAGAATTGGCCTCGTCGGGATCTGACGAATTTCCCTAGGGGTACCCCTAGGGAAAATCGCCAGAATCGAGAAATCGTAAAAAGTGGTGAAATTTTGGATCCGAGTCCAATAATTCGGGAAAGCTTGATCGGAATAGCTACTGGAAGCTTGCCGGTCACAACGCATCGAGAATTGGCCTCGTCGGGATCTGACGAATTTTTACGGATTTTCCTAGGGGTACCTCTAGGGAAAATCGCCAGAATCCAGAAATCGTAAAAAGTGGTGATATTTTGGATCCGAGTCCAATAATTCGGGAAAGCTTGATCGGAATAGCTACTGGAAGCTTGCCGGTCACAACGCATCGAGAATTGGCCTCGTCGGGATCTGAATAATTTTTACGGATTTCCCTAGGTGTACCCCTAGGGAAAATCGCCAGAATCGAGAAATCGTAAAAAGTGGTGAAAGTTTGGATCCGAGTCCAATAATTCGGGAAAGCTTGATCGGAATAGCTACTGGAAGCTTTCCGGTAGCAACGCATCGAGAATTGGCCTCATCGGGATCTGACGAATTTTTACAGATTTTCCTAGGGGTACCCCTAGGGAAAATCGCCAGAATCGAGAAATCATAAAAAGTGGTGAAATTTTGGATCCGAGTCCAATAATTCGGGAAAACTTGATCGGAATAGCTCCTGGAAGCTTGCCGGTCACAACGCATCGAGAATTGACCTCGTCGGGATCTGACGAATTTTTAAGGATTTTCCTAGGGGTACCCCTAGGGAAAATCGCCAGAATCGAGAAATCGTAAAAAGTGGTGAAATTTTTGATCCGAGTCCAATAATTCGGGAAAGCTTGATCGGAATAGCTACTAGAAGCTTGCCGGTCATAACGCATCGAGAATTGGCCTCGTCGAGATCTGACGAATTTCCCTAGGGGTACCCCTAGGGAAAATCGTCAGAATTGAGAAATCGTAAAAAGTGGTGAAATTTTGGATCCGAGTCCAATAATTCGGGAAAGCTTGGTCAGAATAGCTACTGGAAGCTTGCCGGTCACAACGCATCGAGAATTGGCCCCGTCGGGATCTGACGAATTTTTACGGATTTTCCTAGGGGTACCCCTAGGGAAAATCGCCAGAATCGAGATGTCGTAAAAAGTGGTGAAATTTTGGATCCGAGTCCAATAATTCGGGAAAGCTTGATCGGAATAGCTACTGGAAGCTTGCCGGTAACAACGCATCGAGAATTGGCCTCGTCGTGATGTGACGAATTTTTACGGATTTTCCTAGTGGTACCCCTACGGAAAATCGCAAGAATCGAGAAATCGTAAAAAGTGGTGAAATTTTGGATCCGAGTCCAATAATTCGGGAAAGCTTGATCGGAATACCTACTGGAAGCTTGCCGGTCACAACGCATCGAGAATTGGTCTCGTCGGGATCTGACGAATTTCCCTAGGGGTACCCCTAGGGAAAATCGCCAGAATCTAGAAATCGTAAAAAGTGGTGAAATTTTGGATCCGAGTCCAATAATTCGGAAAAGCTTGATCGGAATAGCTACTGGAAGCTCGCCGGTCACAACGCATCGAGAATTGGCCTCGTCGGGATCTGACGAATTTTTACTGATTTCCCTAGGGGTACCCCTAGGGAAAATCGCCAGAATCAAGAAATCGTAAAAAGTGGTGAAATTTTGGATCCGAGTCCAATAATTCGGGAAAGCTTGATCGGAATAGCTACTGGAAGCTTGCCGGTCACAACGCATCGAAAATTGGCATCGTCGGGATCTGACGAATTTTTACGGATTTCCCTAGAGGTACCCCTTGGGAATATCGCCAGAATCGAGAAATCGAAAAAAGTGGTGAAATTTTTGATCCGAGTCCAATAATTCGGGAAAGCTTGATCGGAATAGCTACTGGAAGCTTGCCGGTCACAACGCATCGAGAATTGGCCTCGTCGAGATCTGACGAATTTCCCTAGGGGTACCCCTAGGGAAAATCGCCAGAATTGAGAAATCGTAAAAAGTGGTGAAATTTTGGATCCGAGTCCAATAATTCGGGAAAGCTTGATCGGAATAGCTACTGGAATCTTGCCGGTCACAACGCATCGAGAATTGGCCTCGTCGGGATCTGACGAATTTTTACGGATTTCCCTAGGGGTACCCTTAGGGAAAATCGGCAGAATCGAGAAATCGTAAAAAGTGGTGAAATTTTGGATCCGAGTCCAATAATTCGGGAAAGCTTGATCGTAATAGCTCCTGGAAGCTTGCCGGTCACAACGCATCGAGAATTGGCCTCGTCGGGATCTGACAAATTTTTACGGATTTTCCTAGGGGTACCCCTATGGAAAAATGCCAGAATCGAGAAATCGTAAAAAGTGGTGAAATTTTGGATCCGAGTCCAATAATTCGGGAAAGCTTGATCGGAATAGCTACTGGAAGCTTGCCGGTAACAACGCATCGAGAATTGGCCCCGTCGGGATGTGACGAATTTTTACGGATTTTCCTAGGGGTACCCCTAGGAAAAATCGCCAGAATCGAGAAATCGTAAAAAGTGGTGAAATTTTGGATCCGAGTCCAATAATTCGGGAAAGCTTGATCGGAATAGCTCCTGGAAGCTTGCCGGTCACAACGCATCGAGAATTGGCTTCGTCGGGATCTGACGAATTTTTACTGATTTCCCTAGGGGTACCCCTAGGGAAAATCGCAAGAATCGAGAAATCGTAAAAAGTGGTAAAATTTTGGATCCGAGTCCAATAATTCGGGAAAGCTTGATCGGAATAGCTACTGGAAGCTTGTCGGTCACAACGCATCGAGAATTGGCCTCGTCGGGATCTGACGAATTTCCCTAGGGGTACCCCTAGGGAAAATCGCCAGAATCGAGAAATCGTAAAAAGTGGTGAAATTTTGGATCCGAGTCCAATAATTCGGGAAAGCTTGATCGGAATAGCTACTGGAAGCTTGCCGGTCACAACGCATCGAGAATTGGCCTCGTCGGGATCTGACGAATTTTTACGGATTTTCCTAGGGGTACCCCTAGGGAAAATCGCCAGAATCGAGAAATCGTAAAAAGTGGTGATATTTTGGATCCGAGTCCAATAATTAGGGAAAGCTTTATCGGAATAGCTACTGGAAGCTTGCCGGTTACAACGCATCGAGAATTGGCCTCGTCGGGATCTGAATAATTTTTACGGATTTCCCTAGGTGTACCCCTAGGGAAAATCGCCAGAATCGAGAAATCGTAAAAAGTGGTGAAAGTTTGGATCCGAGTCCAATAATTCGGGAAAGCTTGATCGGAATAGCTACTGGAAGCTTTCCAGTAGCAACGCATCGAGAATTGGCCTCATCGGGATCTGACGAATTTTTACAGATTTTCCTAGGGGTACCCCTAGGGAAAATCGCCAGAATCGAGAAATCATAAAAAGTGGTGAAATTTTGGATCCGAGTCCAATAATTCGGGAAAACTTGATTGGAATAGCTCCTGGAAGCTTGCCGGTCACAACGCATCGAGAATTGACCTCGTCGGGATCTGACGAATTTTTAAGGATTTCCCTAGGGGTACCCCTAGGGAAAATCGCCAGAATCGAGAAATCGAAAAAAGTGGTGAAATTTTTGATCCGAGTCCAATAATTCGGGAAAGCTTGATCGGAATAGCTACTGGAAGCTTGCCGGTCACAACGCATCGAGAATTGGCCTCGTCGAGATCTGACGAATTTCCCTAGGGGTACCCCTAGGGAAAATCGCCAGAATTGAGAAATCGTAAAAAGTGGTGAAATTTTGGATCCGAGTCCAATAATTCGGGAAAGCTTGATCGGAATAGCTACTGGAATCTTGCCGGTCACAACGCATCGAGAATTGGCCTCGTCGGGATCTGACGAATTTTTACAGATTTTTCTAGGGGTACCCCTAGGGAAAATCGCCAGAATCGAGAAATCATAAAAAGTGGTGAAATTTTGGATCCGAGTCCAATAATTCGGGAAAGCTTGATCGGAATAGCTCCTGGAAGCTTGCCGGTCACAACGCATCGAGAATTGACCTCGTCGGGATCTAATGAATTTTTAAGGATTTCCCTAGGGGTACCCCTAGGGAAAATCGCCAGAATCGAGAAATCGTAAAAAGTGGTGAAATTTTTGATCCGAGTCCAATAATTCGGGAAAGCTTGATCGGAATAGCTACTGGAAGCTTGCCGGTCACAACGCATCGAGAATTGGCCTCGTCGAGATCTGACGAATTTCCCTAGGGGTACCCCTAGGGAAAATCGCCAGAATTGAGAAATCGTAAAAAGTGGTGAAATTTTGGATCCGAGTCCAATAATTCGGGAAAGCTTGATCGGAATAGCTACTGGAATCTTTCCGGTCACAACGCATCGAGAATTGGCCTCGTCGGGATCTGACGAATTTTTACGGATTTCCCTAGGGGTACCCCTAGGGAAAATCGCCAGAATCGAGAAATCGTAAAAAGTGGTAAAATTTTGGATCCGAGTCCAATAATTCGGGAAAGCTTGATCGGAATAGCTACTGGAAGCTTGCCGGTCTCAACGCATCGAGAATTAGCCTCGTCGAGATATGACGAATTTCCCTAAGGGTACCCCTAGGGAAAATCGCCAGAATCGAGAAATCGTAAAAAGTGGTGAAATTTTGAATCCGAGTCCAATAATTCGGGAAAGCTTGATCGGAATAGCTACTGGAAGCTTGCCGGTCACAACGCATCGAGAATTGGCCTCGTCGGGATCTGACGAATTTCCCTAGGGGTACCCCTAGGGAAAATCGCTAGAATCGAGAAATCGTAAAAAGTGGTGAAATTTTGGATCCGAGTCCAATAATTCGGGAAAGCTTGATCGGAATAGCTACTGGAAGCTTGCCGGTCACAACGCATCGAGAATTGGCCTCGTTGGGATCTGACGAATTTCCCTAGGGGTACCCCTAGGGAAAATTGCCAGAATCGAGAAATCGTAAAAAGTGGTGAAATTTTGGATCCGAGTCCAATAATTCGGGAAAGTTTGATCGGAATAGCTACTGGAAGCTTGCCGGTCACAACGCATCGAGAATTGGCCTCGTCGGGATCTGACGAATGTCCCTAGGGGTACCCCTAGGAAAAATCGCCAGACTCGAGAAATCTTAAAAAGTGGTGAAATTTTGGATCCGAGTCCAATAATTCGGGAAAGCTTGATCGGAATAGCTACTGGAAGCTTGCTGGTCACAACGCATCGAGAATTGGCCTCGTCGGGATCTGACGAATTTCCCTAGGGGCACCCCTAGGGAAAATCGCCAGAATCGAGAAATCGTAAAAAGTGGTGAAATTTTTGATCCGAGTCCAATAATTCGGGAAAGCTTGATCGGAATAGCTACTGGAAAGTTGCCGGTCACAACGCATCGAGAATTGGCCTCGTTGGGATCTGACGAATTTCCCTAGGGGTACCATTAGGGAAAATCGCCAGAATCGAGAAATCGTAAAAAGTGGTAAAATTTTGGATCCGAGTCCAATAATTCGGGAAAGCTTGATCGGAATAGCTACTGGAAGCTTGCCGGTCACAAAACATCGAGAATTGGCCTCATCGGGATCTGACGAATTTTTACGGATTTTCCTAGGGGTACCCCTAGTAAAAATCGCCAGAATCGAGAAATCGTAAAAAGTGGTGAAATTTTGGATCCGAGTCCAATAATTTGGGAAAGCTTGATCGGAATAGCTACTAGAAGCTTGCCGGTCACACCGCATCGAGAATTGGTCTCGTCGGGATCTGACGAATTTCCCTAGGGGTACCCCTAGGGAAAATCGCCAGAATCGAGAAATCGTAAAAAGTGGTGAAATTTTGGATCCGAGTCCAATAATTCGGGAAAGCTTGATCGGAATAGCTACTGGAAAGTTGCCGGTCACAACGCATCGAGAATTGGCCTCGTCGGGATCTGACGAATTTCCCTAGGGGTACCCCTAGGGAAAATCGCCAGAATCGAGAAATCGTAAAAAGTGGTGAAATTTTGGATCCGAGTCCAATAATTCGGGAAAGCTTGATCGGAATAGCTACTGGAAGCTTGCCGGTCACAACGCATCGAGAATTGGCCTCGTCGGGATCTGACGAATTTTTACGGATTTCCCTAGGGGTACCCCTAGGGAAAATCGCCAGAATCGAGAAATCGTAAAAAGTTGTGAAATTTTGGATCCGAGTCCGATAATTCGGGAAAGCTTGATCGGAATAGCTACTGGAAGCTTGCCGGTCACAACGCATCGAGAATTGGCCTCATCGGGATCTGACGAATTTTTACGGATTTTCCTAGGGGTACCCCTAGGGAAAATCGCCAGAATCGAGAAATCGTAAAAAGTGGTGAAATTTTGGATCCGAGTCCAATAATTCGGAAAAGCTTGATCGGAATAGCTACTGGAAGCTTGCCGGTCACAACGCATCGAGAATTGGCCTCGTCGGGATCTGACGAATTTTTACGGATTTCCCTAGGGGTACCCCTAGGGAAAATCGCCAGAATCGAGAAATCATAAAAAGTGGTGAAATTTTTGATCCGAGTCCAATAATTCGGGAAAGCTTGATCGGAATAGCTACTGGAAGCTTGCCGGTCACAACGCATCGAGAATTGGCCTCGTCGAGATCTGACGAATTTCCCTAGGGGTACCCCTAGGGAAAATCGCCAGAATTGAGAAATCGTAAAAAGTGGTGAAATTTTGGATCCGAGTCCAATAATTCGGGAAAGCTTGATCGGAATAGCTACTGGAAGCTTGCCGGTCACAACGTATCGATAATTGGCCTCGTCGGGATCTGACGAATTTCCCTAGGGGTACCCCTAGGGAAAATCGCCAGAATCGAGAAATCGTAAAAAGTGGTGAAATTTTGGATCCGAGTCCAATAATTCGGGAAAGCTTGATCGGAATAGCTACTGGAAAGTTGCCGGTCACAACGCATCGAGAATTGGCCTCGTCGGGATCTGACGAATTTCCCTAGGGGTACCCCTAGGGAAAATCGCCAGAATCGAGAAATCGTAAAAAGTGGTGAAATTTTGGATCCGAGTCCAATAATTCGGGAAAGCTTGATCGGAATAGCTACTGGAAGCTTGCCGGTAATAACGCATCGAGAATTGGCCTCGTCGGGATCTGACGAATTTTTACAGATTTCCCTAGGGGTACCCCTAGGGAAAATCGCTAGAATCGAGAAATCGTAAAAAGTGGTGAAATTTTGGATCCGAGTCCAATAATTCGGGAAAGCTTGATCGGAATAGCTACTGGAAGCTTGCCGGTAACAACGCATCGAGAATTGGCCTCGTCGGGATCTGACGAATTTTTACAGATTTCCCTAGGGGTACCCCTAGGGAAAATCGCCAGAATCGAGAAATCGTAAAAAGTGGTGAAATTTTGGATCCGAGTCCAATAATTCGGGAAAGCTTGATCGGAATAGCTCCTGGAAGCTTGCCGGTCACAACGCATCGAGAATTGGCCTCGTCGGGATCTGACGAATTTTTACGGATTTCCCTAGGGGTACCCCTAGGGAAAATCGCCAGAATCGAGAAATCGTAAAAAGTGGTGAAATTTTGGATCCGAGTCCAATAATTCGGGAAAGCTTGATCGGAATAGCTACTGGAAAGTTGCCGGTCACAACGCATCGAGAATTGGCCTCATCGGGATCTGACGAATTTCCCTAGGGGTACCCCTAGGGAAAATCGCCAGAATCGAGAAATCGTAAAAAGTGGTGAAATTTTGGATCCGAGTCCAATAATTTGGGAAAGCTTGATCGGAATAGCTACTGGAAGCTTGCCGGTCACAACGCATCGAGAATTGGCCTCGTCGGGATCTGACGAATTTCCCTAGGGGTACCCCTAGGGAAAATCGCCAGAATCGAGAAATCGTAAAAAGTGGTGAAATTTTTGATCCGAGTCCAATAATTCGGGAAAGCTTGATCGGAATAGCTACTGGAAGCTTGCCGGTCACAACGCATCGAGAATTGGCCTCGTCGATATCTGACGAATTTTCCTAGGGGTACCCCTAGGGAAAATCGCCAGAATTGAGAAATCGTAAAAAGTGGTGAAATTTTGGATCCGAGTCCAATAATTCGGGAAAGCTTGATCGGAATAGCTACTGGAAGCTTGCCGGTCACAACGTATCGATAATTGGCCTCGTCGGGATCTGACGAATTTCCCTAGGGGTACCCCTAGGGAAAATCGCCAGAATCGAGAAATCGTAAAAAGTGGTGAAATTTTGGATCCGAGTCCAATAATTCGGGAAAGCTTGATCTGAATAGCTACTGGAAAGTTGCCGGTCACAACGCATCGAGAATTGGCCTCGTCGGGATCTGACGAATTTCCCTAGGGGTACCCCTAGGGAAAATCGCCAGAATCGAGAAATCGTAAAAAGTGGTGAAATTTTGGATCCGAGTCCAATAATTCGGGAAAGCTTGATCGGAATAGCTACTGGAAGCTTGCCGGTAACAACGCATCGAGAATTGGCCTCGTCGGGATCTGACGAATTTTTACGGATTTCCCTAGGGGTACCCCTAGGGAAAATCGCCAGAATCGAGAAATCGTAAAAAGTGGTGAAATTTTTGATCCGAGTTCAATAATTCGGGAAAGCTTGATCGGAATAGCTACTGGAAGCTTGCCGGTCACAACGCATCGAGAATTGGCCTCGTCGATATCTGACGAATTTCCCTAGGGGTACCCCTAGGGAAAATCGCCAGAATTGAGAAATCGTAAAAAGTGGTGAAATTTTAGATCCGAGTCCATAATTCGGGAAAGCTTGATCGGAATAGCTACTGGAAGCTTGCCGGTCACAACGCATCGAGAATTGGCCTCGTCGGGATCTGACGAATTTCCCTAGGGGTACCCCTAGGGAAAATCGCCAGAATCGAGAAATCGTAAAAAGTGGTGAAATTTTGGATCCGAGTCAAATAATTCGGGAAAGCTTGATCGGAATAGCTACTGGAAGCTTAACGGTCACAACGCATCGAGAATTGGCCTCGTCGGGATCTGACGAATTTCCCTAGGGGTACCCCTAGGAAAAATCGCGAGAATCGAGAAATCGTAAAAAGTGGTGAAATTTTGGATCCGAGTCCAATAATTAGGGAAAGCTTGATCGGAATAGTTACTGGAAGCTTGCCGGTCACAACGCATCGAGAATAGGCCTCGTCGGGATCTGACGAATTTCCCTAGGGGTACCCCTAGGAAAAATCGCCAGAATCGAGAAATCGTAAAAAATGGTGGAATTTTGGATCCGAGTCCAATAATTCGGGAAAGCTTGATCGGAATAGCTACTGGAAGCTTGATGGTCACAACGCATCGAGAATTGGTCTCGTCGGGATCTGACGAATTTCCCTAGGGGTACCCCTTGGGAAAATCGCCAGAATCGAGAAATCGTAAAAAGTGGTGAAATTTTGGATCCGAGTCCAATAATTCGGGAAAGCTTGATCGGAATAGCTACTGGAAAGTTGCCGGTCACAACGCATCGAGAATTGGCCTCGTCGGGATCTGACGAATTTTTACGGATTTCCCTAGGGGTACCCCTAGGGAAAATCGCCAGAATCGAGAAATCGTAAAAAGTGGTGAAATTTTTGATCCGAGTCCAATAATTCGGGAAAGCTTGATCGGAATAGCTACAGGAAGCTTGCCGGTCACAACGCATCGAGAATTGGCCTCGTCGATATCTGACGAATTTCCCTAGGGGTACCCCTAGGGAAAATCGCCAGAATTGAGAAATCGTAAAAAGTGGTGAAATTTTGGATCCGAGTCCAATAATTCGGGAAAGCTTGATCGGAATAGCTACTGGAAGCTTGCCGGTCACAACGCATCGAGAATTGGCCTGGTCGGGATCTGACGAATTTCCCTAGGGGTACCCCTAGGGAAAATCGCCCGAATCGATAAATCGTAAAAAGTGGTGAAATTTTGGATCCGAGTCCAATAATTCGGGAAAGCTTGATCGGAATAGCTACTGGAAAGTTGCCGGTCACAACGCATCGAGAATTGGCCTCGTCGGGATCTGACGAATTTCCCTAGGGGTACCCCTAGAGAAAATCGCCAGAATCGAGAAATCGTAAAAAGTAGTGAAATTTTGGATCCGAGTCCAATAATTCGGGAAAGCTTGATCGGAATAGCTACTGGAAGCTTGCCGGTAACAACGCATCGAGAATTGGCCTCGTCGGGATCTGACGAATTTTTACAGATTTCCCTAGGGGTACCCCTAGGGAAAATCGCTAGAATCGAGAAATCGTAAAAAGTGGTGAAATTTTGGATCCGAGTCCAATAATTCGGGAAAGCTTGATCGGAATAGCTACTGGAAGCTTGCCGGTAACAACGCATCGAGAATTGGACTCGTCGGGATCTGACGAATTTTTACAGATTTCCCTAGGGGTACCCCTAGGGAAAATCGCCAGAATCGAGAAATCGTAAAAAGTGGTGAAATTTTGGATCCGAGTCCAATAATTCGGAAAAGCTTGATCGGAATAGCTCCTGGAAGCTTGCCGGTCACAACGCATCGAGAATTGGCCTCGTCGGGATCTGACGAATTTACCTAGGGGTACCCCTAGGGAAAATTGCCAAAATAGAGAAATCGTAAAAAGTGGTGAAATTTTGGATCCGAGTCCAATAATTCGGGAAAGCTTGATCGGAATAGCTACTGGAAGCTTGCCGGTAACAACGCATCGAGAATTGGCCTCGTCGGGATCTGACGAATTTTTACAGATTTCCCTAGGGGTACCCCTAGGGAAAATCGCGAGAATCGAGAAATCGTAAAAAGTGGTGAAATTTTGGATCCGAGTCCAATAATTCGGGAAAGCTTGATCGGAATAGCTACTGGAAGCTTGCCGGTAACAACGCATCGAGAATTGGCCTCGTCGGGATCTGACGAATTTTTACAGATTTTCCTAGGGGTACCCCTAGGGAAAATCGCCAGAATCGAGAAATCGTAAAAAGTGGTGAAATTTTGGATCCGAGTCCAATAATTCGGGAAAGCTTGATCGAAATAGCTACTGGAAGCTTGCCGGTAACAACGCATCGAGAATTGGTCTCGTCGGGATCTGACGAATTTCCCTAGGGGTACCCCTTGGGAAAATCGCTAGAATCGAGAAATTATAAAAAGTGGTGAAATTTTGAATCCGAGTCCAATAATTCGGGAAAGCTCTATCGGAATAGCTACTGGAAAGTTGCCGGTCACAACGCATCGAGAATTGGCCTTATCGGGATCTGACGAATTTCCCTAGGGGTATCCCTAGGGAAAATCGCCAGAATCGAGAAATCGTAAAAAGTGGTGAAATTTTGGATCCGAGTCCAATAATTCGGGAAAGCTTGATCGGAATAGCTACTGGAAGCTTGCCGGTCACAACGCATCGAGAATTGGCCTCGTCGGGATCTGACGAATTTTTAAGGATTTCCCTAGGGGTACCCCTAGGGAAAATCGCCAGAATCGAGAAATCGTAAAAAGTGGTGAAATTTTTGATCCGAGTCAAATAATTCGGGAAAGCTTGATCGGAATAGCTACTGGAAGCTTGCCGGTCACAACGCATCGAGAATTGGCCTCGTCGATATCTGACGAATTTCCCTAGGGGTACCCCTAGGGAAAATCGCCAGAATTGAGAAATCGTAAAAAGTGGTGAAATTTTGGATCCGAGTCCAATAATTTGGGAAAGCTTGATCGGAATAGCTACTGGAAGCTTGCCGGTCACAACGCATCGAGAATTGGCCTCGTCGGGATCTGACGAATTTCCCTAGGGGTACCCCTAGGGAAAATCGCCAGAATCGAGAAATCGTAAAAAGTGGTGAAATTTTGGATCCGAGTCCAATAATTCGGGAAAGCTTGATCGGAATAGCTACTGGAAAGTTGCCGGTCACAACGCATCGAGAATTGGCCTCGTCGGGATCTGACGAATTTCCCTAGGGGTACCCCTAGGGAAAATCGCCAGAATCGAGAAATCGTAAAAAGTAGTGAAATTTTGGATCCGAGTCCAATAATTCGGGAAAGCTTGATCGGAATAGCTACTGGAAGCTTGCCGGTAACAACGCATCGAGAATTGGCCTCGTCGGGATCTGACGAATTTTTACAGATTTCCCTAGGGGTACCCCTAGGGAAAATCGCTAGAATCGAGAAATCGTAAAAAGTGGTGAAATTTTGGATCCGAGTCCAATAATTCGGGAAAGCTTGATCGGAATAGCTACTGGAAGCTTGCCGGTAACAACGCATCGAGAATTGGCCTCGTCGGGATCTGACGAATTTTTACAGATTTTCCTAGGGGTACCCCTAGGGAAAATCGCCAGAATCGAGAAATCGTAAAAAGTGGTGAAATTTTGGATCCGAGTCCAATAATTCGGGAAAGCTTGATCGAAATAGCTACTGGAAGCTTGCCGGTCACAACGCATCGAGAATTGGTCTCGTCGGGATCTGACGAATTTCCCTAGGGGTACCCCTTGGGAAAATCGCTAGAATCGAGAAATTATAAAAAGTGGTGAAATTTTGAATCCGAGTCCAATAATTCGGGAAAGCTCTATCGGAATAGCTACTGGAAAGTTGCCGGTCACAACGCATCGAGAATTGGCCTTATCGGGATCTGACGAATTTCCCTAGGGGTATCCCTAGGGAAAATCGCCAGAATCGAGAAATCGTAAAAAGTGGTGAAATTTTGGATCCGAGTCCAATAATTCGGGAAAGCTTGATCGGAATAGCTACTGGAAGCTTGCCGGTCACAACGCATCGAGAATTGGCCTCGTCGGGATCTGACGAATTTTTAAGGATTTCCCTAGGGGTACCCCTAGGGAAAATCGCCAGAATCAAGAAATCGTAAAAAGTGGTGAAATTTTTGATCCGAGTCAAATAATTCGGGAAAGCTTGATCGGAATAGCTACTGGAAGCTTGCCGGTCACAACGCATCGAGAATTGGCCTCGTCGATATCTGACGAATTTCCCTAGGGGTACCCCTAGGGAAAATCGCCAGAATTGAGAAATCGTAAAAAGTGGTGAAATTTTGGATCCGAGTCCAATAATTTGGGAAAGCTTGATCGGAATAGCTACTGGAAGCTTGCCGGTCACAACGCATCGAGAATTGGCCTCGTCGGGATCTGACGAATTTCCCTAGGGGTACCCCTAGGGAAAATCGCCAGAATCGAGAAATCGTAAAAAGTGGTGAAATTTTGGATCCGAGTCCAATAATTCGGGAAAGCTTGATCGGAATAGCTACTGGAAAGTTGCCGGTCACAACGCATCGAGAATTGGCCTCGTCGGGATCTGACGAATTTCCCTAGGGGTACCCCTAGGGAAAATCGCCAGAATCGAGAAATCGTAAAAAGTAGTGAAATTTTGGATCCGAGTCCAATAATTCGGGAAAGCTTGATCGGAATAGCTACTGGAAGCTTGCCGGTAACAACGCATCGAGAATTGGCCTCGTCGGGATCTGACGAATTTTTACAGATTTCCCTAGGGGTACCCCTAGGGAAAATCGCTAGAATCGAGAAATCGTAAAAAGTGGTGAAATTTTGGATCCGAGTCCAATAATTCAGGAAAGCTTGATCGGAATAGCTACTGGAAGCTTGCCGGTAACAACGCATCGAGAATTGGCCTCGTCGGGATCTGACGAATTTTTACAGATTTTCCTAGGGGTACCCCTAGGGAAAATCGCCAGAATCGAGAAATCGTAAAAAGTGGTGAAATTTTGGATCCGAGTCCAATAATTCGGGAAAGCTTGATCGAAATAGCTACTGGAAGCTTGCCGGTCACAACGCATCGAGAATTGGTCTCGTCGGGATCTGACGAATTTCCCTAGGGGTACCCCTTGGGAAAATCGCTAGAATCGAGAAATTATAAAAAGTGGTGAAATTTTGAATCCGAGTCCAATAATTCGGGAAAGCTCTATCGGAATAGCTACTGGAAAGTTGCCGGTCACAACGCATCGAGAATTGGCCTCATCGGGATCTGACGAATTTCCCTAGGGGTACCCCTAGGGAAAATCGCCAGAATCGAGAAATCGTAAAAAGTGGTGAAATTTTGGATCCGAGTCCAATAATTCGGGAAAGCTTGATCGGAATAGCTACTGGAAGCTTGCCGGTCACAACGCATCGAGAATTGGCCTCGTCGGGATCTGACGAATTTTTAAGGATTTCCCTAGGGGTACCCCTAGGGAAAATCGCCAGAATCGAGAAATCGTAAAAAGTGGTGAAATTTTTGATCCGAGTCCAATAATTCGGGAAAGCTTGATCGGAATAGCTACTGGAAGCTTGCCGGTCACAACGCATCGAGAATTTGCCTCGTCGATATCTGACGAATTTCCCTAGGGGTACCCCTAGGGAAAATCGCCAGAATTGAGAAATCGTAAAAAGTGGTGAAATTTTGGATCCGAGTCCAATAATTCGGGAAAGCTTGATCGGAATAGCTACTGGAAGCTTGCCGGTCACAACGCATCGAGAATTGGCCTCGTCGGGATCTGACGAATTTCCCTAGGGGTACCCCTAGGGAAAATCGCCAGAATCGAGAAATCGTAAAAAGTGGTGAAATTTTTGATCCGAGTCCAATAATTCGGGAAAGCTTGATCGGAATAGCTACTGGAAGCTTGCCGGTCACAACGCATCGAGAATTGGCCTCGTCGATATCTGACGAATTTCCCTAGGGGTACCCCTAGGGAAAATCGCCAGAATTGAGAAATCGTAAAAAGTGGTGAAATTTTGGATCCGAGTCCAATAATTCGGGAAAGCTTGATCGGAATAGCTACTGGAAGCTTGCCGGTCACAACGCATCGAGAATTGGCCTCGTCGGGATCTGACGAATTTCCCTAGGGGTACCCCTAGGGAAAATCGCCAGAATCGAGAAATCGTAAAAAGTGGTGAAATTTTGGATCCGAGTCCAATAATTCGGGAAAGCTTGATCGGAATAGCTACTGGAAGCTTGCCGGTCACAACGCATCGAGAATTGGCCTCGTCGGGATCTGACGAATTTCCCTAGGGGTACCCCTAGGGAAAATCGCGAGAATCGAGAAATCGTAAAAAGTGGTGAAATTTTGGATCCGAGTCCAATAATTAGGGAAAGCTTGATCGGAATAGTTACTGGAAGCTTGCCGGTCACAACGCATCGAGAATAGGCCTCGTCGGGATCTGACGAATTTCCCTAGGGGTACCCCTAGGAAAAATCGCCAGAATCGAGAAATCGTAAAAAATGGTGGAATTTTGGATCCGAGTCCAATAATTCGGGAAAGCTTGATCGGAATAGCTACTGGAAGCTTGCCGGTCACAACGCATCGAGAATTGGCCTCGTCGGGATCTGACGAATTTTTACGGATTTCCCTAGGGGTACCCCTAGGGAAAATCGCCAGAATCGAGAAATCGTAAAAAGTGGTGAAATTTTTGATCCGAGTCCAATAATTCGGGAAAGCTTGATCGGAATAGCTACTGGAAGCTTGCCGGTCACAACGCATCGAGAATTGGCCTCGTCGATATCTGACGAATTTCCCTAGGGGTACCCCTAGGGAAAATCGCCAGAATTGAGAAATCGTAAAAAGTGGTGAAATTTTGGATCCGAGTCCAATAATTTGGGAAAGCTTGATCGGAATAGCTACTGGAAGCTTGCCGGTCACAACGCATCGAGATTTGGCCTCGTCGGGATCTGACGAATTTCCCTAGGGGTACCCCTAGGAAAAATCGCCAGAATCGAGAAATCGTAAAAAGTGGTGAAATTTTGGATCCGAGTCCAATAATTCGGGAAAGCTTGATCGGAATAGCTACTGGAAAGTTGCCGGTCACAACGCATCGAGAATTGGCCTCGTCGGGATCTGACGAATTTCCCTAGGGGTACCCCTAGGGAAAATCGCCAGAATCGAGAAATCGTAAAAAATAGTGAAATTTTGGATCCGAGTCCAATAATTCGGGAAAGCTTGATCGGAATAGCTACTGGAAGCTTGCCGGTAACAACGCATCGAGAATTGGCCTCGTCGGGATCTGACGAATTTTTACAAATTTCCCTAGGGGTACCCCTAGGGAAAATCGCTAGAATCGAGAAATCGTAAAAAGTGGTGAAATTTTGGATCCGAGTCCAATAATTCGGGAAAGCTTGATCGGAATAGCTACTGGAAGCTTGCCGGTAACAACGCATCGAGAATTGGCCTCGTCGGGATCTGACGAATTTTTACAGATTTTCCTAGGGGTACCCCTAGGGAAAATCGCCAGAATCGAGAAATCGTAAAAAGTGGTGAAATTTTGGATCCGAGTCCAATAATTCGGGAAAGCTTGATCGAAATAGCTACTGGAAGCTTGCCGGTCACAACGCATCGAGAATTGGTCTCGTCGGGATCTGACGAATTTCCCTAGGGGTACCCCTTGGGAAAATCGCTAGAATCGAGAAATTATAAAAAGTGGTGAAATTTTGAATCCGAGTCCAATAATTCGGGAAAGCTCTATCGGAATAGCTACTAGAAAGTTGCCGGTCACAACGCATCGAGAATTGGCCTTATCGGGATCTGACGAATTTCCCTAGGGGTATCCCTAGGGAAAATCGCCAGAATCGAGAAATCGTAAAAAGTGGTGAAATTTTGGATCCGAGTCCAATAATTCGGGAAAGCTTGATCGGAATAGCTACTGGAAGCTTGCCGGTCACAACGCATCGAGAATTGGCCTCGTCGGGATCTGACGAATTTTTAAGGATTTCCCTAGGGGTACCCCTAGGGAAAATCGCCAGAATCGAGAAATCGTAAAAAGAGGTGAAATTTTTGATCCGAGTCCAATAATTCGGGAAAGCTTGATCGGAATAGCTACTGGAAGCTTGCCGGTCACAACGCATCGAGAATTGGCCTCGTCGATATCTGACGAATTTCCCTAGGGGTACCCCTAGGGAAAATCGCCAGAATTGAGAAATCGTAAAAAGTGGTGAAATTTTGGATCCGAGTCCAATAATTCGGGAAAGCTTGATCGGAATAGCTACTGGAAGCTTGCCGGTCACAACGCATCGAGAATTGGCCTCGTCGGGATCTGACGAATTTCCCTAGGGGTACCCCTAGGGAAAATCGCCAGAATCGAGAAATCGTAAAAAGTGGTGAAATTTTGGATCCGAGTCCAATAATTCGGGAAAGCTTGATCGGAATAGCTACTGGAAGCTTGCCGGTCACAACGCATCGAGAATTGGCCTCGTCGGGATCTGACGAATTTCCCTAGGGGTACCCCTAGGGAAAATCGCGAGAATCGAGAAATCGTAAAAAGTGATGAAATTTTGGATCCGAGTCCAATAATTAGGGAAAGCTTGATCGGAATAGTTACTGGAAGCTTGCCGGTCACAACGCATCGAGAATAGGCCTCGTCGGGATCTGACGAATTTCCCTAGGGGTACCCCTAGGAAAAATCGCCAGAATCGAGAAATCGTAAAAAATGGTGAAATTTTGGATCCGAGTCCAATAATTTGGGAAAGCTTGATCGGAATAGCTACTGGAAGCTTGCCGGTCACAACGCATCGAGAATTGGCCTCGTCGGGATCTGACGAATTTTTACGGATTTCCCTAGGGGTACCCCTAGGGAAAATCGCCAGAATCGAGAAATCGTAAAAAGTGGTGAAATTTTTGATCCGAGTCCAATAATTCGGGAAAGCTTGATCGGAATAGCTACTGGAAGCTTGCTGGTCACAACGCATCGAGAATTGGCCTCGTCGATATCTGACGAATTTCCCTAGGGGTACCCCTAGGGAAAATCGCCAGAATTGAGAAATCGTAAAAAGTGGTGAAATTTTGGATCCGAGTCCAATAATTTGGGAAAGCTTGATCGGAATAGCTACTGGAAGCTTGCCGGTCACAATGCATCGAGAATTGGCCTCGTCGGGATCTGACGAATTTCCCTAGGGGTACCCCTAGGAAAAATCGCCAGAATCGAGAAATCGTAAAAAGTGGTGAAATTTTGGATCCGAGTCCAATAATTCGGGAAAGCTTGATCGGAATAGCTACTGGAAAGTTGCCGGTCACAACGCATCGAGAATTGGCCTCGTCGGGATCTGACGAATTTCCCTAGGGGTACCCCTAGGGAAAATCGCCAGAATCGAGAAATCGTAAAAAGTAGTGAAATTTTGGATCCGAGTCCAATAATTCGGGAAAGCTTGATCGGAATAGCTACTGGAAGCTTGCCGGTAACAACGCATCGAGAATTGGCCTCATCGGGATCTGACGAATTTTTACAGATTTCCCTAGGGGTACCCCTAGGGAAAATCGCTAGAATCGAGAAATCGTAAAAAGTGGTGAAATTTTGGATCCGAGTCCAATAATTCGGGAAAGCTTGATCGGAATAGCTACTGGAAGCTTGCCGGTAACAACGCATCGAGAATTGGCCTCGTCGGGATCTGACGAATTTTTACAGATTTTCCTAGGGGTACCCCTAGGGAAAATCGCCAGAATCGAGAAATCGTAAAAAGTGGTGAAATTTTGGATCCTAGTCCAATAATTCGGGAAAGCTTGATCGAAATAGCTACTGGAAGCTTGCCGGTCACAACGCATCGAGAATTGGTCTCGTCGGGATCTGACGAATTTCCCTAGGGGTACCCCTTGGGAAAATCGCTAGAATCGAGAAATTATAAAAAGTGGTGAAATTTTGAATCCGAGTCCAATAATTCGGGAAAGCTCTATCGGAATAGCTACTGGAAAGTTGCCGGTCACAACGCATCGAGAATTGGCCTCATCGGGATCTGACGAATTTCCCTAGGGGTACCCCTAGGGAAAATCGCCAGAATCGAGAAATCGTAAAAAGTGGTGAAATTTTGGATCCGAGTCCAATAATTCGGGAAAGCTTGATCGGAATAGCTACTGGAAGCTTGCCGGTCACAACGCATCGAGAATTGGCCTCGTCGGGATCTGACGAATTTTTAAGGATTTCCCTAGGGGTACCCCTAGGGAAAATCGCCAGAATCGAGAAATCGTAAAAAGTGGTGAAATTTTTGATCCGAGTCCAATAATTCGGGAAAGCTTGATCGGAATAGCTACTGGAAGCTTGCCGGTCACAACGCATCGAGAATTGGCCTCGTCGATATCTGACGAATTTCCCTAGGGGTACCCCTAGGGAAAATCGCCAGAATTGAGAAATCGTAAAAAGTGGTGAAATTTTGGATCCGAGTCCAATAATTCGGGAAAGCTTGATCGGAATAGCTACTGGAAGCTTGCCGGTCACAACGCATCGAGAATTGGCCTCGTCGGGATCTGACGAATTTCCCTAGGGGTACCCCTAGGGAAAATCGCCAGAATCGAGAAATCGTAAAAAGTGGTGAAATTTTGGATCCGAGTCCAATAATTCGGGAAAGCTTGATCGGAATAGCTACTGGAAGCTTGCCGGTCACAACGCATCGAGAATTGGCCTCGTCGGGATCTGACGAATTTCCCTAGGGGTACCCCTAGGGAAAATCGCGAGAATCGAGAAATCGTAAAAAGTGGTGAAATTTTGGATCCGAGTCCAATAATTAGGGAAAGCTTGATCGGAATAGTTACTGGAAGCTTGCCGGTCACAACGCATCGAGAATAGGCCTCGTCGGGATCTGACGAATTTCCCTAGGGGTACCCCTAGGAAAAATCGCCAGAATCGAGAAATCGTAAAAAATGGTGGAATTTTGGATCCGAGTCCAATAATTCGGGAAAGCTTGATCGGAATAGCTACTGGAAGCTTGCCGGTCACAACGCATCGAGAATTGGCCTCGTCGGGATCTGACGAATTTTTACGGATTTCCCTAGGGGTACCCCTAGGGAAAATCGCCAGAATCGAGAAATCGTAAAAAGTGGTGAAATTTTTGATCCGAGTCCAATAATTCGGGAAAGCTTGATCGGAATAGCTACTGGAAGCTTGCCGGTCACAACGCATCGAGAATTGGCCTCGTCGATATCTGACGAATTTCCCTAGG
This sequence comes from Excoecaria cochinchinensis, assembly GCA_947683425.1. Taxonomy (NCBI): domain Eukaryota; kingdom Viridiplantae; phylum Streptophyta; class Magnoliopsida; order Malpighiales; family Euphorbiaceae; genus Excoecaria; species Excoecaria cochinchinensis. The sequence goes on from CANTUQ010000277.1 coordinate 479,135, forward strand.
GGTACCCCTAGGGAAAATCGCCAGAATTGAGAAATCGTAAAAAGTGGTGAAATTTTGGATCCGAGTCCAATAATTTGGGAAAGCTTGATCGGAATAGCTACTGGAAGCTTGCCGGTCACAACGCATCGAGAATTGGCCTCGTCGGGATCTGACGAATTTCCCTAGGGGTATCCCTAGGGAAAATCGCCAGAATCGAGAAATCGTAAAAAGTGGTGAAATTTTGGATCCGAGTCCAATAATTCGGGAAAGCTTGATCGGAATAGCTACTGGAAAGTTGCCGGTCACAACGCATCGAGAATTGGCCTCGTCGGGATCTGACGAATTTCCCTAGGGGTACCCCTAGGAAAAATCGCCAGAATCGAGAAATCGTAAAAAGTAGTGAAATTTTGGATCCGAGTCCAATAATTCGGGAAAGCTTGATCGGAATAGCTACTGGAAGCTTGCCGGTAACAACGCATCGAGAATTGGCCTCGTCGGGATCTGACGAATTTTTACAGATTTCCCTAGGGGTACCCCTAGGGAAAATCGCTAGAATCGAGAAATCGTAAAAAGTGGTGAAATTTTGGATCCGAGTCCAATAATTCGGGAAAGCTTGATCGGAATAGCTACTGGAAGCTTGCCGGTAACAACGCATCGAGAATTGGCCTCGTCGGGATCTGACGAATTTTTACAGATTTTCCTAGGGGTACCCCTAGGGAAAATCGCCAGAATCGAGAAATCGTAAAAAGTGGTGAAATTTTGGATCCGAGTCCAATAATTCGGGAAAGCTTGATCGAAATAGCTACTGGAAGCTTGCCGGTCACAACGCATCGAGAATTGGTCTCGTCGGGATCTGACGAATTTCCCTAGGGGTACCCCTTGGGAAAATCGCTAGAATCGAGAAATTATAAAAAGTGGTGAAATTTTGAATCCGAGTCCAATAATTCGGGAAAGCTCTATCGGAATAGCTATTGGAAAGTTGCCGGTCACAACGCATCGAGAATTGGCCTCATCGGGATCTGACGAATTTCCCTAGGGGTACCCCTAGGGAAAATCGCCAGAATCGAGAAATCGTAAAAAGTGGTGAAATTTTGGATCCGAGTCCAATAATTCGGGAAAGCTTGATCGGAATAGCTACTGGAAGCTTGCCGGTCACAACGCATCGAGAATTGGCCTCGTCGGGATCTGACGAATTTTTAAGGATTTCCCTAGGGGTACCCCTAGGGAAAATCGCCAGAATCGAGAAATCGTAAAAAGTGGTGAAATTTTTGATCCGAGTCCAATAATTCGGGAAAGCTTGATCGGAATAGCTACTGGAAGCTTGCCGGTCACAACGCATCGAGAATTGGCCTCGTCGATATCTGACGAATTTCCCTAGGGGTACCCCTAGGGAAAATCGCCAGAATTGAGAAATCGTAAAAAGTGGTGAAATTTTTGATCCGAGTCCAATAATTCGAGAAAGCTAGATCGGAATAGCTACTGGAAGCTTGCCGGTCACAACGCATCGAGAATTGGCCTCGTCGAGATCTGACGAATTTCCCTAGGGGTACCCCTAGGGAAAATTGCCAGAATCGAGAAATCGTAAAAAGTAGTGAAATTTTGGATCCGAGTCCAATAATTCGGGAAAGCTTGATCGGAATAGCTACTGGAAGCTTGCCGGTAACAACGCATCGAGAATTGGCCTCGTCGGGATCTGACGAATTTTTACAGATTTTCCTAGGGGTACCCCTAGGGAAAATCGCCAGAATCGAGAAATCGTAAAAAGTGGTGAAATTTTGGATCCGAGTCCAATAATTCGGGAAAGCTTGATCGAAATAGCTACTGGAAGCTTGCCGGTCACAACGCATCGAGAATTGGTCTCGTCGGGATCTGACGAATTTCCCTAGGGGTACCCCTTGGGAAAATCGCTAGAATCGAGAAATTATAAAAAGTGGTGAAATTTTGAATCCGAGTCCAATAATTCGGGAAAGCTCTATCGGAATAGCTACTGGAAAGTTGCCGGTCACAACGCATCGAGAATTGGCCTCATCGGGATCTGACGAATTTCCCTAGGGGTACCCCTAGGGAAAATCGCCAGAATCGAGAAATCGTAAAAAGTGGTGAAATTTTGGATCCGAGTTCAATAATTCGGGAAAGCTTGATCGGAATAGCTACTGGAAGCTTGCCGGTCACAACGCATCGAGAATTGGCCTCGTCGGGATCTGACGAATTTTTAAGGATTTCCCTAGGGGTACCCCTAGGGAAAATCGCCAGAATCGAGAAATCGTAAAAAGTGGTGAAATTTTTGATCCGAGTCCAATAATTCGGGAAAGCTTGATCGGAATAGCTACTGGAAGCTTGCCGGTCACAACGCATCGAGAATTGGCCTCGTCGATATCTGACGAATTTCCCTAGGGGTACCCCTAGGGAAAATCGCCAGAATTGAGAAATCGTAAAAAGTGGTGAAATTTTTGATCCGAGTCCAATAATTCGGGAAAGCTTGATCGGAATAGCTACTGGAAGCTTGCCGGTCACAACGCATCGAGAATTGGCCTCGTCGGGATATGACGAATTTCCCTAGGGGTACCCCTAGGGAAAATCGCCAGAATCGAGAAATCGTAAAAAGTGCTGAAATTTTGGATCCGAGTCCAATAATTCGGGAAAGCTTGATCGGAATAGCTACTGGAAGCTTGCCGGTCACAACGCATCGAGAATTGGCCTCGTCGGGATCTGACGAATTTCCCTAGGGGTACCCCTAGAGAAAATTGCGAGAATCGAGAAATCGTAAAAAGTGGTGAAATTTTGGATCCGAGTCCAATAATTAGGGAAAGCTTGATCGGAATAGTTACTGGAAGCTTGCCGGTCACAACGCATCGAGAATAGGCCTCGTCGGGATCTGACGAATTTCCCTAGGGGTACCCCTAGGAAAATCGCCAGAATCGAGAAATCGTAAAAAATGGTGGAATTTTGGATCCGAGTCCAATAATTCGGGAAAGCTTGATCGGAATAGCTACTGGAAGCTTGCCGGTCACAACGCATCGAGAATTGGCCTCGTCGGGATCTGACGAATTTCCCTAGGGGTACCCCTAGGGAAAATCGCCAGAATCGAGAAATCGTAAAAAGTTGTGATATTTTGGATCCGAGTCCGATAATTCGGGAAAGCTTGATCAGAATAGCTACTGGAAGCTTGCCGGTCACAACGCATCGAGAATTGGCCTCGTCGGGATCTGACGAATTTCCCTAGGGGTACCCCTAGGGAAAATCGCGAGAATCGAGAAATCGTAAAAAGTGGTGAAATTTTGGATCCGAGTCCAATAATTCGGGAAAGCTTGATCGGAATAGCTACTGGAAAGTTGCCGGTCACAACGCATCGAGAATTGGTCTCGTCGGGATCTGACGAATTTCCCTAGGGGTACCCCTTGGAAAAATCGCCAGAATCGAGAAATCGTAAAAAGTGGTGAAATTTTGGATCCGAGTCCAATAATTCGGGAAAGCTTGATCGGAATAGCTACTGGAAAGTTGCCGGTCACAACGCATCGAGAATTGGCCTCATCGGGATCTGACGAATTTCCCTAGGGGTACCCCTAGGGAAAATCGCCAGAATCGAGAAATCGTAAAAAGTTGTGATATTTTGGATCCGAGTCCGATAATTCGGGAAAGCTTGATCGGAATAGCTACTGGAAGCTTGCCGGTCACAACGCATCGAGAATTGGCCTCGTCGGGATCTGACGAATTTCCCTAGGGGTACCCCTAGGGAAAATCGCGAGAATCGAGAAATCGTAAAAAGTGGTAAAATTTTGGATCCGAGTCCAATAATTAGGGAAAGCTTGATCGGAATAGCTACTGGAAGCTTGCCGGTCACAACGCATCGAGAATTGGCCTCGTCGGGATCTGACGAATTTCCCTAGGGGTACCCCTAGGGAAAATCGCCAGAATCGAGAAATCGTAAAAAGTGGTGGAATTTTGGATCCGAGTCCAATAATTCGGGAAAGCTTGATCGGAATAGCTACTGGAAGCTTACCGGTCACAACGCATCTAGAATTGGTCTCGTCGGGATCTGACGAATTTTCCTAGGGGGTACCCCTTGGGAAAATCGCCAGAATCGAGAAATCGTAAAAAGTGGTGAAATTTTGGATCCGAGTCCAATAATTCGGGAAAGCTTGATTGGAATAGCTACTGGAAAGTTGCCGGTCACAACGCATCGAGAATTGGCCTCATCGGGATCTGACGAATTTCCCTAGGGAAAATCGCCAGAATCGAGAAATCGTAAAAAGTGGTGAAATTTTGGATCCGAGTCCATTAATTCGGGAAAGCTTGATCGGAATAGCTACTGGAAGCTTGCCGGTCACAACGCATCGAGAATTGGCCTCGTCGGGATCTGACGAATTTTTACGGATTTCCCTAGGGGTACCCCTAGAGAAAATCGCCAGAATCGAGAAATCGTAAAAAGTTGTGAAATTTTTGATCCGAGTCCAATAATTCGGGAAATCTTGATCGGAATAGCTACTGGAAGCTTGCCGGTCACAACGCATCGAGAATTGGCCTCGTCGAGATCTGACGAATTTCCCTAGGGGTACCCCTAGGGAAAATCGCCATAATTGAGAAATCGTAAAAAGTGGTGAAATTTTGGATCCGAGTCCAATAATTCGGGAAAGCTTGATCGGAATAGCTACTGGAAGCTTGCCGGTCACAACGCATCAAGAATTGGCCTCGTCGGGATCTGACGAATTTTTACGGATTTCCCTAGGGGTACCCCTAGGGAAAATCGCCAGAATCGAGAAATCGTAAAAAGTGGTGAAATTTTTGATCCGAGTCCAATAATTCGAGAAAGCTAGATCGGAATAGCTACTGGAAGCTTGCCGGTCATAACGCATCGAGAATTGGCCTCGTCGAGATCTGACGAATTTCCCTAGGGGTACCCCTAGGGAAAATCGCCAGAATTGAGAAATCGTAAAAAGTGGTGAAATTTTGGATCCGAGCCCAATAATTCGGGAAAGCTTGATCGGAATAGCTACTGGAAGCTTACCGGTCACAACTCATCGAGAATTGGCCTCGTCGGGATCTGACGAATTTCCCTAGGGGTACCCCTAGGGAAAATCGCCAGAATCGAGAAATCGTAAAAAGTGGTAAAATTTTGGATCCGAGTCCAATAATTCGGGAAAGCTTGATCGGAATAGCTACTGGAAGCTTGCCGGTCACAACGCATCGAGAATTGGCCTCGTCGGGATCTGACGAATTTCCCTAGGGGTACCCCTAGGGAAAATCGCGAGAATCGAGAAATCGTAAAAAGTGGTGAAATTTTGGATCCGAGTCCAATAATTCGGGAAAGCTTGATCGGAATAGCTACTGGAAGCTTGCCGGCCACAAAGCATCGAGAATTTGCCTCGTCGGGATCTGACGAATTTCCCTAGGGGTACCCCTAGGGAAAATCGCCAGAATCGAGAAATCGTAAAAAGTGGTGGAATTTTGGATCCGAGTCCAATAATTCGGGAAAGCGTGATCGGAATAGCTACTGGAAAGTTTCCGGTCACAACGCATCGAGAATTGGCCTCGTCGGGATCTGACGAATTTCCCTAGGGGTACCCCTAGGGAAAATCGCCAGAATCGAGAAATCGTAAAAAGTTGTGATATTTTGGATCCGAGACCGATAATTCGGGAAAGCTTGATCGGAATAGCTACTGGAAGCTTGCCGGTCACAACGCATTGAGAATTGGCCTCGTCGGGATCTGACGAATTTCCCTAGGGGTACCCCTAGGGAAAATCGCCAGAATCGAGAAATCGTAAAAAGTGGTGAAATTTTGAATCCGAGTCCAATAATTCGGGAAAGCTTGATCGGAATAGCTACTGGAAGCTTGCCGGTAACAACGCATCGAGAATTGGCCTCGTCGGGATCTGACGAATTTTTACAGATTTCTCTAGGGAAAATCGCCAGAATCGAGAAATCGTAAAAAGTGGTGAAATTTTGGATCCGAGTCCAATAATTCGGGAAAGCTTGATCGGAATAGCTCCTGGAAGCTTGCCGGTCACAACGCATCGAGAATTGGCCTCGTCGGGATCTGACGAATTTTTACGGATTTCCCTAGGGGTACCCCTATGGAAAATCGCCAGAATCGAGAAATCGTAAAAAGTGGTGAAATTTTGGATCCGAGTCCAATAATTTGGGAAAGCTTGATCGGAATAGCTACTGGAAGCTTGCCGGTCATAACGCATCGAGAATTGGTCTCGTCGGGATCTGACGAATTTCCCTAGGGGTACCCCTAGGAAAAATCGCCAGAATCGAGAAATCGTAAAAAGTGGTGAAATTTTGGATCCGAGTCCAATAATTCGGGAAAGCTTGATCGGAATAGCTACTGGAAAGTTGCCGGTCACAACGCATCGAGAATTGGCCTCGTCGGGATCTGACGAATTTTTACGGATTTCCCTAGGGGTACCCCTAGGCAAAATCGCCAGAATCGAGAAATCGTAAAAAGTGGTAAAATTTTGGATCCGAGTCCAATAATTCGGGAAAGCTTGATCGGAATAGCTACTGGAAGCTTGCCGGTCACAACGCATCGAGAATTGGCCTCGTCGGGATCTGACGAATTTTTATTGATTTCCCTAGGGGTACACATAGGGAAAATCGCCAGAATCTAGAAATCGTAAAAAGTGGTGAAATTTTGGATCCGAGTCCAATAATTCGGGAAAGCTTGATCGGAATAGCTCCTGGAAGCATACCGGTCACAACGCATCGAGAATTGGCCTCGTCGGGATCTGACGAATTTTTACGGATTTCCCTAGGGGTACCCCTAGGGAAAATCGCCAGAATCGAGAAATCGTAAAAAGTGGTGAAATTTTGGATCCGAGTCCAATAATTCGGGAAAGCTTGATCGGAATAGCTACTGGAAGCTTGCCGGTCACAACGCATCGAGAATTGGTCTCGTCGGGATCTGACGAATTTCCCTAGGGGTACCCCTAGGAAAAATCGCCAGAATCGAGAAATCGTAAAAAGTGGTGAAATTTTGGATCCGAGTCCAATAATTTGGGAAAGCTTGATCGGAATAGCTATTGGAAAGTTGCCGGTCACAACGCATCGAGAATTGGCCTCGTCGGGATCTGACGAATTTCCCTATGGGTACCCCTAGGGAAAATCGCCAGAATCGAGAAATCGTAAAAAGTGGTGAAATTTTGGATCCGAGTCCAATAATTCGGGAAAGCTTGATCGGAATAGCTACTGGAAGCTTGCCGGTCACAACGCAACGAGAATTGGCCTCGTCGGGATCTGACGAATTTTTACGGATTTCCCTAGGGGTACCCCTAGGGAAAATCGCCAGAATCGAGAAATCGTAAAAAGTGGTGAAATTTAGGATCCGAGTCCGATAATTCGGGAAAGCTTGATCGGAATAGCTACTGGAAGCTTGCCGGTCACAACGCATCGAGAATTGGCCTCGTCGGGATCTGACGAATTTTTACGGATTTCCCTAGGGGTACCCCTTGGGAATATCGCCAGAATCGAGAAATCGTAAAAAGTGGTGAAATTTTGGATCCGAGTCCAATAATTTGGGAAAGCTTGATCGGAATAGCTACTGGAAGCTTGCCGGTCACAACGCATTGAAAATTGGCCTCGTCGGGATCTGACGAATTTTTACGGATTTCCCTAGGGGTACTCCTAGGCAAAATCGCAAGAATCGAGAAATCGTAAAAAGTGGTGAAATTTTGGATCCGAGTCCAATAATTCGGGAAAGCTTGATCGGAATAGCTACTGGAAGCTTGCCGGTCACAACGCATCGAGAATTGGCCTCGTCGGGATCTGACGAATTTTTATTGATTTCCCTAGGGGTACCCCTAGGGAAAATCGCCAGAATCTAGAAATCGTAAAAAGTGGTGAAATTTTGGATCCGAGTCCAATAATTCGGGAAAGCTTGATCGGAATAGCTACTGGAAGCTTGCCGGTCACAACACATCGAGAATTGGCCTCGTCGGGATCTGACGAATTTCCCTAGGGGTACCCCTAGGAAAAATCGCCAGAATCGAGAAATCGTAAAAAGTGGTGAAATTTTGGATCCGAGTCCAATAATTCGGGAAAGCTTGATCGGAATAGCTACTGGAAGCTTGCCGGTCACAACGCATCGAGAATTGGCCTCGTCGGGATCTGACGAATTTTTACGGATTTCCCTAGGGGTACCCCTAGGGAAAATCGCCAGAATCGAGAAATCGTAAAAAGTGGTGAAATTTTTGATCCGAGTCCAATAATTCGGGAAAGCTTGATCGGAATAGCTACTGGAAGCTTGCCGGTCACAACGCATCGAGAATTGGCCTCGTCGAGATCTGACGAATTTCCCTAGGGGTACCCCTAGGGAAAATCGCCAGAATTGAGAAATCGTAAAAAGTGGTGAAATTTTGGATCCGAGTCCAATAATTCGGGAAAGCTTGATCGGAATAGCTACTGGAAGCTTGCCGGTCACAACGCATCGAGAATTGGCCATCTGACGAATTTTTACGGATTTCCCTAGGGATACCCCTAGGGAAAATCGCCAGAATCGAGAAATCGTAAAAAGTGGTGAAATTTTGAATCCGAGTCCAATAATTCGGGAAAGCATGATCGGAATAGCTACTGGAAGCTTGCTGGTCACAACGCATCGAGAATTGACCTCGTCGGGATCTGACGAATTTCCCTAGGGGTACCCCTAGGGAAAATCGCCAGAATCGAGAAATCGTAAAAAGTGGTGAAATTTTGGATTCGAGTCCAATAATTCGGGAAAGCTTGATCGGAATAGCTACTGGAAGCTTGCCGGTCACAACGCATCGAGAATTGGCCTCGTCGGGATCTGACGAATTTTTATTGATTTCCTTAGGGGTACCCCTAGGGAAAATCGCCAGAATCTAGAAATCGTAAAAAGTGTTGAAATTTTGGATCGGAGTCCAATAATTCGGGAAAGCTTGATCGGAATAGCTCCTGGAAGCATGCCGGTCACAACGCATCGAGAATTGGCCTCGTCGGGATCTGACGAATTTTTACGGATTTCCCTAGGGGTACCCCTAGGGAAAATCGCCAGAATCGAGAAATCGTAAAAAGTGGTGAAATTTTGGATCCGAGTCCAATAATTCGGGAAAGCTTGATCGGAATAGCTACTGGAAGCTTGCCGGTCACAACGCATCGAGAATTGGCCTCGTCGGGATCTGACGAATTTCCCTAGGGGTACCCCTAGGAAAAATCGTCAGAATCGAGAAATCGTAAAAAGTGGTGAAATTTTGAATCCGAGTCCAATAATTCGGGAAAGCTTGATCGGAATAGCTACTGGAAGCATGCCGGTCACAACGCATCGAGAATTGGCCTCGTCGGGATCTGACGAATTTTTACGGATTTCCCTAGGGGGTACCCCTAGGGAACATTGCCAGAATCGAGAAATCGTAAAAAGTGGTGAAATTTTTGATCCGAGTCCAATAATTCGGGAAAGCTTGATCGGAATAGCTACTGGAAGCTTGCCGGTCACAACGCATCGAGAATTGGCCTCGTCGGGATCTGACGAATTTCCCTAGGGGTACCCCTAGGGAAAATCGCCAGAATCGAGAAATCGTAAAAAGTGGTGAAATTTTGGATCCGAGTCCAATAATTCGGGAAAGCTTGATCGGAATAGCTACTGGAAGCTTGCCGGTCACAACGCATCGAGAATTGGCCTCGTCGGGATCTGACGAATTTCCCTAGGGGTACCCTTAGGAAAAATCGCCAGAATCGAGAAATCGTAAAAAGTGGTGAAATTTTGAATCCGAGTCCAATAATTCGGGAAAGCTTGATCGGAATAGCTACTGGAAGCTTGCCGGTCACAACGCATCGAGAATTGGCCTCGTCGGGATCTGACGAATTTTTACGGATTTCCCTAGGGGGTACCCGTAGGGAAAATTGCCAGAATCGAGAAATCGTAAAAAGTGGTGAAATTTTTGATCCGAGTCCAATAATTCGGGAAAGCTTGATCGGAATAGCTACTGGAAGCTTGCCGGTCACAACGCATCGAGAATTGGCCTCGTCGAGATCTAACGAATTTCCCTAGGGGTACCCCTAGGGAAAATCGCCAGAATTGAGAAATCGTAAAAAGTGGTGAAATTTTGGATCCGAGTCCAATAATTCGGGAAAGCTTGATCGGAATAGCTACTGGAAGCTTGCCGGTCACAACGCATTGAGAATTGGCCTCGTCGGGATCTGACGAATTTCCCTAGGGGTACCCCTAGGGAAAATCGCCAGAATCGAGAAATCGTAAAAAGTGGTGAAATTTTGGATCCGAGTCCAATAATTCGGGAAAGCTTGATCGGAATAGCTACTGGAAGCTTGCCGGTCACAATGCATCGAGAATTGGCCTCGTCGGGATCTGACGAATTTCCCTAGGGGTACCCCTAGGGAAAATCGCCAGAATCGATAAATCGTAAAAAGTGGTGAAATTTTGGATTCGAGTCCAATAATTCGGGGAAGCTTGATCGGAATAGCTACTGGAAGCTTGCCGGTCACAACGCATCGAGAATTGGCCTCGTCGGGATCTGACGAATTTCCCTAGGGGTACCCCTAGGGAAAATCGCCAGAATCGAGAAATCATAAAAAGTGGTGAAATTTTGGATCTGAGTCCAATAATTCGGGAAAGCTTGATCGGAATAGCTACTGGAAGCTTGCCGGTCACAACGCATCGAGAATTGGCCTCGTCGGGATCTGACGAATTTTTACGGATTTCCCTAGGGGTACCCCTTGGGAATATCGCCAGAATCGAGAAATCATAAAAAGTGGTGAAATTATGGATCCGAGTCCAATAATTCGGGAAAGCTTGATCGGAATAGCTACTGGGAGCTTGCCGGTCACAACGCATTGATAATTGGCCTCGTCGGGATCTGACGAATTTTTACGGATTTCCCTAGGGGTACCCCTAGGGAAAATCGCCAGAATCGAGAAATCGTAAAAAGTGGTGAAATTTTGGATCCGAGTCCAATAATTCGGGAAAGCTTGATCGGAATAGCTACTAGAAGCTTGCTGGTCACAACGCATCGAGAATTGGCCTCATCGGGATCTTACGAATTTTTACGGATTTTCCTAGGGGTACCCCTAGGGAAAATCGCTAGAATCGAGAAATCGTAAAAAGTGGTGAAATTTTGGATCCGAGTCCAATAATTCGGGAAAGCTTGATCGGAATAGCTACTGGAAGCTTGCCGGTCACAACGCATCGAGAATTTGCCTCGTCGGGATCTGACGAATTTTTACGGATTTCCCTAGGGGTACCCCTAGGGAAAATCGCCAGAATCGAGAAATCGTAAAAAGTGGTGAAATTTTGGATCCGAGTCCAATAATTCGGGAAAGCTTGATCGGAATAGCTACTGAAAGCTTTCCGGTAACAACGCATCGAGAATTGGCCTCGTCGGGATCTGACGAATTTTTACAGATTTCCCTAGGGGTACCCCTAGGGAAAATCGCTAGAATCGAGAAATCGTAAAAAGTGGTGAAATTTTGGATCCGAGTCCAATAATTCGGGAAAGCTTGATCGGAATAGCTACTGGAAGCTTGCCGGTAACAACGCATCGAGAATTGGCCTCATCGGGATCTGACGAATTTTTACAGATTTCCCTAGGGAAAATTGCCAGAATCGAGAAATCGTAAAAAGTGGTGAAATTTTGGATCCGAGTCCAATAATTCGGGAAAGCTTGATCGGAATAGCTCCTGGAAGCTTGCCGGTCACAACGCATCGAGAATTGGCCTCGTCGGGATCTGACGAATTTTTACGGATTTCCCTAGGGGTACCCCTAGGGAAAATCGCCAGAATCGAGAAATCGTAAAAAGTGGTAAAATTTTGGATCCGAGTCCAATAATTCGGGAAAGCTTGATCGGAATAGCTCCTGGAAGCTTGCCGGTCACAACGCATCGAGAATTGGCCTCGTCGGGATCTGACGAATTTTTACGGATTTCCCTAGGGGTACCCCTAGGGAAAATCGCCAGAATCGAGAAATCGTAAAAAGTGGTGAAATTTTGGATCCGAGTTCAATAATTCGGGAAAGCTTGATCGGAATAGCTACTGGAAGCTTGCCGGTCACAACGCATTGAAAATTGGCCTCGTCGGGATCTGACGAATTTTTACGGATTTCCCTAGGGGTACCCCTAGGCAAAATCGCCAGAATCGAGAAATCGTAAAAAGTGGTGAAATTTTGGATCCGAGTCCAATAATTCGGGAAAGCTTGATCGGAATAGCTACTGGAAGCTTGCCGGTCACAACGCATCGAGAATTGGCCTCGTCGGGATCTGACGAATTTTTATTGATTTCCCTAGAGGTACCCCTAGGGAAAATCGCCAGAATCTAGAAATCGTAAAAAGTGGTGAAATTTTGGATCCGAGTCCAATAATTCGGGAAAGCTTGATCGGAATAGCTACTGGAAGCTTGCCGGCCACAACACATCGAGAATTGGCCTCGTCGGGATCTGACGAATTTCCCTAGGGGTACCCCTAGGAAAAATCGCCAGAATCGAGAAATCGTAAAAAGTGGTGAAATTTTGGATCCGAGTCCAATAATTCGGGAAAGCTTGATCGGAATAGCTACTGGAAGCTTGCCGGTCACGACGCATCGAGAATTGGCCTCGTCGGGATCTGACAAATTTTTACGGATTTCCCTAGGGGTACCCCTAGGGAAAATCGCCAGAATCGAGAAATCGTAAAAAGTGGTGAAATTTTTGATCCGAGAACAATAATTCGGGAAAGCTTGATCGGAATAGCTACTGGAAGCTTGCCGGTCACAACGCATCGAGAATTGGCCTCGTTGAGATCTGACGAATTTCCCTAGGGGTACCCCTAAGGAAAATCGCCAGAATTGAGAAATCGTAAAAAGTGGTGAAATTTTGGATCCGAGTCCAATAATTCGGGAAAGCTTGATCGGAATAGCTACTGGAAGCTTGCCGGCCACAACGCATCGAGAATTGGCCTCGTCGGGATCTGATAAATTTTTACGGATTTCGCTAGGGATACCCCTAGGGAAAATCGCCAGAATCGAGAAATAGTAAAAAGTGGTGAAATTTTGAATCCGAGTCCAATAATTCGGGAAAGCTTGATTGGAATAGCTACTGGAAGCTTGCCGGTCACAACGCATCGAGAATTGGCCTCGTCGGGATCTGACGAATTTCCCTAGGGGTACCCCTAGGGAAAATCGCCAGAATCGAGAAATCGTAAAAAGTGGTGAAATTTTGGATCCGAGTCCAATAATTCGGGAAAGCTTGATCGGAATAGCTACTGGAAGCTTGCCGGTCACAACGCATCGAGAATTGGCCTCGTCGGGATCTGACGAATTTTTACGGATTTTCCTAGGTGTACCCCTAGGGAAAATCGCCAGAATCGAGAAATCATAAAAAGTGGTGAAATTTTGGATCCGAGTCCAATAATTCGGGAAAGCTTGATCGGAATAGCTACTGGAAGCTTGCCGGTCACAACGCATCGAGAATTGGCCTCGTCGGGATCTGACGAATTTTTACGGATTTCCCTAGGGGTACCCCTAGGGAAAATCGCCAGAATCGAGAAATCGTAAAAAGTGGTGAAATTTTTGATCCGAGTCCAATAATTCGGGAAAGCTTGATTGGAATAGCTACTGGAAGCTTTCCGGTCACAACGCATCGAGAATTGGCCTCGTCGGGATCTGACGAATTTCCCTAGGGGTACCCCTAGGAAAAATCGCCAGAATCGAGAAATCGTAAAAAGTTGTGAAATTTTGGATCCGAGTCCAATAATTCGGGAAAGCTTGATCGGAATAGCTACTGGAAGCTTGCCGGTAAGAACGCATCGAGAATTGGCCTCGTCGGGATCTGACGAATTTTTACGGATTTCCCTACGGGTACCCCTAGGGAAAATCGCCAGAATCGATAAATCGTAAAAAGTGGTGAAATTTTGGATCCGAGTCCAATAATTCGGGAAAGCTTGATCGGAATAGCTACTGGAAGCTTGCCGGTCACAACGCATCGAGAATTGGCCTCGTCGAGATCTGACGAATTTCCCTAGGGGTACCCCTAGGGAAAATCGCCAGAATTGAGAAATCGTAAAAAGTGGTGAAATTTTGGATCCGAGTCCAATAATTCGGGAAAGCTTGATCGGAATAGCTACTGGAAGCTTGCCGGTCACAACGCATCGAGAATTTGCCTCGTCGGGATCTGACGAATTTTTACGGATTTCCCTAGGGGTACCCCTAGGGAAAATCGCCAGAATCGAGAAATCGTAAAAAGTGGTGAAATTTTGGATCCGAGTCCAATAATTCGGGAAAGCTTGATCGGAATAGCTACTGAAAGCTTTCCGGTAACAACGCATCGAGAATTGGCCTCGTCGGGATCTGACGAATTTTTACAGATTTCCCTAGGGGTACCCCTAGGGAAAATCGCTAGAATCGAGAAATCGTAAAAAGTGGTGAAATTTTGGATCCGAGTCCAATAATTCGGGAAAGCTTGATCGGAATAGCTACTGGAAGCTTGCCGGTAACAACGCATCGAGAATTGGCCTCATCGGGATCTGACGAATTTTTACAGATTTCCCTAGGGAAAATTGCCAGAATCGAGAAATCGTAAAAAGTGGTGAAATTTTGGATCCGAGTCCAATAATTCGGGAAAGCTTGATCGGAATAGCTCCTGGAAGCTTGCCGGTCACAACGCATCGAGAATTGGCCTCGTCGGGATCTGACGAATTTTTACGGATTTTCCTAGGGGTACCCCTAAGGAAAATCGCCAGAATCGAGAAATCGTAAAAAGTGGTAAAATTTTGGATCCGAGTCCAATAATTCGGGAAAGCTTGATCGGAATAGCTCCTGGAAGCTTGCCGGTCACAACGCATCGAGAATTGGCCTCGTCGGGATCTGACGAATTTTTACGGATTTCCCTAGGGGTACCCCTAGGGAAAATCGCCAGAATCGAGAAATCGTAAAAAGTGGTGAAATTTTGGATCCGAGTTCAATAATTCGGGAAAGCTTGATCGGAATAGCTACTGGAAGCTTGCCGGTCACAACGCATTGAAAATTGGCCTCGTCGGGATCTGACGAATTTTTACGGATTTCCCTAGGGGTACCCCTAGGCAAAATCGCCAGAATCGAGAAATCGTAAAAAGTGGTGAAATTTTGGATCCGAGTCCAATAATTCGGGAAAGCTTGATCGGAATAGCTACTGGAAGCTTGCCGGTCACAACGCATCGAGAATTGGCCTCGTCGGGATCTGACGAATTTTTATTGATTTCCCTAGAGGTACCCCTAGGGAAAATCGCCAGAATCTAGAAATCGTAAAAAGTGGTGAAATTTTGGATCCGAGTCCAATAATTCGGGAAAGCTTGATCGGAATAGCTACTGGAAGCTTGCCGGCCACAACACATCGAGAATTGGCCTCGTCGGGATCTGACGAATTTCCCTAGGGGTACCCCTAGGAAAAATCGCCAGAATCGAGAAATCGTAAAAAGTGGTGAAATTTTGGATCCGAGTCCAATAATTCGGGAAAGCTTGATCGGAATAGTTACTGGAAGCTTGCCGGTCACAACGCATCGAGAATTGGCCTCGTCGGGATCTGACAAATTTTTACGGATTTCCCTAGGGGTACCCCTAGGGAAAATCGCCAGAATCGAGAAATCGTAAAAAGTGGTGAAATTTTTGATCCGAGAACAATAATTCGGGAAAGCTTGATCGGAATAGCTACTGGAAGCTTGCCGGTCACAACGCATCGAGAATTGGCCTCGTTGAGATCTGACGAATTTCCCTAGGGGTACCCCTAAGGAAAATCGCCAGAATTGAGAAATCGTAAAAAGTGGTGAAATTTTGGATCCGAGTCCAATAATTCGGGAAAGCTTGATCGGAATAGCTACTGGAAGCTTGCCGGCCACAACGCATCGAGAATTGGCCTCGTCGGGATCTGATAAATTTTTACGGATTTCGCTAGGGATACCCCTAGGGAAAATCGCCAGAATCGAGAAATCGTAAAAAGTGGTGAAATTTTGAATCCGAGTCCAATAATTCGGGAAAGCTTGATTGGAATAGCTACTGGAAGCTTGCCGGTCACAACGCATCGAGAATTGGCCTCGTCGGGATCTGACGAATTTCCCTAGGGGTACCCCTAGGGAAAATCGCCAGAATCGAGAAATCGTAAAAAGTGGTGAAATTTTGGATCCGAGTCCAATAATTCGGGAAAGCTTGATCGGAATAGCTACTGGAAGCTTGCCGGTCACAACGCATCGAGAATTGGCCTCGTCGGGATCTGACGAATTTTTACGGATTTTCCTAGGTGTACCCCTAGGGAAAATCGCCAGAATCGAGAAATCATAAAAAGTGGTGAAATTTTGGATCCGAGTCCAATAATTCGGGAAAGCTTGATCGGAATAGCTACTGGAAGCTTGCCGGTCACAACGCATCGAGAATTGGCCTCGTCGGGATCTGACGAATTTTTACGGATTTCCCTAGGGGTACCCCTAGGGAAAATCGCCAGAATCGAGAAATCGTAAAAAGTGGTGAAATTTTTGATCCGAGTCCAATAATTCGGGAAAGCTTGATTGGAATAGCTACTGGAAGCTTTCCGGTCACAACGCATCGAGAATTGGCCTCGTCGGGATCTGACGAATTTCCCTAGGGGTACCCCTAGGAAAAATCGCCAGAATCGAGAAATCGTAAAAAGTTGTGAAATTTTGGATCCGAGTCCAATAATTCGGGAAAGCTTGATCGGAATAGCTACTGGAAGCTTGCCGGTAAGAACGCATCGAGAATTGGCCTCGTCGGGATCTGACGAATTTTTACGGATTTCCCTACGGGTACCCCTAGGGAAAATCGCCAGAATCGATAAATCGTAAAAAGTGGTGAAATTTTGGATCCGAGTCCAATAATTCGGGAAAGCTTGATCGGAATAGCTACTGGAAGCTTGTCGGTCACAACGCATCGAGAATTGGCCTCGTCGGGATCTGACGAATTTCCCTAGGGGTACCCCTAGGGAAAATCGCCAAAATCGAGAAATCGTAAAAAGTGGTGAAATTTTGGATCCGAGTCCAATAATTCTGGAAAGCTTGATCGGAATAGCTCCTGGAAGCTTGCCGGTCACAACGCATCGAGAATTGGCCTCGTCGGGATCTGACGAATTTTTACGGATTTCCCTAGGGGTACCCCTAGGGAAAATCGCCAGAATCGAGAAATCGTAAAAAGTGGTAAAATTTTGGATCCGAGTCCAATAATTCGGGAAAGCTTGATCGGAATAGCTACTGGAAGCTTGTCGGTCACAACGCATCGAGAATTGGCCTCGTCGGGATCTGACGAATTTCCCTAGGGGTACCCCTAGGGAAAATCGCCAAAATCGAGAAATCGTAAAAAGTGGTGAAATTTTGGATCCGAGTCCAATAATTCGGGAAAGCTTGATCGGAATCGCTACTGGAAGCTTGCCGGTCACAACGAATCGAGAATTGGCCTCGTCGGGATCTGACGAATTTTTAAGGATTTTCCTAGGTGTACCCCTAGGGAAAATCGCCAGAATCGAGAAATCGTAAAAAGTGGTGAAATTTTGGATCCGAGTCCAATAATTCGGGAAAGCTTGATCGGAATAGCTACTGGAAGCTTGCCGGTCACAACGCATCGAGAATTGGCCTCGTCGGGATCTGACGAATTTCCCTAGGGGTACCCCTAGGAAAAATCGCCAGAATCGAGAAATCGTAAAAAGTTGTGAAATTTTGGATCCGAGTCCAATAATTCGGGAAAACTTGATCGGAATAGCTACTGAAAGCTTGCCGGTCACAACGCATCGAGAATTGGCCTCGTCGGGATCTGACGAATTTTTACGGATTTCCCTACGGGTACCCCTAGGAAAAATCGCCAGAATCGATAAATCGTAAAAAGTGGTGAAATTTTGGATCCGAGTCCAATAATTCGGGAAAGCTTGATCGGAATAGCTACTGGAAGCTTGTCGGTCACAACGCATCGAGAATTGGCCTCTTCGGGATCTGACGAATTTCCCTAGGGGTACCCCTAGGAAAAATCGTCAGAATCGAGAAATCGTAAAAAGTGGTGAAATTTTGAATCCGAGTCCAATAATTCGGGAAAGCTTGATCGGAATAGCTACTGGAAGCTTGCCGGTCACAACGCATCGAGAATTGGCCTCGTCGGGATCTGACGAATTTCCCTAGGGGTACCCTTAGGAAAAATCGCCAGAATCGAGAAATCGTAAAAAGTGGTGAAATTTTGGATCCGAGTCCAATAATTCGGGAAAGCTTGATCGGAATAGCTACTGGAAGCTTGCCGGTCACAACGTATCGAGAATTGGCCTCGTCGGGATCTGACGAATTTCCCTAGGGGTACCCCTAGGAAAAATCGCCAGAATCGAGAAATCGTAAAAAGTTGTGAAATTTTGGATCCGAGTCCAATAATTCGGGAAAACTTGATCGGAATAGCTACTGAAAGCTTGCCGGTCACAACGCATCGAGAATTGGCCTCGTCGGGATCTGACGAATTTTTACGGATTTCCCTACGGGTACCCCTAGGAAAAATCGCCAGAATCGATAAATCGTAAAAAGTGGTGAAATTTTGGATCCGAGTCCAATAATTCGGGAAAGCTTGATCGGAATAGCTACTGGAAGCTTGTCGGTCACAACGCATCGAGAATTGGCCTCGTCGGGATCTGACGAATTTCCCTAGGGGTACCCCTAGGAAAAATCGTCAGAATCGAGAAATCGTAAAAAGTGGTGAAATTTTGAATCCGAGTCCAATAATTCGGGAAAGCTTGATCGGAATAGCTACTGGAAGCTTGCCGGTCACAACGCATCGAGAATTGGCCTCGTCGGGATCTGACGAATTTCCCTAGGGGTACCCTTAGGAAAAATCGCCAGAATCGAGAAATCGTAAAAAGTGGTGAAATTTTGGATCCGAGTCCAATAATTCGGGAAAGCTTGATCGGAATAGCTACTGGAAGCTTGCCGGTCACAACGCATCGAGAATTGGCCTCGTCGGGATCTGACGAATTTCCCTAGGGGTACCCCTAGGAAAAATCGCCAGAATCGAGAAATCGTAAAAAGTTGTGAAATTTTGGATCCGAGTCCAATAATTCGGGAAAACTTGATCGGAATAGCTACTGAAAGCTTGCCGGTCACAACGCATCGAGAATTGGCCTCGTCGGGATCTGACGAATTTTTACGGATTTCCCTACGGGTACCCCTAGGAAAAATCGCCAGAATCGATAAATCGTAAAAAGTGGTGAAATTTTGGATCCGAGTCCAATAATTCGGGAAAGCTTGATCGGAATAGCTACTGGAAGCTTGTCGGTCACAACGCATCGAGAATTGGCCTCGTCGGGATCTGACGAATTTCCCTAGGGGTACCCCTAGGAAAAATCGTCAGAATCGAGAAATCGTAAAAAGTGGTGAAATTTTGAATCCGAGTCCAATAATTCGGGAAAGCTTGATCGGAATAGCTACTGGAAGCTTGCCGGTCACAACGCATCGAGAATTGGCCTCGTCGGGATCTGACGAATTTCCCTAGGGGTACCCTTAGGAAAAATCGCCAGAATCGAGAAATCGTAAAAAGTGGTGAAATTTTGGATCCGAGTCCAATAATTCGGGAAAGCTTGATCGGAATAGCTACTGGAAGCTTGCCGGTCACAACGCATCGAGAATTGGCCTCGTCGGGATCTGACGAATTTCCCTAGGGGTACCCCTAGGAAAAATCGCCAGAATCGAGAAATCGTAAAAAGTTGTGAAATTTTGGATCCGAGTCCAATAATTCGGGAAAACTTGATCGGAATAGCTACTGAAAGCTTGCCGGTCACAACGCATCGAGAATTGGCCTCGTCGGGATCTGACGAATTTTTACGGATTTCCCTACGGGTACCCCTAGGAAAAATCGCCAGAATCGATAAATCGTAAAAAGTGGTGAAATTTTGGATCCGAGTCCAATAATTCGGGAAAGCTTGATCGGAATAGCTACTGGAAGCTTGTCGGTCACAACGCATCGAGAATTGGCCTCGTCGGGATCTGACGAATTTCCCTAGGGGTACCCCTAGGAAAAATCGTCAGAATCGAGAAATCGTAAAAAGTGGTGAAATTTTGAATCCGAGTCCAATAATTCGGGAAAGCTTGATCGGAATAGCTACTGGAAGCTTGCCGGTCACAACGCATCGAGAATTGGCCTCGTCGGGATCTGACGAATTTCCCTAGGGGTACCCTTAGGAAAAATCGCCAGAATCGAGAAATCGTAAAAAGTGGTGAAATTTTGGATCCGAGTCCAATAATTCGGGAAAGCTTGATCGGAATAGCTACTGGAAGCTTGCCGGTCACAACGCATCGAGAATTGGCCTCGTCGGGATCTGACGAATTTCCCTAGGGGTACCCCTAGGAAAAATCGCCAGAATCGAGAAATCGTAAAAAGTTGTGAAATTTTGGATCCGAGTCCAATAATTCGGGAAAGCTTGATCGGAATAGCTACTGGAAGCTTGCCGGTAAGAACGCATCGAGAATTGGCCTCGTCGGGATCTGACGAATTTTTACGGATTTCCCTACGGGTACCCCTAGGGAAAATCGCCAGAATCGATAAATCGTAAAAAGTGGTGAAATTTTGGATCCGAGTCCAATAATTCGGGAAAGCTTGATCGGAATAGCTACTGGAAGCTTGTCGGTCACAACGCATCGAGAATTGGCCTCGTCGGGATCTGACGAATTTCCCTAGGGGTACCCCTAGGGAAAATCGCCAAAATCGAGAAATCGTAAAAAGTGGTGAAATTTTGGATCCGAGTCCAATAATTCGGGAAAGCTTGATCGGAATAGCTCCTGGAAGCTTGCCGGTCACAACGCATCGAGAATTGGCCTCGTCGGGATCTGACGAATTTTTACGGATTTCCCTAGGGGTACCCCTAGGGAAAATCGCCAGAATCGAGAAATCGTAAAAAGTGGTAAAATTTTGGATCCGAGTCCAATAATTCGGGAAAGCTTGATCGGAATAGCTACTGGAAGCTTGTCGGTCACAACGCATCGAGAATTGGCCTCGTCGGGATCTGACGAATTTCCCTAGGGGTACCCCTAGGGAAAATCGCCAAAATCGAGAAATCGTAAAAAGTGGTGAAATTTTGGATCCGAGTCCAATAATTCGGGAAAGCTTGATCGGAATCGCTACTGGAAGCTTGCCGGTCACAACGAATCGAGAATTGGCCTCGTCGGGATCTGACGAATTTTTAAGGATTTTCCTAGGTGTACCCCTAGGGAAAATCGCCAGAATCGAGAAATCGTAAAAAGTGGTGAAATTTTGGATCCGAGTCCAATAATTCGGGAAAGCTTGATCGGAATAGCTACTGGAAGCTTGCCGGTCACAACGCATCGAGAATTGGCCTCGTCGGGATCTGACGAATTTCCCTAGGGGTACCCCTAGGAAAAATCGCCAGAATCGAGAAATCGTAAAAAGTTGTGAAATTTTGGATCCGAGTCCAATAATTCGGGAAAACTTGATCGGAATAGCTACTGAAAGCTTGCCGGTCACAACGCATCGAGAATTGGCCTCGTCGGGATCTGACGAATTTTTACGGATTTCCCTACGGGTACCCCTAGGAAAAATCGCCAGAATCGATAAATCGTAAAAAGTGGTGAAATTTTGGATCCGAGTCCAATAATTCGGGAAAGCTTGATCGGAATAGCTACTGGAAGCTTGTCGGTCACAACGCATCGAGAATTGGCCTCTTCGGGATCTGACGAATTTCCCTAGGGGTACCCCTAGGAAAAATCGTCAGAATCGAGAAATCGTAAAAAGTGGTGAAATTTTGAATCCGAGTCCAATAATTCGGGAAAGCTTGATCGGAATAGCTACTGGAAGCTTGCCGGTCACAACGCATCGAGAATTGGCCTCGTCGGGATCTGACGAATTTCCCTAGGGGTACCCTTAGGAAAAATCGCCAGAATCGAGAAATCGTAAAAAGTGGTGAAATTTTGGATCCGAGTCCAATAATTCGGGAAAGCTTGATCGGAATAGCTACTGGAAGCTTGCCGGTCACAACGCATCGAGAATTGGCCTCGTCGGGATCTGACGAATTTCCCTAGGGGTACCCCTAGGAAAAATCGCCAGAATCGAGAAATCGTAAAAAGTTGTGAAATTTTGGATCCGAGTCCAATAATTCGGGAAAACTTGATCGGAATAGCTACTGAAAGCTTGCCGGTCACAACGCATCGAGAATTGGCCTCGTCGGGATCTGACGAATTTTTACGGATTTCCCTACGGGTACCCCTAGGAAAAATCGCCAGAATCGATAAATCGTAAAAAGTGGTGAAATTTTAGATCCGAGTCCAATAATTCGGGAAAGCTTGATCGGAATAGCTACTGGAAGCTTGTCGGTCACAACGCATCGAGAATTGGCCTCGTCGGGATCTGACGAATTTCCCTAGGGGTACCCCTAGGAAAAATCGTCAGAATCGAGAAATCGTAAAAAGTGGTGAAATTTTGAATCCGAGTCCAATAATTCGGGAAAGCTTGATCGGAATAGCTACTGGAAGCTTGCCGGTCACAACGCATCGAGAATTGGCCTCGTCGGGATCTGACGAATTTCCCTAGGGGTACCCTTAGGAAAAATCGCCAGAATCGAGAAATCGTAAAAAGTGGTGAAATTTTGGATCCGAGTCCAATAATTCGGGAAAGCTTGATCGGAATAGCTACTGGAAGCTTGCCGGTCACAACGCATCGAGAATTGGCCTCGTCGGGATCTGACGAATTTCCCTAGGGGTACCCCTAGGAAAAATCGCCAGAATCGAGAAATCGTAAAAAGTTGTGAAATTTTGGATCCGAGTCCAATAATTCGGGAAAACTTGATCGGAATAGCTACTGAAAGCTTGCCGGTCACAACGCATCGAGAATTGGCCTCGTCGGGATCTGACGAATTTTTACGGATTTCCCTACGGGTACCCTAGGAAAAATCGCCAGAATCGATAAATCGTAAAAAGTGGTGAAATTTTGGATCCGAGTCCAATAATTCGGGAAAGCTTGATCGGAATAGCTACTGGAAGCTTGTCGGTCACAACGCATCGAGAATTGGCCTCGTCGGGATCTGACGAATTTCCCTAGGGGTACCCCTAGGAAAAATCGTCAGAATCGAGAAATCGTAAAAAGTGGTGAAATTTTGAATCCGAGTCCAATAATTCGGGAAAGCTTGATCGGAATAGCTACTGGAAGCTTGCCGGTCACAACGCATCGAGAATTGGCCTCGTCGGGATCTGACGAATTTCCCTAGGGGTACCCTTAGGAAAAATCGCCAGAATCGAGAAATCGTAAAAAGTGGTGAAATTTTGGATCCGAGTCCAATAATTCGGGAAAGCTTGATCGGAATAGCTACTGGAAGCTTGCCGGTCACAACGCATCGAGAATTGGCCTCGTCGGGATCTGACGAATTTCCCTAGGGGTACCCCTAGGAAAAATCGCCAGAATCGAGAAATCGTAAAAAGTTGTGAAATTTTGGATCCGAGTCCAATAATTCGGGAAAACTTGATCGGAATAGCTACTGAAAGCTTGCCGGTCACAACGCATCGAGAATTGGCCTCGTCGGGATCTGACGAATTTTTACGGATTTCCCTACGGGTACCCCTAGGAAAAATCGCCAGAATCGATAAATCGTAAAAAGTGGTGAAATTTTGGATCCGAGTCCAATAATTCGGGAAAGCTTGATCGGAATAGCTACTGGAAGCTTGTCGGTCACAACGCATCGAGAATTGGCCTCGTCGGGATCTGACGAATTTCCCTAGGGGTACCCCTAGGAAAAATCGTCAGAATCGAGAAATCGTAAAAAGTGGTGAAATTTTGAATCCGAGTCCAATAATTCGGGAAAGCTTGATCGGAATAGCTACTGGAAGCTTGCCGGTCACAACGCATCGAGAATTGGCCTCGTCGGGATCTGACGAATTTCCCTAGGGGTACCCTTAGGAAAAATCGCCAGAATCGAGAAATCGTAAAAAGTGGTGAAATTTTGGATCCGAGTCCAATAATTCGGGAAAGCTTGATCGGAATAGCTACTGGAAGCTTGCCGGTCACAACGCATCGAGAATTGGCCTCGTCGGGATCTGACGAATTTCCCTAGGGGTACCCCTAGGAAAAATCGCCAGAATCGAGAAATCGTAAAAAGTTGTGAAATTTTGGATCCGAGTCCAATAATTCGGGAAAACTTGATCGGAATAGCTACTGAAAGCTTGCCGGTCACAACGCATCGAGAATTGGCCTCGTCGGGATCTGACGAATTTTTACGGATTTCCCTACGGGTACCCCTAGGAAAAATCGCCAGAATCGATAAATCGTAAAAAGTGGTGAAATTTTGGATCCGAGTCCAATAATTCGGGAAAGCTTGATCGGAATAGCTACTGGAAGCTTGTCGGTCACAACGCATCGAGAATTGGCCTCGTCGGGATCTGACGAATTTCCCTAGGGGTACCCCTAGGAAAAATCGTCAGAATCGAGAAATCGTAAAAAGTGGTGAAATTTTGAATCCGAGTCCAATAATTCGGGAAAGCTTGATCGGAATAGCTACTGGAAGCTTGCCGGTCACAACGCATCGAGAATTGGCCTCGTCGGGATCTGACGAATTTCCCTAGGGGTACCCTTAGGAAAAATCGCCAGAATCGAGAAATCGTAAAAAGTGGTGAAATTTTGAATCCGAGTCCAATAATTCGGGAAAGCTTGATCGGAATAGCTACTGGAAGCTTGCCGGTCACAACTCATCGAGAATTGGCCTCGTCGGGATCTGATGAATTTTTACGGATTTCCCTAGGGGGTACCCGTAGGGAAAATTGCCAGAATCGAGAAATCGTAAAAAGTGGTGAAATTTTTGATCCGAGTCCAATAATTCGGGAAAGCTTGATCGGAATAGCTACTGGAAGCTTGCCGGTCACAACGCATCGAGAATTGGCCTCGTCGAGATCTGACGAATTTCCCTAGGGGTACCCCTAGCGAAAATCGCCAGAATTGAGAAATCGTAAAAAGTGGTGAAATTTTGGATCCGAGTCCAATAATTCGGGAAAGCTTGATCGGAATAGCTACTGGAAGCTTGCCGGTCACAACGCATTGAGAATTGGCCTCGTCGGGATCTGACGAATTTCCCTAGGGGTACCCCTAGGGAAAATCGCCAGAATCGAGAAATCGTAAAAAGTGGTGAAATTTTGGATCCGAATCCAATAATTCGGGAAAGCTTGATTGGAATAGCTACTGGAAGCTTGCCGGTCACAACGCATTGAGAATTGGCCTCGTCGGGATCTGACGAATTTCCCTAGGGGTACCCCTAGGGAAAATCGCCAGAATCGAGAAATCGTAAAAAGTGGTGAAATTTTGGATCCGAGTCCAATAATTCGGGAAAGCTTGATCGGAATAGCTACTGGAAGCTTGCCGGTCACAATGCATCGAGAATTGGCCTCGTCGGGATCTGACGAATTTCCCTAGGGGTACCCCTAGGGAAAATCGCCAGAATCGATAAATCGTAAAAAGTGGTGAAATTTTGGATTCGAGTCCAATAATTCGGGGAAGCTTGATCGGAATAGCTACTGGAAGCTTGCCGGTCACAACGCATCGAGAATTGGCCTCGTCGGGATCTGACGAATTTCCCTAGGGGTACCCCTAGGGAAAATCGCCAGAATCGAGAAATCATAAAAAATGGTGAAATTTTGGATCTGAGTCCAATAATTCGGGAAAGCTTGATCGGAATAGCTACTGGAAGCTTGCCGGTCACAACGCATCGAGAATTGGCCACGTCGGGATCTGACGAATTTCCCTAGGGGTACCCCTAGGGAAAATCGCCAGAATCGAGAAATCATAAAAAGTGGTGAAATTTTGGATCTGAGTCCAATAATTCGGGAAAGCTTGATCGGAATAGCTACTGGAAGCTTGCCGGTCACAACGCATCGAGAATTGGCCTCGTCGGGATCTGACGAATTTTTACGGATTTTCCTAGGGGTACCCCTTGGGAATATCGCCAGAATCGAGAAATCATAAAAAGTGGTGAAATTATGGATCCGAGTCCAATAATTCGGGAAAGCTTGATCGGAATAGCTACTGGGAGCTTGCCGGTCACAACGCATTGATAATTGGCCTCGTCGGGATCTGACGAATTTTTACGGATTTCCCTAGGGGTACCCCTAGGGAAAATCGCCAGAATCGAGAAATCATAAAAAGTGGTGAAATTTTTGATCCGAGTCCAATAATTCGGGAAAGCTTGATCAGAATAGCTACTGGAAGCTTGCTGGTCACAACGCATCGAGAATTGGCCTCATCGGGATCTTACGAATTTTTACGGATTTTCCTAGGGGTACCCCTAGGGAAAATCGCTAGAATCGAGAAATCGTAAAAAGTGGTGAAATTTTGGATCCGAGTCCAATAATTCGGGAAAGCTTGATCGGAATAGCTACTGGAAGCTTGCCGGTCACAACGCATCGAGAATTTGCCACGTCGGGATCTGACGAATTTTTACGGATTTCCCTAGGGGTACCCCTAGGGAAAATCGCCAGAATCGAGAAATCGTAAAAAGTGGTGAAATTTTGGATCCGAGTCCAATAATTCGGGAAAGCTTGATCGGAATAGCTACTGGAAGCTTTCCGGTAACAACGCATCGAGAATTGGCCTCGTCGGGATCTGACGAATTTTTACAGATTTCCCTAGGGGTACCCCTAGGGAAAATCGCTAGAATCGAGAAATCGTAAAAAGTGGTGAAATTTTGGATCCGAGTCCAATAATTCGGGAAAGCTTGATCGGAATAGCTACTGGAAGCTTGCCGGTAACAACGCATCGAGAATTGGCCTCATCGGGATCTGACGAATTTTTACAGATTTCCCTAGGGAAAATTGCCAGAATCGAGAAATCGTAAAAAGTGGTGAAATTTTGGATCCGAGTCCAATAATTCGGGAAAGCTTGATCGGAATAGCTCCTGGAAGCTTGCCGGTCACAACGCATCGAGAATTGGCCTCGTCGGGATCTGACGAATTTTTACGGATTTCCCTAGGGGTACCCCTAGGAAAAATCGCCAGAATCGAGAAATCGTAAAAAGTGGTAAAATTTTGGATCCGAGTCCAATAATTCGGGAAAGCTTGATCGGAATAGCTCCTGGAAGCTTGCCGGTCACAACGCATCGAGAATTGGCCTCGTCGGGATCTGACGAATTTTTACGGATTTCCCTAGGGGTACCCCTAGGGAAAATCGCCAGAATCGAGAAATCGTAAAAAGTGGTGAAATTTTGGATCCGAGTTCAATAATTCGGGAAAGCTTGATCGGAATAGCTACTGGAAGCTTGCCGGTCACAACGCATTGAAAATTGGCCTCGTCGGGATCTGACGAATTTTTACGGATTTCCCTAGGGGTACCCCTAGGCAAAATCGCCAGAATCGAGAAATCGTAAAAAGTGGTGAAATTTTGGATCCGAGTCCAATAATTCGGGAAAGCTTGATCGGAATAGCTACTGGAAGCTTGCCGGTCACAACGCATCGAGAATTGGCCTCGTCGGGATCTGACGAATTTTTATTGATTTCCCTAGAGGTACCCCTAGGGAAAATCGCCAGAATCTAGAAATCGTAAAAAGTGGTGAAATTTTGGATCCGAGTCCAATAATTCGGGAAAGCTTGATCGGAATAGCTACTGGAAGCTTGCCGGCCACAACACATCGAGAATTGGCCTCGTCGGGATCTGACGAATTTCCCTAGGGGTACCCCTAGGAAAAATCGCCAGAATCGAGAAATCGTAAAAAGTGGTGAAATTTTGGATCCGAGTCCAATAATTCGGGAAAGCTTGATCGGAATAGCTACTGGAAGCTTGCCGGTCACAACGCATCGAGAATTGGCCTCGTCGGGATCTGACAAATTTTTACGGATTTCCCTAGGGGTACCCCTAGGGAAAATCGCCAGAATCGAGAAATCGTAAAAAGTGGTGAAATTTTTGATCCGAGAACAATAATTCGGGAAAGCTTGATCGGAATAGCTACTGGAAGCTTGCCGGTCACAACGCATCGAGAATTGGCCTCGTTGAGATCTGACGAATTTCCCTAGGGGTACCCCTAAGGAAAATCGCCAGAATTGAGAAATCGTAAAAAGTGGTGAAATTTTAGATCCGAGTCCAATAATTCGGGAAAGCTTGATCGGAATAGCTACTGGAAGCTTGCCGGCCACAACGCATCGAGAATTGGCCTCGTCGGGATCTGATAAATTTTTACGGATTTCGCTAGGGATACCCCTAGGGAAAATCGCCAGAATCGAGAAATCGTAAAAAGTGGTGAAATTTTGAATCCGAGTCCAATAATTCGGGAAAGCTTGATTGGAATAGCTACTGGAAGCTTGCCGGTCACAACGCATCGAGAATTGGTCTCGTCGGGATCTGACGAATTTCCCTAGGGGTACCCCTAGGGAAAATCGCCAGAATCGAGAAATCGTAAAAAGTGGTAAAATTTTGGATCCGAGTCCAATAATTCGGGAAAGCTTGATCGGAATAGCTACTGGAAGCTTGCCGGTCACAACGCATCGAGAATTGGCCTCGTCGGGATCTGACGAATTTTTACGGATTTTCCTAGGTGTACCCCTAGGGAAAATCGCCAGAATCGAGAAATCATAAAAAGTGGTGAAATTTTGGATCCGAGTCCAATAATTCGGGAAAGCTTGATCGGAATAGCTACTGGAAGCTTGCCGGTCACAACGCATCGAGAATTGGCCTCGTCGGGATCTGACGAATTTTTACGGATTTCCCTAGGGGTACCCCTAGGGAAAATCGCCAGAATCGAGAAATCGTAAAAAGTGGTGAAATTTTTGATCCGAGTCCAATAATTCGGGAAAGCTTGATTGGAATAGCTACTGGAAGCTTTCCGGTCACAACGCATCGAGAATTGGCCTCGTCGGGATCT
This sequence comes from Excoecaria cochinchinensis, assembly GCA_947683425.1. NCBI lineage: Eukaryota > Viridiplantae > Streptophyta > Magnoliopsida > Malpighiales > Euphorbiaceae > Excoecaria > Excoecaria cochinchinensis. The sequence goes on from CANTUQ010000277.1 coordinate 507,887, forward strand.
GACGAATTTCCCTAGGGGTACCCCTAGGAAAAATCGCCAGAATCGAGAAATCGTAAAAAGTTGTGAAATTTTGGATCCGAGTCCAATAATTCGGGAAAGCTTGATCGGAATAGCTACTGGAAGCTTGCCGGTAAGAACGCATCGAGAATTGGCCTCGTCGGGATCTGACGAATTTTTACGGATTTCCCTACGGGTACCCCTAGGGAAAATCGCCAGAATCGATAAATCGTAAAAAGTGGTGAAATTTTGGATCCGAGTCCAATAATTCGGGAAAGCTTGATCGGAATAGCTACTGGAAGCTTGTCGGTCACAACGCATCGAGAATTGGCCTCGTCGGGATCTGACGAATTTCCCTAGGGGTACCCCTAGGGAAAATCGCCAAAATCGAGAAATCGTAAAAAGTGGTGAAATTTTGGATCCGAGTCCAATAATTCGGGAAAGCTTGATCGGAATCGCTACTGGAAGCTTGCCGGTCACAACGAATCGAGAATTGGCCTCGTCGGGATCTGACGAATTTTTAAGGATTTTCCTAGGTGTACCCCTAGGGAAAATCGCCAGAATCGAGAAATCGTAAAAAGTGGTGAAATTTTGGATCCGAGTCCAATAATTCGGGAAAGCTTGATCGGAATAGCTACTGGAAGCTTGCCGGTCACAACGCATCGAGAATTGGCCTCGTCGGGATCTGACGAATTTCCCTAGGGGTACCCCTAGGAAAAATCGCCAGAATCGAGAAATCGTAAAAAGTTGTGAAATTTTGGATCCGAGTCCAATAATTCGGGAAAACTTGATCGGAATAGCTACTGGAAGCTTGTCGGTCACAACGCATCGAGAATTGGCCTCGTCGGGATCTGACGAATTTTTACGGATTTCCCTACGGGTACCCCTAGGAAAAATCGCCAGAATCGATAAATCGTAAAAAGTGGTGAAATTTTGGATCCGAGTCCAATAATTCGGGAAAGCTTGATCGGAATAGCTACTGGAAGCTTGTCGGTCACAACGCATCGAGAATTGGCCTCGTCGGGATCTGACGAATTTCCCTAGGGGTACCCCTAAGGAAAATCGCCAGAATCGAGAAATCGTAAAAAGTGGTGAAATTTTGGATCCGAGTCCAACAATTCGGGAAAGCTTGATCGGAATAGCTCCTGGAAGCTTGCCGGTCAAAACGCATCGAGAATTGGCCTCGTCGGAATCTGATGAATTTTTACGGATTTCCGTAGGGGTACCCCTAGGGAAAATCGCCAGAATCGATAAATCGTAAAAAGTGGTGAAATTTTGGATCCGAGTCCAATAATTCGGGAAAGCTTGATCGGAATAGCTACTGGAAGCTTGCCGGTCACAACGCATCGAGAATTGGCCTCGTCGGGATCTGACGAATTTCCCTAGGGGTATCCCTAGGGAAAATCGCCAGAATCGAGAAATCGTAAAAAGTGGTGAAATTTTGGATCCGAGTCCAATAATTCGGGAAAGCTTGATCGGAATAGCTCCTGGAAGCTTGCCGGTCACAACGCATCGAGAATTGGCATCGTCGGGATCAGATGAATTTTTACGGATTTTCCTAGGGGTACCCCTAGGGAAAATCGCCAGAATCGAGAAATAGTAAAAAGTGGTGAAATTTTGGATCCGAGTCCAATAATTCGGGAAAGCTTTATCGGAATAGCTACTGGTAGCTTGCCGGTCACAACGCATCGAGAATTGGCCTCGTCGGGATCTGACAAATTTTTACGGATTTTCCTAGGTGTACCCCTAGGGAAAATCGCCAGAATCGAGAAATCGTAAAAAGTGGTGAAATTTTTGATCCGAGTCCAATAATTCGGGAAAGCTTGATCGGAATAGCTACTGGAAGCTTGCCGGTCACAACGCATCGACAATTGGCCTCGTCGGGATCTGACGAATTTTTATGGATTTCCCTAGGGGTACCCCTAGGGAAAATTGCCAGAATCGAGAAATCGTAAAAAGTGGTGAAATTTTGGATCCGAGTCCAATAATTCGGGAAAGCTTGATCGGAATATCTACTGGAAGCTTTCCGGTCACAACGCATCGAGAATTGGCCTCGTCGGGATCTGACGAATTTCCCTAGGGGTACCCCTAGGGAAAATCGCCAGAATCGAGAAATTGTAAAAAGTTGTGAAATTTTGGATCCGAGTCCAATAATTCGGGAAAGCTTGATCGGAATAGCTACTGGAAGCTTGTCGGTCACAACGCATCGACAATTGGCCTCGTCGGGATCTGACGAATTTTTATGGATTTCCCTAGGGAAAATTGCCAGAATCGAGAAATCGTAAAAAGTGGTGAAATTTTGGATCCGAGTCCAATAATTCGGGAAAGCTTGATCGGAATAGCTACTGGAAGCTTTTCGGTCACAACGCATCGAGAATTGGCCTCGTCGGGATCTGACGAATTTCCCTAGGGGTACCCCTAGGGAAAATCGCCAGAATCGAGAAATCGTAAAAAGTTGTGAAATTTTGGATCCGAGTCCAATAATTCGAGAAAACTTGATCGGAATAGCTACTGGAAGCTTGCCGGTCACAACGCATCGAGAATTGGCCTCGTCGGGATCTGACGAATTTTTACGGATTTCCCTACGGGTACCCCTAGGGAAAATCGCCAGAATCGATAAATCGTAAAAAGTGGTAAAATTTTGGATCCGAGTCCAATAATTCGGGAAAGCTTGATCGGAATAGCTACTGGAAGCTTGCCGGTCACAACGCATCGAGAATTGGCCTCGTCGGGATCTGACGAATTTCCCTAGGGGTATCCCTAGGGAAAATCGCCAGAATCGAGAAATCGTAAAAGTGGTAAAATTTTGGATCCGAGTCCAATAATTCGGGAAAGCTTGATCGGAATAGCTACTGGTAGCTTGCCGGTCACAACGCATCGAGAATTGGCCTCGTCGGGATCTGACGAATTTTTACGGATTTTCCTAGGTGTACCCCTAGGGAAAATCGCCAGAATCGAGAAATCGTAAAAAGTGGTGAAATTTTTGATCCGAGTCCAATAATTCGGGAAAGCTTGATCGGAATAGCTACTGGAAGCTTGCCGGTCACAACGCATCGACAATTGGCCTCGTCGGGATCTGACGAATTTTTATGGATTTCCCTAGGGGTACCCCTAGGGAAAATTGCCAGAATCGAGAAATCGTAAAAAGTGGTGAAATTTTGGATCCGAGTCCAATAATTCGGGAAAGCTTGATCGGAATATCTACTGGAAGCTTTCCGGTCACAACGCATCGAGAATTGGCCTTGTCGGGATCTGACGAATTTCCCTAGGGGTACCCCTAGGGAAAATCGCCAGAATCGAGAAATCGTAAAAAGTTGTGAAATTTTGGATCCGAGTCCAATAATTCGGGAAAGCTTGATCGGAATAGCTACTGGAAGCTTGTCGGTCACAACGCATCGACAATTGGCCTCGTCGGGATCTGACGAATTTTTATGGATTTCCCTAGGGAAAATTGCCAGAATCGAGAAATCGTAAAAAGTGGTGAAATTTTGGATCCGAGTCCAATAATTCGGGAAAGCTTGATCGGAATAGCTACTGGAAGCTTTTCGGTCACAACGCATCGAGAATTGGCCTCGTCGGGATCTGACGAATTTCCCTAGGGGTACCCCTAGGGAAAATCGCCAGAATCGAGAAATCGTAAAAAGTTGTGAAATTTTGGATCCGAGTCCAATAATTCGAGAAAACTTGATCAGAATAGCTACTGGAAGCTTGCCGGTCACAACGCATCGAGAATTGGCCTCGTCGGGATCTGACGAATTTTTACGGATTTCCCTACGGGTACCCCTAGGGAAAATCGCCAGAATCGATAAATCGTAAAAAGTGGTAAAATTTTGGATCCGAGTCCAATAATTCGGGAAAGCTTGATCAGAATAGCTACTGGAAGCTTGCCAGTCACAACGCATCGAGAATTGGCCTCGTCGGGATCTGACGAATTTCCCTAGGGGTACCCCTAGGGAAAATCGCCAGAATCGAGAAATCGTAAAAAGTGGTGAAATTTTGGATCCGAGTCCAATAATTCGGGAAAGCTTGATCGGAATAGCTCCTGGAAGCTTGCCGGTCACAACGCATCGAGAATTGGCCTCGTCGGGATCTGATGAATTTTTACGGATTTCCCTAGGGGTACCCCTAGGGAAAATCGGCAGAATCGAGAAATCGTAAAAAGTGGTGAAATTTTGGATCCGAGTCCAATAATTCGGGAAAGCTTGATCGGAATAGCTACTGGAAGCTTGCCGGTCACAACGCATCGAGAATTGGCCTCGTCGGGATCTGACGAATTTCCCTAGGGGTATCCCTAGGGAAAATCGCCAGAATCGAGAAATCGTAAAAAGTGGTAAAATTTTGGATCCGAGTCCAATAATTCGGGAAAGCTTGATCGGAATAGCTACTGGTAGCTTGCCGGTCACAACGCATCGAGAATTGGCCTCGTCGGGATCTGACGAATTTTTACGGATTTTCCTAGGGGTACCCCTAGGGAAAATCGCCAGAATCGAGAAATCGTAAAAGTGGTGAAATTTGGATCCGAGTCCAATAATTCGGGAAAGCTTGATCGGAATAGCTCCTGGAAGCTTGCCGGTCACAACGCATCGAGAATTGGCCTCGTCGGGATCTGACGAATTTTTACGCATTTCCCTAGGGGTACCCCTAGGGAAAATCGCCAGAATCGAGAAATCGTAAAAAGTGGTGAAATTTTTGATCCGAGTCCAATAATTCGGGATAGCTTGATCGGAATAGCTACTGGAAGCTTGCCGGTCACAACGCATCGAGAATTGGCCTCGTCGGGATCTGACGAATTTCCCTAGGGGTATCCCTAGGGAAAATCGCCAGAATCGAGAAATCGTAAAAAGTGGTGAAATTTTGGATCCGAGTCCAATAATTCGGGAAAGCTTGATCGGAATAGCTACTGGTAGCTTGCCGGTCACAACGCATCGAGAATTGGCCTAGTCGGGATCTGACGAATTTTTACGGATTTTCCTAGGGGTACCCCTAGGGAAAATTGCCAGAATTGAGAAATCGTAAAAAGTTGTGAAATTTTGGATCCGAGTCCAATAATTCGGAAAAGCTTGATCGGAATAGCTACTGGTAGCTTGCCGGTCACAACGCATCGAGAATTGGCCTCGTCGGGATCTGACGAATTTTTACGGATTTTCCTAGGGGTACCCCTAGGGAAAATCGCCAGAATCGAGAAATCGTAAAAAGTGGTGAAATTTTTGATCCGAGTCCAATAATTCGGGAAAGCTTGATCGGAATAGCTCCTGGAAGCTTGCCGGTCACAACGCATCGAGAATTGGCCTCGTCGGGATCTGACGAATTTTTACGGATTTTCCTAGGGGTACCCCTAGGGAAAATCGCCAGAATCGAGAAATCGTAAAAAGTGGTGAAATTTTGGATCCGAGTCCAATAATTCGGGAAAGCTTGATCGGAATAGCTACTGGTAGCTTGCCGGTCACAACGCATCGAGAATTGGCCTAGTCGGGATCTGACGAATTTTTACGGATTTTCCTAGGGGTACCCCTAGTGAAAATTGCCAGAATTGAGAAATCGTAAAAAGTTGTGAAATTTTGGATCCGAGTCCAATAATTCGGAAAAGCTTGATCGGAATAGCTACTGGTAGCTTGCCGGTCACAACGCATCGAGAATTGGCCTCGTCGGGATCTGACGAATTTTTACGGATTTTCCTAGGGGTACCCCTAGGGAAAATCGCCAGAATCGAGAAATCGTAAAAAGTGGTGAAATTTTTGATCCGAGTCCAATAATTCGGGAAAGCTTGATCGGAATAGCTCCTGGAAGCTTGCCGGTCACAACGCATCGAGAATTGGCCTCGTCGGGATCTGACGAATTTTTACGGATTTTCCTAGGGGTACCCCTAGGGAAAATCGCCAGAATCGAGAAATCGTAAAAAGTGGTGAAATTTTGGATCCGAGTCCAATAATTCGGGAAAGCTTGATCGGAATAGCTCCTCGAAGCTTGCCGGTCACAACGCATCGAGAATTGGCCTCGTCGGGATCTGACGAATTTTTACGCATTTCCCTAGGGGTACCCCTAGGGAAAATCGCCAGAATCGAGAAATCGTAAAAAGTGGTGAAATTTTTGATCCGAGTCCAATAATTCGGGAAAGCTTGATCGGAATAGCTACTGGAAGCTTGCCGGTCACAACGCATCGAGAATTGGCCTCGTCGGGATCTGACGAATTTCCCTAGGGGTATCCCTAGGGAAAATCGCCAGAATCGAGAAATCGTAAAAAGTGGTGAAATTTTGGATCCGAGTCCAATAATTCGGGAAAGCTTGATCGGAATAGTCACAACGCATCGAGAATTGGCCTCGTCGGGATCTGACGAATTTTTACGGATTTTCCTAGGGGTACCCCTAGGGAAAATTGCCAGAATCGAGAAATCGTAAAAAGTGGTGAAATTTTGGATCCGAGTCCAATAATTCGGAAAAGCTTGATCGGAATAGCTACTGGTAGCTTGCCGGTCACAACGCATCGAAAATTGGCCTCGTCGGGATCTGACGAATTTTTACGGATTTTCCTAGGGGTACCCCTAGGGAAAATCGCCAGAATCGAGAAATCGTAAAAAGTGGTGAAATTTTGGATCCGAGTCCAATAATTCGGGAAAGCTTGATCGGAATAGCTCCTGGAAGCTTGCCGGTCACAACGCATCGAGAATTGGCCTCGTCGGGATCTGACGAATTTTTACGCATTTCCCTAGGGGTACCCCTAGGGAAAATCGCCAGAATCGAGAAATCGTAAAAAGTGGTGAAATTTTTGATCCGAGTCCAATAATTCGGGAAAGCTTGATCGGAATAGCTACTGGAAGCTTGCCGGTCACAACGCATCGAGAATTGGCCTCGTCGGGATCTGACGAATTTCCCTAGGGGTATCCCTAGGGAAAATCGCCAGAATCAAGAAATCGTAAAAAGTGGTGAAATTTTGGATCCGAGTCCAATAATTCGGGAAAGCTTGATCGGAATAGCTACTGGTAGCTTGCCGGTCACAACGCATCGAGAATTGGCCTCGTCGGGATCTGACGAATTTTTACGGATTTTCCTAGGGGTACCCCTAGGGAAAATTGCCAGAATCGAGAAATCGTAAAAAGTTGTGAAATTTTGGATCCGAGTCCAATAATTCGGAAAAGCTTGATCGGAATAGCTACTGGTAGCTTGCCGGTCACAACGCATCGAGAATTGGCCTCGTCGGGATCTGACGAATTTTTACGGATTTTCCTAGGGGGTACCCCTAGGGAAAATCGCCAGAATCGAGAAATCGTTAAAAAGTGGTGAAATTTTGGATCCGAGTCCAATAATTCGGGAAAGCTTGATCGGAATAGCTCCTGGAAGCTTGCCGGTCACAACGCATCGAGAATTGGCCTCGTCGGGATCTGACGAATTTTTACGCATTTCCCTAGGGGTACCCCTAGGGAAAATCGCCAGAATCGAGAAATCGTAAAAAGTGGTGAAATTTTTTGATCCGAGTCCAATAATTCGGGAAAGCTTGATCGGAATAGCTACTGGAAGCTTGCCGGTCACAACGCATCGAGAATTGGCCTCGTCGGGATCTGACGAATTTCCCTAGGGGTATCCCTAGGGAAAATCGACAGAATCGAGAAATCGTAAAAAGTGGTGAAATTTTGGATCCGAGTCCAATAATTCGGGAAAGCTTGATCGGAATAGCTACTGGTAGCTTGCCGGTCACAACGCATCGAGAATTGGCCTCGTCGGGATCTGACGAATTTTTACGGATTTTCCTAGGGGTACCCCTAGGGAAAATCGACAGAATCGAGAAATCGTAAAAAGTGGTGAAATTTTGGATCCGAGTCCAATAATTCGGAAAAGCTTGATCGGAATAGCTACTGGTAGCTTGCCGGTCACAACGCATCGAGAATTGGCCTCGTCGGGATCTGACGAATTTTTACGGATTTTCCTAGGGGTACCCCTAGGGAAAATTGCCAGAATCGAGAAATCGTAAAAAGTTGTGAAAATTTTGGATCCGAGTCCAATAATTCGGGAAAAAGCTTGATCGGAATAGCTACTGGTAGCTTGCCGGTCACAACGCATCGAGAATTGGCCTCGTCGGGATCTGACAAATTTTTACGGATTTTCCTAGGGGTACCCCTAGGGAAAATCGCCAGAATCGAGAAATCGTAAAAAGTGGTGAAATTTTGGATCCGAGTCCAATAATTCGGGAAAGCTTGATCGGAATAGCTCCTGGAAGCTTGCCGGTCACAACGCAATCGAGAATTGGCCACGTCGGGATCTGACGAATTTTTTACGCATTTCCCTAGGGGCACCCCTAGGGAAAATCGCCAGAATCGAGAAATCGTAAAAAGTGGTGAAATTTTTGATCCGAGTCCAATAATTCGGGAAAGCTTGATCGGAATAGCTACTGGAAGCTTGCCGGGTCACAACGCATCGAGAATTGGCCTCGTCGGGATCTGACGAATTTCCCTAGGGGTATCCCTAGGGAAAATCGCCAGAATCGAGAAATCGTAAAAAGTGGTGAAATTTTGGATCCGAGTCCAATAATTCGGGAAAGCTTGATCGGAATAGCTACTGGTAGCTTGCCGGTCACAACGCATCGAGAATTGGCCTCGTCGGGATCTGACGAATTTTTACGGATTTTCCTAGGGGTACCCCTAGGGAAAATTGCCAGAATCGAGAAATCGTAAAAAGTTGTGAAATTTTGGATCCGAGTCCAATAATTCGGAAAAGCTTGATCGGAATAGCTACTGGTAGCTTGCCGGTCACAACGCATCGAGAATTGGCCTCGTCGGGATCTGACGAATTTTTACGGATTTTCCTAGGGGTACCCCTAGGGAAAAATCGCCAGAATCGAGAAATCGTAAAAAGTGGTGAAATTTTGGATCCGAGTCCAATAATTCGGGGAAAGCTTGATCGGAATAGCTCCTGGAAGCTTGCCGGGTCACAACGCATCGAGAATTGGCCCTCGTCGGGATCTGACGAATTTTTACGCATTTCCCTAGGGGTAACCCCTAGGGAAAATCGCCAGAATCGAGAAATCGTAAAAAGTGGTGAAATTTTTGATCCGAGTCCAATAATTCGGGAAAGCTTGATCGGAATAGCTACTGGAAGCTTGCCGGTCACAACGCATCGAGAATTGGCCTCGTCGGGATCTGACGAATTTCCCTAGGGGTATCCCTAGGGAAAATCGCCAGAATCGAGAAATCGTTAAAAAGTGGTGAAATTTTGGATCCGAGTCCAATAATTCGGGAAAGCTTGATCGGAATAGCTACTGGTAGCTTGCCGGTCACAACGCATCGAGAATTGGCCTCGTCGGGATCTGACGAATTTTTACGGATTTTCCTAGGGGTACCCCTAGGGAAAATTGCCAGAATCGAGAAATCGTAAAAAGTGGTGAAATTTTGGATCCGAGTCCAATAATTCGGGAAAGCTTGATCGGAATAGCTACTGGTAGCTTGCCGGTCACAACGCATCGAGAATTGGTCTCGTCGGGATCTGACGAATTTTTACGGATTTTCCTAGGGGTACCCCTAGGGAAAATTGCCAGAATCGAGAAATCGTAAAAAGTGGTGAAATTTTGGATCCGAGTCCAATAATTCGGAAAAGCTTGATCGGAATAGCTACTGGTAGCTTGCCGGTCACAACGCATCGAGAATTGGCCTCGTCGGGATCTGACGAATTTTTACGGATTTTCCTAGGGGTACCCCTAGGGAAAATCGCCAGAATCGAGAAATCGTAAAAAGTGGTGAAATTTTGGATCCGAGTCCAATAATTCGGGAAAGCTTGATCGGAATAGCTCCTGGAAGCTTGCCGGTCACAACGCATCGAGAATTGGCCTCGTCGGGATCTGACGAATTTTTACGCATTTCCCTAGGGGTACCCCTAGGGAAAATCGCCAGAATCGAGAAATCGTAAAAAGTGGTGAAATTTTGGATCCGAGTCCAATAATTCGGGAAAGCTTGATCGGAATAGCTACTGGAAGCTTGCCGATCACAACGCATCGAGAATTGGCCTCGTCGGGATATGAACGAATTTCCCTAGGGGTATCCCTAGGGGAAAATCGCCAGAATCGAGAAATCGTAAAAAGTGGTGAAATTTTGGATCCGAGTCCAATAATTCGGGAAAGCTTGATCGGGAATAGCTACTGGTAGCTTGCCGGTCACAACGCATCGAGAATTGGCCTCGTCGGGATCTGACGAATTTTTACGGATTTTCCTAGGGGGTACCCCTAGGGAAAATCGCCAGAATCGAGAAATCGTAAAAAGTGGTGTAATTTTGGATCCGAGTCCAATAATTCGGGAAAGCTTGATCGGAATAGCTACTGGTAGCTTGCCGGTCACAACGCATCGAGAATTGGTCTCGTCGGGATCTGACGAATTTTTACGGATTTTTCTAGGGGTACCCTAGGGAAAATCGCCAGAATCGAGAAATCCTAAAAAGTGGTGAAATTTTGGATTCGAGTCCAATAATTCGGGAAAGCTTGATCGGAATAGCTCCTGAAAGCTTGCCGGTCACAACGCATCGAGAATTGGCCTCGTCGGGATCTGACGAATTTTCCTAGGGGTATCCCTAGGGAAAATCGCCAGAATCGAGAAATCGTAAAAAGTGGGTGAAATTTTGGATCCGAGTCCAATAATTCGGGAAAGCTTGATCGGAATAGCTACTGGTAGCTTGCCGGTCACAACGCATCGAGAATTGGCCTCGTCGGGATCTGACGAATTTTTACGGATTTTCCTAGGGGTACCCCTAGAAAAAATCGCCAGAATCGAGAAATCGTAAAAAGTGGTGAAATTTTGGATCCGAGTCCAATAATTCGGGAAAGCTTGATCGGAATAGCTACTGGAAGCTTGCCGGTTACAACGCATCGAGAATTGGCCTCGTCGGGGATCTGACGAATTTCCCTAGGGGTATCCCTAGGGAAAATCGCCAGAATCGAGAAATCGTAAAAAGTGGTGAAATTTTGGATCCGAGTCCAATAATTCGGGAAAGCTTGATCGGAATAGCTACTGGTAGCTTGCCGGTCACAACGCATCGAGAATTGGCCTCGTCGGGATCTGACGAATTTTTACGGATTTTCTTAGGGGGTACTCCTAGGGAAAATCGCCAGAATCGAGAAATCGTAAAAAGTGGTGAAATTTTGGATCCGAGTCCAATAATTCGGGAAAGCTTGATCGGAATAGCTACTGGTAGCTTGCCGGTCACAACGCATCGAGAATTGGCCTCGTCGGGATCTGACGAATTTTTACGGATTTTCCTAGGGGTACCCCTAGAAAAAATCGCCAGAATCGAGAAATCGTAAAAAGTGGTGAAATTTTGGATCCGAGTCCAATAATTCGGAAAGCTTGATCGGAATAGCTCCTGGAAGCTTGCCGGTCACAACGCATCGAGAATTGGCCTCGTCGGGATCTGACGAATTTTTACGGATTTTCCTAAGGGTACCCCTAGGGAAAATCGCCAGAATCGAGAAATCGTAAAAAGTGGTGAAATTTTGGATTCGAGTCCAATAATTCGGGGAAAGCTTGATCGGAATAGCTCCTGGAAGCTTGCCGGTCACAACGCATCGAGAATTGGCCTCGTCGGGATCTGATGAATTTTTACGGATTTTCCTAGGGGTACCCCTAGGGAAAATTGCCAGAATCGAGAAATCGTAAAAAGTGGTGAAATTTTGGATCCGAGTCCAATAATTCGGAAAAGCTTGATCGGAATAGCTACTGGTAGCTTGCCGGTCACAACGCATCGAGAATTTGCCTCGTCGGGATCTGACGAATTTTTACGGATTTTCCTAGGGGTACCCCTAGGGAAAATCGCCAGAATCGAGAAATCGTAAAAAGTGGTGAAATTTTGGATTCGAGTCCAATAATTCGGGAAAGCTTGATCGGAATAGCTCCTGGAAGCTTGCCGGTCACAACGCATCGAGAATTGGCCCCGTCGGGATCTGATGAATTTTTATGCATTTCCCTAGGGGTACCCCTATGGGAAAATCGCCAGAATCGAGAAATCGTAAAAAGTGGTGAAATTTTTGATCCGAGTCCAATAATTCGGGAAAGCTTGATCGGAATAGCTACTGGAAGCTTGCCGGTTACAACGCATCGAGAATTGGCCTCGTCGGGATCTGACGAATTTCCCTAGGGGTATCCCTAGGGAAAATCGCCAGAATCGAGAAATCGTAAAAAGTGGTGAAATTTTGGATCCGAGTCCAATAATTCGGGAAAGCTTGATCGGAATAGCTACTGGTAGCTTGCCGGTCACAACGCATCGAGAATTGGCCTCGTCGGGATCTGACGAATTTTTACGGATTTTCTTAGGGGTACTCCTAGGGAAAAATCGCCAGAATCGAGAAATCGTAAAAAGTGGTGAAATTTTGGATCCGAGTCCAATAATTCGGGGAAAGCTTGATCGGAATAGCTACTGGTAGCTTGCCGGTCACAACGCATCGAGAATTGGCCTCGTCGGGATCTGACGAATTTTTACGGATTTTCCTAGGGGTACCCCTAGAAAAAATCGCCAGAATCGAGAAATCGTAAAAAGTGGTGAAATTTTGGATCCGAGTCCAATAATTCGGGAAAGCTTGATCGGAATAGCTCCTGGAAGCTTGCCGGTCACAACGCATCGAGAATTGGCCTCGTCGGGATCTGACGAATTTTTACGGATTTTCCTAAGGGTACCCCTAGGGAAAATCGCCAGAATCGAGAAATCGTAAAAAGTGGTGAAATTTTGGATTCGAGTCCAATAATTCGGGAAAGCTTGATCGGAATAGCTCCTGGAAGCTTGCCGATCACAACGCATCGAGAATTGGCCTCGTCGGGATCTGACGAATTTTTACGGATTTTCCTAGGGGTACCCCTAGGGAAAATTGCCAGAATCGAGAAATCGTAAAAAGTGGTGAAATTTTGGATCCGAGTCCAATAATTCGGAAAAGCTTGATCGGAATAGCTACTGGTAGCTTGCCGGTCACAACGCATCGAGAATTTGCCTCGTCGGGATCTGACGAATTTTTACGGATTTTCCTAGGGGTACCCCTAGGGAAAATCGCCAGAATCGAGAAATCGTAAAAAGTGGTGAAATTTTGGATTCGAGTCCAATAATTCGGGAAAGCTTGATCGGAATAGCTCCTGGAAGCTTGCCGGTCACAACGCATCGAGAATTGGCCTCGTCGGGATCTGACGAATTTTTATGCATTTCCCTAGGGGTACCCCTAGGGAAAATCGCCAGAATCGAGAAATCGTAAAAAGTGGTGAAATTTTTGATCCGAGTCCAATAATTCGGGAAAGCTTGATCGGAATAGCTACTGGAAGCTTGCCGGTTACAACGCATCGAGAATTGGCCTCGTCGGGATCTGACGAATTTCCCTAGGGGTATCCCTAGGGAAAATCGCCAGAATCGAGAAATCGTAAAAAGTGGTGAAATTTGGGATCCGAGTCCAATAATTCGGGAAAGCTTGATCGGAATAGCTACTGGTAGCTTGCCGGTCACAACGCATCGAGAATTGGCCTCGTCGGGATCTGACGAATTTTTACGGATTTTCTTAGGGGTACTCCTAGGGAAAATCGCCAGAATCGAGAAATCGTAAAAAGTGGTGAAATTTTGGATCCGAGTCCAATAATTCGGGAAAGCTTGATCGGAATAGCTACTGGTAGCTTGCCGGTCACAACGCATCGAGAATTGGCCTCGTCGGGATCTGACGAATTTTTACGGATTTTCCTAGGGGTACCCCTAGAAAAAATCGCCAGAATCGAGAAATCGTAAAAAGTGGTGAAATTTTGGATCCGAGTCCAATAATTCGGGAAAGCTTGATCGGAATAGCTCCTGGAAGCTTGCCGGTCACAAGGCATCGAGAATTGGCCTCGTCGGGATCTGACGAATTTTTACGGATTTTCCTAGGGGTACCCCTAGGGAAAATCGCCAGAATCGAGAAATCGTAAAAAGTGGTGAAATTTTGGATTCGAGTCCAATAATTCGGGAAAGCTTGATCGGAATAGCTCCTGGAAGCTTGCCGGTCACAACGCATCGAGAATTGGCCTCGTCGGGATCTGACGAATTTTTACGGATTTTCCTAGGGGTACCCCTAGGGAAAATTGCCAGAATCGAGAAATCGTAAAAAGTGGTGAAATTTTGGATCCGAGTCCAATAATTCGGAAAAGCTTGATCGGAATAGCTACTGGTAGCTTGCCGGTCACAACGCATCGAGAATTGGTCTCGTCGGGATCTGACGAATTTTTACGGATTTTCCTAGGGGTACCCCTAGGGAAAATCGCCAGAATCGAGAAATCGTAAAAAGTGGTGAAATTTTGGATCCGAGTCCAATAATTCGGGAAAGCTTGATCGGAATAGCTCCTGGAAGCTTGCCGGTCACAACGCATCGAGAATTGGCCTCGTCGGGATCTGACGAATTTTTACGGATTTTCCTAGGGGTACCCCTAGGGAAAATCGCCAGAATCGAGAAATCGTAAAAAGTGGTGAAATTTTGGATTCGAGTCCAATAATTCGGGAAAGCTTGATCGGAATAGCTCCTGGAAGCTTGCCGGTCACAACGCATCGAGAATTGGCCTCGTCGGGATCTGACGAATTTTTACGGATTTTCCTAGGGGTACCCCTAGGGAAAATTGCCAGAATCGAGAAATCGTAAAAAGTGGTGAAATTTTGGATCCGAGTCCAATAATTCGAAAAAGCTTGATCGGAATAGCTACTGGTAGCTTGCCGGTCACAACGCATCGAGAATTGGCCTCGTCGGGATCTGACGAATTTTTACGGATTTTCCTAGGGGTACCCCTAGGGAAAATCGCCAGAATCGAGAAATCGTAAAAAGTGGTGAAATTTTGGATCCGAGTCCAATAATTCGGGAAAGCTTGATCGGAATAGCTCCTGGAAGCTTGCCGGTCACAATGCATCGAGAATTGGCCTCGTTGGGATCTGACGAATTTCCCTAGGGGTATCCCTAGGGAAAATCGCCAGAATCGAGAAATCGTAAAAAGTGGTGAAATTTTGGATCCGAGTCCAATAATTCGGGAAAGCTTGATCGGAATAGCTACTGGTAGCTTGCCGGTCACAACGCATCGAGAATTGGCCTCGTCGGGATCTGACAAATTTTTACAGATTTTCCTAGGGGTACCCCTAGGGAAAATTGCCAGAATCGAGAAATCGTAAAAAGTGGTGAAATTTTGGATCCGAGTCCAATAATTCGGAAAAGGTTGATCGGAATAGCTACTGGTAGCTTGCCGGTCACAACGCATCGAGAATTGGCCTCGTCGGGATCTGACGAATTTTTACGGATTTTCCTAGGGGTACCCCTAGGGAAAATCGCCAGAATCGAGAAATCGTAAAAAGTGGTGAAATTTTGGATCCGAGTCCAATAATTCGGGAAAGCTTGATCGGAATAGCTCCTGGAAGCTTGCCGGTCACAACGCATCGAGAATTGGCCTCGTCGGGATCTGACGAATTTTTACGGATTTTCCTAGGGGTACCCCTAGGGAAAATCGCCAGAATCGAGAAATCGTAAAAAGTGGTGAAATTTTGGATCCGAGTCCAATAATTCGGGAAAGCTTGATCGGAATAGCTCCTGGAAGCTTGCCGGTCACAACGCATCGAGAATTGGCCTCGTCGGGATCTGACGAATTTTTACGCATTTCCCTAGGGGTACCCCTAGGGAAAATCGCCAGAATCGAGAAATCGTAAAAAGTGGTGAAATTTTGGATCCGAGTCCAATAATTCGGGAAAGCTTGATCGGAATAGCTACTGGAAGCTTGCCGATCACAACGCATCGAGAATTGGCCTCGTCGGGATATGACGAATTTCCCTAGGGGTATCCCTAGGGAAAATCGCCAGAATCGAGAAATCGTAAAAAGTGGTGAAATTTTGGATCCGAGTCCAATAATTCGGGAAAGCTTGATCGGAATAGCTACTGGTAGCTTGCCGGTCACAACGCATCGAGAATTGGCCTCGTCGGGATCTGACGAATTTTTACGGATTTTCCTAGGGGTACCCCTAGGGAAAATCGCCAGAATCGAGAAATCGTAAAAAGTGGTGTAATTTTGGATCCGAGTCCAATAATTCGGGAAAGCTTGATCGGAATAGCTACTGGTAGCTTGCCGGTCACAACGCATCGAGAATTGGTCTCGTCGGGATCTGACGAATTTTTACGGATTTTTCTAGGGGTACCCTAGGGAAAATCGCCAGAATCGAGAAATCCTAAAAAGTGGTGAAATTTTGGATTCGAGTCCAATAATTCGGGAAAGCTTGATCGGAATAGCTCCTGAAAGCTTGCCGGTCACAACGCATCGAGAATTGGCCTCGTCGGGATCTGACGAATTTTCCTAGGGGTATCCCTAGGGAAAATCGCCAGAATCGAGAAATCGTAAAAAGTGGTGAAATTTTGGATCCGAGTCCAATAATTCGGGAAAGCTTGATCGGAATAGCTACTGGTAGCTTGCCGGTCACAACGCATCGAGAATTGGCCTCGTCGGGATCTGACGAATTTTTACGGATTTTCCTAGGGGTACCCCTAGAAAAAATCGCCAGAATCGAGAAATCGTAAAAAGTGGTGAAATTTTGGATCCGAGTCCAATAATTCGGGAAAGCTTGATCGGAATAGCTACTGGAAGCTTGCCGGTTACAACGCATCGAGAATTGGCCTCGTCGGGGATCTGACGAATTTCCCTAGGGGTATCCCTAGGGAAAATCGCCAGAATCGAGAAATCGTAAAAAGTGGTGAAATTTTGGATCCGAGTCCAATAATTCGGGAAAGCTTGATCGGAATAGCTACTGGTAGCTTGCCGGTCACAACGCATCGAGAATTGGCCTCGTCGGGATCTGACGAATTTTTACGGATTTTCTTAGGGGTACTCCTAGGGAAAATCGCCAGAATCGAGAAATCGTAAAAAGTGGTGAAATTTTGGATCCGAGTCCAATAATTCGGGAAAGCTTGATCGGAATAGCTACTGGTAGCTTGCCGGTCACAACGCATCGAGAATTGGCCTCGTCGGGATCTGACGAATTTTTACGGATTTTCCTAGGGGTACCCCTAGAAAAAATCGCCAGAATCGAGAAATCGTAAAAAGTGGTGAAATTTTGGATCCGAGTCCAATAATTCGGGAAAGCTTGATCGGAATAGCTCCTGGAAGCTTGCCGGTCACAACGCATCGAGAATTGGCCTCGTCGGGATCTGACGAATTTTTACGGATTTTCCTAAGGGTACCCCTAGGGAAAATCGCCAGAATCGAGAAATCGTAAAAAGTGGTGAAATTTTGGATTCGAGTCCAATAATTCGGGAAAGCTTGATCGGAATAGCTCCTGGAAGCTTGCCGGTCACAACGCATCGAGAATTGGCCTCGTCGGGATATGACGAATTTTTACGGATTTTCCTAGGGGTAGCCCTAGGGAAAATTGCCAGAATCGAGAAATCGTAAAAAGTGGTGAAATTTTGGATCCGAGTCCAATAATTCGGAAAAGCTTGATCGGAATAGCTACTGGTAGCTTGCCGGTCACAACGCATCGAGAATTTGCCTCGTCGGGATCTGACGAATTTTTACGGATTTTCCTAGGGGTACCCCTAGGGAAAATCGCCAGAATCGAGAAATCGTAAAAAGTGGTGAAATTTTGGATTCGAGTCCAATAATTCGGGAAAGCTTGATCGGAATAGCTCCTGGAAGCTTGCCGGTCACAACGCATCGAGAATTGGCCCCGTCGGGATCTGACGAATTTTTATGCATTTCCCTAGGGGTACCCCTAGGGAAAATCGCCAGAATCGAGAAATCGTAAAAAGTGGTGAAATTTTTGATCCGAGTCCAATAATTCGGGAAAGCTTGATCGGAATAGCTACTGGAAGCTTGCCGGTTACAACGCATCGAGAATTGGCCTCGTCGGGATCTGACGAATTTCCCTAGGGGTATCCCTAGGGAAAATCGCCAGAATCGAGAAATCGTAAAAAGTGGTGAAATTTTGGATCCGAGTCCAATAATTCGGGAAAGCTTGATCGGAATAGCTACTGGTAGCTTGCCGGTCACAACGCATCGAGAATTGGCCTCGTCGGGATCTGACGAATTTTTACGGATTTTCTTAGGGGTACTCCTAGGGAAAATCGCCAGAATCGAGAAATCGTAAAAAGTGGTGAAATTTTGGATCCGAGTCCAATAATTCGGGAAAGCTTGATCGGAATAGCTACTGGTAGCTTGCCGGTCACAACGCATCGAGAATTGGCCTCGTCGGGATCTGACGAATTTTTACGGATTTTCCTAGGGGTACCCCTAGAAAAAATCGCCAGAATCGAGAAATCGTAAAAAGTGGTGAAATTTTGGATCCGAGTCCAATAATTCGGGAAAGCTTGATCGGAATAGCTCCTGGAAGCTTGCCGGTCACAACGCATCGAGAATTGGCCTCGTCGGGATCTGACGAATTTTTACGGATTTTCCTAAGGGTACCCCTAGGGAAAATCGCCAGAATCGAGAAATCGTAAAAAGTGGTGAAATTTTGGATTCGAGTCCAATAATTCGGGAAAGCTTGATCGGAATAGCTCCTGGAAGCTTGCCGATCACAACGCATCGAGAATTGGCCTCGTCGGGATCTGACGAATTTTTACGGATTTTCCTAGGGGTACCCCTAGGGAAAATTGCCAGAATCGAGAAATCGTAAAAAGTGGTGAAATTTTGGATCCGAGTCCAATAATTCGGAAAAGCTTGATCGGAATAGCTACTGGTAGCTTGCCGGTCACAACGCATCGAGAATTTGCCTCGTCGGGATCTGACGAATTTTTACGGATTTTCCTAGGGGTACCCCTAGGGAAAATCGCCAGAATCGAGAAATCGTAAAAAGTGGTGAAATTTTGGATTCGAGTCCAATAATTCGGGAAAGCTTGATCGGAATAGCTCCTGGAAGCTTGCCGGTCACAACGCATCGAGAATTGGCCTCGTCGGGATCTGACGAATTTTTATGCATTTCCCTAGGGGTACCCCTAGGGAAAATCGCCAGAATCGAGAAATCGTAAAAAGTGGTGAAATTTTTGATCCGAGTCCAATAATTCGGGAAAGCTTGATCGGAATAGCTACTGGAAGCTTGCCGGTTACAACGCATCGAGAATTGGCCTCGTCGGGATCTGACGAATTTCCCTAGGGGTATCCCTAGGGAAAATCGCCAGAATCGAGAAATCGTAAAAAGTGGTGAAATTTTGGATCCGAGTCCAATAATTCGGGAAAGCTTGATCGGAATAGCTACTGGTAGCTTGCCGGTCACAACGCATCGAGAATTGGCCTCGTCGGGATCTGACGAATTTTTACGGATTTTCTTAGGGGTACTCCTAGGGAAAATCGCCAGAATCGAGAAATCGTAAAAAGTGGTGAAATTTTGGATCCGAGTCCAATAATTCGGGAAAGCTTGATCGGAATAGCTACTGGTAGCTTGCCGGTCACAACGCATCGAGAATTGGCCTCGTCGGGATCTGACGAATTTTTACGGATTTTCCTAGGGGTACCCCTAGAAAAAATCGCCAGAATCGAGAAATCGTAAAAAGTGGTGAAATTTTGGATCCGAGTCCAATAATTCGGGAAAGCTTGATCGGAATAGCTCCTGGAAGCTTGCCGGTCACAAGGCATCGAGAATTGGCCTCGTCGGGATCTGACGAATTTTTACGGATTTTCCTAGGGGTACCCCTAGGGAAAATCGCCAGAATCGAGAAATCGTAAAAAGTGGTGAAATTTTGGATTCGAGTCCAATAATTCGGGAAAGCTTGATCGGAATAGCTCCTGGAAGCTTGCCGGTCACAACGCATCGAGAATTGGCCTCGTCGGGATCTGACGAATTTTTACGGATTTTCCTAGGGGTACCCCTAGGGAAAATTGCCAGAATCGAGAAATCGTAAAAAGTGGTGAAATTTTGGATCCGAGTCCAATAATTCGGAAAAGCTTGATCGGAATAGCTACTGGTAGCTTGCCGGTCACAACGCATCGAGAATTGGTCTCGTCGGGATCTGACGAATTTTTACGGATTTTCCTAGGGGTACCCCTAGGGAAAATCGCCAGAATCGAGAAATCGTAAAAAGTGGTGAAATTTTGGATCCGAGTCCAATAATTCGGGAAAGCTTGATCGGAATAGCTCCTGGAAGCTTGCCGGTCACAACGCATCGAGAATTGGCCTCGTCGGGATCTGACGAATTTTTACGGATTTTCCTAGGGGTACCCCTAGGGAAAATCGCCAGAATCGAGAAATCGTAAAAAGTGGTGAAATTTTGGATTCGAGTCCAATAATTCGGGAAAGCTTGATCGGAATAGCTCCTGGAAGCTTGCCGGTCACAACGCATCGAGAATTGGCCTCGTCGGGATCTGACGAATTTTTACGGATTTTCCTAGGGGTACCCCTAGGGAAAATTGCCAGAATCGAGAAATCGTAAAAAGTGGTGAAATTTTGGATCCGAGTCCAATAATTCGAAAAAGCTTGATCGGAATAGCTACTGGTAGCTTGCCGGTCACAACGCATCGAGAATTGGCCTCGTCGGGATCTGACGAATTTTTACGGATTTTCCTAGGGGTACCCCTAGGGAAAATCGCCAGAATCGAGAAATCGTAAAAAGTGGTGAAATTTTGGATCCGAGTCCAATAATTCGGGAAAGCTTGATCGGAATAGCTCCTGGAAGCTTGCCGGTTACAACGCATCGAGAATTGGCCTCGTCGGGATCTGACGAATTTCCCTAGGGGTATCCCTAGGGAAAATCGCCAGAATCGAGAAATCGTAAAAAGTGGTGAAATTTTGGATCCGAGTCCAATAATTCGGGAAAGCTTGATCGGAATAGCTACTGGTAGCTTGCCGGTCACAACGCATCGAGAATTGGCCTCGTCGGGATCTGACGAATTTTTACGGATTTTCTTAGGGGTACTCCTAGGGAAAATCGCCAGAATCGAGAAATCGTAAAAAGTGGTGAAATTTTGGATCCGAGTCCAATAATTCGGAAAAGGTTGATCGGAATAGCTACTGGTAGCTTGCCGGTCACAACGCATCGAGAATTGGCCTCGTCGGGATCTGACGAATTTTTACGGATTTTCCTAGGGGTACCCCTAGGGAAAATCGCCAGAATCGAGAAATCGTAAAAAGTGGTGAAATTTTGGATCCGAGTCCAATAATTCGGGAAAGCTTGATCGGAATAGCTCCTGGAAGCTTGCCGGTCACAACGCATCGAGAATTGGCCTCGTCGGGATCTGACGAATTTTTACGGATTTTCCTAGGGGTACCCCTAGGGAAAATCGCCAGAATCGAGAAATCGTAAAAAGTGGTGAAATTTTGGATCCGAGTCCAATAATTCGGGAAAGCTTGATCGGAATAGCTACTGGAAGCTTGCCGATCACAACGCATCGAGAATTGGCCTCGTCGGGATCTGACGAATTTCCCTAGGGGTATCCCTAGGGAAAATCGCCAGAATCGAGAAATCGTAAAAAGTGGTGAAATTTTGGATCCGAGTCCAATAATTCGGGAAAGCTTGATCGGAATAGCTACTGGTAGCTTGCCGGTCACAACGCATCGAGAATTGGCCTCGTCGGGATCTGATGAATTTTTACGGATTTTCCTAGGGGTACCCCTAGGGAAAATCGCCAGAATCGAGAAATCGTAAAAAGTGGTGTAATTTTGGATCCGAGTCCAATAATTCGGGAAAGCTTGATCGGAATAGCTACTGGTAGCTTGCCGGTCACAACGCATCGAGAATTGGTCTCGTCGGGATCTGACGAATTTTTACGGATTTTCCTAGGGGTACCCCTAGGGAAAATCGCCAGAATCGAGAAATCGTAAAAAGTGGTGAAATTTTGGATTCGAGTCCAATAATTCAGGAAAGCTTGATCGGAATAGCTCCTGGAAGCTTGCCGGTCACAACGCATCGAGAATTGGCCTCGTCGGGATCTGACGAATTTTTACGGATTTTCCTAGGGGTACCCCTAGGGAAAATCGCCAGAATCGAGAAATCGTAAAAAGTGGTGAAATTTTGGATCCGAGTCCAATAATTCGGGAAAGCTTGATCGGAATAGCTCCTGGAAGCTTGCCGGTCACAACGCATCGAGAATTGGCCTCGTCGGGATCTGACGAATTTTTACGCATTTCCCTAGGGGTACCCCTAGGGAAAATCGCCAGAATCGAGAAATCGTAAAAAGTGGTGAAATTTTTGATCCGAGTCCAATAATTCGGGAAAGCTTGATCGGAATAGCTACTGGAAGCTTGCCGGTCACAACGCATCGAGAATTGACCTCGTCGGGATCTGACGAATTTCCCTAGGGGTATCCCTAGGGAAAATCGCCAGAATCGAGAAATCGTAAAAAGTGGTGAAATTTTGGATCCGAGTCCAATAATTCGAGAAAGCTTGATCGGAATAGCTACTGGTAGCTTGCCGGTCACAACGCATCGAGAATTGGCCTCGTCGGGATCTGACGAATTTTTACGGATTTTCTTAGGGGTACTCCTAGGGAAAATCGCCAGAATCGAGAAATCGTAAAAAGTGGTGAAATTTTGGATCCGAGTCCAATAATTCGGGAAAGCTTGATCGGAATAGCTACTGGTAGCTTGCCGGTCACAACGCATCGAGAATTGGCCTCGTCGGGATCTGACAAATTTTTACGGATTTTCCTAGGGGTACCCCTAGGAAAAATCGCCAGAATCGAGAAATCGTAAAAAGTGGTGAAATTTTGGATCCGAGTCCAATAATTCGGGAAAGCTTGATCGGAATAGCTCCTGGAAGCTTGCCGGTCACAACGCATCGAGAATTGGCCTCGTCGGGATCTGACGAATTTTTACGGATTTTCCTAGGGGTACCCCTAGGGAAAATCGCCAGAATCGAGAAATCGTAAAAAGTGGTGAAATTTTAGATCCGAGTCCAATAATTCGGGAAAGCTTGATCGGAATAGCTACTGGAAGCTTGCCGATCACAACGCATCGAGAATTGGCCTCGTCGGGATCTGACGAATTTCCCTAGGGGTACCCCTAGGGAAAATCGCCAGAATCGAGAAATCGTACAAAGTGGTGAAATTTTGGATCCGAGTCCAATAATTCGGGAAAGCTTGATCGGAATAGCTACTGGAAGCTTGCCGGTCACAACGCGTCGAGAATTGGCCTCGTCGGGATCTGACGAATTTTTACGGATTTCCCTAGGGGTACCCCTAGGGAAAATCGCCAGAATCGAGAAATCGTAAAAAGTGGTGAAATTTTGGATCCGAATCCAATAATTCGGGAAAGCTTGATCGGAATAGCTACTGGAAGCTTGCCAGTCACAACGCATCGAGAATTGGCCTCGTCGGGATCTGACGAATTTTCCTAGGGGTACCCCTAGGGAAAATCGCCAGAATCGAGAAATCGTAAAAAGTGGTGAAATTTTGGATCCGAGTCCAATAATTCGGGAAAGCTTGATCGGAATAGCTCCTGGAAGCTTGCCGGTCACAACGCATCGAGAATTGGCCTCGTCGGGATCTGACGAATTTTTACGCATTTCCCTAGGGGTACCCCTAGGGAAAATCGCCAGAATCGAGAAATCGTAAAAAGTGGTGAAATTTTTTATCCGAGTCCAATAATTCGGGAAAGCTTGATCGGAATAGCTACTGGAAGCTTGCCGGTCACAACGCATCGAGAATTGACCTCGTCGGGATCTGACGAATTTCCCTAGGGGTATCCCTAGGGAAAATCGCCAGAATCGAGAAATCGTAAAAAGTGGTGAAATTTTGGATCCGAGTCCAATAATTCGAGAAAGCTTGATCGGAATAGCTACTGGTAGCTTGCCGGTCACAACGCATCGAGAATTGGCCTCGTCGGGATCTGACGAATTTTTACGGATTTTCTTAGGGGTACTCCTAGGGAAAATCGCCAGAATCGAGAAATCGTAAAAAGTGGTGAAATTTTGGATCCGAGTCCAATAATTCGGGAAAGCTTGATCGGAATAGCTACTGGTAGCTTGCCGGTCACAACGCATCGAGAATTGGCCTCGTCGGGATCTGACAAATTTTTACGGATTTTCCTAGGGGTACCCCTAGGAAAAATCGCCAGAATCGAGAAATCGTAAAAAGTGGTGAAATTTTGGATCCGAGTCCAATAATTCGGGAAAGCTTGATCGGAATAGCTCCTGGAAGCTTGCCGGTCACAACGCATCGAGAATTGGCCTCGTCGGGATCTGACGAATTTTTACGGATTTTCCTAGGGGTACCCCTAGGGAAAATCGCCAGAATCGAGAAATCGTAAAAAGTGGTGAAATTTTAGATCCGAGTCCAATAATTCGGGAAAGCTTGATCGGAATAGCTACTGGAAGCTTGCCGATCACAACGCATCGAGAATTGGCCTCGTCGGGATCTGACGAATTTCCCTAGGGGTACCCCTAGGGAAAATCGCCAGAATCGAGAAATCGTACAAAGTGGTGAAATTTTGGATCCGAGTCCAATAATTCGAGAAAGCTTGATCGGAATAGCTACTGGAAGCTTGCCGGTCACAACGCGTCGAGAATTGGCCTCGTCGGGATCTGACGAATTTTTACGGATTTCCCTAGGGGTACCCCTAGGGAAAATCGCCAGAATCGAGAAATCGTAAAAAGTGGTGAAATTTTGGATCCGAATCCAATAATTCGGGAAAGCTTGATCGGAATAGCTACTGGAAGCTTGCCGGTCACAACGCATCGAGAATTGGCCTCGTCGGGATCTGACGAATTTTCCTAGGGGTACCCCTAGGGAAAATCGCCAGAATCGAGAAATCGTAAAAAGTGGTGAAATTTTGGATCCGAGTCCAATAATTCGGGAAAGCTTGATCGGAATAGCTCCTGGAAGCTTGCCGGTCACAACGCATCGAGAATTGGCCTCGTCGGGATCTGACGAATTTTTACGCATTTCCCTAGGGGTACCCCTAGGGAAAATCGCCAGAATCGAGAAATCGTAAAAAGTGGTGAAATTTTTTATCCGAGTCCAATAATTCGGGAAAGCTTGATCGGAATAGCTACTGGAAGCTTGCCGGTCACAACGCATCGAGAATTGGCCTCGTCGGGATCTGACGAATTTCCCTAGGGGTATCCCTAGGGAAAATCGCCAGAATCGAGAAATCGTAAAAAGTGGTGAAATTTTGGATCCGAATCCAATAATTCGGGAAAGCTTAATCGGAATAGCTACTGGAAGCTTGCCGGTCACAACGCATCGAGAATTGGCCTCGTCGGGATCTGACGAATTTCCCTAGGGGTCCCCCTAGGGAAAATCGGCAGAATCGAGAAATCGTAAAAAGTGGTGAAATTTTGGATCCGAGTCCAATAATTCGGGAAAGCTTGATCGGAATAGCTACTGGAAGCTTGCCGGTCACAACGCATCGAGAATTGGCCTCGTCGGGATCTGACGAATTTTCCTAGGGGTATCCCTAGGGAAAATCGCCAGAATCGAGAAATCGTACAAAGTGGTGAAATTTTTGAGCCGAGTCCAATAATTCGGGAAAGCTTGATCGGAATAGCTCCTGGAAGCTTGTCGGTCACAACGCATCGAGAATTGGCCTCGTCGGGATCTGACGAATTTTTACGGATTTTCCTAGGGGTACCCCTAGGGAAAATCGCCAGAATCGAGAAATCATAAAAAGTGGTGAAATTTTGGATCCGAGTCCAATAATTCGGGAAAGCTTGATCGGAATAGCTACTGGAAGCTTGCCGGTCACAACGCATCGAGAATTGGCCTCGTCGAGATCTGACGAATTTTTACGGATTTCCCTAGGGGTACCCCTAGGGAAAATCGCCAGAATCGAGAAATCGTAAAAAGTGGTGAAATTTTGGATCCGAGTCCAATAATTCGGGAAAGCTTGATCGGAATAGCTACTGGAAGCTTGCCGGTCACAACGCATCGAGAATTGGCCTCGTCGGGATCTGACGAATTTCCCTAGGGGTACCCCTAGGGAAAATCGCCAGAATCTAGAAATCGTAAAAAGTTGTGAAATTTTGGATCCGAGTCCAATAATTCGGGAAAACTTGATCGGAATAGCAACTGGAAGCTTGCCGGTCACAACGCATCGAGAATTGGACTCGTCGGGATCTGACGAATTTCCCTAGGGGTATCCCTAGGGAAAATCGCTAGAATCGAGAAATCGTAAAAAGTGGTGAAATTTTGGATCCGAGTCAAATAATTCCGGAAAGCTTGATCGGAATAGCTACTGGAAGCTTGCCGGTCACAACGCATCGAGAATTGGCCTCGTCGGGATCTGACGAATTTTTACGGATTTCCCTAGGGGTACCCCTAGGGAAAATCGCCAGAATCGAGAAATCGTAAAAAGTGGTGAAATTTTGGATCCGAGTCCAATAATTCGGGAAAGCTTGATCGGAATAGCTACTGGAAGCTTGCCGGTCACAACGCATCGAGAATTGGCCTCGTCGGGATCTGACGAATTTCCCTAGGGGTACCCCTAGGGAAAATCGCCAGAATCGAGAAATCGTAAAAAGTGGTGAAATTTTGGATCCGAGTCCAATAATTCGGGAAAGCTTGATCGGAATAGCTACTGGAAGCTTGCCGATCACAACAAATCGAGAATTGGCCTCGTCGGGATCTGACGAATTTTTACGGATTTCCCTAGGGGTACCCCTAGGGAAAATCGCCAGAATCGAGAAATCGTAAAAAGTGGTGAAATTTTGGATCCGAGTCCAATAATTCGGGAAAGCTTGATCGGAATAGCTACTGGAAGCTTGCCGATCACAACAAATCGAGAATTGGCCTCGTCGGGATCTGACGAATTTTTACGGATTTCCCTAGGGGTACCCCTAGGTAAAATCGCCAGAATCGAGAAATCGTAAAAAGTGGTGAAATTTTGGATCCGAGTCCAATAATTCGGGAAAGCTTGATCAGAATAGCTACTGGAAGCTTGCCGGTCACAACGCATCGAGAATTGGCCTCATCGGGATCTGACGAATTTCCTTAGGGGTACCCCTAGGGAAAATTGCCAGAATCGATAAATCGTATAAAGTGGTGAAATTTTGGATCCGAGTCCAATAATTCGGGAAAACTTGATCGGAATAGCTCCTGGAAGCTTGCCAGTCATAACGCATCGAGATTTGGCCTCGTCGGGATCTGACGAATTTTTACGGATTTCCCTAGGGGTACCCCTAGGGAAAATCGCCAGAATCGAGAAATCGTAAAAAGTGGTGAAATTTTGGATCCGAGTCCAATAACTCGGGAAAGCTTGATCGGAATAGCTACTGGAAGCTTGCCGGTCACAACGCATCGAGAATTGGCCTCGTCGGGATCTGACGAATTTCCCTAGGGGTACCCCTAGGGAAAATCGCCAGAATCGAGAAATCGTAAAAAGTGGTGAAATTTTGAATCCGAGTCCAATAATTCGGGAAAGCTTGATCGAAATAGCTACTGAAAGCTTGCCGGTCAGAACGCATTGAGAATTGGCCTCGTCGGGATCTGACGAATTTTTACGGATTTCCCTCGGGGTACCCCTAAAGAAAATCGCCAGAATCGAGAAATCGTAAAAAGTGGTGAAATTTTGGATCCGAGTCCAATAATTCGGGAAAGCTTGATCGGAATAGCTCCTGGAAGCTTGCCGGTCACAACGCATCGAGAATTGGCCTCGTCGGGATCTGACGAATTTTTACGGATTTTCCTAGGGGTACCCCTATGGAAAATCGCCAGAATCGAGAAATCGTAAAAAGTGGTGAAATTTTGGATCCGAGTCCAATAATTCGGGAAAGCTTGATCGAAATAGCTACTGGAAGCTTGCCGGTCACAACGCATCGAGAATTGGCCTCGTCGGGATCTGACGAATTTCCCTAGGGGTACCCCTAAAAAAATTGCCAGAATCGAGAAATCGTACAAAGTGGTGAAATTTTGGATCCGAGTCCAATAATTCGGGAAAGCTTGATCGGAATAGCTACTGGAAGCTTGCCGGTCACAACGCATCGAGAATTGGCCTCGTCGGGATCTGACGAATTTTTACGGATTTCCCTAGGGGTACCCCTAGGGAAAATCGCCAGAATCGAGAAATCGTAAAAAGTGGTGAAATTTTGGATCCGAGTCCAATAATTCGGGAAAGCTTGATCGGAATAGCTACTGGAAGCTTGCCGGTCACAACGCATCGAGAATTGGCCTCGTCGGGATCTGACGAATTTCCATAGGGGTACCCCTAGGGAAAATCGCCAGAATCGAAAAATCGTACAAAGTGGTGAAATTTTTGATCCGAGTCCAATAATTCGGGAAAGCTTGATCGGAATAGCTCCTGGAAGCTTGCCGGTCACAACGCATCGAGAATTGGCCTCGTCGGGATCTGACGATTTTTTAGGGATTTTCCTAGGGGTACCCCTAGGGAAAATCGCCAGAATCGAGAAATCATAAAAAGTGGTAAAATTTTGGATCCGAGTCCAATAATTCGGGAAAGCTTGATCGGAATAGCTATTGGAAGCTTGCCGATCACAACGCATCGAGAATTGGCCTCGTCGGGATCTGACGAATTTCCCTAGGGGTACCCCTAGGGAAAATCGCCAGAATCTAGAAATCGTAAAAAGTTGTGAAATTTTGGATCCGAGTCCAATAATTCGGGAAAACTTGATCGGAATAGCTACTGGAAGCTTGCCGGTCACAACGCATCGAGAATTGGCCTCGTCGGGATCTGACGAATTTCCCTAGGGGTATCCCTAGGGAAAATCGCTAGAATCGAGAAATCGTAAAAAGTGGTGAAATTTTGGATCCGAGTCAAATAATTCCGGAAAGCTTGATCGGAATAGCTATTGGAAGCTTGCCGGTCACAACGCATCGAGAATTAGCCTCGTCGGGATCTGACGAATTTTTACGGATTTCCCTAGGGGTACCCCTAGGGAAAATCGCCAGAATCAAGAAATCGTAAAAAGTGGTGAAATTTTGGATCTGAGTCCAATAATTCGGGAAAGCTTGATCGGAATAGCTACTGGAAGCTTGCCGGTCACAACGCATCGAGAATTGGCTTCGTCGGGATCTGACGAATTTCCCTAGGGGTACCCCTAGGGAAAATCGCCAGAATCGAGAAATCGTAAAAAGTGGTGAAATTTTGGATCCGAGTCCAATAATTCGGGAAAGCTTAATCGGAATAGCTCCTGGAAGCTTGCCGGTCACAACGCATCGAGAATTGGCCTCGTCGGGATCTGACGAATTTTTACGGATTTCCCTAGGGGTACCCCTAGGGAAAATCGCCAGAATCGAGAAATCGTAAAAAGTGGTGAAATTTTGGATCCGAGTCCAATATTTCGGAAAAGCTTGATCGGAATAGCTACTGGAAGCTTGCCGGTCACAACGCATCGAGAATTGGCCTCGTCGGGATCTGACGAATTTTTACGGATTTCCCAAGGGGTACCCCTAGTTAAAATTGCCAGAATCGAGAAATCGTAAAAAGTGGTGAAATTTTGGATCCGAGTCCAATAATTCGGGAAAGCTTGATCGGAATAGCTACTGGAATCTTGCCGGTCACAACGCATCGAGAATTGGCCTCGTCGGGATCTGACGAATTTCCTTATGGGTACCCCTAGGGAAAATCGCCAGAATCGATAAATCGTAAAAAGTGGTGAAATTTTGGATCCGAGTCCAATAATTCGGGAAAGCTTGATCGGAATAGCTCCTGGAAGCTTGCCAGTCATAACGCATCGAGATTTGGCCTCGTCGGGATCTGACGAATTTTTACGGATTTGCCTAGGGGTACCCCTAGGGAAAATCGCCAGAATCGAGAAATCGTAAAAAGTGGTGAAATTTTGGATCCGAGTCCAATAACTCGGGAAAGCTTGATCGGAATAGCTACTGGAAGCTTGCCGGTCACAACGCATCGAGAATTGGCCTCGTCGGGATCTGACGAATTTCCCTAGGGGTACCCCTAGGGAAAATCGCCAGAATCGAGAAATCGTAAAAAGTGGTGAAATTTTGGATCCGAGTCCAATAATTCGGGAAAGCTTAATCGGAATAGCTCCTGGAAGCTTGCCGGTCACAACGCATCGAGAATTGGCCTCGTCGGGATCTGACGAATTTTTACGGATTTCCCTAGGGGTACCCCTAGGGAAAATCGCCAGAATCGAGAAATCGTAAAAAGTGGTGAAATTTTGGATCCGAGTCCAATATTTCGGAAAAGCTTGATCGGAATAGCTACTGGAAGCTTGCCGGTCACAACGCATCGAGAATTGGCCTCGTCGGGATCTGACGAATTTTTACGGATTTCCCAAGGGGTACCCCTAGTTAAAATTGCCAGAATCGAGAAATCGTAAAAAGTGGTGAAATTTTGGATCCGAGTCCAATAATTCGGGAAAGCTTGATCGGAATAGCTACTGGAATCTTGCCGGTCACAACGCATCGAGAATTGGCCTCGTCGGGATCTGACGAATTTCCTTATGGGTACCCCTAGGGAAAATCGCCAGAATCGATAAATCGTAAAAAGTGGTGAAATTTTGGATCCGAGTCCAATAATTCGGGAAAGCTTGATCGGAATAGCTCCTGGAAGCTTGCCAGTCATAACGCATCGAGATTTGGCCTCGTCGGGATCTGACGAATTTTTACGGATTTCCCTAGGGGTACCCCTAGGGAAAATCGCCAGAATCGAGAAATCGTAAAAAGTGGTGAAATTTTGGATCCGAGTCCAATAACTCGGGAAAGCTTGATCGGAATAGCTACTGGAAGCTTGCCGGTCACAACGCATCGAGAATTGGCCTCGTCGGGATCTGACGAATTTCCCTAGGGGTACCCCTAGGGAAAATCGCCAGAATCGAGAAATCGTAAAAAGTGGTGAAATTTTGGATCCGAGTCCAATAATTCGGGAAAGCTTGATCGGAATAGCTACTGGAAGCTTGCCGGTCACAACGCATCGAGAATTGGCCTCGTCGGGATCTGATGAATTTTTATGGATTTTCCTAGGGGTACGCCTTGGGAAAATCGCCAAAATCGAGAAATCGTAAAAAGTGGTAAAATTTTTGATCCGAGTCCAATAATTCGGGAAAGCTTGATCGGAATAGCTACTGGAAGCTTGCCGGTCACAACGCATCGAGAATTGGCCTCGTCGGGATCTGACGAATTTTTACGGATTTTCGTAGGGGTACCCCTAAGAAAAATCGCTAGAATCGAGAAATCGTAAAAAGTGGTTAAATTTTGGATCCGAGTCAAATAATTCGGGAAAGCTTGATCGGAATAGCTACTGGAAGCTTGCCGGTCACAACGCATCGAGAATTGGCCTCGTCGGGATCTGACGAATTTCCATAGGGGTACCCCTAGGGAAAATCGCCAGAATCGAGAAATCGTACAAAGTGGTGAAATTTTGGATCCGAGTCCAATAATTCGGGAAAGCTTGATCGGAATAGCTACTGGAAGCTTGCCGGTCACAACGCATCGAGAATTGGCCTCGTCGGGATCTGACGAATTTTTACGGATTTCCCTAGGGGTACCCTTAGGGAAAATCGCCAGAATCGAGAAATCGTAAAAAGTGGTGAAATTTTGGATCCGAGTCAAATAATTCGGGAAAGCTTGATCGGAATAGCTACTGGAAGCTTGCCGGTCACAACGCATCGAGAATTGGCCTCGTCGGGATCTGACGAATTTCCATAGGGGTACCCCTAGGGAAAATCGCCAGAATCGAGAAATCGTACAAAGTGGTCAAATTTTTGATCCGAGTCCAATAATTCGGGAAAGCTTGATCGGAATAGCTCCTTGAAGCTTGCCGGTCACAACGCATCGAGAATTGGCCTCGTCGGGATCTGACGATTTTTTAGGGATTTCCCTAGGGGTACCCCTAGGGAAAATCGCCAGAATCGAGAAATCATAAAAAGTGGTAAAATTTTGGATCCGAGTCCAATAATTCGGGAAAGCTTGATCGGAATAGCTATTGGAAGCTTGCCGATCACAACGCATCGAGAATTGGCCTCGTCGGGATCTGACGAATTTTCCTAGGGGTACCCCTAGGGAAAATCGCCAGAATCTAGAAATCGTAAAAAGTTGTGAAATTTTGGATCCGAGTCCAATAATTCGGGAAAGCTTGATCGGAATAGCTACTGGAAGCTTGCCGATCACAACAAATCGAGAATTGGCCTCGTCGGGATCTGACGAATTTCCCTAGGGGTATCCCTAGGGAAAATCGCTAGAATCGAGAAATCGTAAAAAGTGTTGAAATTTTGGATCCGAGTCAAATAATTCCGGAAAGCTTGATCGGAATAGCTACTGGAAGCTTGCCGGTCACAACGCATCGAGAATTGGCCTCGTCGGGATCTGACGAATTTTTACGGATTTCCCTAGGGGTACCCCTAGAGAAAATCGCCAGAATCGAGAAATCGTAAAAAGTGGTGAAATTTTGGATCCGAGTCCAATAATTCGGGAAAGCTTGATCGGAATAGCTACTGGAAGCTTTTCGGTCACAATACATCGAGAATTGGCCTCGTCGGGATCTGACGAATTTCCCTAGGGGTACCCCTAAGGAAAATCGCCAGAATCGAGAAATCGTAAAAAGTGGTGAAATTTTGGATCCGAGCCCAATAATTCAGGAAAGCTTGATCGGAATAGCTCCTGAAAGCTTGCCGGTCACAACGCATCGAGAATTGGCCTCGTCGGGATCTGACGAATTTTTACGGATTTCTCTTGGGGTACCCCTAGGGAAAATCGCCAGAATCGAGAAATCGTAAAAAGTGGTGAAATTTTGGATCCGAGTCCAATAATTCGGGAAAGCTTGATCGGAATAGCTACTGGAAGCTTGCCGGTCACAACGCATCGAGAATTGGCCTCGTCGGGATCTGACGAATTTTCCTAGGGGTACCCCTAGGGAAAAACGCCAGAATCGAGAAATCGTAAAAAGTGGTGAAATTTTGGATCCGAGTCCAATAATTCGGGAAAGCTTGATCGGAATAGCTCCTGGAAGCTTGCCGGTCACAACGCATCGAGAATTGGCCTCGTCGGGATCTGACGAATTTTTACGGATTTCCCTAGGGGTACCCCTAGGGAAAATCGCCAGAATCGAGAAATCGTAAAAAGTGGTGAAATTTTGGATCCGAGTCCAATAATTCGGGAAAGCTTGATCGGAATAGCTACTGGAAGCTTTTCGGTCACAATACATCGAGAATTGGCCTCGTCGGGATCTGACGAATTTCCCTAGAGGTACCCCTAAGGAAAATCGCCAGAATCGAGAAATCGTAAAAAGTGGTGAAATTTTGGATCCGAGCCCAATAATTCAGGAAAGCTTGATCGGAATAGCTCCTGAAAGCTTGCCGGTCACAACGCATCGAGAATTGGCCTCGTCGGGATCTGACGAATTTTTACGGATTTCCCTAGGGGTACCCCTAGGGAAAATCGCCAGAATCGAGAAATCGTAAAAAGTGGTGAAATTTTGGATCCGAGTCCAATAATTCGGGAAAGCTTGATCGGAATAGCTACTGGAAGCTTGCCGGTCACAATGCATCGAGAATTGGCCTAGTCGGGATCTGACGAATTTTTACGGATTTTCCTAGGGGTACCCCTAGGAAAAATCGCCAGAATCGAGAAATCGTAAAAAGTGGTGAAATTTTGGATCCGAGTCCAATAATTCGGGAAAGCTTGATGGGAATAGCTACTGGAAGCTTGCCGGTCACAATGCATCGAGAATTGACCTCGTCGGGATCTGACAAATTTTTACGGATTTCCCTAGGGGCACCCCTAGGGAAAATCGCCAAAATCGAGAAATCGTAAAAAGTGGTGAAATTTTGGATCCGAGTCCAATAATTCGGGAAAGCTTGATCGGAATAGCTACTGGAAGCTTGCCGGTCACAACGCATCGAGAATTGGCCTCGTCGGGATCTGGCGAATTTTTACGGATTTCCCTACGGGTACCCCTAGGGAAAATCGCTAGAATCGAGAAATCGTAAAAAGTGGTGAAATTTTGGGTCCGAGTCCAATAATTCGAGAAAGCTTGATCGGAATAGCTACTGGAAGCTTGCCGGTCACAATGCATCGAGAATTGGCTTCGTCGGGATCTGACGAATTTTTACGGATTTCCTAAGGGAAAATCGCCAGAATCGAGAAATCGTAAAAAGAGGTGAAATTTTGGATCCGAGTCCAATAATTCGAGAAAGCTTGATCGGAATAGCTACTAGAAGCTTGCCGGCCACAACGCCTCGAGAATTGGCCTCGTCGAGATCTGATCAATTTTCCTAGCGGGTACCCCTAGGGAAAATCGCCAGAATCGAGAAATCATAAAAAGTGGTGAAATTTTGGATCCGAGTCCAATAATTCGGGAAAGCTTGATCGGAATAGCTACTGGAAGCTTGCCGGTCACAACGCATCGAGAATTGGCCTCGTCGGGATCTGACGAATTTCCCTAGGGGTATCCCTAGGGAAAATCGCCAGAATCGAGAAATCGTAAAAAGTGGTGAAATTTTGGATCCGAGTACAATAATTCGGGAAAGCTTGATCGGAATAGCTACTGGAAGCTTGCCGGTCACAACGCATCGAGAATTGGCCTCGTCGGGATCTGTTGAATTTTTACGGATTTCCCTAGGGGTACCCCTAAGGAAAATCGCCAGAATCGAGAAATCGTAAAAAGTGGTGAAATTTTGGATCCGAGTCCAATAATTCGGGAAAGCTTGATCGGAATAGCTACTGGAAGCTTGCCGGTCACAACGCATCGAGAATTGGCCTCGTCGGGATCTGAAGAATTTTTACGGATTTCCCTAATGGTACCCCTAGGGAAAATCGCCAGAATCGAGAAATCGTAAAAAGTGGTGAAATTTTGGATCCGAGTCCAATAATTCGGGAAAGCTTGATCGGAATAGCTACTGGAAGCTTGCCGGTCACAACGCATCGAGAATTGGCCTCGTCGGGATCTGACGAATTTTTACGGATTTTCCTAGGGGTACCCCTAGGGAAAATCCCCAGAATCGAGAAATCGTAAAAAGTGGTGAAATTTTGGATCCGAGTCCAATAATTCGGGAAAGCTTGATGGGAATAGCTACTGGAAGCTTGCCGATCACAATGCATTGAGAATTGACCTCGTCGGGATCTGACGAATTTTTACGGATTTCCCTAGGGATACCCCTAGGGAAAATCGCCAGAATCGAGAAATCGTAAAAAGTGGTAAAATTTTGGATCCGAGTCCAATAATTCGGGAAAGCTTGATCGGAATAGCTACTGGAAGCTTGCCGGTCACAACGCATCGAGAATTGGCCTCGTCGGGATCTGACGAATTTTTACGGATTTTCCTAGGGGTACCCCTAGGGAAAATCGCCAAAATCGAGAAATCGTAAAAAGTGGTGAAATTTTGGATCCGAGTCCAATAATTCGGGAAAGCTTGATGGGAATAGCTACTGGAAGCTTGCCGATCACAATGTATCGAGAATTGACCTCGTCGGGATCTGATGAATTTTTACGGATTTCCCTAGGGGTACCCCTAGGGAAAATCGCCAGAATCGAGAAATCGTAAAAAGTGGTGAAATTTTGGATCCGAGTCCAATAATTCGGGAAAGCTTGATCGGAATAGCTACTGGAAGCTTGCCGGTCACAACGCATCGAGAATTGGCCTCGTCGGGATCTGATGAATTTTTACGAATATTCCTAGGGGTACCCCTAGGGAAAATCGCCAAAATCGAGAAATCTTAAAAAGTGGTAAAATTTTTGATCCGAGTCCAATAATTCGGGAAAGCTTGATCGGAATAGCTACTGGAAGCTTGACGGTCACAACGCATCGAGAATTGGCCTCGTCGGGATCTGACGAATTTTTACGGATTTTCCTAGGGGTACCCCTAGGGAAAATCGCCAAAATCGAGAAATCGTAAAAAGTGGTGAAATTTTGGATCCGAGTCCAATAATTCGGGAAAGCTTGATGGGAATAGCTACTGGAAGCTTGCCGATCACAATGTATCGAGAATTGACCTCGTTGGGATCTGATAAATTTTTACGGATTTCCCTAGGGGTACCCCTAGGGAAAATCGCCAGAATCGAGAAATCGTAAAAAGTGGTGAAATTTTGGATCCGAGTCCAATAATTCGGGAAAGCTTGATCGGAATAGCTACTGGAAGCTTGCCGGTCACAACGCATCGAGAATTGGCCTCGTCGGGATCTGATGAATTTTTACGAATATTCCTAGGGGTACCCCTAGGGAAAATCGCCAAAATCGAGAAATCTTAAAAAGTGGTAAAATTTTTGATCCGAGTCCAATAATTCGGGAAAGCTTGATCGGAATAGCTACTGGAAGCTTGCCGGTCACAACGCATCGAGAATTGGCCTCGTCGGGATCTGACGAATTTTTACGGATTTTCCTAGGGGTACCCCTAGGGAAAATCGCCAAAATCGAGAAATCGTAAAAAGTGGTGAAATTTTGGATCCGAGTCCAATAATTCGGGAAAGCTTGATGGGAATAGCTACTGGAAGCTTGCCGATCACAATGCATCGAGAATTGACCTCATCGGGATCTGACGAATTTTTACGGATTTCCCTAGGGGTACCCCTAGGGAAAATCGCCAGAATCGAGAAATCGTAAAAAGTGGTGAAATTTTGGATCCGAGTCCATTAATTCGGGAAAGCTTGATCGGAATAGCTACTGGAAGCTTGCCGGTCACAACGCATCGAGAATTGGCCTCGTCGGGATCTGACGAATTTTTACGGATTTTCCTAGGGGTACCCCTAGGGAAAATCGCCAAAATCGAGATATCGTAAAAAGTGGTAAAATTTTTGATCCGAGTCCAATAATTCGGGAAAGCTTGATCGGAATAGCTACTGGAAGCTTGCCGGTCACAACGCATCGAGAATTGGCCTCGTCGGGATCTGACAAATTTTTACGGATTTTCCTAGGGGTACCCCTAGGGAAAATCGCCAAAATCGAGAAATCGTAAAAAGTGGTGAAATTTTGGATCCGAATCCAATAATTCAGGAAAGCTTGATCGGAATAGCTACTGGAAGCTTGCCGGTCACAACGCATCGAGAATTGGCCTCGTCGGGATCTGACGAATTTTTACGGATTTTCCTAGGGGTACCCCTAGGGAAAATCGCCAAAATCGAGAAATCATAAAAAGTGGTGAAATTTTGGATCCGAGTCCAATAATTCGGGAAAGCTTGATCGGAATAGCTATTGGAAGCTTGCCGATCACAACGCATCGAGAATTGGCCTCGTCGGGATCTGACGAATTTTTACGAATTTCCCTAGGGGTACCCCTAGGGAAAATCGCCAGAATCGAGAAATCGTAAAAAGTGGTGAAATTTTGGATCCGAGTACAATAATTCGGGAAAGCTTGATCGGAATAGCTACTGGAAGCTTGCCGGTCACAACGCATCGAGAATTGGCCTCGTCGGGATCTGACGAATTTTTACGGATTTCCCTAGGGGTACCCCTAGGGAAAATCGCCAGAATCGAGAAATCGTAAAAAGTGGTGAAATTTTGGATCCGAGTCCAATAATTCGGGAAAGCTTGATCGGAATAGCTACTGGAAGCTTGCCGGTCACAATGCATCGAGAATTGGCCTCGTCGGGATCTGACGAATTTTTACGGATTTTCCTAGGGGTACCCCTAGGAAAAATCGCCAGAATCGAGAAATCGTAAAAAGTGGTGAAATTTTGGATCCGAGTCCAATAATTCGGGAAAGCTTGATGGGAATAGCTACTGGAAGCTTGCCGGTCACAATGCATCGAGAATTGACCTCGTCGGGATCTGACAAATTTTTACGGATTTCCCTAGGGGCACCCCTAGGGAAAATCGCCAAAATCGAGAAATCGTAAAAAGTGGTAAAATTTTGGATCCGAGTCCAATAATTCGGGAAAGCTTGATCGGAATAGCTACTGGAAGCTTGCCGGTCACAACGCATCGAGAATTGGCCTCGTCGGGATCTGGCGAATTTTTACGGATTTCCCTAGGGGTACCCCTAGGGAAAATCGCTAGAATCGAGAAATCGTAAAAAGTGGTGAAATTTTGGGTCCGAGTCCAATAATTCGAGAAAGCTTGATCGGAATAGCTACTGGAAGCTTGCCGGTCACAATGCATCGAGAATTGGCCTCGTCGGGATCTGACGAATTTTTACGGATTTCCTAAGGGAAAATCGCCAGAATCGAGAAATCGTAAAAAGAGGTGAAATTTTGGATCCGAGTCCAATAATTCGAGAAAGCTTGATCGGAATAGCTACTAGAAGCTTGCCGGCCACAACGCCTCGAGAATTGGCCTCGTCGAGATCTGATGAATTTTCCTAGGGGGTACCCCTAGGGAAAATCGCCAGAATCGAGAAATCATAAAAAGTGGTGAAATTTTGGATCCGAGGCCAATAATTCGGGAAAGCTTGATCGGAATAGCTACTGGAAGCTTGCCGGTCACAACGCATCGAGAATTGGCCTCGTCGGGATCTGACGAATTTCCCTAGGGGTATACCTAGGGAAAATCGCCAGAATCGAGAAATCGTAAAAAGTGGTGAAATTTTGGATCCGAGTACAATAATTCGGGAAAGCTTGATCGGAATAGCTACTGGAAGCTTGCCGGTCACAACACATCGAGAATTGGCCTCGTCGGGATCTGTTGAATTTTTACGGATTTCCCTAGGGGTACCCCTAAGGAAAATCGCCAGAATCGAGAAATCGTAAAAAGTGGTGCAATTTTGGATCCGAGTCCAATAATTCGGGTAAGCTTGATCGGAATAGCTACTGGAAGCTGGCCGGTCACAACGCATCGAGAATTGTCCTCGTCTGGATCTGACGAATTTCCCTAGGGGTACCCCTAAAGAAAATCGCCAGAATCGAGAAATCGTAAAAAGTGGTGAAATTTTGGATCCGAGTCCAATAATTCGGGAAAGTTTGATCGGAATAGCTACTGGAAGCTTGCCGGTCACAACGCATCGAGAATTGGCCTCGTCGGGATCTGACAAATTTTTACGGATTTCCCAGGGGTACCCGTAGGGAAAATCGCCAGAATCGAGAAATCGTAAAAAGTGGTGAAATTTTTAATCCGAGTCCAATAATTCGGGAAAGCTTGATCGGAATAGCTACTAGAAGCTTGCCGGTCACAACGCATCGAGAATTGGCCTCGTCGGGATCTGATGAATTTTCCTAGGGGTACCCCTAGGGAAAATCGCTAGAATCGAGAAATCGTAAAAAGTGGTAAAATTTTGGATCCGAGTCCAATAATTCGGGAAAGCTTGATCGGAATAGCTACTGGAAGCTTGCCGGTCACAACGCATCGAGAATTGGCCTCGTCGGGATCTGACAAATTTTTACGGATTTCCCTAGGGGTACCCCTAGGGAAAATCGCCAGAATTGAGAAATCGTAAAAAGTTGTGAAATTTTGGATCCGAGTCCAATAATTCGAGAAAGCTTGATCGGAATAGCTACTGGAAGCTTGCCGGTCACAACGCATCGAGAATTGGCCTCGTCGGGATCTGACGAATTTTTACGGATTTCCCTAGGGGTACCCCTAGGGAAAATCGCCAGAATCGAGAAATCGTAAAAAGTGGTGAAATTTTGGATCCGAGTCCAATAATTCGGGAAAGCTTGATCGGAATAGCTTGATCGGAATAGCTCCTGGAAGCTTGCCGGTCACAACGCATCGAGAATTGGCCTCGTCGGGATCTGATGAATTTTTACGGATTTACCTAGGGGTACCCCTAGGGAAAATCGCAAGAATCGAGAAATAGTAAAAAGTGGTGAAATTTTGGATCCGAGTCCAATAATTCGGGAAAGCTTGATCGGAATATTTACTGGAAGCTTGCCGGTCACAACGCATCGAGAATTGGCCTCGTCGGGATCTGACGAATTTTTACGGATTTCCCTAGGGGTACCCCTAGGGAAAATCGCCAGAATCGAGAAATCATAAAAAGTGGTGCAATTTTGGATCCGAGTCCAATAATTCGGGTAAGATTGATCGGAATAGCTACTGGAAGCTTGCCGGTCACAACGCATCGAGAATTGGCCTCGTCTGGATCTGACGAATTTCCCTAGGGGTACCCCTAGGGAAAATCGCCAGAATCGAGAAATCGTAAAAAGTGGTGAAATTTTGGATCCGAGTCCAATAATTCGGGAAAGCTTGATCGTAAAAGCTACTGGAAGCTTGCCGGTCACAACGCATCGAGAATTGGCCTCGTCGGGATCTAACGAATTTTTACGGATTTCCCTAGGGGTACCCCTAGGGAAAATCGCCAGAATCGAGAAATCGTAAAAAGTGGTGAAATTTTGGATCCGAGTCCAATAATTCGGGAAATCTTGATCGGAATAGCTACTGGAAGCTTGCCGGTCACAACGCATCGAGAATTGGCCTCGTCGGGATCTGACGAATTTTTACGGATTTCCCTAGGGGTACCCCTAGGGAAAATCGCCAGAATCGAGAAATCGTAAAAAGTGATGAAATTTTGGATCCGAGTCCAATAATTCGGGAAAGCTTGATGGGAATAGCTACTGGAAGCTTGCCGGTCACAATGCATCAAGAATTGACCTCGTCGGGACCTGACGAATTTTTATGGATTTCCCTAGGGGCACCCCTAGGGAAAATCGCCAAAATCGAGAAATCGTAAAAAGTGGTGAAATTTTGGATCCGAGTCCAATAATTCGGGAAAGCTTGATCGGAATAGCTACTGGAAGCTTGCCGGTCACAACGCATCGAGAATTGGCCTCGTCGAGATCTGACGAATTTTTACGGATTTCCCTAGGGGTACCCCTAGGGAAAATCGCTAAAATCGAGAAATCGTAAAAATTGGTGAAATTTTGGGTCCGAGTCCAATAATTCGAGAAAGCTTGATCGGAATAGCTACTGGAAGCTTGCCGGTCACAATGCATCGAGAATTGGCCTCGTCGGGATCTGACGAATTTTTACGGATTTCCCTAGGGAAAATCGCCAGAATCGAGAAATCGTAAAAAGAGGTAAAATTTTGGATCCGAGTCCAATAATTCGAGAAAGCTTGATCGGAATAGCTACTAGAAGCTTGCCGGTCACAACGCCTCGAGAATTGGCCTCGTCGGGATCTGATGAATTTTCCTAGAGGTACCCCTAGGGAAAATCGCCAGAATCGAGAAATCGTAAAAAGTGGTGAAATTTTGGATCCGAGTCCAATAATTCGGGAAAGCTTGATCGGAATAGCTACTGGAAGCTTGCCGGTCACAACGCATCGAGAATTGGCCTCGTCGGGATCTGACGAATTTCCCTAGGGGTATCCCTAGGGAAAATCGCCAGAATCGAGAAATCGTAAAAAGTGGTGAAATTTTGGATCCGAGTCCAATAATTCGGGAAAGCTTGATCGGAATAGCTACTGGAAGCTTGCCGGTCACAACGCATCGAGAATTGGCCTCGTCGGGATCTGACGAATTTTTACGGATTTCCCTAGGGGTACCCCTAAGGAAAATCGCCAGAATCGAGAAATCGTAAAAAGTAGTGCAATTTTGGATCCGAGTCCAATAATTCGGGTAAGCTTGATCGGAATAGCTACTTGAAGCTGGCCGGTCACAATGCATCGAGAATTGTCCTCGTCTGGATCTGACGAATTTCCCTAGGGGTACCCCTAAAGAAAATCGCCAGAATCGAGAAATCGTAAAAAGTGGTGAAATTTTGGATCCGAGTCCAATAATTCGGGAAAGCTTGATCGGAATAGCTACTGGAAGCTTGCCGGTCACAACGCATCGAGAATTGGCCTCGTCGGGATCTGACAAATTTTTACGGATTTCCCAGGGGTACCCCTAGGGAAAATCGCCAGAATCGAGAAATCGTAAAAAGTGGTGAAATTTTCGATCCGAGTCCAATAATTCGGGAAAGCTTGATCGGAATAGCTACTAGAAGCTTGCCGGTCACAACGCATCGAGAATTGGCCTCGTCGGGATCTGATGAATTTTCCTAGGGGTACCCCTAGGGAAAATCGCCAGAATCGAGAAATCGTAAAAAGTGGTAAAATTTTGGATCCGAGTCCAATAATTCGGGAAAGCTTGATCGGAATAGCTACTGGAAGCTTGCCGGTCACAACGCATCGAGAATTGGCCTCGTCAGGATCTGACAAATTTTTACGAATTTCCCTAGGGGTACCCCTAGGGAAAATCGCCAGAATCGAGAAATCGTAAAAAGTTGTGAAATTTTGGATCCGAGTCCAATAATTCGAGAAAGCTTGATCGAAATAGCTACTGGAAGCTTGCCGGTCACAACGCATCGAGAATTGGCCTCGTCGGGATCTGACGAATTTTTACGGATTTCCCTAGGGGTACCCCTAGGGAAAATCGCCAGAATCGAGAAATCGTAAAAAGTGGTGAAATTTTGGATCCGAGTCCAATAATTCGGGAAAGCTTGATCGGAATAGCTCCTGGAAGCTTGCCGGTCACAACGCATCGAGAATTGGCCTCATCGGGATCTGATGAATTTTTACGGATTTACCTAGGGGTACCCCTAGGGAAAATCGCAAGAATCGAGAAATCGTAAAAAGTGGTGAAATTTTGGATCCGAGTCCAATAATTCGGGAAAGCTTGATCAGAATATTTACTGGAAGCTTGCCGGTCACAACGCATCGAGAATTGGCCTCGTCGGGATCTGACGAATTTTTACGGATTTCCCTAGGGGTACACCTAGGAAAAATCGCCAGAATCGAGAAATCGTAAAAAGTGGTGAAATTTTGGATCCGAGTCCAATAATTCGGGAAAGCTTGATCGGAATAGCTCCTGGAAGCTTGCCTGTCACAACGCATCGAGAATTGACCTCGTCGGGATCTGACGAATTTTTATGGATTTCCCTAGGGGTACCCCTAGGGAAAATCGCCAGAATCGAGAAATCGTAAAAAGTGGTGAAATTTTGGATCCGAGTCCAATAATTCGGGAAATCTTGATCGGAATAGCTACTGGAAGCTTGCCGGTCACAACGCATCGAGAATTGGCCTCGTCGGGATCTGACGAATT
The DNA here is from genome assembly GCA_947683425.1 of Excoecaria cochinchinensis. NCBI lineage: Eukaryota > Viridiplantae > Streptophyta > Magnoliopsida > Malpighiales > Euphorbiaceae > Excoecaria > Excoecaria cochinchinensis. Next base: position 550,603 of record CANTUQ010000277.1, read on the forward strand.
TTTACGGATTTCCCTAGGGGTACACCTAGGAAAAATCGCCAGAATCGAGAAATCGTAAAAAGTGGTGAAATTTTGGATCCGAGTCCAATAATTCGGGAAAGCTTGATCGGAATAGCTCCTGGAAGCTTGCCGGTCACAACGCATCGAGAATTGGCCTCATCGGGATCTGATGAATTTTTACGGATTTACCTAGGGGTACCCCTAGGGAAAATCGCAAGAATCGAGAAATCGTAAAAAGTGGTGAAATTTTGGATCCGAGTCCAATAATTCGGGAAAGCTTGATCAGAATATTTACTGGAAGCTTGCCGGTCACAACGCATCGAGAATTGGCCTCGTCGGGATCTGACGAATTTTTACGGATTTCCCTAGGGGTACCCCTAGGAAAAATCGCCAGAATCGAGAAATCGTAAAAAGTGGTGCAATTTTGGATCCGAGTCCAATAATTCGGGTAAGATTGATCGGAATAGCTACTGGAAGCTTGCCGGTCACAACGCATTGAGAATTGGCCTCGTCTGAATCTGACGAATTTCCCTAGGGGTACCCCTAGGGAAAATCGCCAGAATCGAGAAATCGTAAAAAGTGGTGAAATTTTGGATCCGAGTCCAATAATTCGGGAAAGCTTGATCGGAATAGCTACTGGAAGCTTGCCGGTCACAACGCATCGAGAATTGGCCTCGTCGGGATCTAACGAATTTTTACGGATTTCCCTAGGGGTACCCCTAAGGAAAATCGCCAGAATCGAGAAATCGTAAAAAGTGGTGAAATTTTGGATCCGAGTCCAATAATTCGGGAAATCTTGATCGGAATAGCTACTGGAAGCTTGCCGGTCACAACGCATCGAGAATTGGCCTCGTCGGGATCTGACGAATTTTTACGGATTTCCCTAGGGGTACACCTAGGAAAAATTGCCAGAATCGAGAAATCGTAAAAAGTGGTGAAATTTTGGATCCGAGTCCAATAATTCGGGAAAGCTTGATCGGAATAGCTCCTGGAAGCTTGCCTGTCACAACGCATCGAGAATTGACCTCGTCGGGATTTGACGAATTTTTACGGATTTCCCTAGGGGTACCCCTAGGGAAAATCGCCAGAATCGAGAAATCGTAAAAAGTGGTGAAATTTTTGATCCGAGTCCAATAATTCGGGAAAGCTTGATCGGAATAGCTACTGGAAGCTTACCGGTCACAAAGCATCGAGAATTGGCCTCGTCGAGATCTGACGAATTTCCCTAGGGGTACCCCTAGGGAAAATCGCCAGAATTGAGAAATCGTAAAAAGTGGTGAAATTTTGGATCCGAGTCCAATAATTCGGGAAAGCTTGATCGGAATAGCTACTGGAAGCTTGCCGGTCACAACGCATCGAGAATTGGCCTCGTCGGGATCTGACGAATTTTTACGGATTTTCCTAGGGGTACCCCTAGGAAAAATTGCCAGAATCGATAAATCCTAAAAAGTGGTGAAATTTTTGATCCGAGTCCAATAATTCGGGAAAGCTTGATCGGAATAGCTACTGGAAGCTTGCCGGTCACAACGCATCGAGAATTGGCCTCGTCGGGATCTGACGAATTTTTACGGATTTTCCTAGGGGTATCCCTAGGGAAAATCGCCAGAATCGAGAAATCGTAAAAAGTGGTGAAATTTTGGATCCGAGTCCAATATTTCGGGAAAGCTTGATCGGAATAGCTACTGGAAGCTTGCCGGTCACAACGCATCGAGAATTGGCCTCGTCGGGATCTGACGAATTTTTACGGATTTCCCTAGGGGTACCCCTAGGGAAAATTGCCAGAATCGAGAAATCGTAAAAAGTGGTGAAATTTTGGATCCAAGTCCAATATTTCGAGAAAGCTTGATCGGAATAGCTACTGGAAGCTTGCCGGTCACAACGCATCGAGAATTGGCCTCGTCGGGATCTGACGAATTTTTACGGATTTCCCTAGGGGTACCCCTAGGGAAAATCGCCAGAATCGAGAAATCGTAAAAAGTGGTGAAATTTTTGATCCGAGTCCAATAATTCGGGAAAGCTTGATCGGAAGAGCTAGTGAAGCTTGCCGGTCACAACGCATCGAGAATTGGCCTCGTCGGGATCTGACGAATTTTTACGGATTTCCCTAGGGGTACCCCTAGGGAAAATCGCCAGAATCGAGAAATCATAAAAAGTGGTGAAATTTTGGATCCGAGTCCAATAATTCGGGAAAGCTTGATCGGAATAGCTACTTGAAGCTTGCCGGTAACAACGCATCGAGAATTGGCATCGTCGGGATCTGACGAATTTTTACGGATTTCCCTAGGGGTACCCCTAGGGAAAATCGCCAGAATCGAGAAATCGTAAAAAGTGGTGAAATTTTGGATCCGAGTCCCATAATTTGGGAAAGGTTGATCGGAATAGCTCCTGGAAGCTTGCCGGTCACAACGCATCAAGAATTGGCCTCGTCGGGATCTGACGAATTTTTACGGATTTCCCTAGGGGTACCCCTAGGAAAAATTGCCAGAATCGATAAATCGTAAAAAGTGGTGAAATTTTGGATCCGAGTCCAAGAATTCGGGAAAGCTTGATCGGAATAGCTACTGGAAGCTTGCCGGTCACAACGAATCGAGAATTGGCCTCTTCGGGATCTAATGAATTTCCCTAGGGGTACCCTTAGGGAAAATCGCTAGAATCGAGAAATCGTAAAAAGTGGTGAAATTTTGGATCCGAGTCCAATAATTCGGGAAAGCTTGATCGGAATAGCTACTGGAAGCTTGCCGGTCACAACGCATCGAGAATTGGCCTCGTCGGGATCTGACGAATTTTTACGGATTTCCCTAGGGGTAGTACCCCTAGGGAAAATCGCCAGAATCGATAAATCGTAAAAAGTGGTGAAATTTTGGATCCGAGTCCAATAATTCGGGAAAGCTTGATCGGAATAGCTACTGGAAGCTTGCCGGTCACAACGCATCGAGAATTGGCCTCGTCGGGATCCGAGTCCAATAATTCGGGAAAGCTTGATCGGAATAGCTACAGGAAGCTTTCCGGTCACAACGCATCGAGAATTGGCCTCGTCGGGATCTGACGAATTTCCCTAGGGGTACCCCTAGGGAAAATCGCCAGAATCGAGAAATCGTAAAAAGTGGTGAAATTTTGGATCCGAGTCCAATAATTCGGGAAAGCTTGATCGGAATAGCTACTGGAAGCTTGCCGGTCACAACGTATCGAGAATTGGCCTCGTCGGGATCTGACGAATTTCCCTAGGGGTACCCCCTAGGGAAAATCGCCAGAATCGAGAAATCGTAAAAAGTGGTGAAATTTTGGATCCGAGTCCAATAATTCGGGAAAGCTTGATCGGAATAGCTACTGGAAGCTTGCCGGTCACAATGCATCGAGAATTGGCCTCGTCGGGATCTGACGAATTTCCCTAGGGGTACCCCCTAGGAAAAATCGCCAGAATCGAGAAATCGTAAAAAGTGGTGAAATTTTGGATCCGAGTCCAATAATTCGGGAAAGCTTGATCGGAATAGCTACTGGAAGCTTGCCGGTCACAACGCATCGAGAATTGGCCTCGTCGGGATCTGAAGAATTTTTACGGATTTCCCTAGGGGTACCCCTAGGGAAAATCGCCAGAATCGAGAAATCGTAAAAAGTGGTGAAATTTTTGATCCGAGTCCAATAATTCGGGAAAGCTTGATCGGAAGAGCTAGTGAAGCTTGCGGGTCACAACGCATCGAGAATTGGCCTCGTCGGGATCTGACGAATTTTTACGGATTTCCCTAGGGGTACCCCTAGGGAAAATCGCCAGAATCGAGAAATCATAAAAAGTGGTGAAATTTTGGATCCGAGTCCAATAATTCGGGAAAGCTTGATCGGAATAGCTACTTGAAGCTTGCCGGTAACAACGCATCGAGAATTGGCATCGTCGGGATCTGACGAATTTTTACGGATTTCCCTAGGGGTACCCCTAGGGAAAATCGCCAGAATCGAGAAATCGTAAAAAGTGGTGAAATTTTGGATCCGAGTCCCATAATTTGGGAAAGCTTGATCGGAATAGCTCCTGGAAGCTTGCCGGTCACAACGCATCAAGAATTGGCCTCGTCGGGATCTGACGAATTTTTACGGATTTCCCTAGGGGTACCCCTAGGAAAAATTGCCAGAATCGATAAATCGTAAAAAGTGGTGAAATTTTGGATCCGAGTCCAATAATTCGGGAAAGCTTGATCGGAATAGCTACTGGAAGCTTGCCGGTCACAACGAATCGAGAATTGGCCTCTTCGGGATCTAACGAATTTCCCTAGGGGTACCCTTAGGGAAAATCGCTAGAATTGAGAAATCGTAAAAAGTGGTGAAATTTTGGATCCGAGTCCAATAATTCGGGAAAGCTTGATCGGAATAGCTACTGGAAGCTTGCCGGTCACAACGCATCGAGAATTGGCCTCGTCGGGATCTGACGAATTTTTACGGATTTCCCTAGGGGTAGTACCCCTAGGGAAAATCGCCAGAATCGATAAATCGTAAAAAGTGGTGAAATTTTGGATCCGAGTCCAATAATTCGGGAAAGCTTGATCGGAATAGCTACTGGAAGCTTGCCGGTCACAACGCATCGAGAATTGGCCTCATCGGGATCTGACGAATTTTTACGGATTTCCCTAGGGGTACCCCTAGGGAAAATCGCCAGAATCGAGAAATCGTAAAAAGTGGTGAAATTTTTGATCCGAGTCCAATAATTCGGGAAAGCTTGATCGGAAGAGCTAGTGAAGCTTGCCGGTCACAACGCATCGAGAATTGGCCTCGTCGGGATCTGACGAATTTTTACGGATTTCCCTAGGGGTACCCCTAGGGAAAATCGCCAGAATCGAAAAATCATAAAAAGTGGTGAAATTTTGGATCCGAGTCCAATAATTCGGGAAAGCTTGATCGGAATAGCTACTTGAAGCTTGCCGGTAACAACGCATCGAGAATTGGCATCGTCGGGATCTGACGAATTTTTACGGATTTCCCTAGGGGTACCCCTAGGGAAAATCGCCAGAATCGAGAAATCGTAAAAAGTGGTGAAATTTTGGATCCGAGTCCCATAATTTGGGAAAGCTTGATCGGAATAGCTCCTGGAAGCTTGCCGGTCACAACGCATCAAGAATTGGTCTCGTCGGGATCTGACGAATTTTTACGGATTTCCCTAGGGGTACCCCTAGGAAAAATTGCCAGAATCGATAAATCGTAAAAAGTGGTGAAATTTTGGATCCGAGTCCAATAATTCGGGAAAGCTTGATCGGAATAGCTACTGGAAGCTTGCCGGTCACAACGAATCGAGAATTGGCCTCTTCGGGATCTAACGAATTTCCCTAGGGGTACCCTTAGGGAAAATCGCTAGAATCGAGAAATCGTAAAAAGTGGTGAAATTTTGGATCCGAGTCCAATAATTCGGGAAAGCTTGATCGGAATAGCTACTGAAAGCTTGCCGGTCACAACGCATCGAGAATTGGCCTCGTCGGGATCTGACGAATTTTTACGGATTTCCCTAGGGGTAGTACCCCTAGGGAAAATCGCCAGAATCGAGAAATCGTAAAAAGTGGTGAAATTTTTGATCCGAGTCCAATAATTCGGGAAAGCTTGATCGGAATAGCTACAGGAAGCTTTCCGGTCACAACGCATCGAGAATTGGCCTCGTCGGGATCTGACGAATTTCCCTAGGGGTACCCCTAGGGAAAATCGCCAGAATCGAGAAATCGTAAAAAGTGGTGAAATTTTGGATCCGAGTCCAATAATTCGGGAAAGCTTGATCGGAATAGCTACTGGAAGCTTGCCGGTCACAACGTATCGAGAATTGGCCTCGTCGGGATCTGACGAATTTCCCTAGGGGTACCCCCTAGGGAAAATCGCCAGAATCGAGAAATCGTAAAAAGTGGTGAAATTTTGGATCCGAGTCCAATAATTCGGGAAAGCTTGATCGGAATAGCTACTGGAAGCTTGCCGGTCACAATGCATCGAGAATTGGCCTCGTCGGGATCTGACGAATTTCCCTAGGGGTACCCCCTAGGGAAAATCGCCAGAATCGAGAAATCGTAAAAAGTGGTGAAATTTTGGATCCGAGTCCAATAATTCGGGAAAGCTTGATCGGAATAGTTACTGGAAGCTTGCCGGTAACAACGCATCGAGAATTGACCTCGTCGGGATCTGACGAATTTCCCTAGGGGTACCTGTAACACCCCGCCATCCCCGTTGGAAGGATACCGGAGTGCCACGCAGACAAACACATATAAACGAATCCATATACACATGTATAAACAAAAACCAATGAGATGTAAAGAAACTTTTAATCATTTAATAGTAAATCCTTTTTACATGTAACATATATCAATATTGTTTTACAAAAAGGGGCTCGTAAGCAAATACATATACAATAATAATATTTGTTCCTTTACAAAAATTTACTTTGCTATACATAAGCCATATACAAAAATTACAGCGGAAGACTTCAAATAACTTCTTTCAAAAAGACTCCTAGTGGCCGACCTGCAGATATCTTACTCCAAGCTAAACTCGCCACCTGCATGGGAAAAGAGACCGTGCTAAGCGATAACGCTTAGTGGGGAGGAATAAAACAGACATACAATATACATATACAATATTTATAACAATACAATAATCTACTGATTCAAAATCAAAGTCATCAATAATACATGTAAACATATCACTAAATTCCTTACTTGACATGCATAGATATAAACATTGACATGCATAAATATATACATTACAAGCAATTAAATAATCATATCATAATTTTCATCATTCCAAGTATACAGATACAAGGTGCAAACTATAAGGCTATGCAAAAATTCATGTGCATCATATACTTGTAATCATGTCAAAAATACATCTCAACATATGTAACACATTTAAACATATAGCCTGATTAGTCTAAAATACTCTCTAGAAGTGGATGCGGTCAATTGGATACTGATAGAACACAGTATCCCAAGCATATAGAGACATGAGTCTCAAACATGTATTTTTCATATAGAGACCGAAGTCTCGCATTTAAATCCATATAGACCCATACAGGATCGAAACAAGGATCCAAACGGACCCAAGTATAACGTTTTATCATATAGCAGCTGCACACACACAGACCTAAGTAAGCGCTTACTTATCCACTACTATGACTATTCAGGCTTAAAACTCAACTCAACAATTCAAACACCAATATCAGTATTAAATACACTAAATGCAAATACATATTTCATGTGTACATGTGTCTAAATCAAGTTCCGAAATATTTAAATACATCCAGTATCAATTATTAGAGGCAGAAGTACAAATAATTCACATTCAAGACAATTTATGTTCATGTAACATATAAACTATTAAATTATGTACATTAATTATTTAATCAAGTATACCACTCAATATTAAGCAATTATTAATTACAATGCAGATTTTAAAACCCAAACATTTGTCATGTAGTGCAAAAACACTTGAAATCAGAAGTTAAACTTTATTTTTAAGAAAACAGGGCAACAGGAAAGGCTGGTCACGAGTCACCCAGGCAGTGGTGTCTCGTGACGCAGCTTCACGCGAGCGCCAGGCAGAAGAGCAGGCGGTCACGGCGTGACCACCAGTCACGTCTCGTGACGCCTGAGAGGGGAAGGAGAAGAATCACGAGAACACGCAGGGGAGCAGGCGAGGTCGCGAGGCGTGATGCTCCATCACGTCGAGACTTCCCAAAGGGAGGAAGGTCACGGCGTGATGCTTCATCACGCCACGTGACTTCCCAAGGAGGGAGGTCACGGCGTGATGTTCCATCACGTCACGTGATCTTCCTCTCACATTCCTTCATCTTCTTCTCCAAACTAATATTTAGAAATTCCAGAAAAATGTGAAAAACCAGAAGATCAAGAAAACAGAGTACTTCAAAAATTTAGAACCCCAACTTACTCAAAACCATTTTTCAGACAATAAGTTTTTAAACAAATCCTTTCAAGTCTCCAAAGCCAATTTACAGAAAAATTAGTACAAATTAACCACATTCTAAACAATCAAATAACGTTCACAGAGGGTCACAAACCCATAATCTTTCCTTTAAACTTATATGCATATAGTCTTCCATATTAACTTATAAGGCACAGAATTTTCACACGACTAATCGAACATGTAACTTATATTACTCATGCATTCTGGTAAACCAACACACGTAAATAACATTGACAACAGAACAATAAATAACATTGACAACAGAATAATAACCAGGATCCAAAACGAGAAAAATGACAGACACTCCCAAACCTGTTACTGAAGTCCCAAAAACGCCTATTGTACTCTTCTTCACTCAACAACCTTCTCCTTCCCTTTATCCCTCTTCTTCTCTTCAGCAGATTACATGAACCAACAATAAACCCAAAATCAATCCAAAGAAACAGCAATGAACAATGGAGAACCACTTGAAACGGACAATTACTCACCATCTGAAGCTTCAAAGCTCAACACCTAAGCTTAAGATAGATGAACACATACATACAAACAGAAAAGAAGAACAGAAACACAAGGGAAGAGGAGTGGTTTACGTGAGAGAGAGCAAGAGAGAAAATTTCAGGTCTTTTGTTTCCAGCCAACTGAAAATTCCTCAGTCTTCTCTTTTCCCTCTCCACGTGCACACCCTTCCTTCCACTTGGCACACATGCACAGCTTCACCATCCACTTAATCCTCTTTTACTATTAAATCCTTACTAATTACACTTTACTCACCAGAATAAAATATGCCATTTGAAATACTTTTGTTTCCTAGCAAAATAATCCTCTTTCGATAGTAAATTACTCAATTACCCTTAATTGTCCATTTAAAATTTCTAATTTCCAATTAAGCCACTTATGGGGTGTGACAGTACCCCTAGGGAAAATCGTCAGAATCGAGAAATCGTAAAAAGTGGTGAAATTTTGGATCCGAATCCAATAATTCGGGAAAGCTTGATCGGAATAGCTACTGGAAGCTTGCCGGTCACAACGCATCGAGAATTGGCCTCGTCAGGATCTGACGAATTTTCCTAGGCGTACCCCTAGGAAAAATTGCCAGAATCGAGAAATCGTAAAAAGGGGTGAAATTTTGGATCCGAGTCCAATAATTCGGGAAAGCTTGATCGGAATAGCTACTGGAAGCTTGCCGGTCACAACGCATCGAGAATTGGCCTCGTCGGGATCTAACGAATTTCCCTAGGGGTACCCCTAGGGAAAATCGCCAGAATCGAGAAATCGTAAAAAGTGGTGAAATTTTGGATCCGAGTCCAATAATTCGGGAAAGCTTGATCGGAATAGCTATTGGAAGCTTGCCGGTCACAACGCATCGAGAATTGGCCTCGTCGGGATCTGATGAATTTTTACGAATTTCCCTTGGGGTACCCCTAGGGAAAATCGCCAGAATCGAGAAATCGTAAAAAGTGGTAAAATTTTGGATCCGAGTCCAATAATTCGGGAAAGCTTGATCGGAATAGCTACTGGAAGTTTGTCGGTCACAATGCGTCGAGAATTGGCCTCGTCGGGATCTGACGAATTTTTACGGATTTTCCTAGGGGTACCCCTAGGGAAAATCGCCAGAATCGAGAAATCGTAAAAAGTGGTGAAATTTTGGATCCGAGTCCAATAATTGGGGAAAGCTTGATCGGAATAGCTACAGGAAGCTTGCTGGTAACAACGCATCGAGAATTTGCCTCGTCGGGATCTGACGAATTTCCCTAGCGGTACCCCTAGGCAAAATCGCAAGAATCGAGAAATCGTAAAAAGTGGTGAAATTTTTGATCCGAGTCCAATAATTCGGGAAAGCTTGATCGGAATAGCTACTGGAAGCTTGCCGGTCACAACGCATCGAGAATTGGCCTCGTCGGGATCTGACGAATTTTTACGGATTTTCCTAGGGGTACCTCTAGGGAAAATCGCCAGAATCGAGAAATCGTAAAAAGTGGTGAAATTTTGGATCCGAGTCCAATAATTCGAGAAAGCTTGATTGGAATAGCTACTGGAAGCTTGCCGGTCAACACGCATCGAGAATTGGCCTCGTCGGGATCTGACGAATTTTTACGGATTTTCCTAGGGGTACCCCTAGGGAAAATCGCCAGAATCGAGAAATCGTAAAAAGTGGTAAAATTTTTGATCCGAGTCCAATAATTTGGGAAAGCTTGATCGGAATAGCTACTGGAAGCTTGCTGGTCACAACGCATCGAGAATTGGCCTCGTCGTGATCTGACGAATTTCCCTAGGGGTACCCCTAGGGAAAATCTCCAGAATCGAGAAATCGTAAAAAGTGGTGAAATTTTGGATCCGAGTCCAATAATTCGGGAAAGCTTGATCGGAATAGCTACTGGAAGCTTGCTGGTCACAACGCATCGAGAATTGGCCTCGTCGGCATCTGACGAATTTTTACGGATTTCCCTAGGGGTACCCCTAGGGAAAATCGCCAGAACCGAGAAAACGTAAAAAGTGGTGAAATTTTGGATCCGAGTCCAATAATTCGGGAAAGCTTGATCGGAATAGCTACTGGAAGCTTACCGGTCACAACGCATCGAGAATTAGCCTCATCGGGATCTGACGAATTTTTACGGATTGTCCTAGGGGTACCCCAAGGGAAAATCGCCAGAATCGAGAAATCGTAAAAAGTGTTAAAATTTTGGATCCGAGTCAAATAATTCGGGAAAGCTTGATCGGAATAGCTACTGGAAGCTTGCCCGGTCACAACGCATCGAGAATTGGCCTCGTCGGGATCTGACGAATTTCCCTAGGGGTACCCCTAGGGAAAATCGCCAGAATCGAGAAATAGTAAAAAGTGGTGAAATTTTGGATCCGAGTCCAATAATTCGGGAAAGCTTGATCGGAATAGCTACTGGAAGCTTGCCGGTCACAACGCATCGAGAATTGGACTCGTCGGGATCTGACGAATTTCCCTAGGGGTACCCCTAGGGAAAATCGCCAAAATCGAGAAATCGTAAAAAGTGGTGAAATTGTGGATCCGAGTCCAATAATTCGGGAAAGCTTGATCGGAATAGCTACTGGAAGCTTGCTGGTCACAACGCATCGAGAATTGGCCTCGTCCGGATCTGACGAATTTCCCTAGGGGTACCCCTAGGGAAAATCGCCAGAATCGAGAAATCGTAAAAAGTGGTGAAATTTTGGATCCGAGTCCAATAATTCGGGAAAGCTTGATCGGAATAGCTACTGGAAGCTTGCCGGTCACAACGCATCGAGAATTGGCCTCATCCGGATCTGACAAATTTTTACGGATTTCCCTAGGGGTACCCCTAGGGAAAATCGCCAGAATCGAGAAATCGTAAAAAGTGGTGAAATTTTTGATCCGAGTCCAATAATTCGGGAAAGCTTGATCGGAATTGCTACTGGAAGCTTGCCGATCACAACGCATCGAGAATTGGCCTCGTCGGGATCTGACAAATTTTTACGGATTTCCCTAGGGGTACCCCTAGGGAAAATCGCCAGAATCGAGAAATCGTAAAAAGTGGTGAAATTTTGGATCCGAGTCCAATAATTCGGGAAAGCTTGATCGGAATAGCTACTGGAAGCTTGCCGGTCACAACGCGTCGAGAATTGGCCTCGTCGGGATCTGACGAATTTTTACGGATTTTCCTAGGGGTACCCCTAGGGAAAATCGCCAGAATCGAGAAATCGTAAAAAGTGGTGAAATTTTGGATCCGAGTCCAATAATTGGGGAAAGCTTGATCAGAATAGCTACAGGAAGCTTGCTGGTCACAACGCATCGAGAATTTGCCTCATCGGGATCTGACGAATTTCCCTAGCGGTACCCCTAGGCAAAATCGCCAGAATCGAGAAATCGTAAAAAGTGGTGAAATTTTTGATCCGAGTCCAATAATTCGGGAAAGCTTGATCGGAATAGCTACTGGAAGCTTGCCGGTCACAACGCATCGAGAATTGGCCTCGTCGGGATCTGACGAATTTTTACGGATTTTCCTAGGGGTACCTCTAGGGAAAATCGCCAGAATCGAGAAATCGTAAAAAGTGGTGAAATTTTGGATCCGAGTCCAATAATTCGAGAAAGCTTGATTGGAATAGCTACTGGAAGCTTGCCGGTCAACACGCATCGAGAATTGGCCTCGTCGGGATCTGACGAATTTTTACGGATTTTCCTAGGGGTACCCCTAGGGAAAATCGCCAGAATCGAGAAATCGTAAAAAGTGGTGAAATTTTTGATCCGAGTCCAATAATTTGGGAAAGCTTGATCGGAATAGCTACTGGAAGCTTGCTGGTCACAACGCATCGAGAATTGGCCTCGTCGTGATCTGACGAATTTCCCTAGGGGTACCCCTAGGGAAAATCTCCAGAATCGAGAAATCGTAAAAAGTGGTGAAATTTTGGATCCGAGTCCAATAATTCGGGAAAGCTTGATCGGAATAGCTACTGGAAGCTTGCCGGTCACAACGCATCGAGAATTGGCCTCGTCGGCATCTGACGAATTTTTACGGATTTCCCTAGGGGTACCCCTAGGGAAAATCGCCAGAACCGAGAAAACGTAAAAAGTGGTGAAATTTTGGATCCGAGTCCAATAATTCGGGAAAGCTTGATCGGAATAGCTACTGGAAGCTTACCGGTCACAACGCATCGAGAATTAGCCTCATCGGGATCTGACGAATTTTTACGGATTGTCCTAGGGGTACCCCAAGGGAAAATCGCCAGAATCGAGAAATCGTAAAAAGTGTTAAAATTTTGGATCCGAGTCAAATAATTCGGGAAAGCTTGATCGGAATAGCTACTGGAAGCTTGCCGGTCACAACGCATCGAGAATTGGCCTCGTCGGGATCTGACGAATTTCCCTAGGGGTACCCCTAGGGAAAATCGCCAGAATCGAGAAATAGTAAAAAGTGGTGAAATTTTGGATCCGAGTCCAATAATTCGGGAAAGCTTGATCGGAATAGCTACTGGAAGCTTGCCGGTCACAACGCATCGAGAATTGGACTCGTCGGGATCTGACGAATTTCCCTAGGGGTACCCCTAGGGAAAATCGCCAAAATCGAGAAATCGTAAAAAGTGGTGAAATTGTGGATCCGAGTCCAATAATTCGGGAAAGCTTGATCGGAATAGCTACTGGAAGCTTGCTGGTCACAACGCATCGAGAATTGGCCTCGTCCGGATCTGACGAATTTCCCTAGGGGTACCCCTAGGGAAAATCGCCAGAATCGAGAAATCGTAAAAAGTGGTGAAATTTTGGATCCGAGTCCAATAATTCGGGAAAGCTTGATCGGAATAGCTACTGGAAGCTTGCCGGTCACAACGCATCGAGAATTGGCCTCATCCGGATCTGACAAATTTTTACGGATTTCCCTAGGGGTACCCCTAGGGAAAATCGCCAGAATCGAGAAATCGTAAAAAGTGGTGAAATTTTTGATCCGAGTCCAATAATTCGGGAAAGCTTGATCGGAATTGCTACTGGAAGCTTGCCGATCACAACGCATCGAGAATTGGCCTCGTCGGGATCTGACAAATTTTTACGGATTTCCCTAGGGGTACCCCTAGGGAAAATCGCCAGAATCGAGAAATCGTAAAAAGTGGTGAAATTTTGGATCCGAGTCCAATAATTCGGGAAAGCTTGATCGGAATAGCTACTGGAAGCTTGCCGGTCACAACGCGTCGAGAATTGGCCTCGTCGGGATCTGACGAATTTTTACGGATTTTCCTAGGGGTACCCCTAGGGAAAATCGCCAGAATCGAGAAATCGTAAAAAGTGGTGAAATTTTGGATCCGAGTCCAATAATTGGGGAAAGCTTGATCAGAATAGCTACAGGAAGCTTGCTGGTCACAACGCATCGAGAATTTGCCTCATCGGGATCTGACGAATTTCCCTAGCGGTACCCCTAGGCAAAATCGCCAGAATCGAGAAATCGTAAAAAGTGGTGAAATTTTTGATCCGAGTCCAATAATTCGGGAAAGCTTGATCGGAATAGCTACTGGAAGCTTGCCGGTCACAACGCATCGAGAATTGGCCTCGTCGGGATCTGACGAATTTTTACGGATTTTCCTAGGGGTACCTCTAGGGAAAATCGCCAGAATCGAGAAATTGTAAAAAGTGGTGAAATTTTGGATCAAAGTTCAATAATTCGGGAAAGCTTGATTGGAATAGCTACTAGAAGCTTGCCGGTCACAACGCATCTAGAATTTGCCTCGTCGGGATCTGACGAATTTTTACGGATTTCCCTAGGGGTACCCCTAGGGAAAATCGCCAGAATCGAGAAATCATAAAAAGTGGTGAAATTTTTGATCCGAGTCCAATAATTCGGTAAAGCTTGATCGGAATAGCTACTGGAAGCTTGCCGGTCACAACGCATCGAGAATTGGTCTCGTCGGGATCTGACGAATTTCCCTAGGGGTACCCCTAGGGAAAATCGCCAGAATCGAGAAATCGTAAAAAGTGGTGAAATTTTGGATCCGAGTCCAATAATTCGGGATAGCTTGATCGGAATAGCTACTGGAAGCTTGCCGGTCACAACGCATCGAGAATTGGCCTCGTCGGGATCTGACGAATTTTTATGGATTTTCCTAGGGGTACCTCTAAGGAAAAACGCCAGAATCGAGAAATCGTAAAAAGTGGTGAAATTTTGGATCCGAGTCCAATAATTCGGGAAAGCTTGATTGGAATAGCTACTGGAAGCTTGCCGGTCACAACGCATCGAGAATTGGCCTCGTCGGGATCTGAAGAATTTTTACGGATTTCCCTAGGGGTACCCCTAGGGAAAATCGCCAGAATCGAGAAATCGTAAAAAGTGGTGAAATTTTTGATCTGAGTCCAATAATTCGGGAAAGCTTGATCGGAATAGCTATTGGAAGCTTGCCGGTCACAACGCATTGAGAATTGGCCTCGTCGGGATCTGACGAATTTCCCTAGGGGTACCCCTAGGGAAAATCGCCAGAATCGAGAAATCGTAAAAAGTGGTAAAATTTTTGATCCGAGTCCAATAATTCGGGATAGCTTGATCGGAATAGCTACTGGAAGCTTGCCGGTCACAACGCATCGAGAATTGCCCTCGTCGGGATCTGACGAATTTTTACGGATTTCCCTAGGGGTACCCCTAGGGAAAATCGCCAGAATCGAGAAATCGTAAAAAGTGGTGAAATTTTTGATCCGAGTCCAATAATTCGAGAAAGCCTGATCGGAATAGCTACTGGAAGCTTGCCGGTCACAACGCATCGAGAATTGGCCTCGTCGGGATCTGACAAAATTTTACGGATTTTCCTAGGGGTAACCCTAGGGAAAATCGCCAGAATCGAGAAATCATAAAAAGTTGTGAAATTTTGGGTCCGAGTCCAATAATTCGGGAAAGCTTGATCGGAATAGCTCCTGTAAGCTTGCCGATCACAACGCATCGAGAATTGGCCTCGTCGGGATCTGACGAATTTTTACGGATTTTTCTAGGGGTACACCTAGGGAAAACCGCCAGAATCGAGAAATCGTAAAAAGTGGTGAAATTTATGATCCGAGTCCAATAATTCGGGAAAGCTTGATCGGAATAGCTCCTGGAAGCTTGCCGGTCACAACGCATCGAGAATTGGCCTCGTCGGGATCTGACGAATTTTTACGAATTTCCCTAGGGGTACCCCTAGGGAAAATCGCCAGAATCAAGAAATCGTAAAAAGTGGTAAAATTTTGGATGCGAGTCCAATAATTCGGGAAAGCTTGATCGGAATAGCTACTGGAAGCTTGCCGGTAACAACGCATCGAGAATTGGCCTCGTCGGGATCTGACGAATTTTTACGGATTTCCCTAGGGGTACCCGTAGGGAAAATTGCCAGAATCGAGAAATCGTAAAAAGTGGTGAAATTTTGGATCCGAGTCCAATAATTCGGGAAAGCTTGATCGGAATAGCTCCTGGAAGCTTGCCGGTCACAACGCATCGAGAATTGGCCTCGTCGGGATCTGACGAATTTTTACGAATTTCCCTAGGGGTATCCCTAGGGAAAATCGCCAGAATCGAGAAATCGTAAAAAGTGGTGAAATTTTGGATCCGAGTCCAATAATTCGGGAAAGCTTGATCGGAATAGCTACTGGAAGCTTGCCGGTCACAACGCATCGAGAATTGGCCTCATCGGGATCTGACGAATTTTCCTAGGGGTACCCCTAGGGAAAATCGCCAGAATCGAGAAATCGTAAAAAGTGGTGAAATTTTTGATCCGAGTAAAAAAATTTGGGAAAGCTTGATCGGAATAGCTACTAGAAGCTTGTCGGTCACAACGCATCGAGAATTGGCCTCGTCGGGATCTGACGAATTTTTACGGATTTCCCTAGGAAAAATCGCCAGAATCGAGAAATCTTAAAAAGTGGTGAAATTTTGGATCCGAGTCCAATAATTCGGGAAAACTTGATCGGAATAGCTCCTGAAAGCTTGCTGGTCACAACGCATCGAGAATTGGCCTCGTCGGGATCTGACGAATTTTTACGGATTCCCCTAGGGTTACCCCTAGGGAAAATCGCCAGAATCGAGAAATCATAAAAAGTGGTGAAATTTTGGATCCGAGTCCAATAATTCGGGAAAGCTTGATCGGAATAGCTACTGGAAGCTTGCCGGTCACAACGCATCGAGAATTGGCCTCGTCGGCATCTGACGAATTTTTACGGATTTCCCTAGGGGTACTTCTAGGGAAAATTGCCAGAACCGAGAAAACGTAAAAAGTGGTGAAATTTTGGATCCGAGTCCAATAATTCGGGAAAGCTTGATCGGAATAGCTACTGGAATCTTACCGGTCACAACGCATCGAGAATTGGCCTCGTCGGGATCTGACGAATTTTAACGGATTTCCCTAGGGGTACCCCAAGGGAAAATCGCCAGAATCGAGAAATCGTAAAAAGTGGTGAAATTTTTGATCCGAGTCCAATAATTCGGGAAAGCTTGATCGGAATAGCTACTGGAAGCTTGCCGGTCACAACGCATCGAGAATTGGTCTCGTCGGGATCTGACGAATTTTCCTAGGAGTACCCCTAGGGAAAATCGCCAGAATCGAGAAATCGTAAAAAGTGGTGAAATTTTTGATCCGAGTAAAATAATTCGGGAAAGCTTGATCGGAATAGCTACTAGAAGCTTGCCGGTCACAACGCATCGAGAATTGGCCTCGTCGGGATCTGACGAATTTTTACGGATTTTCCTAGGGAAAATCGCCAGAATCGAGAAATCGTAAAAAGTGGTGAAATTTTGGATCCAAGTCTAATAATTCGGGAAAGCTTGATCGGAATAGCTCCTGGAAGCTTGCCGGTCACAACGCATCGAGAATTGGCCTCGTCGGGATCTGACGAATTTTTACGGATTTCCCTAGGGGTACCCCTCGGGAAAATCGCCAGAATCTAGAAATCATAAAAAGTGGTTAAATTTTGGATCCGAGTCCAATAATTCGGGAAAGCTTGATTGGAATAGCTACTGGAAGCTTGCCGGTCACAACGCATCGAGAATTGGCCTCGTCTGGATCTGACGAATTTTTACGGATTTCCCAAGGGGTACCCCTAGTGAAAATCGCCAGAACCGAGAAAACGTAAAAAGTGGTGAAATTTTGGATCCGAGTCCAATAATTCGGGAAAGCTTGATCGGAATAGCTACTGGAAGCTTACCGGTCACAACGCATCGAGAATTGGCCTCGTCGGGATCTGACGAATTTTTACGGATTTCCCTAGGGGTACCCCAAGGGAAAATCGCCAGAATCGAGAAATCGTAAAAAGTGGTGAAATTTTGGATTCGATTCCAATAATTCGGGAAAAATTGATCGTAATAGCTCCTGGAAGCTTGCCGGTCACAACGCATCGAGAATTGGTCTCGTCGGGATCTGACGAATTTCCCTAGGGGTACCCCTAGTGAAAATCGCCAGAATCGAAAAATCGTAAAAAGTGGTGAAATTTTGGATCCGAGTCCAATAATTCGGGAAAACTTGATCGGAATAGCTACTGGAAGCTTGCCGGTCACAACGCATCGAGAAAATTTCTCGTCGGGATCTGACGAATTTCCCTAGGGGTAGCCCTAGTAAAAATCGCCAGAATCGAGAAATCGTAAAAAGTGGTGAAATTTTGGATCCGAGTCCAATAATTCGGGAAAGCTTGATCGGAATAGCTACTGGAAGCTTGCCGGTCACAACGCATCGAGAAAATTCCTCGTCGGGATCTGACGAATTTCCCTAGGGGTACCCCTAGTGAAAATCGCCAAAATTGAGAAATCGTAAAAAGTGGTGAAATTTTGGATCCGAGTCCAATAATTCGGGAAAGCTTGATCGGAATAGCTCCTGGAAGCTTGCCGGTCACAACGCATCGAGAATTGGCCTCGTCGGGATCTGACGAATTTTTACGGATTTCCCTAGGGGTACCCCCAGGATCGAGAAATCGTAAAAAGTGGTTAAATTTTGGATCCGAGTCCAATAATTCGGGAAAGCTTGATCGGAATAGCTACTGGAAGCTTGCCGGTCACAACGCATCGAGAATTGGCCTCGTCGGAATCTGACGAATTTTCCTAGGGGTACCCCTAGGGAAAATCGCCAGAATCGAGAAATCGTAAAAAGTGGTGAAATTTTTGATCCGAGTAAAATAATTCGGGAAAGCTTGATCGGAATAGCTACTAGAAGCTTGCCGGTTATAACGCATCGAGAATTGGCCTCGTCGGGATCTAACGAATTTTTTCGGATTTCTCTAGGGGTACCCCTAGGGAAAATCGCCAGAATCGAGAAATCGTAAAAAGTGGTGAAATTTTGGATCCGAGTCCAATAATTCGGGAAAGCTTGATCGGAATAGCTATTGGAAGCTTGCCGGTCACAACGCATCGAGAATTGGCCTCATTGGGATCTGACGAATTTTTATGGATTTCCCTAGGAGTACCCCTGGGAAAAATCGCCAGAATCTAGAAATCGTAAAAAGTGGTGAAATTTTGGATCCGAGTCCAATAATTCGGGAAAGCTTGATCGGAATAGCTACTGGAAGCTTGCCGGTCATAATGCATCAAGAATTGGCCTCGTCGGGATCTGACGAATTTCCCTTGGGGTACCCCTAGGAAAAATCGCCAGAATCGAGAAATCGTAAAAAGTGGTGAAATTTTGGATCCGAGTCCAATAATTCGGGAAAGCTTGATCGGAATAGCTACTGGAAGCTTGCCGGTCACAACGCATCGAGAATTGGCTTCGTCGGGATCTGACGAATTTTCCTAGGGGTACCCCTAGGAAAAATTGCCTGAATCGAGAAATCGTAAAAAGTGGTAAAATTTTTGATCCGAGTAAAATAATTCGGGAAAGCTTGATCGGAATAGCTACTAGAAGCTTGCCGGTCACAACGCATCGAGAATTGGCCTCGTCGGGATCTGACGAATTTTTACTGATTTCCCTAGGGGTACCCCTAGGGAAAATCGCCAGAATCGAGAAATCGTAAAAAGTGGTGAAATTTTGGATCCGAGTCCAATAATTCGGAAAAGCTTGATCGGAATAGCTCCTGGAGGTTTGCCGGTCACAACGCATCGAGAATTGGCCTCGTCGGGATCTGACGAATTTTTACGGATTTCCCTAGGGGTACCCCTAGGGAAAATCGCCAGAACCGAGAAAACGTAAAAAGTGGTAAAATTTTGGATCCGAGTCCAATAATTCGGGAAAGCTTGATCGGAATAGCTACTGGAAGCTTACCGGTCACAACGCATCGAGAATTGGCCTCGTCGGGATCTGACGAATTTTTACGGATTTCCCTAGGGGTACCCCAAGGGAATATCGCCAGTATCGAGAAATCGTAAAAAGTGGTGAAATTTTGGATCCGAGTCCAATAATTCGGGAAAGCTTGATCGGAATAGCTACTGGAAGCTTTCCGGTCACAACGCATCGAGAATTGGCCTCGTTGGGATCTGACAAATTTTTACGGATTTTCCTAGGGGTACCCCTAGGAAAAATCGCCAGAATCGAGAAATCGTAAAAAGTGGTGAAATTTTGGATCCCATTCGAATAATTCGGGAAAAATTGATCGTAATAGCTCTTGGAAGCATGCCGGTCACAACGCATCGAGAATTGGTCTCGTCGGGATCTGACGAATTTCCCTAGGGGTACCCCTAGTGAAAATCGCCAGAATCGAGAAATCGTAAAAAGTGGTGAAATTTTGGATCCGAGTCCAATAATTCGGGAAAGCTTGATCGGAATAGCTACTGGAAACTTTCCGGTCACAACGCATCGAGAATTGGCCTCGTTGGGATCTGACGAATTTTTACGTATTTTCCTAGGGGTACCCCTAGGAAAAATCGCCAGAATCGAGAAATCGTAAAAAGTGGTGAAATTTTGGATCCCATTCCAATAATTCGGGAAAAATTGATCGTAATAGCTCTTGGAAGCATGCCGGTCACAACGCATCGAGAATTGGTCTCGTCGGGATCTGACGAATTTCCCTAGGGGTACCCCTAGTGAAAATCGCCAGAATCGAGAAATCGTAAAAAGTGGTGAAATTTTGGATCCGAGTCCAATAATTCGGGAAAGCTTGATCGGAATAGCTACTGGAAGCTTTCCGGTCACAATGCTTCGAGAATTGGCCTCATTGGGATCTGACGAATTTTTACGGATTTCCCTAGGGGTACCCCTAGGAAAAATTGCAAGAATCGAGAAATCGTAAAAAGTGGTGAAATTTTGGATCCGAGTCCAATAATTCGGGAAAAATTGATCGTAATAGCTCCTGGAAGCTTGCAGGTCACAACGCATCGAGAATTGGCCTCGTCGTGATCTGACGAATTTCCCTAGGGGTACCCCTAGAGAAAATCGCCAGAACCGAGAAAACGTAAAAAGTGGTAAAATTTTGGATCCGAGTCCAATAATTTGGGAAAGCTTGATCGGAATAGCTACTGGAAGCTTACCGGTCACAACGCATCGAGAATTGGCCTCGTCGGGATCTGACGAATTTTTACGGATTTCCCTAGGGGGTACCCCAAGGGAAAATCGCCAGAATCGAGAAATCGTAAAAAGTGGTAAAATTTTGGATCCGAGTCCAATAATTCGGGAAAAATTGATCGTAATATCTCTTGGAAGCTTGCCGGTCACAACGCATCGAGAATTGGTCTCGTCGGGATCTGACGAATTTCCCTAGGGGTACCCCTAGTGAAAATCGCCAGAATCGAGAAATCGTAAAAAGTGGTGAAATTTTGGATCCGAGTCCAATAATTCGGGAAAGCTTGATCGGAATAGCTACTGGAAGCTTTCCGGTCACAACGCATCGAGAAAATTCCTCGTCGGGATCTGACGAATTTCCCTAGGGGTACCCCTAGTGAAAATCGCCAAAATCGAGAAATCATAAAAAGTGGTGAAATTTTGGATCCGAGTCCAATAATCCGGGAAAGCTTGATCGGAATAGCTCCTGGAAGCTTGCCGGTCACAACGCATCGAGAATTGGCCTCGTCGGGATCTGACGAATTTTTACGGATTTCCCTAGGGGTACCCCCAGGATCGAGAAATCGTAAAAAGTGGTGAAATTTTGGATCCGAGTCCAATAATTCGGGAAAGCTTGATCGGAATAGCTACTGGAAGCTTGCCGGTCACAACGCATCGAGAATTGGCCTCGTTGGAATCTGACGAATTTTCCTAGGGGTACCCCTAGGAAAAATCGCCAGAATCGAGAAATCGTAAAAAGTGGTGAAATTTTTGATCCGAGTAAAATAATTCGGGAAAGCTTGATCGGAATAGCTACTAGAAGCTTGCCGGTCATAACGCATCGAGAATTGGTCTCGTCGGGATCTAACGAATTTTTCTGGATTTCTCTAGGGGTACCCCTAGGGAAAATCGCCAGAATCGAGAAATCGTAAAAAGTGGTGAAATTTTGGATCCGAGTCCAATAAATCGGGAAAGCTTGATCGGAATAGCTCCTGGAAGCTTATCGGTCACAACGCATCGAGAATTGGTCTCGTCGGGATCTGACAAATTTTTACAGATTTCCCAAGGGGTACCCCTAGGGAAAATCGCCAGAATCGAGAAATCATAAAAAGTGGTGAAATTTTGGATCCGAGTCCAATAATTCGGGAAAGCTTGATCGGAATAGCTACTGGAAGCTTGTCGGTCACAACGCATCGAGAATTGGCCTCGTCGGGATCTGACGAATTTTTACGGATTTCCCTAGGGGTACCACTAGGGAAAACCGCGAGAACCGAGAAATCGTAAAAAGTGGTGAAATTTTGGATCCGAGTCCAATAATTCGGGAAAAATTGATCGTAATAGCTCCTGGAAGCTTGCCGGTCACAACGCATCGAGAATTGGCGTCGCCGGGATCTGACGAATTTCCCTAGGGGTACCCCTAGTGAAAATCGCCAGAATCGAGAAATCGTAAAAAGTGGTGAAATTTTGGATCCGAGTCCAATAATTCGGGAAAGCATGATCGGAATACTTACTGGAAGTTTGCCGGTCACAATGCATCGAGAAAATTCCTCGTCGGGATCTGACGAATTTCCCTAGGGGTACCCCTAGTGAAAATCGCCAGAATCGAGAAATCGTAAAAAGTGGTGAAATTTTGGATCCGAGTCCAATAATTCGGGAAAGCTTGATCGGAATAGCTACTGGAAGTTTGCCAGTCACAACGCATCGAGAAAATTCCTCGTCGGGATATGACGAATTTCCCTAGGGGTACCCCTAGTGAAAATCGCCAGAATCGAGAAATCGTAAAAAGTGGTAAAATTTTGGATCCGAGTCCAATAATTTGGGAAAGCTTGATCGGAATAGCTACTGGAAGCTTACCGGTCACAACGCATCGAGAATTGGCCTCATCGGGATCTGACGAATTTTTACGGATTTCCCTAGGGGTACCCCAAGGGAAAATTGCCAGAATCGAGAAATCGTAAAAAGTGGTGAAATTTTGGATCCGAGTCCAATAATTCGGGAAATCTTGATCGGAATAGCTCCTGTAAGCTTGCCGGTCACAACACATCGAGAATTGGCCTCGTCGGGATCTGACGAATTTTCCTAGGGGTACCCCTAGGGAAAATTGCCAGAATCGAGAAATCGTAAAAAGTGGTGAAATTTTTGATCCGTGTAAAATAATTCGGGAAAGCTTGATCGGAATAGCTACTAGAAGCTTGCCGGTCACAACGCATCAAGAATTGGCCTCGTCGGGATCTGACGAATTTTTACTGATTTCCCTAGGGGTACCCCTAGGGAAAATCGCCAGAATCGAGAAATCGTAAAAAGTGGTGAAATTTTGGATCCGAGTCCAATAATTCGGGAAAGCTTGATCGGAATAGCTACTGGAAGCTTACCGGTCACAACACATCGAGAATTGGCCTCGTCGGGATCTGACGAATTTTTACGGATTTCCCTAGGGGTACCACTAGGGAAAACCGCGGTAACCGAGAAATCGTAAAAAGTGGTAAAATTTTGGATCCGAGTCCAATAATTCGGGAAAAATTGATCGTAATAGCTCCTGGAAGCTTGTCGGTCACAACGCATCGAGAATTGGCCTCGTCGGGATCTGACGAATTTCCCTAGGGGTACCCCTAGTGAAAATCGCCAGAATCGAGAAATCGTAAAAAGTGGTGAAATTTTGGATCCGAGTCCAATAATTCGGGAAAGCTTGATCGGAATAGCTACTGGAAGTTTGCCGGTCACAATGCATCGAGAAAATTCCTCGTCGGGATCTGACGAATTTCCCTAGGGGTACCCCTAGTGAAAATCGCCAGAATCGAGAAATCGTAAAAAGTGGTGAAATTTTGGATCCGAGTCCAATAATTCGGGAAAGCTTGATCGGAATAGCTACTGGAAGTTTGCGGGTCACAATGCATCGAGAAAATTCCTCGTCGGGATCTGACGAATTTCCCTAGGGGTACCCCTTGTGAAAATCGCCAGAATCGAGAAATCGTAAAAAGTGGTGAAATTTTGGATCCGAGTCCAATAATTCGGGAAAGCTTGATCGGAATAGCTACTGGAAGTTTGCCGGTCACAACGCATCGAGAAAATTCCTCATCGGGATATGACGAATTTCCCTAGCGGTACCCCTAGTGAAAATCGCCAGAATCGAGAAATCGTAAAAAGTTGTGAAATTTTGGATCCGAGTCCAATAATTCGGGAAAGCTTGATCAGAATAGCTACTGGAAGCTTGCCGGTCACAACGCATCGAGAATTTGCCTCGTCGGGATCTGACGAATTTTTACGGATTTCCCTAGGGGTACCCCAAGGGAAAATCGCCAGAATCGAGAAATCGTAAAAAGTGGTGAAATTTTGGATCCGAGTCCAATAATTCGGGAAAGCTTGATCGGAATAGCTCCTAGAAGTTTGCCGGTCACAACGCATCAAGAATTGGCCTCGTCGGGATCTGACGAATTTCCCTAGCGGTACTCCTAGGGAAAATTTCCAGAATCGAGAAATCGTAAAAAGTGGTGAAATTTTAGATCCGAGTCTAATAATTCGGGAAAGCTTGATCGGAATAGCTACTGGAAGCTTACCGGTTACAACGCATCGAGAATTGGCCTCGTCGGGATCTGACGAATTTTAACGGATTTCCCTAGGGGTACCCCTAGGGAAAATCGCCAGAATCGAGAAATCATAAAAAGTGGTGAAATTTTGGATCCGAGTCCAATAATTCGGGTAAGCTTGATCGGAATAGCTACTGGAAGCTTGCCGGTCACAACGCATCGAGAATTGGCCTCGTCGGGATCTGACGAATTTCCCTAGCGGTACTCCTAGGGAAAATTGCCAGAATCGAGAAATCGTAAAAAGTGGTGAAATTTTAGATCCGAGTCCAATAATTCGGGAAAGCTTTATCGGAATAGCTACTGGAAGCTTACCGGTCACAACGCATCGAGAATTGGCCTCGTCGGGATCTGACAAATTTTAACGGATTTCCCTAGGGGTACCCCTAGGAAAAATCGCCAGAATCGAGAAATCGTAAAAAGTGGTGAAATTTTGGATCCGAGTCCAATAATTCGGGAAAGCTTGATCGGAATAGCTCCTGGAAGCTTGCCGGTCACAACGCATCGAGAATTGGCCTCGTCGGGATCTGACGAATTTTTACGGATTTCCCTAGGGGTACCCCTAGGGAAAATCGCCAGAATCGAAAAATCGTAAAAAGTGGTGAAATTTTGGATCCGAGTCCAATAATTCGGGAAAGCTTGATCGGAATAGCTACTGGAAGCTTACCGGTCAAAACGCATCGAGAATTGGCCTCGTCGGGATCTGACGAATTTTTACGGATTTCCCTAGGGGTACCCTAGGGAAAATCGCCAGAATCGAGAAATCGTAAAAAGTGGTGAAATTTTGGATTCGAGTCCAATAATTTGGGAAAGCTTGATCGGAATAGCTCCTGGAAGCTTGCCGGTCACAACGCATCGAGAATTGGCCTCGTCGAGATCTGACGAATTTTTACGGATTTCCCTAGGGGTACCCCTGGGGAAAATGCCAGAATCGAGAAATCATAAAAAGTGGTGAAATTTTGGATCCGAGTCCAATAATTCGGGAAAGCTTGATCGGAATAGCTACTGGAAGCTTGCCGGTCACAACGCATCGAGAATTGGCCTCGTCGGGATCTGACGAATTTTTACGGATTTCCCTAGGGGTACCCCTAGGGAAAATCGCCAGAAACGAGAAAATGTAAAAAGTGGTGAAATTTTGGATCCGAGTCCAATAATTCGGGAAAGCTTGATCGGAATAGCTCCTGGAAGCTTATCGGTCACAACGCATCGAGAATTGGCCTCATCGGGATCTGACGAATTTTTACGGATTTCCCTAGGGGTACCCCAAGGGAAAATCGCCAGAATCGAGAAATCGTAAAAAGTGGTGAAATTTTGGATCCGAGTCCAATAATTCGGGAAAGCTTGATCGGAATAGCTACTGGAAGCTTGCCGGTCACAACGCATCGAGAATTGGCCTCGTCGGGATCTGACGAATTTTTACGGATTTCCCTAGGGGTACCCCTAGGGAAAATCGCCAGAACCGAGAAAATGTAAAAAGTGGTGAAATTTTGGATCCGAGTCCAATAATTCGGGAAAGCTTGATCGGAATAGCTACTGGAAGCTTAACGGTCACAACGCATCGAGAATTGGCCTCGTCGGGATCTAACGAATTTTTACGGATTTCCCTAGGGGTACCCCAAGGGAAAATCGCCAGAATCGAGAAATCGTAAAAAGTGGTGAAATTTTGGATCCGAGTCCAATAATTCGGGAAAGCTTGATCGAAATATCTACTGGAAGCTTGCCGGTCACAATGCATCGAGAATTGGCCTCGTTGGGATCTGACGAATTTTTACGGATTTCCCTAGGGGTACCACTAGGAAAAATCG
Source organism: Excoecaria cochinchinensis (assembly GCA_947683425.1). Lineage (NCBI taxonomy): Eukaryota > Viridiplantae > Streptophyta > Magnoliopsida > Malpighiales > Euphorbiaceae > Excoecaria > Excoecaria cochinchinensis. Next base: position 576,800 of record CANTUQ010000277.1, read on the forward strand.
CCAGAAGCGAAAAATCGTAAAAAGTGGTGAAATTTTGGATCCGAGTCCAATAATTCGGGAAAAATTGATCGTAATAGCTACTGGAAGCTTGCCGGTCACAACGCATCGAGAATTGGCCTCGTCGGGATCTGACGAATTTCCCTAGGGGTACCCCTAGTGAAAATCGCCAGAATCGAGAAATCGTAAAAAGTGGTGAAATTTTGGATCCGAGTCCAATAATTCGGGAAAGCTTGATCGGAATAGCTACTGGAAATTTGCCGATCACAACGCATCGAGAAAATTCCTCGTCGGGATCTGACGAATTTCCCTAGGGGTACCCCTAGTGAAAATCGCCAGAATCGAGAAATCGTAAAAAGTGGTGAAATTTTGGATCCGAGTCCAATAATTCGGGAAAGCTTGATCGGAATAGCTACTGGAAGTTTGCCGTCACAACGCATCGAGAAAATTCCTCATCGGGATCTGAGGAATTTCCCTAGGGGTACCCCTAGTGAAAATCGCCAGAATCGAGAAATCGTAAAAAGTGGTGAAATTTTGGATCCGAGTCCAATAATTCGGGAAAGCTTGATTGGAATAGCTACTGGAAGTTTGCCGGTCACAACGCATCGAGAAAATTCCTCGTCGGGATCTGACGGATTTCCCTAGGGGTACCCCTAGTGAAAATCGCCAGAATCGAGAAATCGTAAAAAGTGGTGAAATTTTGGATCCGAGTCCAATAATTCGGGAAAGCTTGATCGGAATAGCTACTGGAAGCTTGCCGGTCACAACGCATCGAGAATTGGCCTCGTTGGGATCTGACGAATTTTTACGGATTTCCCTAGGGGTACCCCTAGGAAAAATCGCCAGAATCGAGAAATCGTAAAAAGTGGTGAAATTTTGGATCCGAGTCCAATAATTCGGGAAAAATTGATCGTAATAGCTCCTGGAAGCTTGCCGGTCACAAGGCATCGAGAATTGGCCTCGTCGGGATCTGACGAATTTCCCTAGCGGTACTCCTAGGGAAAATTGCCAGAATCGAGAAATCATAAAAAGTGGTGAAATTTTAGATCCGAGTCCAATAATTCGGGAAAGCTTGATCGGAATAGCTACTGGAAGCTTACCGGTCACAACGCATCGAGAATTGGCCTCGTCGGGATCTGACGAATTTTAACGGATTTCCCTAGGGGTACCCCTAGGGAAAATCGCCAGAATCGAGAAATCATAAAAAGTGGTGAAATTTTGGATCCGAGTCCAATAATTCGGGTAAGCTTGATCGGAATAGCTACTGGAAGCTTGCCGGTCACAACGCATCGAGAATTGGCCTCGTCGGGATCTGACGAATTTCCCTAGCGGTACTCCTAGGGAAAATTGCCAGAATCGAGAAATCGTAAAAAGTGGTGAAATTTTAGATCCGAGTCCAATAATTCGGGAAAGCTTGATCGGAATAGCTACTGGAAGCTTACCGGTCACAACGCATCGAGAATTGGCCTCGTCGGGATCTGACGAATTTTAACGGATTTCCCTATGGGTACCCCTAGGGAAAATCGCCAGAACCGAGAAAATGTAAAAAGTGGTGAAATTTTGGATCCGAGTCCAATAATTCGGGAAAGCTTGATCGGAATAGCTCCTGGAAGCTTATCGGTCACAACGCATCGAGAATTGGCCTCGTCGGGATCTGACGAATTTTTACGGATTTCCCTAGGGGTACCCCAAGGGAAAATCGCCAGAATCGAGAAATCGTAAAAAGTGGTGAAATTTTGGATCCGAGTCCAATAATTCGGGAAAGCTTGATCGGAATAGCTACTGGAAGCTTGCCGGTCACAACGCATCGAGAATTGGCCTCGTCGGGATCTGACGAATTTTTACGGATTTCCCTAGGGGTACCCCTAGGGAAAATCGCCAGAACCGAGAAAATGTAAAAAGTGGTGAAATTTTGGATCCGAGTCCAATAATTTGGGAAAGCTTGATCGGAATAGCTACTGGAAGCTTATCGGTCACAACGCATCGAGAATTGGCCTCGTCGGGATCTGACGAATTTTTACGGATTTCCCTAGGGGTACCCCAAGGGAAAATCGCCAGAATCGAGAAATCGTAAAAAGTGGTGAAATTTTGGATCCGAGTCCAATAATTCGGGAAAGCTTGATCGAAATATCTACTGGAAGCTTGCCGGTCACAACGCATCGAGAATTGGCCTCGTTGGGATCTGACGAATTTTTACGGATTTCCCTAGGGGTACCACTAGGAAAAATCGCCAGAAGCGAAAAATCGTAAAAAGTGGTGAAATTTTGGATCCGAGTCCAATAATTCGGGAAAAATTGATCGTAATAGCTACTGGAATCTTGCCGGTCACAACGCATCGAGAATTGGCCTCGTCGGGATCTGACGAATTTCCCTAGGGGTACCCCTAGTGAAAATCGCCAGAATCGAGAAATCGTAAAAAGTGGTGAAATTTTGGATCCGAGTCCAATAATTCGGGAAAGCTTGATCGGAATAGCTACTGGAAGTTTGCCGGTCACAACGCATCGAGAAAATTCCTCGTCGGGATCTGACGGATTTCCCTAGGGGTACCCCTAGTGAAAATCGCCAGAATCGAGAAATCGTAAAAAGTGGTGAAATTTTGGATCCGAGTCCAATAATTCGGGAAAGCTTGATCAGAATAGCTACTGGAAGCTTACCGGTCACAACGCATCGAGAAAATTCCTCGTCGGGATCTGACGAATTTCCCTAGGGGTACCCCTAGGGAAAATCGCCAGAATCGAGAAATCGTAAAAAGTGGTGAAGTTTTGGATCCGAGTCCAAATAATTCGGGAAAGCTTGATCGGAATAGCTACTGGAAGCTTGCCGGTCACAAGGCATCGAGAATTGGCCTCGTCGGGATCTGACGAATTTCCCTAGCGGTACTCCTAGAGAAAATTGCCAAAATCGAGAAATCGTAAAAAGTGGTGAAATTTTAGATCCGAGTCCAATAATTCGGGAAAGCTTGATCGGAATAGCTACTGGAAGCTTACCGGTCACAACGCATCGAGAATTGGCCTCGTCGGGATCTGACGAATTTTAACGGATTTCCCTAGGGGTACCCCTAGGGAAAATCGCCAGAATCGAGAAATCGTAAAAAGTGGTGAAATTTTGGATCCGAGTCCAATAATTCGGGTAAGCTTGATCGGAATAGCTACTGGAAGCTTGCCGGTCACAACGCATCGAGAATTGGCCTCGTCGGGATCTGACGAATTTCCCTAGCGGTACTCCTAGGGAAAATTGCCAGAATCGAGAAATCGTAAAAAGTGGTGAAATTTTAGATCCGAGTCCAATAATTCGGGAAAGCTTGATCGGAATAGCTACTGGAAGCTTACCGGTCACAACGCATCGAGAATTGGCCTCGTCGGGATCTGACGAATTTTAACGGATTTCCCTAGGGGTACCCCTAGGGAAAATCGCCAGAATCGAGAAATCGTAAAAAGTGGTGAAATTTTGGATCCGAGTCCAATAATTCGGGAAAGCTTGATCGGAATAGCTCCTGGAAGCTTGCCGGTCACAACGCATCGACAATTGGCCTCGTCGGGATCTGACGAATTTTTACGGATTTCCCTAGGGGTACCCCTAGGGAAAATCGCCAGAATCGAAAAATCGTAAAAAGTGGTGAAATTTTGGATCCGAGTACAATAATTCGGGAAAGCTTGATCGGAATAGCTACTGGAAGCTTGCCGGTCACAACGCATCGAGAATTGGCCTCGTCTGGATCTGACGAATTTTTACGGATTTCCCTAGGGGTACCCCTAGGGAAAATCGCCAGAACCGAGAAAATGTAAAAAGTGGTGAAATTTTGGATCCGAGTCCAATAATTCGGGAAAGCTTGATCGGAATAGCTACTGGAAGCTTATCGGTCACAACGCATCGAGAATGGGCCTCGTCGGGATCTGACGAATTTTTACGGATTTCCCTAGGGGTACCCCTAGGAAAAATCGCCAGAATCGAAAAATCGTAAAAAGTGGTGAAATTTCGGATCCGAGCCCAATAATCCGAGAAAACTTGATCAGAATAGCTACTGGAAGCTTGCCGGTCACAGCGCATCGAGAATCGGCCTCGTCGGGTCTGACGAATTTTTACGGATTTCCCTAGGGGTACCCTTAGGGAAAATCGCCAGAATCGAAAAATCGTAAAAAGTGGTGAAACTTTGGATCCGAGCCCAATAATCCGGGAAAACTTGATTGGAATAGCTACTGGAAGCTTGCCGGTCACAGCGCATCGAGAATCGGCCTCGTCGGGATCTGACGAATTTTTACGGATTTCCCTAGGGGGTACCCCTAGGGAAAATGGCCAGAATCGAAAAATCGTAAAAAGTGGTGAAATTTCGGATCCGAGCCCAATAATCCGGGAAAACTTGATTGGAATAGCTACTGGAAGCTTGCCGGTCACAGCGCATCGAGAATCGGCCTCGTCGGGATCTGACGAATTTTTATGGATTTCCCTAGGGGTACCCCTAGGGAAAATCGCCAGAATCAAAAAATCGTAAAAAGTGGTGAAATTTCGGATCCGAGCCCAATAATCCGGGAAAACTTGATTGGAATAGCTACTGGAAGCTTGTCGGTCACAGCGCATCGAGAATCGGCCTCGTCGGGATGTGACGAATTTTTACGGATTTCCCTAGGGGTACCCCTAGGGAAAATCGCCAGAATCGAAAAATCGTAAAAAGTGGTGAAATTTCGGTTCCGAGCCCAATAATCCGGGAAAACTTGATTGGAATAGCTACTGGAAGCTTGCCGGTCACAGCGCATCGAGAATCGGCCTCGTCGTGATCTGACGAATTTTTACGGATTTCCCTAGGGGTACCCCTAGGGAAAATCGCCAGAATCGAAAAATCGTAAAAAGTGGTGAAATTTCGGTTCCGAGCCCAATAATCCGGGAAAACTTGATTGGAATAGCTACTGGAAGCTTGCCGGTCACAGCGCATCGAGAATCGGCCTCGTCGTGATCTGACGAATTATTACGGATTTCCCTAGGGGTACCCCTAGGGAAAATCGCCAGAATCGAAAAATCGTAAAAAGTGGTGAAATTTCGGATCCGAGCCCAATAATCCGGGAAAACTTGATTGGAATAGCTACTGGAAGCTTGCCGGTCACAGCGCATCGAGAATCGGCCTCGTCGGGATCTGACGAATTTTTATGGATTTCCCTAGGGGTACCCCTAGGGAAAATCGCCAGAATCAAAAAATCGTAAAAAGTGGTGAAATTTCGGATCCGAGCCCAATAATCCGGGAAAACTTGATTGGAATAGCTACTGGAAGCTTGTCGGTCACAGCGCATCGAGAATCGGCCTCGTCGGGATGTGACGAATTTTTACGGATTTCCCTAGGGGTACCCCTAGGGAAAATCGCCAGAATCGAAAAATCGTAAAAAGTGGTGAAATTTCGGTTCCGAGCCCAATAATCCGGGAAAACTTGATTGGAATAGCTACTGGAAGCTTGCCGGTCACAGCGCATCGAGAATCGGCCTCGTCGTGATCTGACGAATTTTTACGGATTTCCCTAGGGGTACCCCTAGGGAAAATCGCCAGAATCGAAAAATCGTAAAAAGTGGTGAAATTTCGGTTCCGAGCCCAATAATCCGGGAAAACTTGATTGGAATAGCTACTGGAAGCTTGCCGGTCACAGCGCATCGAGAATCGGCCTCGTCGGGATCTGACGAATTTTTACGGATTTCCCTAGGGGTACCCCTAGGGAAAATCGCCAGAATCGAAAAATCGTAAAAAGTGGTGAAATTTCGGATCCGAGCCCAATAATCCGGGAAAACTTGATTGGAATAGCTACTGGAAGCTTGCCGGTCACAGCGCATCGAGAATCGGCCTCGTCGTGATCTGACGAATTTTTATGGATTTCCCTAGGGGTACCCCTAGGGAAAATCGCCAGAATCGAAAAATCGTAAAAAGTGGTGAAATTTCGGATCCGAGCCCAATAATTAGGGAAAACTTGATTGGAATAGCTACTGGAAGCTTGCCGGTCACAGCGCATCGAGAATCGGCCTCGTCGGGATCTGACGAATTTTTACGGATTTCCCTAGGGGTACCCCTAGGGAAAATCGCCAGAATCGAAAAATCGTAAAAAGTGGTGAAATTTCGGATCCGAGCCCAATAATCCGGGAAAACTTGATTGGAATAGCTACTGGAAGCTTACCGGTCACAGCGCATCGAGAATCGGCCTCGTCGGGATCTGACGAATTTTTACGGATTTCCCTAGGGGTACCCCTAGGGAAAATCGCCAGAATCGAAAAATCGTAAAAAGTGGTGAAATTTCGGATCCGAGCCCAATAATCCGGGAAAACTTGATTGGAATAGCTACTGGAAGCTTGCCGGTCACAGCGCATCGAGAATCGGCCTCGTCGGGATCTGACGAATTTTTACGGATTTCCCTAGGGGTACCCCTAGGGAAAATCGCCAGAATCGAAAAATCGTAAAAAGTGGTGAAATTTCGGATCCGAGCCCAATAATCCGGGAAAACTTGATTGGAATAGCTACTGGAAGCTTGCTGGTCACAGCGCATCGAGAATCGGCCTCGTCGGGATGTGACGAATTTTTACGGATTTCCCTAGGGGTACACGTAGGGAAAATCGCCAAAATCGAAAAATCGTAAAAAGTGGTGAAATTTCGGTTCCAAGCCCAATAATCCGGGAAAACTTGATTGGAATAGCTACTGGAAGCTTGTCGGTCACAGCGCATCGAGAATCGGCCTCGTCGGGATCTGACAAATTTTTACGGATTTCCCTAGGGGTACCCCTATGGAAAATTGCCAGAATCGAAAAATCGTAAAAAGTGGTGAAATTTCGGATCCGAGCCCAATAATCCGGGAAAACTTCATTGGAATAGCTACTGGTAGCTTGCCGGTCACAGCGCATCGAGAATCGGCCTCGTCGGGATCTGACGAATTTTTACGGATTTCCCTAGGGGTACCCGTAGGGAAAATCGCCAGAATCGAAAAATCGTAAAAAGTGGTGAAATTTCGGATCCGAGCCCAATAATCCGGGAAAATTTCATTGGAATAGCTACTAGTAGCTTGCCGGTCACAGCGCATCGAGAATCGGCCTCGTCGGGATCTGACGAATTTTTACGGATTTCCCTAGGGGTACCCGTAGGGAAAATCGCCAGAATCGAAAAATCGTAAAAAGTGGTGAAATTTCGGATCCGTGCCCAATAATCCGGGAAAACTTGATTGGAATAGCTACTGGAAGCTTGCCGGTCACAGCGCATCGAGAATCGGCCTCGTCGTGATCTGACGAATTTTTACGGATTTCGCTAGGGGTACCCCTAGGGAAAATCGCCAGAATCGAAAAATCGTAAAAAGTGGTGAAATTTCGGATCCGAGCCCAATAATCCGGGAAAACTTGATTGGAATAGCTACTGGAAGCTTGCCGGTCACAGCGCATCGAGAATCGGCCTCGTCGGGATCTGACGAATTTTTACGGATTTCCCTAGGGGTACCCCTAGGGAAAATCGCCAGAATCAAAAAATCGTAAAAAGTGGTGAAATTACGGATCCGAGCCCAATAATCCGGGAAAACTTGATTGGAATAGCTACTGGAAGCTTCCGGTCACAGCGCATCGAGAATCGGCCTCGTCGGGATCTGACGAATTTTTACGGATTTCCCTAGGGGTACCCCTAGGGAAAATCGCCAGAATCGAAAAATCGTAAAAAGTGGTAAAATTTCGGATCCGAGCCCAATAATTCGGGAAAACTTGATTGGAATAGCTACTGGAAGCTTGCCGGTCACAGCGCATCGAGAATCGGCCTCGTCGGGATCTGACGAATTTTTACGGATTTCCCTAGGGGTACCCCTAGGGAAAATCGCCAGAATCGAAAAATCGTAAAAAGTGGTGAAATTTCGGATCCGAGCCCAATAATCCGGGAAAACTTGATTGGAATAGCGACTGGAAGCTTGCCGGTCACAGCGCATCGAGAATCGGCCTCGTCGGGATCTGACGAATTTTTACGGATTTCCCTAGGGGTACCCCTAGGGAAAATCGCCAGAATCAAAAAATCGTAAAAAGTGGTGAAATTTCGGATCCGAGCCTAATAATCCGGGAAAACTTGATTGGAATAGCTACTGGAAGCTTGCCGGTCACAGCGCATCGAGAATCGGCCTCGTCGGGTTGTGACGAATTTTTACGGATTTCCCTAGGGGTACCCTTAGGGAAAGTCGCCAGAATCGAAAAATCGTAAAAAGTGGTAAAATTTCGGATCCGAGCCCAATAATCCGAGAAAACTTGATTGGAATAGCTACTGGAAGCTTGCCGGTCACAGCGCATCGAGAATCGGCCTCGTCAGGATCTGACGAATTTTTACGGATTTCCCTAGGGGTACCCCTAGGGAAAATCGCCAGAATCGAAAAATCGTAAAAAGTGGTGAAATTTCGGATCCGAGCCCAATAATCCGGGAAAACTTGATTGGAATAGCTACTGGAAGCTTGTCGGTCACAGCGCATCGAGAATCGGCCTCGTCGGGATCTGACGAATTTTTACGGATTTCCCTAGGGGTGCCCCTAGGGAAAATTGCCAGAATCGAAAAATCGTAAAAAGTGGTGAAATTTCGGATCCGAGCCCAATAATCCGGGAAAACTTGATTGGAATAGCTACTGGAAGCTTGCCGGTCACAGCGCATCGAGAATCGGCCTCGTCCGGATCTGACGAATTTTTACGGATTTCCCTAGGGGTACCCCTAGGGAAAATCGCCAGAATCAAAAAATCGTAAAAAGTGGTGAAATTTCGGATCCGAGCCCAATAATCCGGAAAAACATGATTGGAATAGCTACTGGAAGCTTGCCGGTCACAGCGCATTGAGAATCGGCCTCTTCGGGATGTGACGAATTTTTACGGATTTCCCTAGGGGTACCCCTAGGGAAAATCGCCAGAATCAAAAAATCGTAAAAAGTGGTGAAATTTCGGATCCGTGCCCAATAATCCGGGAAAACTTGATTGGAATAGCTACTGGAAGCTTGCCGGTCACAGCGCATCGAGAATCGGCCTCGTCAGGATCTGACGAATTTTTACGGATTTCCCTAGGGGTACCCCTAGGGAAAATCGCCAGAATCGAAAAATCGTAAAAAGTGGTGAAATTTCGGATCCGAGCCCAATAATCCGGGAAAACTTGATTGGAATAGCTACTGGAAGCTTGCCGGTCACAGCGCATCGAGAATCGGCCTCGTCCGGATCTGACGAATTTTTACGGATTTCCCTAGGGGTACCCCTAGGGAAAATCGCCAGAATCAAAAAATCGTAAAAAGTGGTGAAATTTCGGATCCGAGCCCAATAATTCGGGAAAACTTGATTGGAATAGCTACTGGAAGCTTGCCGGTCACAGCGCATCGAGAATCGGCCTCGTCCGGATCTGACGAATTTTTACGGATTTCCCTAGGGGTACATCTAGGGAAAATCGCCAGAATCAAAAAATCGTAAAAAGTGGTGAAATTTCGGATCCGAGCCCAATAATCCGGAAAAACATGATTGGAATAGCTACTGGAAGCTTGCCGGTCAAAGCGCATCGAGAATCGGCCTCTTCGGGATGTGACGAATTTTTACGGATTTCCCTAGGGGTACCCCTAGGGAAAATCGCCAGAATCAAAAAATCGTAAAAAGTGGTGAAATTTCGGTTCCGAGCCCAATAATCCGGGAAAACTTGATTGGAATAGCTACTGGAAGCTTGCCGGTCACAGCGCATCGAGAATCGGCCTCGTCGGGATCTGACGAATTTTTACGGATTTCCCTAGGGGTACCCCTAGGGAAAATCGCCAGAATCGAAAAATCGTAAAAAGTGGTGAAATTTCGGATCCGAGCCCAATAATCCGGGAAAACTTGATTGGAATAGCTACTGGAAGCTTGCTGGTCACAGCGCATCGAGAATCGGCCTCGTCGGGATGTGACGAATTTTTACGGATTTCCCTAGGGGTACCCGTAGGGAAAATCGCCAAAATCGAAAAATCGTAAAAAGTGGTGAAATTTCGGTTCCGAGCCCAATAATCCGGGAAAACTTGATTGGAATAGCTACTGGAAGCTTGTCGGTCACAGCGCATCGAGAATCGGCCTCGTCGGGATCTGACGAATTTTTACGGATTTCCCTAGGGGTACCCCTATGGAAAATTGCCAGAATCGAAAAATCGTAAAAAGTGGTGAAATTTGGGATCCGAGCCCAATAATCCGGGAAAACTTCATTGGAATAGCTAATGGTAGCTTGCCGGTCACAGCGCATCGAGAATCGGCCTCGTCGGGATCTGACGAATTTTTACGGATTTCCCTAGGGGTACCCGTAGGGAAAATCGCCAGAATCGAAAAATCGTAAAAAGTGGTGAAATTTCGGATCCGAGACCAATAATCCGGGAAAACTTGATTGGAATAGCTACTGGAAGCTTGCCGGTCACAGCGCATCGAGAATCGGCCTCGTCGGGATGTGACGAATTTTTACGGATTTCCCTAGGGGTACCCTTAGGGAAAATCGCCAGAATCAAAAAATCGTAAAAAGTGGTGAAATTTCGGATCCGAGCCCAATAATCCGGAAAAACATGATTGGAATAGCTACTGGAAGCTTGCCGGTCACAGCACATCGAGAATCGGCCTCTTCGGGATGTGACGAATTTTTACGGATTTCCCTAGGGGTACCCCTAGGGAAAATCGCCAGAATCAAAAAATCGTAAAAAGTGGTGAAATTTCGGTTCCGAGCCCAATAATCCGGGAAAACTTGATTGGAATAGCTACTGGAAGCTTGCCGGTCACAGCGCATCGAGAATCGGCCTCGTCGGGATCTGACGAATTTTTACGGATTTCCCTAGGGGTACCCCTAGGAAAAATCGCCAGAATCGAAAAATCGTAAAAAGTGGTGAAATTTCGGATCCGAGCCCAATAATCCGGGAAAACTTGATTGGAATAGCTACTGGAAGCTTGCTGGTCACAGCGCATCGAGAATCGGCCTCGTCGGGATGTGACGAATTTTTACGGATTTCCCTAGGGGTACCCGTAGGGAAAATCGCCAAAATCGAAAAATCGTAAAAAGTGGTGAAATTTCGGTTCCGAGCCCAATAATCCGGGAAAACTTGATTGGAATAGCTACTGGAAGCTTGTCGGTCACAGCGCATCGAGAATCGGCCTCGTCGGGATCTGACGAATTTTTACGGATTTCCCTAGGGGTACCCCTATGGAAAATTGCCAGAATCGAAAAATCGTAAAAAGTGGTGAAATTTCGGATCCGAGCCCAATAATCCGGGAAAACTTCATTGGAATAGCTACTGGTAGCTTGCCGGTCACAGCGCATCGAGAATCGGCCTCGTCGGGATCTGACGAATTTTTACGGATTTCCCTAGGGGTACCCGTAGGGAAAATCGCCAGAATCGAAAAATCGTAAAAAGTGGTGAAATTTCGGATCCGAGCCCAATAATCCGGGAAAACTTGATTGGAATAGCTACTGGAAGCTTGCCGGTCACAGCGCATCGAGAATCGGCCTCGTCGGGATGTGACGAATTTTTACGGATTTCCCTAGGGGTACCCTTAGGGAAAATTGCCAGAATCAAAAAATCGTAAAAAGTGGTGAAATTTCGGATCCGAGCCCAATAATCCGGAAAAACATGATTGGAATAGCTACTGGAAGCTTGCCGGTCACAGCGCATCGAGAATCGGCCTCTTCGGGATGTGACGAATTTTTACGGATTTCCCTAGGGGTACCCCTAGGAAAAATCGCCAGAATCAAAAAATCGTAAAAAGTGGTGAAATTTCGGTTCCGAGCCCAATAATCCGGGAAAACTTGATTGGAATAGCTACTGGAAGCTTGCCGGTCACAGCGCATCGAGAATCGGCCTCGTCGGGATCTGACGAATTTTTACGGATTTCCCTAGGGGTACCCCTAGGAAAAATCGCCAGAATCGAAAAATCGTAAAAAGTGGTGAAATTTCGGATCCGAGCCCAATAATCCGGGAAAACTTGATTGGAATAGCTACTGGAAGCTTGCTGGTCACAGCGCATCGAGAATCGGCCTCGTCGGGATGTGACGAATTTTTACGGATTTCCCTAGGGGTACCCGTAGGGAAAATCGCCAAAATCGAAAAATCGTAAAAAGTGGTGAAATTTCGGTTCCGAGCCCAATAATCCGGGAAAACTTGATTGGAATAGCTACTGGAAGCTTGTCGGTCACAGCGCATCGAGAATCGGCCTCGTCGGGATCTGACGAATTTTTACGGATTTCCCTAGGGGTACCCCTATGGAAAATTGCCAGAATCGAAAAATCGTAAAAAGTGGTGAAATTTCGGATCCGAGCCCAATAATCCGGGAAAACTTCATTGGAATAGCTACTGGTAGCTTGCCGGTCACAGCGCATCGAGAATCGGCCTCGTCGGGATCTGACGAATTTTTACGGATTTTCCTAGGGGTACCCCTAGGGAAAATCGCCAGAATCGAAAAATCGTAAAAAGTGGTGAAATTTCGGATCCGAGCCCAATAATCCGGGAAAACTTGATTGGAATAGCGACTGGAAGCTTGCCGGTCACAGCGCATCGAGAATCGGCCTCGTCGGGATCTGACGAATTTTTACGGATTTCCCTAGGGGTACCCCTAGGGAAAATCGGCAGAATCAAAAAATCGTAAAAAGTGGTGAAATTTCGGATCCGAGCCCAATAATCCGGGAAAACTTGATTGGAATAGCTACTGGAAGCTTGCCGGTCACAGCGCATCGAGAATCGGCCTCGTCGGGATGTGACGAATTTTTACGGATTTCCCTAGGGGTACCCTTAGGGAAAGTCGCCAGAATCGAAAAATCGTAAAAAGTGGTAAAATTTCGGATCCGAGCCCAATAATCCGAGAAAACTTGATTGGAATAGCTACTGGAAGCTTGCCGGTCACAGCGCATCGAGAATCGGCCTCGTCAGGATCTGACGAATTTTTACGGATTTCCCTAGGGGTACCCCTAGGGAAAATCGCCAGAATCGAAAAATCGTAAAAAGTGGTGAAATTTCGGATCCGAGCCCAATAATTCGGGAAAACTTGATTGGAATAGCTACTGGAAGCTTGCCGGTCACAGCGCATCGAGAATCGGCCTCGTCGGGATCTGACGAATTTTTACGGATTTCCCTAGGGGTGCCCCTAGGGAAAATTGCCAGAATCGAAAAATCGTAAAAAGTGGTGAAATTTCGGATCCGAGCCCAATAATCCGGGAAAACTTGATTGGAATAGCTACTGGAAGCTTGCCGGTCACAGCGCATCGAGAATCGGCCTCGTCCGGATCTGACGAATTTTTACGGATTTCCCTAGGGGTACCCCTAGGGAAAATCGCCAGAATCAAAAAATCGTAAAAAGTGGTGAAATTTCGGATCCGAGCCCAATAATCCGGAAAAACATGATTGGAATAGCTACTGGAAGCTTGCCGGTCACAGCGCATTGAGAATCGGCCTCTTCGGGATGTGACGAATTTTTACGGATTTCCCTAGGGGTACCCCTAGGGAAAATCGCCAGAATCAAAAAATCGTAAAAAGTGGTGAAATTTCGGATCCGTGCCCAATAATCCGGGAAAACTTGATTGGAATAGCTACTGGAAGCTTGCCGGTCACAGCGCATCGAGAATCGGCCTCGTCAGGATCTGACGAATTTTTACGGATTTCCCTAGGGAAAATCGCCAGAATCGAAAAATCGTAAAAAGTGGTGAAATTTCGGATCCGAGCCCAATAATCCGGGAAAACTTGATTGGAATAGCTACTGGAAGCTTGCCGGTCACAGCGCATCGAGAATCGGCCTCGTCCGGATCTGACGAATTTTTACGGATTTCCCTAGGGGTACCCCTAGGGAAAATCGCCAGAATCAAAAAATCGTAAAAAGTGGTGAAATTTCGGATCCGAGCCCAATAATCCGGGAAAACTTGATTGGAATAGCTACTGGAAGCTTGCCGGTCACAGCGCATCGAGAATCGGCCTCGTCCGGATCTGACGAATTTTTACGGATTTCCCTAGGGGTACATCTAGGGAAAATCGCCAGAATCAAAAAATCGTAAAAAGTGGTGAAATTTCGGATCCGAGCCCAATAATCCGGAAAAACATGATTGGAATAGCTACTGGAAGCTTGCCGGTCAAAGCGCATCGAGAATCGGCCTCTTCGGGATGTGACGAATTTTTACGGATTTCCCTAGGGGTACCCCTAGGGAAAATCGCCAGAATCAAAAAATCGTAAAAAGTGGTGAAATTTCGGTTCCGAACCCAATAATCCGGGAAAACTTGATTGGAATAGCTACTGGAAGCTTGCCGGTCACAGCGCATCGAGAATCGGCCTCGTCGGGATCTGACGAATTTTTACGGATTTCCCTAGGGGTACCCCTAGGGAAAATCGCCAGAATCGAAAAATCGTAAAAAGTGGTGAAATTTCGGATCCGAGCCCAATAATCCGGGAAAACTTGATTGGAATAGCTACTGGAAGCTTGCTGGTCACAGCGCATCGAGAATCGGCCTCGTCGGGATGTGATGAATTTTTACGGATTTCCCTAGGGGTACCCGTAGGGAAAATCGCCAAAATCGAAAAATCGTAAAAAGTGGTGAAATTTCGGTTCCGAGCCCAATAATCCGGGAAAACTTGATTGGAATAGCTACTGGAAGCTTGTCGGTCACAGCGCATCGAGAATCGGCCTCGTCGGGATCTGACGAATTTTTACGGATTTCCCTAGGGGTACCCCTATGGAAAATTGCCAGAATCGAAAAATCGTAAAAAGTGGTGAAATTTCGGATCCGAGCCCAATAATCCGGGAAAACTTCATTGGAATAGCTAATGGGAGCTTGCCGGTCACAGCGCATCGAGAATCGGCCTCGTCGGGATCTGACGAATTTTTACGGATTTCCCTAGGGGTACCCGTAGGGAAAATCGCCAGAATCGAAAAATCGTAAAAAGTGGTGAAATTTCGGATCCGAGCCCAATAATCCGGGAAAACTTGATTGGAATAGCTACTGGAAGCTTGCCGGTCACAGCGCATCGAGAATCGGCCTCGTCGGGATGTGACGAATTTTTACGGATTTCCCTAGGGGTACCCTTAGGGAAAATCGCCAGAATCAAAAAATCGTAAAAAGTGGTGAAATTTCGGATCCGAGCCCAATAATCCGGAAAAACATGATTGGAATAGCTACTGGAAGCTTGCCGGTCACAGCGCATCGAGAATCGGCCTCTTCGGGATGTGACGAATTTTTACGGATTTCCCTAGGGGTACCCCTAGGGAAAATCGCCAGAATCAAAAAATCGTAAAAAGTGGTGAAATTTCGGTTCCGAGCCCAATAATCCGGGAAAACTTGATTGGAATAGCTACTGGAAGCTTGCCGGTCACAGCGCATCGAGAATCGGCCTCGTCGGAATCTGACGAATTTTTACGGATTTCCCTAGGGGTACCCCTAGGAAAAATCGCCAGAATCGAAAAATCGTAAAAAGTGGTGAAATTTCGGATCCGAGCCCAATAATCCGGGAAAACTTGATTGGAATAGCTACTGGAAGCTTGCTGGTCACAGCGCATCGAGAATCGGCCTCGTCGGGATGTGACGAATTTTTACGGATTTCCCTAGGGGTACCCGTAGGGAAAATCGCCAAAATCGAAAAATCGTAAAAAGTGGTGAAATTTCGGTTCCGAGCCCAATAATCCGGGAAAACTTGATTGGAATAGCTACTGGAAGCTTGTCGGTCACAGCGCATCGAGAATCGGCCTCGTCGGGATCTGACGAATTTTTACGGATTTCCCTAGGGGTACCCCTATGGAAAATTGCCAGAATCGAAAAATCGTAAAAAGTGGTGAAATTTCGGATCCGAGCCCAATAATCTGGGAAAACTTCATTGGAATAGCTACTGGTAGCTTGCCGGTCACAGCGCATCGAGAATCGGCCTCGTCGGGATCTGACGAATTTTTACGGATTTCCCTAGGGGTACCCGTAGGGAAAATCGCCAGAATCGAAAAATCGTAAAAAGTGGTGAAATTTCGGATCCGAGCCCAATAATCCAGGAAAACTTGATTGGAATAGCTACTGGAAGCTTGCCGGTCACAGCGCATCGAGAATCGGCCTCGTCGGGATGTGACGAATTTTTACGGATTTCCCTAGGGGTACCCTTAGGGAAAATTGCCAGAATCAAAAAATCGTAAAAAGTGGTGAAATTTCGGATTCGAGCCCAATAATCCGGAAAAACATGATTGGAATAGCTACTGGAAGCTTGCCGGTCACAGCGCATCGAGAATCGGCCTCTTCGGGATGTGACGAATTTTTACGGATTTCCCTAGGGGGTACCCCTAGGAAAAATCGCCAGAATCAAAAAATCGTAAAAAGTGGTGAAATTTCGGTTCCGAGCCCAATAATCCGGGAAAACTTGATTGGAATAGCTACTGGAAGCTTGCCGGTCACAGCGCATCGAGAATCGGCCTCGTCGGGATCTGACGAATTTTTACGGATTTCCCTAGGGGTACCCCTAGGAAAAATCGCCAGAATCGAAAAATCGTAAAAAGTGGTGAAATTTCGGATCCGAGCCCAATAATCCGGGAAAACTTGATTGGAATAGCTACTGGAAGCTTGCTGGTCACAGCGCATCGAGAATCGGCCTCGTCGGGATGTGACGAATTTTTACGGATTTCCCTAGGGGTACCCGTAGGGAAAATCGCCAAAATCGAAAAATCGTAAAAAGTGGTGAAATTTCGGTTCCGAGCCCAATAATCCGGGAAAACTTGATTGGAATAGCTACTGGAAGCTTGTCGGTCACAGCGCATCGAGAATCGGCCTCGTCGGGATCTGACGAATTTTTACGGATTTCCCTAGGGGTACCCCTATGGAAAATTGCCAGAATCGAAAAATCGTAAAAAGTGGTGAAATTTCGGATCCGAGCCCAATAATCCGGGAAAACTTCATTGGAATAGCTACTGGTAGCTTGCCGGTCACAGCGCATCGAGAATCGGCCTCGTCGGGATCTGACGAATTTTTACGGATTTCCCTAGGGGTACCCGTAGGGAAAATCGCCAGAATCGAAAAATCGTAAAAAGTGGTGAAATTTCGGATCCGAGCCCAATAATCCGGGAAAACTTCATTGGAATAGCTACTGGTAGCTTGCCGGTCACAGCGCATCGAGAATCGGCCTCGTCGGGATCTGACGAATTTTTACGGATTTCCCTAGGGGTACCCGTAGGGAAAATCGCCAGAATCGAAAAATCGTAAAAAGTGGTGAAATTTCGGATCCGTGCCCAATAATCCGGGAAAACTTGATTGGAATAGCTACTGGAAGCTTGCCGGTCACAGCGCATCGAGAATCAGCCTCGTCGTGATCTGACGAATTTTTACGGATTTCGCTAGGGGTACCCCTAGGGAAAATCGCCAGAATCGAAAAATCGTAAAAAGTGGTGAAATTTCGGATCCGAGCCCAATAATCCGGGAAAACTTGATTGGAATAGCTACTGGAAGCTTGCCGGTCACAGCGCATCGAGAATCGGCCTCGTCGGGATCTGACGAATTTTTACGGATTTCCCTAGGGGTACCCCTAGGGAAAATCGCCAGAATCAAAAAATCGTAAAAAGTGGTGAAATTTCGGATCCGAGCCCAATAATCCGGGAAAACTTGATTGGAATAGCTACTGGAAGCTTACCGGTCACAGCGCATCGAGAATCGGCCTCGTCGGGATCTGACAAATTTTTACGGATTTCCCTAGGGGTACCCCTAGGGAAAATCGCCAGAATCGAAAAATCGTAAAAAGTGGTGAAATTTCGGATCCGAGCCCAATAATCCGGGAAAACTTGATTGGAATAGCTACTGGAAGCTTGCCGGTCACAGCGCATCGAGAATCGGCCTCGTCGGGATCTGACGAATTTTTACGGATTTCCCTAGGGGTACCCCTAGGGAAAATCGCCAGAATCGAAAAATCGTAAAAAGTGGTGAAATTTCGTATCCGAGCCCAATAATCCGGGAAAACTTGATTGGAATAGCTACTGGAAGCTTGCCGGTCACAGCGCATCGAGAATCGGCCTCGTCGGGATCTGACGAATTTTTACGGATTTCCCTAGGGGTACCCCTAGGGAAAATCGCCAGAATCAAAAAATCGTAAAAAGTGGTGAAATTTCGGATCCGAGCCCAATAATCCGGGAAAACTTGATTGGAATAGCTACTGGAAGCTTGCCGGTCACAGCGCATCGAGAATCGGCCTCGTCGGGATGTGACGAATTTTTACGGATTTCCCTAGGGGTACCCTTAGGGAAAGTCGCCAGAATCGAAAAATCGTAAAAAGTGGTAAAATTTCGGATCCGAGCCCAATAATCCGAGAAAACTTGATTGGAATAGCTACTGGAAGCTTGCCGGTCACAGCGCATCGAGAATCGGCCTCGTCAGGATCTGACGAATTTTTACGGATTTCCCTAGGGGTACCCCTAGGGAAAATCGCCAGAATCGAAAAATCGTAAAAAGTGGTGAAATTTCGGATCCGAGCCCAATAATCCGGGAAAACTTGATTGGAATAGCTACTGGAAGCTTGCCGGTCACAGCGCATCGAGAATCGGCCTCGTCGGGATCTGACGAATTTTTACGGATTTCCCTAGGGGTGCCCCTAGGAAAAATTGCCAGAATCGAAAAATCGTAAAAAGTGGTGAAATTTCGGATCCGAGCCCAATAATCCGGGAAAACTTGATTGGAATAGCTACTGGAAGCTTGCCGGTCACAGCGCATCGAGAATCGGCCTCGTCCGGATCTGACGAATTTTTACGGATTTCCCTAGGGGTACCCCTAGGGAAAATCGCCAGAATCAAAAAATCGTAAAAAGTGGTGAAATTTCGGATCCGAGCCCAATAATCCGGAAAAACATGATTGGAATAGCTACTGGAAGCTTTCCGGTCACAGCGCATCGAGAATCGGCCTCTTCGGGATGTGACGAATTTTTACGGATTTCCCTAGGGGTACACCTAGGGAAAATCGCCAGAATCAAAAAATCGTAAAAAGTGGTGAAATTTCGGATCCGTGCCCAATAATCCGGGAAAACTTGATTGGAATAGCTACTGGAAGCTTGCCGGTCACAGCGCATCGAGAATCGGCCTCGTCAGGATCTGACGAATTTTTACGGATTTCCCTAGGGGTACCCCTAGGGAAAATCGCCAGAATCGAAAAATCGTAAAAAGTGGTGAAATTTCGGATCCGAGCCCAATAATCCGGGAAAACTTGATTGGAATAGCTACTGGAAGCTTGCCGGTCACAGCGCATCGAGAATCGGCCTCGTCGGGATCTGACGAATTTTTACGGATTTCCCTAGGGGTACCCCTAGGGAAAATCGCCAGAATCGAAAAATCGTAAAAAGTGGTGAAATTTCGGATCCGAGCCCAATAATCCGGGAAAACTTGATTGGAATAGCTACTGGAAGCTTGCCGGTCACAGCGCATCGAGAATCGGCCTCGTCGGGATCTGACGAATTTTTACGGATTTCCCTAGGGGTACCCCTAGGGAAAATCGCCAGAATCAAAAAATCGTAAAAAGTGGTGAAATTTCGGATCCGAGCCCAATAATCCGGGAAAACTTGATTGGAATAGCTACTGGAAGCTTGCCGGTCACAGCGCATCGAGAATCGGCCTCGTCGGGATGTGACGAATTTTTACGGATTTCCCTAGGGGTACCCTTAGGGAAAGTCGCCAGAATCGAAAAATCGTAAAAAGTGGTAAAATTTCGGATCCGAGCCCAATAATCCGAGAAAACTTGATTGGAATAGCTACTGGAAGCTTGCCGGTCACAGCGCATCGAGAATCGGCCTCGTCAGGATCTGACGAATTTTTACGGATTTCCCTAGGGGTACCCCTAGGGAAAATCGCCAGAATCGAAAAATCGTAAAAAGTGGTGAAATTTCGGATCCGAGCCCAATAATCCGGGAAAACTTGATTGGAATAGCTACTGGAAGCTTGCCGGTCACAGCGCATCGAGAATCGGCCTCGTCGGGATCTGACGAATTTTTACGGATTTCCCTAGGGGTGCCCCTAGGAAAAATTGCCAGAATCGAAAAATCGTAAAAAGTGGTGAAATTTCGGATCCGAGCCCAATAATCCGGGAAAACTTGATTGGAATAGCTACTGGAAGCTTGCCGGTCACAGCGCATCGAGAATCGGCCTCGTCCGGATCTGACGAATTTTTACGGATTTCCCTAGGGGTACCCCTAGGGAAAATCGCCAGAATCAAAAAATCGTAAAAAGTGGTGA
Source organism: Excoecaria cochinchinensis (assembly GCA_947683425.1). Taxonomy (NCBI): domain Eukaryota; kingdom Viridiplantae; phylum Streptophyta; class Magnoliopsida; order Malpighiales; family Euphorbiaceae; genus Excoecaria; species Excoecaria cochinchinensis. Next base: position 596,948 of record CANTUQ010000277.1, read on the forward strand.
AATTTCGGATCCGAGCCCAATAATCCGGAAAAACATGATTGGAATAGCTACTGGAAGCTTTCCGGTCACAGCGCATCGAGAATCGGCCTCTTCGGGATGTGACGAATTTTTACGGATTTCCCTAGGGGTACCCCTAGGGAAAATCGCCAGAATCAAAAAATCGTAAAAAGTGGTGAAATTTCGGATCCGTGCCCAATAATCCGGGAAAACTTGATTGGAATAGCTACTGGAAGCTTGCCGGTCACAGCGCATCGAGAATCGGCCTCGTCAGGATCTGACGAATTTTTACGGATTTCCCTAGGGGTACCCCTAGGGAAAATCGCCAGAATCGAAAAATCGTAAAAAGTGGTGAAATTTCGGATCCGAGCCCAATAATCCGGGAAAACTTGATTGGAATAGCTACTGGAAGCTTGCCGGTCACAGCGCATCGAGAATCGGCCTCGTCGGGATCTGACGAATTTTTACGGATTTCCCTAGGGGTGACCCTAGGGAAAATTGCCAGAATCGAAAAATCGTAAAAAGTGGTGAAATTTCGGATCCGAGCCCAATAATCCGGGAAAACTTGATTGGAATAGCTACTGGAAGCTTGCCGGTCACAGCGCATCGAGAATCGGCCTCGTCCGGATCTGACGAGTTTTTACGGATTTCCCTAGGGGTACCCCTAGGGAAAATCGCCAGAATCAAAAAATCGTAAAAAGTGGTGAAATTTCGGATCCGAGCCCAATAATCCGGAAAAACATGATTGGAATAGCTACTGGAAGCTTGCCGGTCACAGCGCATCGAGAATCGGCCTCTTCGGGATGTGACGAATTTTTACGGATTTCCCTAGGGGTACCCCTAGGGAAAATCGCCAGAATCAAAAAATCGTAAAAAGTGGTGAAATTTCGGTTCCGAGCCCAATAATCCGGGAAAACTTGATTGGAATAGCTACTGGAAGCTTGCCGGTCACAGCGCATCGAGAATCGGCCTCGTCGGGATCTGACGAATTTTTACGGATTTCCCTAGGGGTACCCCTAGGGAAAATCGCCAGAATCGAAAAATCGTAAAAAGTGGTGAAATTTCGGATCCGAGCCCAATAATCCGGGAAAACTTGATTGGAATAGCTACTGGAAGCTTGCTGGTCACAGCGCATCGAGAATCGGCCTCGTCGGGATGTGACAAATTTTTACGGATTTCCCTAGGGGTACCCGTAGGGAAAATCGCCAAAATCGAAAAATCGTAAAAAGTGATGAAATTTCGGTTCCGAGCCCAATAATCCGGGAAAACTTGATTGGAATAGCTACTGGAAGCTTGTCGGTCACAGCGCATCGAGAATCGGCCTCGTCGGGATCTGACGAATTTTTACGGATTTCCCTAGGGGTACCCCTATGGAAAATTGCCAGAATCGAAAAATCGTAAAAAGTGGTGAAATTTCGGATCCGAGCCCAATAATCCGGGAAAACTTCATTGGAATAGCTACTGGTAGCTTGCCGGTCACAGCGCATCGAGAATCGGCCTCGTCGGGATCTGACGAATTTTTACGGATTTCCCTAGGGGTACCCGTAGGGAAAATCGCCAGAATCGAAAAATCGTAAAAAGTGGTGAAATTTCGGATCCGAGCCCAATAATCCGGGAAAACTTGATTGGAATAGCTACTGGAAGCTTGCCGGTCACAGCGCATCGAGAATCGGCCTCGTCGGGATGTGACGAATTTTTACGGATTTCCATAGGGGTACCCTTAGGGAAAATCGCCAGAATCAAAAAATCGTAAAAAGTGGTGAAATTTCGGATCCGAGCCCAATAATCCGGAAAAACATGATTGGAATAGCTACTGGAAGCTTGCCGGTCACAGCGCATCGAGAATCGGCCTCTTCGGGATGTGACGAATTTTTACGGATTTCCCTAGGGGTACCCCTAGGGAAAATCGCCAGAATCAAAAAATCGTAAAAAGTGGTGAAATTTCGGTTCCGAGCCCAATAATCCGGGAAAACTTGATTGGAATAGCTACTGGAAGCTTGCCGGTCACAGCGCATCGAGAATCGGCCTCGTCGGGATCTGACGAATTTTTACGGATTTCCCTAGGGGTACCCCTAGGAAAAATCGACAGAATCGAAAAATCGTAAAAAGTGGTGAAATTTCGGATCCGAGCCCAATAATCCGGGAAAACTTGATTGGAATAGCTACTGGAAGCTTGCTGGTCACAGCGCATCGAGAATCGGCCTCGTCGGGATGTGACGAATTTTTACGGATTTCCCTAGGGGTACCCGTAGGGAAAATCGCCAAAATCGAAAAATCGTAAAAAGTGGTGAAATTTCGGTTCCGAGCCCAATAATCCGGGAAAACTTGATTGGAATAGCTACTGGAAGCTTGTCGGTCACAGCACATCGAGAATCGGCCTCGTCGGGATCTGACGAATTTTTACGGATTTCCCTAGGGGTACCCCTATGGAAAATCGCCAGAATCGAAAAATCGTAAAAAGTGGTGAAATTTCGGATCCGAGCCCAATAATCCGGGAAAACTTCATTGGAATAGCTACTGGTAGCTTGCCGGTCACAGCGCATCGAGAATCGGCCTCGTCGGGATCTGACGAATTTTTACGGATTTCCCTAGGGGTACCCGTAGGGAAAATCGCCAGAATCGAAAATTCGTAAAAAGTGGTGAAATTTCGGATCCGAGCCCAATAATCCGTGAAAACTTGATTGGAATAGCTACTGGAAGCTTGCCGGTCACAGCGCATCGAGAATCGGCCTCGTCGGGATGTGACGAATTTTTACGGATTTCCCTAGCGGTACCCTTAGGGAAAATCGTCAGAATCGAAAAATCATAAAAAGTGGTGAAATTTCAGTTCCGAGCCCAATAATCCGGGAAAACTTGATTGGAATAGCTACTGGAAGCTTGCCGGTCACAGCGCATCGAGAATCGGCCTCGTCGGGATCTGATGAATTTTTACGGATTTCCCTAGGGGTACCCCTAGGGAAAATCGCCAGAATCGAAAAATCGTAAAAAGTGGTGAAATTTCGGATCCGAGCCTAATAATCCGGGAAAACTTGATTGGAATAGCTACTGGAAGCTTACCGGTCACAGCGCATCTAGAATCGGCCTCGTCGGGATCTGACGAATTTTTACGGATTTCCCTAGGGGTACCCCTAGGGAAAATCGCCAGAATCGAAAAATCGTAAAAAGTGGTGAAATTTCGGATCCGAGCCCAATAATCCGGGAAAACTTGATTGGAATAGCTACTGGAAGCTTGCCGGTCACAGCGCATCGAGAATCGGCCTCGTCGGGATGTGACGAATTTTTACGGATTTCCCTAGGGGTACCCTTAGGAAAAATCGCCAGAATCGAAAAATCGTAAAAAGTGGTGAAATTTCGGTTCCGAGCCCAATAATCCGGGAAAACTTGATTGGAATAGCTACTGGAAGCTTACCGGTCACAGCGCATTGGAAATCGGCCTCGTCGGGATCTGACGAATTTTTACGGATTTCCCTAGGGGTACCCCTAGGGAAAATCGCCAGAATCGAAAAATCGTAAAAAGTGGTGAAATTTCGGATCCGAGCCCAATAATCCTGGAAAACTTCATTGGAATAGCTACTGGTAGCTTGCCGGTCACAGCGCATCGAGAATCGGCCTCGTCGGGATCTGACGAATTTTTACGGATTTCGCTAGGGGTACCCGTAGGGAAAATCGCCAGAATCGAAAAATCGTAAAAAGTGGTGAAATTTCGGATCCGAGCCCAATAATCCGGGAAAACTTGATTGGAATAGCTACTGGAAGCTTACCGGTCACAGCGCATCGAGAATCGGCCTCGTCGGGATCTGACGAATTTTTACGGATTTCCCTAGGGGTACCCCTAGGAAAAATAGCCAGAATCGAAAAATCGTAAAAAGTGGTGAAATTTTAGATCCGAGCCCAATAATCCAGGAAAACTTGATTGGAATAGCTACTGGAAGCTTGCTGGTCACAGCGCATCGAGAATCGGCCTCGTCGGGATCTGACGAATTTTTACGGATTTCCCTAGGGGTACCCTTAGGGAAAATCGCCAGAATCGAAAAATCGCAAAAAGTGATGAAATTTCGGATCCGAGCCCAATAATCCGGGAAAACTTGATTGGAATAGCTACTGGAAGCTTGCCGGTCACAGCGCATCGAGAATCGGCCTCGTCGGGATCTGACGAATTTTTACGGATTTCCCTAGGGGTACCCCTAGGGAAAATCGCCAGAATCGAAAAATCGTAAAAAGTGGTGAAATTTCGGATCCGAGCCCAATAATCCGGGAAAACTTGATTGGAATAGCTACTGGAAGCTTGCCGGTCACAGCGCATCGAGAATCGGCCTCGTCGGGATCTGACGAATTTTTACGGATTTCCCTAGGGGTACCCCTAGGGAAAATCGCCAGAATCGAAAAATCGTAAAAAGTGGTGAAATTTCGGATCCGAGCCCAATAATCCGGGAAAACTTGATTGGAATAGCTACTGGAAGCTTGCCGGTCACAGCGCATCGAGAATCGGCCTCGTCGGGATGTGACGAATTTTTACGGATTTCCCTAGGGGTACCCTAAGGGAAAATCGCCAGAATCGAAAAATCGTAAAAAGTGGTGAAATTTCGGTTCCGAGCCCAATAATCCGGGAAAACTTGATTGGAATAGCTACTGGAAGCTTACCGGTCACAGCGCATCGAGAATCGGCCTCGTCGGGATCTGACGAATTTTTACGGATTTCCCTAGGGGTACCCCTAGGAAAAATAGCCAGAATCGAAAAATCGTAAAAAGTGGTGAAATTTTAGATCCGAGCCCAATAATCCAGGAAAACTTGATTGGAATAGCTACTGGAAGCTTGCTGGTCACAGCGCATCGAGAATCGGCCTCGTCGGGATCTGACGAATTTTTACGGATTTCCCTAGGGGTACCCCTAGGGAAAATCGCCAGAATCGAAAAATCGCAAAAAGTGATGAAATTTCGGATCCGAGCCCAATAATCCGGGAAAACTTGATTGGAATAGCTACTGGAAGCTTGCCGGTCACAGCGCATCGAGAATCGGCCTCGTCGGGATCTGACGAATTTTTACGGATTTCCCTAGGGGTACCCCTAGGGAAAATCGCCAGAATCGAAAAATCGTAAAAAGTGGTGAAATTTCGGATCCGAGCCCAATAATCCGGGAAAACTTGATTGGAATAGCTACTGGAAGCTTACCGGTCACAGCGCATCGAGAATCGGCCTCGTCGGGATCTGATGAATTTTTACGGATTTCCCTAGGGGTACCCCTAGGGAAAATCGCCAGAATCGAAAAATCGTAAAAAGTGGTGAAATTTCGGATCCGAGCCCAATAATCCGGGAAAACTTGATTGGAATAGCTACTGGAAGCTTGCCGGTCACAGCGCATCGAGAATCGGCCTCGTCGGGATGTGACGAATTTTTACGGATTTCCCTAGGGGTACCCTTAGGGAAAATCGCCAGAATCGAAAAATCGTAAAAAGTGGTGAAATTTCGGTTCCGAGCCCAATAATCCGGGAAAACTTGATTGGAATAGCTACTGGAAGCTTACCGGTCACAGCGCATCGAGAATCGGCCTCGTCGGGA